>OY730479.1:38131498-38806378 GCA_963422695.1 Xylophagus ater | reverse complement strand
GATTTGTACGGGGCAAAGGTTTTGATTGCCCAGTTAGTTCTATCGTATGTTACAATCTCTGAAGCCGTTCTCCAGTCGGTTTTTTGGGGACGAGAACTTTCGACTTGTAGAGACGAGCATGCCGGTGAGTCGCGAGATTCCGGAAAATGGGTGCGGAGCAACAGCTTCAGGGTGTCCTCATTACTTGAGGTAAATTCTCCATCCGACTGGCGCAGCACCGTTAATCTGGATCTCGGATCTTTTGAGAGGGCTTTTTGGAGTCTGCAAGCCTGAGGGAGTTCCTCAATTTGGCCGCAGTAACTCTTCCAAGCATCTCGTTTTTTCCTCCGAACAGCCGATTTGTACTTGCGTTGGGCCGCCTTCCAGGCTTCCCACTCACTGTTCAAACCATGCTGTTTGGCTCGGTTGAAACTTTTTCTCGTTTCTTTTCTGAGGCTCTCCAAGGATATATCCCACTATAGAAAGTATATAACTTTGTTTAACGAATTCAAAAGGTCATCCGCGGATCTGTACGACTCCTACATCCTCAAAATGAGATGTAGTCTTTCTGTAGACCCTCAACACTTTTGTAAGTTTGTGAATAGCAAGAAAACATCAGATGGATATCCCTCTGTATTGAAATATTTGAACCAATCATCTAAAGATCCGTGAATTATTTCTAACCTGTTTGCTTCATTCTTTGCTGTAGCATTTAACAATGACAATTTCGAACCGGATTCGGAATATTTTACGTATCTCAACGATTATCCCAAAACGTCATTTACTAATAGATATATTGACGAATCCACGGTGGTAGATCACATCAACCAACTAACGGATGATTACTCTTGCGGACCTGATGGAATTCCATCAGAAATTTTAAAAAGGTGTGTTAATATTCTCGCACAACCTTTGTCTGTCATTTTTCAGAGATCACTTAAAACGGGAAAATTTCCAAATTTATGTATTATTCTAAAATTTATTTACTTCAGTTGCAAACCTTTTATTTCTGACTACCAACAGGGATTTTTGAAAGGTAGATCTACGACCACTAACTTATTTGAATTTGTATCATTTTCAACTTGTGCCTTGGAGACAGTAGCAGTGTGCATTGTATTACCACTGACTTCATCAAGGCATTCGACAAATTATCACATCGTGTGATCTTACCTCAGCTTGGGGCACTTGGTTTTCCGGATATCTTCATTGAGTGGATTCGTTCGTATCTTTACGAAAGAAGTTATCAAGTATTATTCCGTTCTGCAAAATCTTAGTCTTACATAGCTACATCCGGTGTTTCACAAGGTAGTCATTTGGGACCAATATTATTTGTCTTATCAGTAGGTATCCTGGCGATTGAGCCGTAGGCATTGCTAATAAAGTTCCGGGACTGATTTCCATATGATTTGTATGGGGTGCGTTCTTGGGGTAAATTGTCGTGGGTTTGAGGGGCGTGGCGGACCAATGGGAAGACAGTATGAGGGAGTGGGAGATGGAAAGGTGTAGTGGGGCATGTTGTGTGAGAGAGGGGCGTGGTAAATACGGAGAATGAAGAGAGGGAGTGGGAAAGGCGTGGTGGGGCACGTTGTAGAGGAGCGTGGTAAATGCGGCATTTGTCTCTTTCTGCCACCGTGATTGCCCCAGTGGTTGGTTGGTGGGGGAAAAAATGGCCACACCCCTAAAAATGGGCTGTCGAGTTTTTAAACATGGCTGTTGTTGAGTCCTCCTCAACAAATCTAAAATAAAATAAATTGAATTTTTATAAGAAAAATATAAGATGTGAAAACTTGCTTGTTTTATTTATTTAGATGTCAACAAAATTGACATCTCGATTTTTGTTGTATTCCTTTCCCATTGTTATGCCTCTAAATGTTGATAGAGGTCATGAGTGAAATCAAAATGAAAAATTATTTCATTTTTTATTTATAAGATAAAAAACATTTTTTTTTTATAGAAAAGGCTAATGTAAAAAAAAAAGGGCTGAAAAAATTAATCAGACCAATTTAAAAGACCTAGGCTGGAAAATTAAATTAATTAAGAGTTTAGTTAAGTTTTTTTTTCCATTAAGGTGATCAAGGCATAATAAGATGTCCGAAAGGGTTGGAGTATTCGATAAGGTGCATTCGTACACAGCCTTCCGACACCTTATTACAATATATGTTTTTTAGAGAAAAAAATCGGTTGGAGGGCATAGGTGTATTGCATATTCCTGTAGGGAATTTAAAGGGCAAAATTTTGATGTTAATATGTTTTTTTAGAAATGTAGGGTTCGCAAGTTATTTAGGAAAAACAAAGTTCGAACTAACACTATTGAATGGAAAAAAACAGTACATCCTACTACTTGTTTAAAAAAAACCAAGTTCGAACTAATACTACTATATGAAAAACCGTACATCCTATAACTTGATACAAGGATCCGTTACGAGTTATGGTATAAAAAGGGATCCAATCGCCATACAAATGTTCAGTTTTGCAGAATTCATAGACCAGATGATATCAAACCAACAAGAATTAAATAGACGGATGAACCAACCATCAACAAGTATTGTAAGTTACATTTTGTTTATATATTTTAAATTATCAAATTAGGACTTAGAAAGATTTCCGATACAAAGTGTTCGAGTACATCGAACAAAAATCAACATTTTGTATTTGGGAGTTTTATAAGTATAAATTAGGACTTACAAAGATTTCCGATACAAAGTGTTCGAGTACATTGAACAAAAATCAACATTTTGTATTTGGAAGTTTTATAAGTATAAATTAGGGACTTACAAGGATTTCCGATACAAGGTGTTCGAGTACATCGAACAAAAATCAACATTTTGTATTTGGGGATTTCGTAAGTCCAAATTAATTTTCCGGGTTTCGAACAACCACTTTTATGTTTAGAGTTTATTGTTAATTGCATATTACGATCTCAGGTGTATGGTACTTGGATACACTGAACAAATGCCAGTGCTTGAAGTTGAGATCGTTAAATAGATTCAGAGAATTCAAAACACAAATCGTTCGAGTACATCGAATCAAAATCAACCTTTTGTGTTAGGAGTTCTCAGTAGTTTGGACCTGATTTTCGGGTATATAGACCAAGTCAAGTCCATTCTAAGTTGTTGTGGTGGCTATACTAACAGGGTTTCGGGGATATAGGGTTTGGGTATACCAAAAAACCGACTCTGTGCCCGTGAGATCTGGAGAGTAAAACCATAAAGTCGTTTCCTACCAGAGCAACATAGGACCGGGTTTTGTGCACTATTTTTCATTTAATCTGGACCAAGGAGAGCATATTAGATTGTCCAAGGAGTTCATCACGAATCATCAACCCGGAGAAGAGGAACAACAACAATCACTTGAGTCAACAACTATCTTTTTCATTTTGTTTCTCATTTTTTTTTATTTTTATTATACAAGTATTGTTTCTGAATTTAAAGTAATAGTGAGTTAATTTAGAAATTTAAGCCAAAACAGTTGTCTAGATTATAAGTCCTGAATAAAGAATATTTTTATTTTTACCGAATAACCAATTTCTTGTTATTTACCCAGCAACCAATACTTCATAAATTTTTTGTGTTAAGCAAAGGGCTTAACAGCTGTCGACCAATTATTTTTAAACATGGCTGTCGACCAATTATTTTTAGAAATGGCTGTCGACACATGTCAGGGCGTGGTATTTAGGGCGTATTTCTTTGTCATCAGGGCGTGGTATTTAGGACCTATTTTTGTGTCAGCTGTTAACAATAAATTTTAAATTTATGGACGTCGTCAAAAAAAAATCGTCGTGAAATATGAGTCGAAGCAGATGTTTTAAAAAAACAATATGCTTTAAACATTACACATGTGGTAAGTCGCGTGGGGGTGGAAAAAGGTTTATGTATATTTTTTCCAGCTGTATTAGTACAAAATTTAACCAGAATGCAATTAATTGTTCGTGGAAAATGCATGTAAGTTTATGGAAATAATATGCGATCATTCGCCAAAACGCAGGTGTGAGAAAGGAATAAATGTATAAGAAATTTTGGTATAAAAGTTGGGGTGGGGAGAGGGGCGTGGTAAATTCGATCAATGCGGCATTTGTAGGCGGTGGCGGCGCTGTGATTTATTATTCCTTCCGCGGGTGGTTGGTGGGGAAAAAATGGATGTTGCCACACCCCTAAAAGGGCTGTCGGGTTTTTAAATATGGCTGTCGACCAATTGTTTTTTTTTAAACGTGGCTGTCAACCAATTGTCTGTAAACATGACTGTCGAAGCATGTAGTGGAATACATCGCCGAGGCGCGGTATTTAGGGCGTATTTTTTTTTCAAAGGTTTAGAAATATATTTTATTGTATTACAAAATTTAACTAGAATACATCTGGTTGCAATTAAGTCAGACCGTGGTGTGGTATTTAGGGATATTTTATCCATTGACATGTATTTTGTTGACAGGATTATGGATATTTAGAAAATATATGGACCAAGTGTGATCATCAAATTGACATGTTGTGGCGGCATTAGCAATGTGCACAAGGCATAGTGTGTCCCCCCCCCAAGGCATAATATTTATGCCCCTAGTTGTTATTAAACCTACTTTGTTAATATTTTTGTTTATTATATAATTCGTAGTTATTGTTACCATTTCGCTATATATATACAAATACATATTTATTTTCGTTAATAAAATAGTTCTGTTCACACATTGGATTTATTAAAAAAGAAATTTGAATAGTACGAACGAAAGTAAAATGTTCCAAATAACCAGTGAACGTGAAGTTTTTTGTGCGGAGGTTTAATTTGACCGGGTATAAAATTAATTTTCAAATTAATTCGATATCTGAGGATGCAGATCCAAACGCGACCAGAAATCCTATTATTTATGTCCAGATGAATAAGAAAAAAAATATTATTTGGCGTGGGAAGTGTACGTTTTTTTGTTAAAAAATAGCAAAGTCCGAAAAATTGTTACCTCGCGCGAGATTTTTTTTTGAAAAACCGTATAACGATAAAGTTCTGCTGTGTAAAATTTTGGTTGACAGACTATTTTTATATGCGATGACGAAAGAAATCTATGCCCCAATGAAATTATCAATGCAACTGATATTGAAAATCATGTGAGAAAAATATTAGAGAAGTACCCCCCAAAAAATGTCGCGTGAAATGTTGCGTTTGCTTTATTCATAGGGCTCGATCGGGGAATATGTACATATGTTTGAAAAATTGTTACCTCTTGTTCGATGAAAAAAAACAAATATTACAGGTCCACTAATACGTGGTACAATATGTTTTTTATACACGCGATTTTCTGAAAAATGGTAATCAAAAGAAAAAAATGTAGCGAAGTTAATACAGTAGTGTGTTACAAAATTATCTGATACTACAAGAGTGTGGAAGCAGGAGGTTGAGAAACACCGTTTTTATGCGATGACGAAAGAAATCTATGCCCCAATGAAATTATCAATGCAACTGATATTGAAAATCATGTGAGAAAAATATTAGAGAAGTGCCCAAAAAAAAAATGTCGCGTGAAATGTTGCGTTTGATTTATTCATAGGGCTCGATCGGGGAATATGTACGTATGTTTGAAAAATTGTTACCTCTTGTTCGATGAAAAAAAACAAATATTACAGGTCCACTAATACGTGGTAACAATATGTTTTTTTTATACACGCGATTTTCTGAAAAATGGTAATCAAAAGAAAAAAATCTAGCGAAGTTAATACAGTAGTGTGTTACAAAATTATCTGATACTAGAAGAGTGTGGAAGCAGGAGGTTGAGAAACACCGTTTTTAAGCGATGACGAAAGAAATCTATGCCCCAATGAAATTATCAATGCAACTGATATTGAAAATCATGTGAGAAAAATATTAGAGAAGTACCCCCCAAAAAATGTCGCGTGAAATGTTGCGTTTGCTTTATTCATAGGGCTCGATTGGGGAATATGTACAAATGTTTGAAAAATTGTTACCTCTTGTTCGATGAAAAAAAACAAATATTACAGGTCCACTAATACGTGGTAACAATATGTTTTTTTTATACACGCGATTTTCTGAAAAATGGTAATCAAAAGAAAAAATGCAGCGAAGTTAAAACAGTAGTATGTTACAAAATTATCTGATACTACAAGAGTGTGGAAGCAAGAGGTTGAGAAACACAGTTCTGATACAGACAGGTTCTGTTGAAATCAGCTATATTTTTTGAAAAAAAAAACAAAGTAATTTATTTAAAAGAAGACTTTATTAAAATAATATAAAATAATATATATATATATATATATATATAAGTTTTTTTTTTACATGAGCAATTAATTATTATTAAATAATTACTCCCGCATCGCCTCCCATACTATCATGAGGCGAGCAGGCCCCATATTAGTATCATCGTCGCTGGTCTCATCGTCTGCCTCGCCGCCATCTCTGCCTTCTTCGCTGCCTTCGTCCCTTCTCTCTTCTTCTTCTCCCACGATTTCTATAAGGCGCTCAAACGCGCTGGCAATTTCCCCTCTCAGGAGGGCATTCGCCCTCCAGAAATACCTTCCTAGCTGGTCTCCCACTTCTTCGGCTATTAGAGCCGTTCCAATTAGACCCCATATTTTATAGTCTAGATACCTGTGTAGGAACTGCTCCTCACTTGTTTGGTCCGCCATTATTTCTGAAATAAAACTAACAAGGATCTGGGTATACCGTACCTATTTATACTATTTAAAAAAAATCATTTACGGCGATTGATCGACTACTTAGAATTTAAAAAAAAACTGTTAACCGATATAATTTATAGGATTTCAAAAAATTAACCCTGCAAAGAATTCCCTAAATTTGAAGTACATGTCAATCTTTTTTTTTAAAAAACATTTTTTTAGGACTCAAAACACTGCATGTAGGGTGTAATTTATTACGTAGGATCATCAGTAAAGTACTATATAAGAAAATCATAGCTGACCAAATATCTGTATAAATGTTTAAAAGGTACATGTCAATTTTTTAAAAACATTTTTTAGGACTCAAAAAAAAAACAAAATGCATATATAAATTTTGTAAAAAATTCGCACTGACCCCCCACCTGTTTTAAAAAAAAGGGGTAGTAAGAATGCTGCGAAGTTTGTGCAAGTCGTAATCTCCATTTTGGGGGGGGGGGGTATTAGTGCAAATTTACAACAACAAGGACCAATTGTCGATTGTGCGTTCGAAATATTCAATAGTTCGATAGTTTACAGTCGATACAGTAAGACTCGTGTACAGAACAGCCCTCAATCTTTGTGATGTCGACTCTTCCAATAAAACCTGATGTATTATCACCGTATTTTCATTTTAAAAAAGAAAGGTGGGAGTTATGTAAATATAGTCCCCATTAACGTTCAACACGCATAATGCAAAAAAAAAACCATGCAGATAATAACAGGGTTAAATTAACTATCCTGGGGTACACCTGTGTACTTTCTTATTAACACATTTCGTCTAGTATGTAATGCAGTATAATTATGCAATAGTAGCAATAAGATATAGCTGACAATTTTGCTACATATTAATAGGCAACGGTTTATAAGCATTCTTATAAAAAATATAGTCAAATCATATAGAACTGTGGCATATAGTTATATAGGTTTTCTATTATTTTTTTTATTATGTTGAATGTCTATCTGCATGATAATCATAAACCTAGATGTTTCACTGATATTTTTTTTTATTGATTAAATTTAATTTCGTCTCGCAATTTAAATGCATACACTTTTATCACCTCACGGATTAAACAAATTCCCTTCTAGAACTGGCCTCTCGTACCAAACAATCTGTCCTCCTCTGTTTAATATAACTAACTGGGGCCAATTCAACTGCTTTTTTTTTTGATAAGTTAATTTGCAGAATTTCTATCATAGCTTTTTTTTAACGTTTTAGGGCATAATAAATTTCTTCACGCGTGTTTTTTTTTTAGTTTTAAAAATTTCGTTTCGTGCTTTCTTTGTAGGTTTGTGTTTGCTGGGGTTAATCTGTTGTAAATAACGTTACGTTAAAGTTCAAAAGTTCGCTGCTGATTTTCTTTCTCCACCTGCAAAATTCGCCCCTTTATTTTTCTACCTATGATTTTGCTACATATGTTGATCCTACTTTTTTAGAGTTTCTTGCTCTTTCTCCGTCTACAACTGGTAATAATTTCTTAAGCCTATAATAGTTTTTACGATGTATGGTTTTTTTTTCAATACACGAAAATGATTTATGTTGTTTATATTCCATACTTTGTTTCGCTAAATGTATGCTCTAAATGATGACAAACCTGGAATTTAATTGCATCGATACTCTTGTGACATCAATCTTAAAAAATTCTTAGCTCTATCTATTTTAACCGTTTTCAGGATTCACCATTCTGCCATTCTTTTTTTTTTTTTTGGGGACTTCACAAACAAAAGGCTGTCGTAATTACATGCTAAAAAGTTTTTTCAAATAAAACAATACTGATTGTAGTAATTCTTCTTGGAGCTGATAACCTACTCCTACATATTTGCAGTGCGTAAAGGCAGCGCCTAAAGACACAGAAAATATATACACTAGTATAAATTACATCTAGATGTATTTTTTTTGAGTCCTAAAAAATGTTTTAAAAAACCGATGTGTACTTTTTTTAAATATTGGTACTGATCTTTGGTCCTTTTTTTTCTAAACCCTGATTATTTACGGTTATTATTTTATGCTATAAATTATTTTTTTTCTCAAATTTTTTGGTCGACAACTCAAAAAAGAAATGCACCCTTAAAAACATGCATACATTTACCCACGAGAAAAATTGACATCAGAAAATTTACACATTCTAGTATTAATTACATCTATATGTATTTTTTTTTTAATTTCTTAATTGTTACCGAATGTAAGAAATTTCGGTAAAATTTCGCGCTTAAAGACTCAGAAAAAATCCACACACTTGTTGCATAATAAATTACATCTATATGCATTTGAGTCCAAAAATATTTTCAAAAAATTGACATGTACTTTTTTAAAATATTTGTACTTTGGTCCTTTTTTCTTTTTTTTAAAACACTGATTATTTTCGTGGAGGGCATTACCGCCCTCGTTTCAAGCCGTATATAATTTTTCTAGATGTTTTTGGTCATCAACTACAAAAAAAAAATGTACCCTTAAAAAACATACATCTATTTACAGGCGAAAAAAATTGACATGCTAACACCGATTATTTTTTTTGTGTACGTCATAAATAGCTATCCACCTTCCAAAATATCTAGGATTCTTCGCCTGAAGATACAGAAAATTAACATATTTGTTGGATAACAAATTACATGTCTATATATATATATATATATATATATATGCATTTTGTTTTTTTTTGAGTCCTAAAAAATGTTTTTAAAAAATTGACATGTACCTTTTAAACATTTATACAGATATTTGGTCAGCTATGATTTTCTTATATAGTACTTTACTGATGATCCTACGTAATAAATTACACCCTACATGCATTGTTTTGAGTCCTAAAAAAATGTTTTTAAAAAAAAAAAGATTGACATGTACTTCAAATTTAGGGAATTCTTTGCAGGGTTAATTTTTTGAAATCCTATAAATTATATCGGTTAACAGTTTTTTTTAAAATTCTAAGTAGTCGATCAATCGCCGTAAATGATTTTTTTTAAATAGTATAAATAGGTACGGTATACCCAGATCCTTGTTAGTTTTATTTCAGAAATAATGGCGGACCAAACAAGTGAGGAGCAGTTCCTACACAGGTATCTAGACTATAAAATATGGGGCCTAATTGGAACGGCTCTAATAGCCGAAGAAGTGGGAGACCAGCTAGGAAGGTATTTCTGGAGGGCGAATGCCCTCCTGAGAAGGGAAATTGCCAGCGCGTTTGAGCGCCTTATAGAAATCGTGGGAGAAGAAGAAGAGAGAAGGGACGAAGGCAGCGAAGAAGGCAGAGATGGCGGCGAGGCAGACGATGAGACCAGCGACGATGATACTAATATGGGGCCTGCTCGCCTCATGATAGTATGGGAGGCGATGCGGGAGTAATTATTTAATAATAATTAATTGCTCATGTAAAAAAAAAACTTATATATATATATATATATATATATATTATTTTATATTATTTTAATAAAGTCTTCTTTTAAATAAATTAAAATATAGCTGATTTCAACAGAACCTGTCTGTATCAGAACTGTGTTTCTCAACCTCTTGCTTCCACACTCTTGTAGTATCAGATAATTTTGTAACACACTACTGTATTAACTTCGCTACATTTTTTCTTTTGATTACCATTTTTCAGAAAATCGCGTGTATAAAAAACATATTGTACCACGTATTAGTGGACCTGTAATATTTGTTTTTTTTCATCGAACAAGAGGTAACAATTTTTCAAACATATGTACATATTCCCCGATCGAGCACTATGAATAAAGCAAACGCAACATTTCACGCGACATTTTTTGGGGGGTACTTCTCTAATATTTTTCTCACATGATTTTCAATATCAGTTGCATTGATAATTTCATTGGGGCTTAGATTTCTTTCGTCATCGCTTAAAAACGGTGTTTCTCAACCTCCTGCTTCCACACTCTTGTAGTATCAGATAATTTTGTAACACACTACTGTATTAACTTCGCTAAATTTTTTTCTTTTGATTACCATTTTTCAGAAAATCGCGTGTATAAAAAAAACATATTGTTACCACGTATTAGTGGACCTGTAATATTTGTTTTTTTTCATCGAACAAGAGGTAACAATTTTTCAAACATATGTACATATTCCCCGATCGAGCCCTATGAATAAAGCAAACGCAACATTTCACGCGACATTTTTTGGGGGGTACTTCTCTAATATTTTTCTCACATGATTTTCAATATCAGTTGCATTGATAATTTCATTGGGGCATAGATTTCTTTCGTCATCGCATATAAAAATAGTCTGTCAACCAAAATTTTACACAGCAGAACTTTATCGTTATACGGTTTTTCAAAAAAAAATCTCGCGCGAGGTAACAATTTTTCGGACTTTGCTATTTTTTAACAAAAAAACGTACACTTCCCACGCCAAATAATATTTTTTTTCTTATTCATCTGGACATAAATAATAGGATTTCTGGTCGCGTTTGGATCTGCATCCTCAGATATCGAATTAATTTGAAAATTAATTTTATACCCGGTCAAATTAAACCTCCGCACAAAAAACTTCACGTTCACTGGTTATTTGGAACATTTTACTTTCGTTCGTACTATTCAAATTTCTTTTTTAATAAATCCAATGTGTGAACAGAACTATTTTATTAACGAAAATAAATATGTATATATATATATATAGCGAAATGGTAACAATAACTACGAATTATATAATAAACAAAAATATTAACAAAGTAGGTTTAATAACAACTAGGGGCATAAATATTATGCCTTGCGGGGGATACACACTATGCTTTGTGCACATTGCTAATGCCGCCACAACATGTCAATTTGATGATCACACTTGGTCCATATATTTTCTAAATATCCATAATCCTGTCAACAAAATACATGTCAATGCATGAAATATCCCTAAATACCACACCACGGTCTGACTTAATTGCAACCAGATGTATTCTGGTTAAATTTTGTAATATAATAAAAAATATTTCTAAACCTTTGAAAAAAAATACGCCCTAAATACCGCGCCTCGGCGATGTATTCCACTACATGCTTCGACAGTCATGTTTACAGACAATTGGTTGACAGCCACGTTTAAAAAAAAACAATTGGTCGACAGCCATATTTAAAAACCCGACAGCCCTTTTAGGGGTGTGGCAACATCCATTTTTTCCCCACCAACCACCCGCGGAGGTAATAATAAATCACAGCGCCGCCACCGCCTACAAATGCCGCATTGATCGAATTTACCACGCCCCTCTCCCCACCCCAACTTTTATACCAAAATTTCTTATACATTTATCCCTTTCTCACACCTGCGTTTTGGCGAATGATCGCATATTATTTCCATAAACTTACATGCATTTTCCACGAACAATTAATTGCATTCTGGTTAAATTTTGTACTAATACAGCTGGAAAAAATGTACATAAACCTTTTTCCACCCCCACGCGACGTACCACATGTGTAATGTTTAAAGCATATTGTTTTTTTAAAACATCTGCTTCGACTCATATTTCACGAGGATTTTTTTTTGACGACGTCCATAAATTTAAAATTAATTGTTAACAGCTGACACAAAAATAGGTCCTAAATACCACGCTCTGATGACAAAGAAATATGCCCTAAATACCACGCCCTGACACGTGTGGACAGACATTTCTAAAAATAATTGGTCGACAGCCATGTTTAAAAATAATTGGTCGACAGCCATGTTTAAAAATAATTGGTCGACAGCCATGTTTAAAAACTCGACAGCCCATTTTTAGGGGTGTGGCAATTTTTTCCCCCACCAACCAACCGCTGGGGCAATCACGGTGGCAGAAAAAGACAAATGCCGCATTTACCACGCTCCTCTACAACGTGCCCTACCACGCTCCTCTACAACGTGCCCCACCACGCCTTTCCCACTCCCTCTCTTCATTCTCCGTATTTACCACGCCCCTCTCCCACACAACGTGCCCCACTACACCTTTCCATCTCCCACTCCCTCATACTGTCTTCCCATTGGTCCGCCACGCCCCTCAAACCCACGACAATTTACCACAAGAACGCACCCAATACAAATCATATGGAAATCAGTCCCGGAACTTTATTGGCCACGCCTACGGCTCAATCGCCAGGATACCTACTCTTATCTATTAACGATGTTGCCTCTGTAATTAAATACTCGAAAATTTCTAACTTCGCCGATGGCATGACTATTTGTAAAGAAGTATTCAATTCCAACGACTCTTGGTATCTCCAGGAGGATTTAAATAATTTTGCGCATGGTGTCGCAAAAATAATCTTATACTTAACTGTGATAAATGCGAGACTATCATCTTTTCGAGGAAACGTGATAATTCCATTTCCACATACTACATAAATAACATGCTCCTCCGAAGAGTGAATAATATAACTAATTTGGGTGTAATTTGCGATAATCAATTTGATTTCAAATTACATATTGATTCATTGGTCCACAGAACCAACTCTACGCTAGGTTTCATTAAGCGTTGGTCCAAGGAATATTCGGACCCTCTTATCGCTAAGGCCCTTTTTATCACCCTGGTAAGATCAATAGTTGAATAAGGCAGTCAGGTATGGTCTCCCTACGAAAAAGCCCAAATAAACCGATTGGAGTCTGTTCAACGTAGGTTCGTACGATTTGCATTACGTAACCTTCCGTGGAATGACTCCTTTCGACTACCACCATACCTTGATAGATTAAAATTTATAGCTTTAAAGCCCTTAGAAAGGCGACGCCTAGTAGCGGATGTGGTTTTCGTTAGCCAAACCATTAATGGTGCTATTGACTTCCCCTTTATGCTGGACAAAATGCATTTTAACATTAATACACGGCCCTTAAGATCCGTGGAAATATTCAAAATTAGTTACCATAAAACTGATTACGGTAGAAACGAACCAGTTTCCCGAATGCTGAGGTCAGCTAATGATAACGCTAAGGTGTTTGATTTTGGATTGAGCAAAAGACATTTGAAAGACCTCCTATACAATGACTGTTGCTTGCATTAAGAAATGTTAAAAAAAAAAAAAAAAACATAAGAATCGCATAATAATAATATTAATAAGATTGCATACAAAAAAACTTATAAAACTTAATAACATTTATGTACAAATAAAGGATTGTTTTTTGACCCCCTTTAAGTTGTAACAATCGGAACAGAACCTGGTAGTTTCGACCATATAGATAGGACCTAATCCATTCGATAAGTAAGTTAGGAAATCCTAGAGCACTAAGCTTGAATAATATTAAGCGGAACGATACTTTGTCAAATGCTTTGCTACAGTCGGTAGTAATACAGTTCACAATGTTCCCTCTTTCCATAGCACATGTTGACGTTGAGACTAGCTCTACTAAGCTGGTGATAGTAGATCTACCTTTCAAAAACCCGTGATGGTAATTGGAGATAAACGGTTTACAACCAAAATACAAATATTTATGAATAAGGCACTCCAACAATTTGGGAATGCAGGATAATTTAGCTATTGGTCTATAATTTTCAATAAGACCTTTACTGCCTTTTTTATGCGTTGGGATATCACAAGATAACTTCCATATCTTTGGAAATATTCCCAATTTAAGGGATTTCTGGAAGAGGGCAGATAGAGGAGATGCGAGGATATTGACATATCTTTTCAGGATAATAGCAGAAATTCCGTCAGGGCCTGGTGAGAAATCTTCACTAGATTCCATAATATGATCCGGCACCGTCAATATTAATACTAGCAACGGACGTTTTGGGAAATTCGTCAAGGAATTTAAAGTACTCAGGGGACGGCTCGAAATTGTCATCATTGAATGCTCCCGCAAAGCATGTAGCGAAGGGATTGGAAATAGTTAACGGATTATTGGCCGAGTGATCTAAATATTTAAGCGATGAAAGGTATCCATCAGTTTTCTTTTTGCCATTAACAAATTGCCAAAAGCAGTGTGGATCATTCAGAAGATTAACTTTCATTTTGTGGATATAAGTATCATACCAATTCGCTGATAGTATCTTAAATTTATTTAGTGCAGCCATGAACATCTCTAAATCCCTATTATCGCGAGAAATTAGATATCTATGCCATGCTTTGTTTCTTTTGTTACGTGAAGACCGTAAGTCTTTGTTAAACCATGTCGGCGCAGATGTTGAATTTTTTCGTCGGGTGTAAGAAACCGATAGGGCAAATGCCTGAATAATTTTGTAAAAGTCGCTTATAAGTTTTCACCAACAGCAATATTCTCGAAGTTAACCTTGTTTAGAAGGTTTGCGAGCAATTCAAAGTTGGTTTTGAATGAATCATGCCTGCCTGTGTCAATCATATCATTCCCCTGTGAGAAAAGCAATTGCAGGGGAGGATGATATTTGTCAAGATTACAAAGTTTATCAGGACTATGCTGAACAACACAATTAGCTACGTCTGAGGTAAAGACCAGATCTAGCTGTTTGTCAAGACAATTTCGAATACCGCTGATTTGCTGCAAACCACAGACCGTCAAGTTGTCCATAAACAGGTACTCGCATGCAGAATTTGCATTCTCAGCCACATAGAAGACTTCATCGTCCATTTGTCTCCAGTGCAAGTTAGGGAGATTAAAGTCGCCGAAAAGCAAAAGGTCATCCTTCACTTCCATAAATTCTAGAAGGTAATCGACTGCTTTAGAAAGAAACTGGTATTTTACCTCCGAACTGTTCGGTTGAATATAACAGTTAATAATCACAGGTTACCATTCTGACGCGACAATTAACCACAAATTCATTCTAAGTCGTCTAAATTAGGGACATGGACTAACGAGCTTCCGTAATTCGTTCGGATGGGTATGAGGACTCCTGCACCCAGAGACTTTAGATCCATGGTACATCGATCTTTTCGATATACTTCATAGTCAGAACAAAAATAGTTCACTGTTCAAAAAATTAAGCCAGGTTTCAGTCAAAACAATGACATCATGGGCACTAGAAGTACTCGCCATATAAATCGCGATTTTTAGTGCGAAGTCCCCTTACATTCTGGTAGAAAAGAGACGTGCAATTTAGTTTTTTAAATCAGTGGAAACACTAGAAGCTTTATTGCTAAGACTGCATTTTTTTGGTCCTTTTGGCAGAAACTCCTTTACAAAGGCGGAAGAAGGCCAGAATTCGCGAGAAGCCAGGCGTGAAAACATCAGGGAGGGGACAGTGACTTTAAAGGATGAGACACTACTAGTGGTCTTGCTTATTTTCTCGCACTTAATATGAAAAGTGTCAATATCATTGGAGCCTATATACCGCGAAATATCGTCAACAGATGTTGTGGGGTCAAGTCGTGAAAGGAAGATTTTCTTTGGGATAGGCACAGTTTTCAAGACCACAGCATTACCACTGAAAGGCAAAAAGCCTTCAATTGTGCTGTCATCCTATTGAGGGAAATTCTACTTTTGTGTTATAAAGAGACTTCTTGCTACATCGATTCCTTTTACGACCGGCCCTCGAGGGAATTTTTTTTGGATTACTAAAAACATCCCCACTAAGAACTTGCACGCTTTCAGTTTCAGTACTGATGGAAACAGGACTTGATTCTGTACTAGGGAGGGTCATTTTTTTTAGCAACAAAAACCTCTAGTAGCTCCTTGCTGTTCGCAGAAGATTGAAGGAGATCAGAGGCCACTGTTTCAAGTTCTCTAATGCAGTCTTTACTAGCCGAGGCTAAAGATAAACATGATCGAAGGTCCTTCCGTAAAAATTCCAAATTATCGACAATGGTTTTGTCTGCAAGCCGGGATTCATTTAAAGGTACCCCCGATGATGTAACAGGCAGGCACATAAATTCAGACAAGTCTCCCTGAATCGCGTTGAGCTTCAGTTCAAGATGCATCATTTTTTTTAATATCTTCGATAGGTCATGTTGCATCATTGCGCATTAAGATGCCAATTTGTCAATTTTGTTGTCGTTTTCTCGTATGTCGTCTAAAAGTTCATTGAAATGGAATAATTTTTCGTCGATGGTCTTAACTTTGACAGCAATAAATTCAGAATCACTACTGAGTTTGTCATATTTATGATTGAGCTGTTCCATTCTTAAAGAAGACAGAGTTAAATATTTTAGCACGTGACAAGGTTTGATGTCACAGCATTCCGAACACGTAAACCCTTTAACAGCATTGTGAGAATCTAAGCACGAGAGGTGAAAGCGCCGGTCGCATACCCCATCGCAGACAATAAAAGGTTTATTTCTCAACTTATCCTCACATACGACACAGAAGTCCATTGTAAAAGAGAAATGTACCGCAAACAAAAAAGCACAAAAATGACGAGTCATCAACCCCCACAAAACAATAACAAGGACAATCAGAATAAAAGAAATAAATAATCAAACAAACCAAACAGCAAAGTAATAAATAGTTAAAAACAGAAAAAGATTTTTAAATACAAAATAAATAAATAGAATAATGTTTCCATTCAATTGTATAGCAATAGCGAAAAACCGCTAAGTCCAAAATTACAAAAAACTAAAAATTGAGGGACAGACAAAAAATTACAAGTATAGAAGTAAAATGAATTTTTAATTATTTATATTATTTTTTCTTTTTTTATTTTATTGAACCGCTTTTGAAAAAAATTTGATATTTTGATTGTGTTTGGATTCATTATATGATGTCGATTAGACATTTGATTTTTTTCCTTTAATTGTTGTTTCAATTATGGGTAGTTTATTTCCTGAAACTCTATTGTAAAATTTACGTCTTTTTCTCGGATATTGTCAATTTCCATAGCTTCGTGGTTTTGTTATTCAGTTTGGTCAACATAATCTTGTCTAAAGTTAGTATTTTGTCCATAATTGTCATTTTGTCTAAGTTGCGTTGAATTATTTTGTCCGTAATTATTATTTTGTCAATAATTATTCTTTTGTCTATAATTGCTATTTTGTCTGCCTTGAGTTGAATTATTTTGTATAGGATTATTACTGTTTCGTCGGGAATTAATATTTTGGTTATAATTATTAGATTGTCTAAATTGAGTTGGATTACTTTGTCCATTATTATTACTTTGTCGGAAATTGTTATTTGTGTTATTTTCACGTTTATCTATAAAATTTTGTTTTTTATTTGTTCTAGAAATTGCTCGTTCATCATCAAGTAATTTCAATTCAGCAAATTTATTGCATAATTCGGTTAGTGTAGCATTAGTGGGGACATATCCTCGAATTAAATTATCTAACTTTTCTAATACAATGTCTACTAAATACTTATCATTATTTTCATCTGCATTTGCTCCATAGCTTGTCGCAATACTTCGAGTACTTGTGCGTTTGCCATTTCTTTTTGTATATTTCTTCTCGTCTTTTCATAAACTCAAGAGGTCGTTTCAACGTTGCTTACTGATTTGTTAGTACAACTACGTTTCACTCTTGATAAGTTTATACTTGATGTCTACTCTTTGGAGGGATATCTAAACACTTAATCACGTTCACGTTCACATTCGTAATATCAGCTCTTTGGAGAGATATATATGTATTATATGTGTATATATATAGTTTTATTATATTTATTACAGTTTTATTTCACTGAATATCAACTCTTTGGAGAGATATCCTACCGACTGCGCCAATTAAATTATATTATTATAATTTTTAGCGAAATAAAAAACATTAGTATTAGTTATGATTTTATTAAGAAACTTTAGGTTTCAACTCACAAGGTTTTCTTATAACTGCCTTTTCTTAACTAAAACTTTATATTTTATACTATTTCTTATACAAATATTAATTTCTTATTCTCTAGTACAAATATTCAGGTCCTTATTATTCTTATCTTATTTATTTTATTCCTTACGAATATTCAAATTCTCATTTTTCTTATCTTATTTGAGAAACGATAAGTCTCGATAAATTCTGACCTTCTCAAAAGGTCCAGAGTTCTTGGAGGTGTTTATGCATTAGTTACTTATTGCTGATGTAACTCGCGCGGGATGACGTAGACAGTTTAGACAAGACATAGAAGCAGTGTCAGAGCTAAAGAAGGATGACATTTGACTACTAGAATTTCATGCCTTGGTGCAGGGGCCGTTGAATTTCTTGAATGGAAGAACTTGCCGTTGTCAGAACGGAGTTCTGAAGTCAGAACAGCTGATGGTGCTGCTCAATCAGTTCTTGGGCATCTCTTGTTACCCATTACGTACAAAAACGTAACAAAAGTTGTTAAACTCTACGTTGCGGCCGGTCTAACGCAGGTACGTACCTGGCATCGATTTTTGGAAGATTTTTGAAATAGCTCCACATCTGTTTGGATCTGTTGATGCGATTGATGACGACCCCATTGAGGACCGCAATTTGCATGTCCTTAGAGCGAATGAAAATATGCACCTTGAAAAGACCAAATCGCGATTTCTTTCTTTCAACTACTTCGGGCTCGGTAAGACAAATCTCGAAGAACACGTGATTAATGTAGAGGGTGTAGAGCCAATTAAGAAACGGCACTACCCTGTTTCGCCGCAGTGCCTGGAGTTCACCTATAGTCCTGATTCGCAAGCCCGGAAAAGTATGCTTGTGCCTGGACTCAAGAAAGGGGTTACTAGAAAGGATGCTTGCCCCCTGCCCCACATCGAAGGTCTCCGCAGCCGTCTCGAAAATAAGAAATACATATCGAGCATTGATTTAAAGCGTGCCTTACGGCAAATACCACTGGGAAAACGGAGTAGAAAGAAAATGGCTTTTACTATTCCTGGCCGCCCTTTGTATCAATTTACAGCGACGCCCTACGGTTTGACAAAGTCATAGCGACCCACTTGAAAGAACAAGTTTTCATGTACTTGGACGATTTACTGGTTGTATCCAAAGATTTTGGGACACATTTGGGTCTGTTGAACATTGTCGCTCGCTGTCTTATGACAGCGGGACTAACAATCAACATGGAGAAAAGCAAATCCTGCTTTAAGGAAGTTCGTTATCTCGGATACATTATCGGAAACAGTTGTTTGAAAACTGATCCCGGCAAGGTGTCTGCGATGGCGGATTTTCCTGTAGCGTCTTCTCCAAAACAGATACAGCAGTTTCTGGGGGGTAACAGGTTGATATAGAAGGTTCATAGCCAACTATTCTAGCCTTGCAGCTCCAATAACCGATTGTCTCCAAAAGTCGGTCAAATTCACCTGGACCGCTAGTGCACAAAAAGCTTTTGAGGTGCTGAAGGCATCTCTGATTCCTGCTCCAATTTTGGCAAACGCTGACTTCCGCAAACCTTTCATCATTCAATGTAATGATTTAAAACTGGAGTCGGCAGTATGCTTTTGCAGCGTGACGAACAAGGGAATGAGGAACCAATCGCCTTTATGTCACAGAAACTAAAAGACTAAGAAACTAAGAAATTTCGGGCGTATGTGAAAGGTCAATCCTTTAAAATTGTCACCGATCATGGGAGTTTGAGGTGGTTCATGGATCAGAAGGGAAGGACCTGGGCGGGCATTTGGCGCGATGCAGTCTAAAGCTTCAGGCCTTTGACTTTAAAATAGAACACCGTTTATCCAGAATTATGGTGGAAGAAGTGACGAAACCTGTCCCTTGCGTTGATCTAGATTCGGAACACTTTAAGTCGGAGGAGTATCAAGCACTGATCGACACGGTTACGGAAAACGGGCACAGGTTACCCGGTATGCAAGTATCGGATGGCTATGTGTGCGTTAAAACCGAATTCACAAATCAAAAGAATGTCGATCGTGCTGATAGAACCCGAGATTTTAAATTCCGATACAACTGACGCCGGCCTTGTCCATGATCCGCCTCAATCTTAGCATGGTGGGATCACGAAATCGTTGTATCGATTACGGCAAAGGTACTTCTGGCCGCAAATGGCAGCAGAAGTCCGAGAATACATAGTTGATTGTGCAATGTGTAAAGGAACGAAAGCCTCTAATTGCATATTGCGGCCGCCAATGGGTAATCTGGTGGAGGTCAATAAGCCGTTCCAAAATTTATATATAGACATGTTAGGTCCTTATCCACGATCTAAGCGAGGGAATACAACCCCCCTTATCATCTTGGATAAATTTTCTAAATTCGCTTTCCTGAAAGTCTTGCGTCGTGCGAGTGCGGAGAATATCGTCGATTTTGTGGAGCAAAACGTGTTTCAACTGTTTGGTGTACCGGAAGAAATGTTTTCCGACAATGGCCCCCAATTCCTCTCAAAGTAATTCGCTAAATTATTGTCAACTTATGGTGTAAAGCATACTCGTACCGCGGTATATTCTCCGCAGTCAAATGCTTCGGAACGCGCAAATCGGTAAATTTCGCCCACAATAAATTCCTATGTGCGTGACAATCACCGGGAATGGGATTTGAACCTTGGAAGCATTGACAGTGCCCTTGGGAGTACTGTCCATGCTGCGAATGGTTCGGATCCGCATTCCCTGGTGTTCGGTATGCACATGATGGCGCACGCGAGCACGTACAAACTCCTCCGAAAGCTTGACTGCGTTGCAGAACAAGATTTGGAGATATTACCGCCGAGTGATCACCGTAAGTTGGAACACGAGCGTGTCCTGAGGAACTTGGAGAAAGTACATGAACGCCATGGAAACCAATATAACAAGCGGGTGAGGCACGTTACCTAGGTGCCGGTCAAAAGGTTTACCGAAGGAACTTCACACTTAGCGATTTATCGAAAAATATCAATGCTAAGCTAAATCGCAAGTTCCCAAAGTGCCGCATTATCCGGGCCGTAGGTAATTCCATGTACGAGATTGAGAATCTTCGCGGCACTCACATTACCATGTACCATGCAAAGGACCTAAGGCAATAGCCCGGCTAGGTAGCATGATATAGCACGAGACTTCTCCAGGGTGGGGTCGTGTCCCACATTGGGCTGGTTCATGATTACACTGACCTCCAATGGCACCCACACGCTTTTCAGCTTCTCAAGGAGTGGTGGCACACTCCATTCAGAACCAGTGTTGTAACATGTGTCGTGCAATTGTGCCGCCACTGTATTTAGATTTTTTTTAATCATAAAATATCTGATGGTTGTAAAATTGCATGGTATAATTGCATTGATTTTTTTTTTCATTTAAAAGGCTAGTTAATAAAAATATATAAAATTATATATATTTTTTTTTTTTTTCAAATTTAATAACGGGGAGAAGTCACAAAGGGAAGACGGGATTGCGAAAAATTCCGGGTTTTTTTGTGGGCGAAAAAAATGAGAACGAAAAAAACTTGGACTTGGATTCTTGATGGAAGAGTAAACGGATCTAATTTTTCCAGTTTTCTTTTTTTTTGGGTACAGATTTTTTTCTCTGGAGTTTCGCTTTTAAGTTTTTTTTTCGAAGTTAAAATTGTAATTTGAAGTAAAAGTTTTTTTCTTTGGATTAATTTTCTTTATAATTGGAAGTGTTGAAAGATTTGATAAATTGATGAATGAAATAAAATTCTAAATTTAATAATATTATTAAAAATAATTGTGAATAAACGTGGAAAAAACAATTAAATGCCTATTATATACAATATATACTACTAATAAAAAACAACCTAAAACTAAATATACTATATATTATATATAAGAACGTAAGACTCCAACTAAAAAAATGAGCAAAGCAAACCATAGTAGTGAATTCACATTTTCTCTATATCGGCCGGACCACTATGGAACTTTCCCGATAATGTCATCAAATATTCATTTCAGTTCTCCTATTATAAATGTACATTCCAAGTTTCATGAAAATGTGACTAGTATTGACCGAATTATTAAGGTTTTTTTATTTTGCATTCCCGTAACCCCCACAGAGGGGAGTCGCATTCTATCTTTTCAGTTGCTGTAACGACCGGGTTTTTATGTTGATACACAAACCTAAAAGAAAGAAAAGAAAAGCGTTAATTACAATATTAAAAAGATTGGTGAAGGTACTTACCTGTTTATTTATGTTGATGTCCATTGTACTTTCCGAGTCCATATGTGTTTATCTGAAAAAAGAAAGAAGATATTACTTCGATTGGTTTTTGTTTACAGGAAACGCTACAAACCGTAAATGGTCCTGATATGTGTGGAAGCTGCCCTTATGTTGAGGATCAAGACAGCAGAAAAATATTAGCTTTATCCAAACCAATACAATTTTGTAAATATTTCATCGGCAACTACTGGAAAGAGCAAAACGAGTGGATAAAGACGGTTATGGCAAAACAAGGAACTGGAAGGGAACTTACCTGTCAGGTTGGGTGAAGATGTATGAAATATACGGTGCACTCCATAAATTCCGTATATTGAGTTATATCACTGGAATCTTTCTTTTTTTACCTGAAAATGTACATCAAATTTTCTTGGCATAGAAAGGATTTGAAAATGAGACCAGCGATTTACATTAACGCTCTGAATTTTGATTTTTTTTGAAAATTTTTATTAAATCTTATTTGAATTAGCCCGCGACAAAACAAGAAAGTAACTGATTTTTCTTTTAGCTAAGACAGTAACCCTTACGATAAAAGAAGAAAATTGCTTTTTATTAAATAAATAAGAGCTAAATTCAAATAACTATGAGCTGAATATTAAATAATTTCACATATAATTATAATACAAATGAAATACTAATTAATAAAGTAATTTTGTACAAAATATGTGAAAGTTGGACGGTACTCCTTGAATTTGACTTAGGTACAGTTAACCTGAGGCCTATAAAAGGAGTAACCCAACAAGGCTCAAGATCAGTAAATTTTTAAATTTTAGCAAGTGTAAGGTGAAACTCTGTCCGTGTAAAAAAATCATACTTTGCTTTGCAAAGACAAAGGAAAAGAAAAACAGTTGGGGCTTTATAAAAAAAAAAAAAAAAAAAATTCTTCTAAGATTTTTAATAAATTTCTTCTTTGTTTTTTTTTAACGTTTTTTTAAATTCGATAATACAAATTAAACGGTAGTGAAAACTAGTGGTTTTCTTTTCTTTTCCAAAGAAAGAAAATTTCGGTACATTTTTTAAAAAAAAAAAAAGGAAGAAAAAGATAATTTAGAAATTAAAAAAACTGCTGACCTACATTAACAAATATTCGTAAAAAAAAAGAATACTCACAAGGTCATTGACCTGGGCATCAGCTGTTAATAAATATTTGAGTACACATACACCACCACACTCTGACAGATAAGTTTTTTTTTGATTTTTTTTTTGTTTTTAAACTGTTGTTGTTTAATTTTCACTTTTTTAATTTCCACAATTTCCACAATATTTTTTTAATTTATAATCGTTTTTTTTTATCACCCACGATAGAACACAAATTACAAAGAAAAATATTCGGATAAATATTAAAAAAAAAAAAGGAAGTGTGCTTTTGACCACACTGTAGAAGTGAAATAGAAGCTTTTCTTTATGGTTTGTCAGTGAATTGCATTTGTTCCGTTTGTTGAGCAAGTTGCCCAGCCCTAAATGCCCGCGTCCGCTTTGTACCAGTTATAGCCGTACCTGTCGAAGACCTACTCGTCGAAGCCTTGTCAACGAGTTGCTTTTTTTTCGCTTGTTGATCAAATTGCCTAGCTCTACATGCCAGCGTCCGTTCTGCACCAGTCATAGCCGTACCCGTCGGAGCCTTGTCAGCGAGTTAGCTTTGTTCCGCTTGTTGTGCAAGTTGCCTAGCTCTATATAACCCTGTCCCCTCTGTACCAGTCATATCCGTACTCGTCGAAGCATTGTCAGCGAGTTGCCTTTATTCCGCTTGTTGAGCAAGTTGCCTGGCCCTACATGCCCGCGTCCGTTCTGCACCAGTCATAGCCGTACCCGTCGAAGCCTTTTCAGCGAGTTGGTTATGTTCCGCTTGTTGTTGCCTAGCCCTACGTGCCCGCGTCCGTTCTGCAATAGTCATAGGCCTTCTCGTCGAAGCCTTGTCAGCGAGTTGCCTTTGTTCCGCTTGTTGAGCAAGTTGTCTGGCCCTACATGCCCGCGTCCGTTCTGCACCAGTCATAGTCGTACTCGTCGAAGCTTTGTCAGCGAGTTGCTTTTGTCCCGCTTGTTGAGGAAGTTGCCTAGCCCTACATGCCCGCGTCGGCTCTGCACCAGTCATAGCCATACTTGTCGAAGCCTTGTCAACGAGTTTCTTTTGTTTCGCTTGTTGAGCAAATTGCCTAGCTCTACATGCCAGCGTCCGTTCTGCACCAGTCATAGCCGTACCCGTCGGAGCCTTGTCAGCGAGTTAGCTTTGTTCCGCTTGTTGTGCAAGTTGCCTAGCTCTATATACCACCGTCCCCTCTGTGCCAATCATATCCGTACTCCTCGAAGCCTTGTCAGCGAGTTGCCTTTATTCCGCTTGTTGAGCAAGTTGCCTAGCCCTACATGGCCGCGTCCGTTCTGCACCAGTCATATTCGTACTCGTCGAAGCCTTGTCAGCGAGTTGCTTTTGTTCCGCTTGTTGTTGCCTAGCCCTACATGCCCGCGTCCGTTCTGCAATAGTCATAGGCCTTCTCGTCGAAGCCTTGTCAGCGAGTTGCCTTTGTTCCGCTTGTTGAGCAAGTTGTCTGGCCCTACATGCCCGCGTCCGTTCTGCACCAGTCATAGTCGTACTCGTCGAAGCCTTGTCAGCGAGTTGCTTTTGTCCCGCTTGTTGAGGAAGTTGCCTAGCCCTACATGCCCGCGTCCGTTCTGCACCAGTCATAGTCGTACTCGTCGAAGCCTTGTCAGCGAGTTTCTTTTGTTCCGCTTGTTGTTGCCTAGCCCTACGTCCCCGCGTCCGTTCTGCAATAGTCATAGGCGTTCTCGTGGAAGCATTGTCAGGGTGTTGTGATTGAGCAGAATTGTCGGCTCGCAAACTTTTCTTACCGGAGTCATTGTAGCCGTAGTAAGAAGCAATGCCCGTTAAATTATGTGAGGCGCGCTGACCGCTTTCTGGTATGCAATATGCGTATGCGCCAGCCTTATGCACAGAAACGACGCAATTGTTAGTCAGCTTACACTGATGTGACACGCTGCTTTACAGAGTTAGCGTTCCATGATTGTTTCCATATAAAAAGTTAAAAAATTTGTATGGACTACAGCGCCAATACGGTGGCAGATAGGACTATTTGGTCTTCGACGGAAATATTACTCATTATAATTTCCACAATATTGCCGAACATTGTAATCATCTAGGACGTCCATATAATAAGATATTTTGTAATGTGACGTTTCATCTGAGTTCAAAAATTGTTATTGAATACAGCGCCGAAATGGTGGGAGATAGAACTATTGGGTCTTCGACGGAAATAGTCGCCATAAAAACCTCTACAACTTTGCCGAACATTTCAATCATGTACGACCTCTATATAAAAAGTTCGAAAAAAATTTCATAAATTTATATCGACTACAGCGCCAATATGGTGGCAGATAGAACTATTTGGTCTGAGAAGGAAATATTAGTCATTATAACCTCCACAATAATGCCGAAGGTTGTAATCGTCTAGGACGTCCATATATTAAGATATTTTGTAATGTAACGTTTCGTCAAATTGTTATTGAATACAGCGCCGAAGTGGTTGGATATAGAACTATTGTGTCTTCGACGAAAATAATCCCCATAAAAACCTCCACAACTTTGTTCAACATTTCAATCGTGTACGACCTCTATATAAAAAGTTTTAAAAAATTTCAAAAATTTGTATCGACTACAGCGCTAATACGGTGATAGATAGAACTATTTGGTCTTTAACGAAAATAATTCTAATCACAACCTCCACAATATTGTTCCACATTGTAATCATCTAGGACGTCCATATAATGAGATATTTTGTAATGTAACGTTTCGTCACACAAAATCGTCACATAATTTTTGCAAAACGTCCCCATAGAAGTATTTCACTTCAAAAAAAAAAAAAAAAACGATTAAAACTTAAAATTAATTAAAAACACAAACAATTCGCGGCAATTTGTTTTCATGTTTTTTTGAGTGAACAAATTAGTGTTGCCGTTGGAATATATAGTTTTTTTTTAGTGAAAACGATCAGTTTTTTTTATGGTCAGATTCCATGAAGGATTTAGTTTTTTTTATTACTTTTTTTTATTTTGAATTAATTTTTAAGATTCTATATTTTCAAATAAATTTTATATATATATTTAATAATAATAAAATAAAATCTTTTTATTATTAATATTATTTTTTTTATTATTTCGACTTTATTTTTTTTTTGAGTGAATTCTTTGGAGATGTGCTAAGGCATAACCGCAATGGGGGGGGGTTGAAATGCTGAGTAGCAAATGAGGAAGGACTTTATTTTTTTTTTTTTAAATTTTCTTGTTTTTTTTTGCTTTACCGAATATTTAGTAGTTTTTTTTTATTAATTGGCACACTATCTAGCATGCGAGTCGCTGGCCTAACTCTGGCCAACACCCTGAGACACCCGGCAAAAGTGTGTAGGACCGGCAAGCTCGCGTGAAAACCAAATAACGATTACAATTTCGTTACATTG
Source organism: Xylophagus ater (assembly GCA_963422695.1). Lineage (NCBI taxonomy): Eukaryota > Metazoa > Arthropoda > Insecta > Diptera > Xylophagidae > Xylophagus > Xylophagus ater. The sequence continues at coordinate 38,779,438 of OY730479.1, read as the reverse complement.
GCCTATCCAAAATGTATACACTAAGTTTTAAGAAAATTCGCCCATTATTGAGTGAATTCTTGAAGTTTCTCTATTTCAGGCCCCCACAACCTCCCATCGAGGGGAGGCATTTTATCTTTTCAGTTTGCTCATCCTAAATGTACATTCCAAGTTTCATTAAAATCCGCCGGTTATTGACTGAATTATTAAGGTTTCTTTATATCACCCTCCCGCAACCCCCACCGAGGGGAGACGCATTCTATCTTTTCACTTGCCGTATCCAGAATGTACACACCAAGTTTAAAGAAAATCAGCCTATTATTGAGTGAATTATTGAAGTTTTTCTTTTTTAGCCCCCCACAACCCCCCACCGTGTGGGGACATATTTTATTTTTTCGGCTGGTCCATCCCAAACGTACATTCGAAGTTTCATTAAAAGCCGACTATTATAAACCGAATTAGGGAAGTTTCTATATTTCCGTCACAACATTTTTTAAAAAGTTTTGCGCATTAGTGTTGCCGGATGTAAATTCCGTCGAAAAGTTAATATGTTCTGATTTCGAATATAGTACACAATCTGTGCAAATGTCATCAAAATTGGACTAGCAGTTTTGTTTTTACAACAAGTGCAAAAATAGACTATATTTGGACAAAATGTATTGTTAGGCAGTGTTGCCATAGTCGAATATGGCCCAAAAACTAATGAGATCTAAGTTAGGATCAAATACATGAACTGTGTAAATTTTATCGAAATTGGCCGAACAGTTTAGTCTGAACCGTGCGGACAAAATTTTGTCGTTTTTAGACAAAAAATGCGTTACCAAACAGTGTTGCCATATATTAATTTCGCCCAAAATCTAACACCATCTGGCATTTGATGCAACACCAAAATGGTGAAAGTTTCATGGAAATCGGACTATCCATTCAGATTTTATTAACGATTTAAGAAAGCGGACGGACGGACGGACATGGCGCTAATTATTTTTGACGAAACGGATTTTGCACTTATTTTCATCTTCCTATCCCTTCTAGATCAAAAGTTAGGTTTTCGCACGATTATAGTACTTTCCTATAAACATTCGTTTATCGGGAAAGTAAAAAAAGTACATCATGATTTTAAATTGACACGGTAGCAAAGCAATATAAAAATAAATGAAAACTAATCAAGAATATAAAATTTGATTTGGGAAAAAAGAGTTTTTTTTTATTTTGAAAAAGCAAAAAAAACACAGTCAACTAATTCATAAAAAATTAATTAAAATATAAAATACTTACAAACATAAAACAGAAGATCCTAAATAATAAAATTATACAAACATATATAATACATACCTATTTAACGTAAAATCTAAACTTCACATAAAAACATTCCAATAAATAACAAATAATAATAGATCAATTAGATTAATTGGAACATCATACAAAAAAACAAAAGTTCCAACAAAATAAATCAAGAACATACAAAAAAGGAGCGCTTACCAACACCCAACATTAACTTATTTTTTTTTGGATTTCGAATTTTTTTTTTTTTGGTTTTTTAATTTTTTAGTTTTTTTTGTTTATTTTGTGTTTTACGGCAACTCCCTGCCTCAGCGAAGAAAACTGAAGTTCCATAAGCTTGTTTTTTTTTTACTTTTAATTATAATTTTTTTTACATCGAATAATTTTATTAAATTTTTGGGTTTTTTTTCCGTATTTAAATTCGAATTGGGAATTGCAATCTCTTAAATCGAAATGGCATTTCCGTTGGAATAATATGAATGCGAGGAATGAGGACATATTCACCTTTGAAAGGTCTGCGGTGGCAGATCGAGTGAATTGAAAAATTCGAGTGGATAATTAACCCGTTCATCTGCTTCCACAACAGTGTCGACTGACTTGTATGTGACTACCTCGCTTTGAATGTTAGACTGAATAATATTGTTAAATTCGTAGACGTCTTTGTTCTTGGTCGCAAGAATAGTCCATTTACTCAGCCAATTGTGATTCTTGTTATTGGTTTGGATACTGAGAAATACTTTTTCAAACAATTCTTCTTTTGACGTCACTAAATTGCGTTATGAGGCAATGAAATTCGTCCTGAGGTCAGATCAACGGCACCTTACCGTTCCCAGTTCCCTACAAGTGTTGTAAGAATATCTCAGCTAATCGGCCGCTTTGCATCTGGACCGGCATATTTGTAGTTAATTTATACGTATTTACGTGTGGTCACAAAGTAGAGTATTTTAGGCAAGCATTTATTTCATCCGCTGATGTCGATCGAGGAATTACAGTTAATGTTTGTCTGAAATCTCCTGCAAACAATATTAATGCGTTCCCAAATTGTTTCATATTTCCACAGAAATCTTGCAATGATGAATCAAGAGCCTCGAGCGATTTTTTGTGCGCCATTGTGCATTCATCCCAAACAATAGGTTTTCATTTCTAAAATGCTTTGGAAATGTTGCAGGTGGGAGTTTCAATGAATTTCATGTTCAATGGTAATTTCAAAGCGGAATGAGTCGTCCTTGCACCTGGTAGCAACGTCGCAGCTATTTCGGACTACGCAAGAGCTAAGGCTATGTAATTTTGGGATCGAATTGCAGCCAGAATCAATCTAATTAGGAACGCTTTACTAGTTCCTCCTTGAGGTTCTAAGAAGAATTCACAAATTTGATATGGATGTGTTGCACGCGTCATAAATGCATACATGCCAGTGTCGGTCGTTTTGCAATAAATTCAGAGCTTGACATGCACTGCGGAAAGTGGCATGTGTAACACCGTTCACAATTATCAATTGGTGGAAAGACGTTGAACGGGCCAAATTTATCAACGGCGTGCGAAGAAAGAGGCAGTCATCTTGATTGGGATGCACGGTGTAGAGTTTGCCTATCGTAGTTTCATAGAATATGCTAGGGGTTGCTAATTTACCGCCATCTTCTGCTGATCTTCTTCTGTATAAAAGATATCCATCGTTTCCTGTAACTGTGTTGGATACTATCATTAATGGTGAATTTGGATTCAGTGTACCGCAAAGTCCATGTATCGTATTTTTCGTCATAACTTCATGCAAATCCTTATCGACATCGGCATCGGGTATTTCAGCGCATATTACATCGTCGATTTCGTTAGAAGTGATTTTGTTATAGAGCCAGATTAGTATATGTACGTTTGAGAATCCTCTCTTTTGCCATTCCACTGAGTAGATCCAGCAGCGCACAGACCTAAACACTTAATGTTTTATCATGAAATCCATCCGCGATTTCAGCTTCTGTCTGAAAACAGGTGCTGTGATGTCATGTCTATCCACCGACAATATCTTTTTTAGCTCGTATTATAATTTACGGGGGGCAAAAAAATTTCCCTTCACACGTAAGTCTGATATATTTTGTATTAAAATGGGCGAATTTTCATTATTGCTGTACACAAAAAAGTTTGTATAGTGTTTATCTAATTATAATTAATCAAACAGAACTGATGTTAATTCATAATTTAGTAAAAAATTTGTTTTTTTGAATCAAGTTTGAATCATAATACGAAAACTACCAATGACAGTCATTTTTTTCCTCAAAATGGGGACAATTCTTAAAATTCGACGATGTTTTTGAAAATTCAGCATTTCCAGTTTAGAATTTTTTTTTTTAAGGTTTCCAGAAAATGAGGCTCTACGTATGAAATGGCTTTCAGCTATGGGTTTACAAAATTTTACGCCAATTAATAGATAAATAATTTGCTCGTTACATTTCAATAAAGAGGATCTAAAGCAAGGGTGTCCAGCCTTTTTGTTTCCGTGGGCCGCATTGGAACAACACATAGCGTTTTGTGCCACAAGTGTATTACTACCATATGTATAAATCTATATCATAAAATAAAACGAAAGAGCTTTCTGTTCTGGTCCTGTTTCTGTTGTCACTTGGCAGCTTTAGCATGAGAGCGCAAGCACACAAGTCATGCCTCAGAAAAATGGACATGCTTCAGTAATTTTGAATATTTAATGCCGCCACTACGCCCATCTGTATTTTCTATAATCTAAGTCTATTATTCTGCATTATACTTTATTGATGTATGCGCGTGTGAGAAAGAGTAATCACGATATACTATAGTGTATACATGGATATTCTCGCTGGAAGTAGATGAATTTGTAGATGCTTGTGGCTATGTGTTAGTGATGTATTTTATTAAATCAATTTTTACCTGTCTCAGGTGTGACATATGTTTTAAAAAAGTACATAAAAACCTGCTCGTAGTCGAAAGTAAAATTCAGTAAAAATTTCAAGCCAATCGGTCAAGAAGTTTCGGAGATTATTGATTATGTCAGGCGCGGCTCTACCTTAGGGGCTAATGGGGCTAAGCCCCACCTAGTAAATCTACCGAACAACTGAAATTTTACACTTAAAATTTATTTTAAAAATATACAATATTAGAAAATTCAAACATAAACGAAAAGCTTTATATTGTGTAAAAATAAATGAAATGAAAACCTTTGCTTTATTTTCTTATTTAAAAAAAAACGAAAAAACATCTCGCTAGCGTAAACACAAACAGCAAAACAACATTGAAAAGAAACACAAAATCTCACTAGCTTAAACACAAAAAACCATCAGAATCGAATATTTGTATGAGCTTGAACAGAAGAAAATCATACGAAAAAGGGCTAAAACAAATGTAGTCCCAATCCAACAAAATCATTACGCATCACAAATTTTTTTCTTCTTCTTCTTGTTTCTGTGTATTAAAATTTCATACATTTTGGGCTAATTTAAATCAGCCCCAAAGAGAAGATTAGTGGAAGTATTGTTCGCGTAAGAAAGTATTCAGTTCAAGTTTTGACCATTTTAATGCATATCTTCATATTCATATGTCACCTTCTTCTCTCTGTTTGGAAATCTGTCTCTCAATTTTTACACCGATGATATGATAATATTTCAAACACCATTATCAAAACTAAGAACCGAGATTTTGCCATTTTTAAATGAAAATGATAATTTTTTTAAATTTTTGAATGCTTTATTTAGATAAAAAATTTGTAATTTATTTTGATACCTTACTTTATAATGAAAGCATAGGTATAAACAAATGATAATTATTTAATAAATTTTAATGAATTTAATTAAAATTTTTTGCACAAAATTTTCATATAGAATTGAGATTTTGAAATTTTCAATTATTTATTAAAATTTCCGGTGAAGTATTTTAAATTATTTACTAAAATTATTTGGAAGCTCAATAATTAATACATTTTTTTATTCCTCTGAAAATTAAAATATCAATGTAAGTTTCTTATTCCTCGATTTGGTATTGCATTGCAACAGAAAATTTTAGTTGCATCCATCTAGGATTGTGGAGAAAGATATAATCGTAGGAAAAAAGTGTTCACAAAGGTTTTTGATGTACCTTTAAAACGAATTTACCGATTAGAATAAAATTTTCAGAATAAATTTATGTCTTCAGGGACCAGCCAGGCTGTGATTTAGAGTAAATTTGAAAAAGTTATACAGGAAAATTTTGAAATATTATTATAAGTTTTTTGGCTATTTATCCCCTATAGTGTAACACATCGGGATAATCATCGTAGAAAGGTTTCAGGGGTATGATTGTGTAGAGAATCAAAAGTTACATCGATTTATGCATGTCCGTCCTCCAGTCCGTGTATAAGATAACTGAAAATCGCGTTATCTGATTTTATTGAAATTTCCAGTATGAGTAGATTATTCCTTGACTCGATTCGGTTTTGCATTTCAGTAAGATCGACCGGGGGAGCAAAGTTACAAAGTCCAGAAAGTTTGTCTTTGTTTTATAGTTTTTTCAGATATCATTTCATAATTTGTGGAGCAATTTTGTTTAAATTCTTTACATGGATTGACTACATAAATACACGATACTATGTAAAGCTTCAGTAAATCGGTCCAAGGATATTGGAGTAAGAAATAGCTGTAGGAAGAGAAAACCGGTTTACAAAGTTTTTTCAATGTATTTTAAGAACTAATGTACGGATTTGAATAAAATTTGTAGAAGGTATTTAGACTGTTAAGTTCCTGCCTATGAATTAGAGCGAATTTGAAGAAGATAAAACAAAGTTATGGAGGAAAACTTTGAAATATTATAAGTTTGGTTGTTTTTTCTCAGACTTAATTTATTGAACTATAGATTTGTTGACTACGAATCCCATGTATAACATTTAAAACTCGGCTATAGACCGATTTTCAGTCAGTATACAATTCCTTTTCTTTCGAGATATAGGAAATCTTTGTAATGTTGAAAAAATTCTTTTCGTTCTAAAATTAGATACAAGAGATTCATAAGAGTATTTTTTATGTCTTTCGTTTTGAAACAAATTTTTTCTTTCTATATGGACCGAAATGATTTCTACATAATAGGATCATTATGCCAGTATATGCTTCGAGTGCTCTACGAACTAGATGAAATGTTGCGACAATATAATAATATGTTTATGAAATCCAGTTGTTCACATAAAAAATTCGATTCATATGTATAGTAGAAGTACATATTGGTTTGCTTAAGGTTCAAAATTTTTTTCAAATTTAATATGGCATGATTCCACACATATAGGTTTATAAAATTTCAACACACATTAACGTATCGACAATTCCATGAATCCAAATAAAATATGGAAAGTCTTTATGTATTGTATTATCACAGATTGTGTGCGTGATTTTATTGAAAAAAAATCTTAAATAAAGTGTGGCAATTTCTGATAATACATTTCCTTTTAAAAAAAATTAGGGAAAGTCAGTAATTTGAGGGATTTTCTTTCTGGATTTATTTTGCTGGGTGGACATTTCTATTTATGTAATGCATGTAAATTGTAATATTATCCGGAAATACAGCGTAATTGGAAGAAATAAGCTAGGTTTCTAATACTTAAAATACTTAATAAAATAATATTCTTATTGGCCTATTCCACTTTTAATGATGGACTAAAGAAGATTTTTCTAATAAGCCTTAAGAAACATTTTGTATTTCCCTATAATATTATAATTTACATGCATTTCAGAGAAAGAATTTGCCAGTCAGCAAAATAAATCCATAATTCTGATTTAAAAGAGTTTATTATGACTATATTTCACAATAAGCGTGGATAAAATCACACACACAATCTGTGTTAATACAATACATAAAGACTTTCCATATTTTACTTGGATTCATGGAATTGTCGATACGTTAATGTGGGTTAAAATATAATGAAAACTATATGTTTGAAATTATCCCATATTAAATTTTAAAATATTTTGAAAGCAAGGGACATCATATAGAACTTCTACATACATATATGGATCGAATTTTTTATGTGAACAACTGGATTTCATAAACATGCCAAAATATTATCCCTACAATTCATCTAGTTCGTAGAGCATTCCAATTATATACTGGTATAATGTATAGAAATCATCTCAGTCCATTAAAAACTTAAAAATTTTGTTCGGCAGCTATTTGAAGTTTGGGGCCGGTCGAACCCATCTTCTGAATAAAACCGTTCTTGTGGTGAAAAACTCCTCTTACAAAAACTGGAACCCATTAAAATATGGTAATCTGCAAAAAAAAAACATTTTTCTATTTTATAATTATACCCTTCGTTTAGAAGTTAAAATAGCTTTGGAAATGGAAGAAAATATTTTTCAAAGCCAGAATTAAAAATATGAATCCCCTGTATCTATTTTTAGAACGAAAACCAATTTATTCAACACAAAATATTCTTATTTTAGATGGCTACACACACACATTTACGTAAATAAATCACGAAACAAAGGGCATAGTAAATGAAAATCGGTCTATAGCCGGTTTTTGAAATGTTATACATGGGATTCGTAATCAACAAATCTATAGTTCAATAAATTAAATCTGAGAAAAAACCACCAAACTAACTGTAGTCAATCCATGTAAATAATTTAAAGAAAATTGCTCCACAAATTATGAAATGGTATCTGAAAAACTATAAAAAAACGAAAAACTTTCTGGTCTTTGTAACTTTGCTCCTTCGGTCGATGTTACTGAAATGCAAAACCAAATCGAGTTAGGATTAATCAACTCATACCGGAAATTTCATCAAAATCAGACCACGCGTTTCTGAGTTAACTTGTATACGTGCGGACGAACGGACATGTCATTCATGGAAAGTTTTCAAAATATTTCATTCTCTTTCTTCCTGATACATTTTGCTTTGAAAACAACTGACCGGCTCATTTACACTTATTATAAGATATTATTTTTTTTGACTTGGTTCTGATTGGTGTATATCATAATTATCGCATTGTTTAAGGCAGAGGTTCCCAAACTTTTGATCTTTGCTCTCGGTAGGGGCTAGTTGAGAAATTGACTGTGATCATCAGATGGGCGGGGCCATCAAAAATTAAACTTGGAAATAAATATATTGCACTATATTTGCCAGGAAAATCCCACGACTTTTCTTTATAAAAGAAAAGTCTGGAATTTTCCTGCAAAAACACTTTCACAAAAACACAAACAAAAATTATAACTTGTAGAAACGTCAAGAATAACTTCTTGTCAAACAATAGAAAACACGTTTACATGAGGTATATAAGAACAACGTTGAAACTAGAATTTTTTAGCGGGTGCAGGATAAGCCACAATTACTATAAATACGGAAGAAAAATGGTGCAATAAAATCAGTCTTAATCAGACAGTTGAAGTCTAAATTTCGTCCGAGATTACAAACAGAGATTTGAAACGTGATTATTTGTGGGACGGGATTAGGAAAGTGACTTTGAATATAAAAATGAAATTGTGATCAATTATAAAAATAGTGACTGTGTATTTTTAAATAAACTGTGATAAATAATTTATAATAATTAAATTATTGAAAGACAAATATTTTTTAAGACTAATTGTAACGCAGAAATCATTATAAATAAACTTTATACACTAAATTCACATAAATAAAAAGTGTTATCATTTTATTATCATCGAACCGAACGGGTAGCACGTCACATTGGTGTCAGAAGTGGGATTAATTATGGGTAGCACGTCACATTGGTGTCAGAAGTGAAATTATTTATTGTGAATCAGTGCGGAAAAGACAATTGTGCCAAAAATTTCTGCAAGAAAATTCGAAATTAAACTAGAAACTTCTGTGGGAAAAATTTCGAAGAAATTCGTTATTAAGAAATTTCAGTGAGTAATAATTTCAACGGTGTGAAAAATTTCGGGGCGTACAAGAAATTTTGTGTACTTTTGTATGAGTTGTATAAAAATTTCGATTGTGCGAAATTTGAGGTTATACGTCGTGCATCGTGTGAAAATTTCGATTGTACGAGAAATTTCGTAGTTTCGATAGAACATAAGAATTTCGTGTTAAGTGAAAAATTAAAAAATATTTGAACAATGGAAAGTAAATTATTAGACAATTTGAGTACATCAGAACTATCCACAGTTCTGTGTGTGTGGAATCCACCTTCCACGGGAAGTAAAAGTGACAAAAAGAAAAGAATAATCGCTGAATGTGCAACAGGAGAACTAGACAGTAGCACATTCGACTTTAGTGAAATTCTGAAAGAGGGAAAACAAGAAGAAGACGCGGCTAAAACAACAGCAAGTGTTCAAGATGTTTTAAAGACGCTTATGGCCATGATGATCTGTCTTCAGGCTAAAATGGACTCAACTGCTTCTAGTCTACAGGGCGAAATGAAAACAAATGCTTCCAGTCTACAATCAAATACTTCCGGACTGGAGAATAAAATGGATTCAACAGCTTCGAGTTTACAAAGTAAAATAGATTCGACTTCTGCAAGTCTTGAAAATAAAATTACAAATGTATCTGATATGCAGAATGAAATGAAGTCTTGTCTTGAAAGCGAAATTAAGTCAAGCGCTTCTGGACTAGAAACCAAAATGGAGTCCAGTATAGGCGAAATGAAAACTCAGGTGGAATCCAGTATTGCGAGCCTGGAAGATAAAATGAAAAGCAATACTACAGACCTAGAAAACAAAATTGCCACAGAAGTTACATCAGTTCGTGCGGAAGTAAGCAACGTAGAACAAAAATTGGACCAAAAGGTGGCAGAACTGGAAGCAAAAGTAGCCGAAATAGAGGAATCCAAACCAAATATTGAGTCATCAGGTAGAAGAATGAAGCCACCATTATTTGACGGCCAAACTTCATAGCCAGTATACAAACGACAGTTTGAAGCGGCTGCTGGTGCGAACGGCTGGTCCGATAAAGAAAAAGCCACAGCATTAATTCTGGCTTTGCGCAGAAATTCAGCAAATTTGTTGCGGACAATCTCACCGGAAAATGAAAAGGATTATAATTACATTGTAACACAATTGGACATTCGATATTGGGATAACCACATGAAGGACGTATTCCGAATGGAACTCGTCAACAGAATGCAAGAATCTGGAGAGACACTTCAGGAGTTGTCAGCAGATATTGAGCGGTTGGTATACTTGTCATACCCCGATTATCCCCTGGAGCTGCAGAATGACTTGGCTGTAGAAAGATTTACTAATGCCATTCGGGATGCAGACATTCAGTTCAAGGTCCGGATTAGTGGAAAGCACATGTTGCACGATGTGTTGGCTGTAGCGTTGACATTGGAAGCTGCAAGGAGAGCAACAAGGGCGGTTCCAATGGTACAAGCTGCTATGATTGATGAAGACTCAACAGGACTAACAATAGACCAACTAACCGAAAAGATAAAGGTGGATGTGCAACAAGCTATCCAGGAATTAGAATTGAACGATACTAAAAGAAGACTGAAATGCTGGGGCTGCGGTAAAGAAGGACATTTAGAGCGGCAGTGCCCCAACCAGACAAAAGCATCGATTATGATATCAGTCTCTCTCCTACAACAGAGTAACGACAGATTAACGACGCAAGGAGTAATTGCTGGTCATCGATGCAGGATCATCGCAGATACGGGTGCAAGTAGATCCATCGTGAACAGGAAGCTCATTAGTAGAAAACACATGAGCAGAAGCAGTAACAGTGTTTTTCAAACGGTTACAGGGGAATCATCTGCGATTCTGGGTGAAGTGATTCTAGCATTGGGGCTAAATGAGTATGTGTTTCGACATACCTTTTGGTGGCTGATATAATGGACGATTGTATCATGGGCCTGGACTTCATGAAGCAGAATGGAGTGAGTGTAAACATTGAAGATAGGTTATTACGATGTGGAAATATTGAGTTCCCGCTAACGTTGGAGGAAGCAGATTCCAGTGGCAGCAAATCAAATCTACGAGACCAACAAGTTACGTGAGATGCGAATGCTGTTGTAGAAGTGAAACGGACGAACGACATTGAAGTGACAACTAGAGTTACGGAGTTGTCAAAAAGGAAGGATAAAACGAAAAGGAGCAAATCCAGTGTCGTAGGTACTGAAGGGGTTTTTGGAGAAACAAATGAGAACTGCAGGAATATGAACAAGATAGTAGCTATCCGCACATTAAGGATTGGAGGCGACGACATGTCGAGCATCCGAAACGCGCAGCTAAAGGATGAAGATGTTGGGCCAATCCTTAAATGGAAGAAAAGGGGTCAGCGTCCAAAAAGGAGTGATATTGTAATACGCAGTGACACGACAAAAAGTTATTGGGCTCAGTCGGACTCGTTAGAGATAAAAAATGGCGTTCTCAGGAGAAAATGGGATTCTTTTTATGGAAAAGCTAAACTAGTGCAGTTGATCGTGCCCAAGTCCAAAGTACATGAGGTACTTGGTGAAGTACATATTGGAACTTCAGGGGGACATTTGGGAGTCAACAGAACTTTAGCGAAGGTGCGAGAACGATTCTATTGGGTACACTGGCGAGCTGATGTTAAAAGCTGGTGCAGGAATTGTGACACCTGCACAAAAATTGTATGACATCAAAAGGAAACTGAAACTGCAGTGGGGCAATATGTTGACGCTGAACTGGAGCAAGACACGAGTGGGCAGGATAGCACCGGGCAGACTCCACCGGAAAGATCGTCTGGACAGCATATACGGGTTCCGGTGGACAAAGTATTTGAGGAACCTGCAAACAACGAATTAAGAGATAGTGACTACACCAACAAGAAGGGCTCTTTGGACGTGGTATGGCAAAAGCGAAAATCCCCAAAGGTAAAAATGAAAGTGGATCATTTAAATCAGTTATCGAAGCATCGCGGAAGTCCAGAAGATTCTGTTTAAGGAGGGGGTAGTGCACTATATTTTCCAGGAAAATGCCACGACTTTTCTTTATAAAAGAAAAGTCTTGAATTTTCCTGCAAAAACACTTTCACAAAAACACAAACAAAAATTATAACTTGTAGAAACGTCAAGAATAACTTCTTGTCAAACAATAGAAAACACGTTTACATGAGGTATATAAGAACAACGTTGAAACTAGAATTTTTTAGCGGGTGCAGGATAAGCCACAATTACTATAAATACGGAAGAAAAATGGTGCAATAAAATCAGTCTTAATCAGACAGTTGAAGTCTAAACTTCGTCCGAGATTAAAAACAGAGATTTGAAACGTGCTTATTTGTGGGAAGCGATTAGGAAAGTGACTTTGAATATAAAAATGAAATTGTGATCAATTATAAAAATAGTGACTGTGTATTTTTCAATAAACTGTGATAAATAATTTGTAACAATTAAATTATTGAAAACAGATATTTTTAAGACTAATTGTAAGGCAGAAATAATTATAAATAAACTTTATACACTAAATTCACATAAATAAAAAGTGTTGTCAATTTAATAACATCGAACCGAACGGGTAGCACGTTAGAATATCGTTGAGCAAAAAAAACAAAAAAAAAAAGATTTTTGATATGTTGTAGAGAATTAGTTGAAACATGGAGACATTTTGTTCCCGGGGAATGGGGGTTTGACAGCTCATTTTGGAAAACCTCATTTATAATCTGAAATATACATCGGACATGATTCTGACCTGATACAATGTTATTGATATTTTTATGGCGCACATTCTGACACCCACGACAAAGTTCAGTTAGCCACCGCTGTGGCGCTGGAGGCAATACAAACTTTTGAACTTCATATATAGAGGTCACACGCGATTAGAATGTACAGCAAAGTTGTGTAGGTTTTCATGGGGATTATTTCTGTCGAAGGGCATATAGTTCTATCTCTCACCACTTTGGCGCTGTAGTCAATATAAACTTTTGAACTTTTTCTATAGAAGTCAAACTCGATTAGAATGTTCAGCAAAGTTGTGGAGGTTTTAATGGAGACTATTTCTGTCGAAGACCATATAGTTCTATCTCTCACCACTTTGGCGCTGTAGTCAATAAAGCTTTTGCACTTTTTATATAGAGGTCACACGCGATTACAATGTTCAGCAAAGTTGTGGAGGTTTTCATGGGCATTATTGATGTGTAAACATCTTTGCTCTCGGTAGGCTAGTTGAAAAATCGACTGTGATCATCATAGGCTCCGCCCATGAAAATACATTCGAACCTCTATTTTCTAAGTAATTGTGAAATCAATTTTAACAGTCTGCACATAATTCATAACAAACAACTGTGTGAATTAACTTAGCAAAGGTCTCATTTACTTCAAGGGCACACGTTGTAATAGAAAAATGTCAACAGCTGTGTCAATTGACTTAGCGGAGGTCTCATTTACTTCAAGGGGACATGATTTAAGAGATAACTGCCAACGGCTGTGTGAATTGACTTAGCGTTCAACAAAGTCAATTCATACAGCGGATCGATCTATAAATATAATTCCTTGTCATATTGCCTCGGAAAGCTGATATTTTAATATATTTATATCAATTTCAGGATTCAGCTTCCTTTGCTCTGCTAGTAAAATGTCGGATCCACCGAGGGAAAATTACACTCAACAAACGTCCGATCAAAATGAACCAACTGCGAAAAAAGCAAAAGCAGCTGCGTATTCCCGTGCTTATCGAGCTCGAAAAAAGGTTGAGGAGACAAATAAAACGGTATCTACGAAGTCAATTGAAAGTATTCAACATCGCAGAGCCAAAATTGCTGAAAACACGAAGGCTTATCGGCTCCGACAAAGGACTGCAATAACTATAAATCCAACAGTTCAACTGGCAACGAATGAGAGGAGAACAATGCCGTTGGCCTCCAATGAGCCCACACCGATGCCAGTGGATTCCGCTTCGACTGCAACAATTCAAGTACAGCCAAACGAGGAGATCGAAGAACAATTGACGCCGTCAGTGCCAAGCACCACTTATGTAGCTTTCTTTACACACGATAAAGCTCATGCTCAGTTCAGAGAGAAGTTTTTATAGAATAATTTTGGATTAGCATGTGCCATATGCGACAGATTATGGTACAAGAACGATTTAAAGCCAGTTCCGCCTGATTCCACAACTCTTCTCTCAGCAGAATTTGCTGATATAAATGTGCAATCGACACGAGCGTGCGGCACTTGTTATAGTTCATTGCAGAGAGGAAGAATACCTACTTTATCTAGGACAAACGGTTTCAAGTGTCCTCCACTGCCAGATAATTTTCCACAGCTTGATTTAGTATCTGAACGTTTAATATCACCTCGCTTGCCATTTATGCAAATAAGAAGATTTAGACATGGTCAAGGTCAATATGGAATTCTTAGACAAGTTATAAATGTTCCAGTTTCCGTTCATACTATGGTTCACCGTCTGCCTCGAGAGCTCGACGACTATTACTGCATCAACGTTCATATAAAGCGCAAAAAGATACACAAATCAAGTTACCTTGTCGGCATGGTTAAGAAACGCGTTATCAAGACTTGGCTAGGGTATCTCGTCGACACACCAATGTACAAATTCTATGACATTACTATTAACGAGTCCTTTTTCTCAACGAATGTGCCAGCGGTTGATTCCATCGAAGATCTGAGTGAAGAATCAGTATAGAAGAAAGTCTACATGCTCAGCAACAAACTCTTTACTGGAACGAAGATAAATATCTACGAATAGCTCCGGCAGAAAATGAGGTTCCGCGGAGTGTACTGTTCGACGAACACTGCGAGGAGTTGTCATTTCCCTCTATTTATCTCGGACAATTTCGTACTTTCAAGGAAGGACTCGTTGTAACACCGTACATGATAGCGACCAGTGAATTGCGAAGAACAGATAGACGTGGAGTTACTCCACAGCACTTGCTGTACATGGCAATGAAAATCTTACGAATACGTACACGAGGCGCATTGACAGTTGCTTTCAAGTTCGTTGGGAAGGATACGAACCTCACCAGAGAACAAATAGAATCAACTGATTTCATCGATGGATGTCTCGAAAAAAATTTGGCGTTCTTGCGGTCGATTCCTCATTCCATCTACTACTGGTCGCAAAGAAAGAGAGACCTTTTTGCAATGATTAGCCAGTTAGAAAGACCTACATTTTTCTTAGCGATGAGCGTGAATGAAATTGGTTGGCCAAAATTAATGAAACTCCTGTAAAAACTCCGAAATAAGGGAGCGGACATCTACTCAGACGATCTCGCGAATATGCACTACAATTCGAAAGCTACTCTCATCAACGAGGATCCCGTCACTTGCGCTATCTATTTCAATAAACTCGTGCAAGTCATTGTGGGTATACTACAATCGAAACGCTTCAGCCCATTTGGAAATCACTACGTCCAGCATTACTTCAAACGGATCGAATTCCAGCACCGCGGTAGTCCACACGCGCATATACTGCTTTGGTTGAATGAACCTCCTCTGCTATAGGAGAAGAGAAGATAAGGCTGCACCTGAGAGTCTAATTGACAGATTTGTCTCCGTATCGCCAGCTGATGCTTCTGGTAATCAAAAGCTTCAGAGACATAAACATACGTTCACGAGTTACAAGAAAAGAAATTCCGCCGCTTGTCGTTTTAAGGCGGCGGTCATGCCAAGTCGCTCAACAATTATACTTCAACCTATGGCAAAAACAAATCCACGTCGCATGCCGTATTCAACGATTTATAAGCGTATCTGGAAAGCACTCGAAGATAATGATTATCCCGATTTGGACGAGTTGTTAAGAGTAAACAACATCAAGTCGTACAATACGTACTTGGATATCTTGAGAGCCGGCATAACCACGCCACGAATATTCCTCAAACGTCAAACTACCGACAAGTGGATGAACCCATTTAATCCGTTTATACTCAGTGTGCTAGGTTCAAATATGGACTTGCAGTTCATCATTGAGGAATACTCTTGCGCCGCATATGTGGTCGGATATGTGAACAAAACGAATAGGGGCATCAGCAACCTTCAGCGGAAAATTATTGAAACCATGGACGAGCACCCTGAATTCGATATAGTAGAGATAGCGAGAAAACTCAGTGTCGATATGTCAAACTCTTTAGAACTCACCAGCCAAGAAACTGCTTGGTATCTTCTTCGACAAAACATGTCAAGGAGCTCTGTCAAGGTGGTTTATATTCCAACTTCATGGCCAGTGGAGCGTGATCGCGTTCGAAAATCAAACAAATTATTGGAAGAAGAAAATGTTGATCAGGACTCATGTGACGTTTGGCTAGAAAACTGTTTTGACAAATATGAAAGGAGGCCTCAAGATTTAAATGATATTACTTTGGCTCAGGCTGTTGCATATTATACAGTATCGAAAGCCAATGAGTGGAAACGACGTAAGGTTCAACGAGTCATTAGGTATCGGAACTATGACATGACGGCTGATCCAAATGAATACAAACGTGAAATGGTCATTTTTCATTTGCCTTTGCGTGACGAGGAAAATGAAATTCTCGCTGAGAAAAAATACGTTCAACTTTATGACGATAACGATGTCCTCATAATGGAGCGAAGGCGAGAATTCGAGGCGACTATCGATATCGCTAAAACCATCGAAATCTGTCGAAAATTGTGCATTGATGAAGCCAACCAGGACGAAGAACTTTCGAGCGATATTAATCTACTGGCAGCACACGTACGAGATACAGATCCTTATGCTGACTTCCTTGCAAACGCTAATACGGATGCCAACGCGGACTTGAGACTGGCTTCTCTAAATCGTCTTGGCTCTATGGTTAAAAAACGTGACAACGTCATGGACAAGTCGGACTTTAATCGTCTGATGCGTTCAGCGAATGACCGCCAGAAAGGTCTCTTACTTCATGTCATCTCACATCTCTTAAACAACGAGACTCAGGAAAAATTGCAAATTTTCTTCAGTGGCCCTGCTGGCTTCGGAAAAACATTCGTCATCAACTCGCTCCGTGAAATTTACAATCGATTCGGCCATACCATAGAGTAAATATAACCTTTATAGAGTGTAGAAGTAGAAGCAATTTTTTTTCAGATTTTTCTGATTTCTAGGTGGATAAAACTACGCCATCTCTTATTAAAAATATTATTCAAAAGTTTTTGGTGTTTGTATTCGGATAAATTCTTTAAAATTTAAAATTCTTTTGAATTTTCTTATTCAACTTGCATTTACCAATTCGATATTTTTCTCTTTTTCTTGCGAAAATGTATTTATTATTTTTTTCATTCATGTTGCTACAGGAAGCGTAAATTCTGTGTATTTTCAACTTAGAATCGCATTTTTTTTTGTGTACATGACTTCTTATAGAAAAATTGAACTGAATTTTTTTTTGTTTTTATGAAATTCCAAATGGTGTGTATGTGTGTAATATTTTTCAATATTTATTGTCATGATTTTCTGTTGTGTGGAATTACTCTGAAAAATATCTTCGCTATAGGAATTAATGCGGTTTTGATTTTAATAGCAGACTTCTATACGAAAAAGAAACGGAGGAAATCCCGCTAAAAACCAAAAGTGTTAAAATTAGAGGCATGTAAAATTCCTATTTTCTGCATTCTTTTTGAGTAATTGTTCCATTCTTGGTTGAATTGTGCGTCTGATAAGAAGATATTTCATATTGAAATTTTCAATAACGATTGGCTATTTTTTTTTCATACACTAATTTTCATACTGCAATTTTGGATTAGCGTTTAGCTATTTTTTTTTATACAATCTTAAGATTAAAACTCTGGATATATTTTGCATTTCATCATGAAGTGCATTGTAACTCATTGTGAGTCATCCTCTGAAAACCCGTTAATTACATTTTTTTCTTTTCCGTCATATGGTACCGAGAAATTTGAAACTTGGTGTCAAGCAATTGATATAAAGTTGGAACCTGGAAAATTTAGTATATGCCATAAACATTTTAAAACTACTGATATTCCAAACAAACGATTGTCAAGATTTGCAGTTCCATCACTAAATCTTAATGACCGTTTTTCTTATTCATTTGAAAGTGAAGTAAATTTGAATAAGTATACTGGTCAAAAGACTTACTCTAAAATATATAATGAATCTGAGAAAAATATAAACTCAGAAAATAGCGAATGTTTTGGAAATGAGAATGATCTTAATTTACAAGATATGCCAAGAACTCCTGTAACGACACTGAACTATTTGAACGACAAAATTTATGATAATCCCGTTTCTGAAGTTATTTGTACTTCATGCATAAAAACCCAAAAATGTGTTGCTTATTGGAGAAAAAAATATTTAGTTCTTCGACGGAAAAATTTGGTGGAAAAGAAATTGAAGCGTAAACATTTGCAGAAAATGAAACAAGTGAAAATTGATGAACATATTGAAAATCTTAATTTGCCAGATGCCCCCAAAACATTTTGTAATATGCTACATTCCAAGTTTCATTAAAATCCGCCGGTTATTGACCGAATTATTAAGGTTTCTTTATATAACCCTCCTGCAACCCCCACCGAGGGGAGATGGATTCTATCTTCTCACTTGCCCTATCCAGAATGTACGTACCAAGTTTAAAGAAAATCTGCCTATTATTGAGTGAATTATTGAAGTTTTTCTTTTTTAGCCCTCCACAACGCCCCACCGTGGGGAGACATATTTTATTTTTTCACTTGGTCCATCCCAAACGTACGTTCGAAGTTTCATTAAAATCCGACTATTATTAACCGAATTAGGGAAGTTTTTATTTTTCCACCACAAAATTTTTTTAGAAAAGTTTTGCGCATTAGTGTTGCCAGATGTAAATTCCGTTGAAAAGTTAATATGTTCTGACTTAGATCCTAGTACACAAACTGAGCAAATCTCATCAAAATTGGCCGAGCAGTTTCAGTTTTACAACAAGTGTAAAAACAGACTATATTTGGACAAAATGTATCTTTAGACAGTGTTGCTATAGTTGAATATGGCCCAAAAACTAATCAGATCTAAGTTAGGATCAAATACATGGACTGTGTAAATTTTATCGAAATTGGCCCAGCAGTTTAGTCTGAACCGTGCGGACAAAATTTTGTCGTTTTTAGACAAAAAAAGCGTTACCAAATAGTGTTGCCATATATTAATTTCTCCCAAAATCTAACACCATCTGGCATTTGATTCACCACCAAAATGGTGCAAGTTTCATGGAAATCGGACCATCCATTCAGATTTTATTAACGATTTAAAAAAGCGTACGGACGGACGGACGGGCGGACATGGGGCTAATTATTTTTGACGAAACGGATTTTGCACTTATTTCCATCTTCCTAGCCCTTCTAGATCAAAAGTTAGGTTTTCGCACGGTTATAGTACTTTCCTATAAACATTGGTTTATCGGGAAAGTAAAAATATAGATAATTCGTTGTTACTCAAAATGAAAACTTAATATAAGATTTTTCTTTTTCGAGTTTTATAATTGCTTATATTGTGGTGTAAAAGACTTGGTTTGAGCTCGCGGTGCTCATCTCGGTTGTTTTTGTAAAATAATATTGTACTAGGCTTAGGGAACAATGAGTTTTTAGGATGTTTCTCATCTATATGGACTTTGTTTTCAAGCATTTCGTTTGTTTTTTGTTGAATTTGTTCAGTTTTCTGCTCTCTTGGTTGCTTATTGAAGGTATAAACCGTCATTTTCTTGTCAACTAGCTTGACAAAACAATTTCCAAGATAAACTTCTTTCGAAAAGATGGGTTTATATTGTTTCGATTCTTTCTTTGTATGAATTGATTTAACAGAACGAATCGGAATAAGAATTTCTCTCTGAGTCTTTTTTTCACATTCCAAATCGTTTACCTTTAAATTTTGGTTCAAAGGTTTTTGTCCGTTCCTGCGGCCACTTACAATTTTAGCCTTAGGTACTGGCATTTCAACCTGTTCCTGGGCGACATCTATATGGACCACCTCTGTGAACTTTGTGGACATACCTATAAAGGATGGAATCTCAATGTTTTCCTTGTCAAGTTTTGTTTTCTCGAACGTAACGCGTTTGTTTGGTCTTTCAATAATACGATTTGGAGTAACGCAATTGAACCCTGAATTGCCAACTTTAGAATTTAGATTGGCTTTCTCCACCGCATGTTCTTTGCTTTTTGGGAGTATCTGGAGTGGAGAACTTGTACCTATATTTTGTAATGTGCCGGGTGCCGATTGAACTTTAATTTTTTCTTTAATATTATTATATTCTTCGTCTTGACTTTGCGCCGTTTTATTTATTTTCTTACATACTAGTTCGGCTGGACTTACTTTAATTGGTTGGGGTACTGATCCCATACTTGTAAATAACTTAGGGGGGTTCGACGCGGAGAAATGTTTAATGGTTTCCTTAGCGGGAGACCAGTGATTCTCTTCCCACTGTTGTTTCGCAAAACATGTGTTTGCAATGTGTCGTGATTGTAGGCAAAAGGTGCATTTAGTATTTAAATTTGTTACCATATTTATTTGCTTATTAGCTTTTTCTGCTAGATAAATATCACATGTATTATTCGTGTGTCCGTACACACGACATTGATCACAATAGGGGGTGTTCATGCGAGTTCTGCACTCATCGTAAACATGGCCCGACCTATTACGAAAAGCACATTTCAATCGTTGGTTTTGAAACGTATTATTATTATTATTGTTATTATTATTATTGTTGTTGTTAAAATTATAATTGTTATTATTTTGAAAATTGTTTCTATTATTGTTATCTTCCCTGTTTCGCTTATCGTCGTAATAACCGTTAAAATGATTGTTATAATCATTATTATTATCATTATTATAGTTGTTTGGGGTTAGAAGATTTTGATTGTTTATATAATACTCACGGTCATGAGGAGAAATCACATTAGGTGTAGAAATTAGTTGAAAATTTTCAGGTGTATTGGGTGAGAAGTTACTATATAGATTGGGAGATAATTGAGTTTTTCCATTTGCTCAAGATATTCTGCCTTAGCAGCTAATGTCTTGAAAGTTTTATGTTCTCCATGAAGGAAGAAGAGTAGATGATTGTAATTTAATATTCCATTTTGGAATGAAAGTATTGCCATTTCCTCTAAATCGGACCCATATGCGTCTGGATGCCGTTGAATTGCTTGGTCTACGCACTCTTTTAAGAGGGATTTTATCTGATCTGCAAATTCTGAAAGAGTTTCACCAGGAAGTTGTCTGGAGTTTTGTAGATCTTTCAACAAGGTACCATATGGTTTACGTTCAATTAACTTCTCTTGAACTGTATTTAAAAAAACTGTAGAATTTTCCGTCGAAATATTCATTAAAATGGCGGCGGCTCGCCCACGAAAGTTGATGGGACAAGAAGAGACAAGAAATTTTTTTGTTCCTCTGCCTATAAATACCGTTACCTCGGATGCTAAATTAGGTCCGAGTTCCGCGCTTAGTAGAGGAATCGAATTGCACACAAAACTGCTTGTTTTTTCTAATGACATATTCGATCTTATTAATTAATGAGACTTAAATTTAAAAAAAAAATTTCTTTTGAAAATCTGCTGTTGTTGATGATATTTGATGCTTCGCGTACATCCTGGTTCGTAGATTATTGATAATATGAGAAAATAATCCAGGCTGCTGTTATTGATTATATAATTCGTCGATTCTTTTCTTCGAAAGTTAGCTCTAGCTCTTCGTTTGCAACTTCCGGAGGAGAGTGTGAATCAGTCATCCGTTAGGCTATTACACTTGTAAGTTCGAATTTTCTCAGATTTTTAACGCTTAGCGCCTGAGAACTACCGTAGCTGCGCCAAATGTTGTGTAATATAGCCCTACAGGAGACCCTCGTGGCTCTCTCCTGGAAATTGTCTTAAAGATTCTTTGTAACTCGCGTTGAGGAAGAAAGAAATCGCAGTTAACGCTTCATTTGATCGTTGGACAGAGTTGTGTAGATAGGTTGATTAAAGTTTTTGAGGGATGGATGCAACGTATTTGATATAATATATGGATAAAAACAAAAACACTTACGTAAAACCAAGTTCTGCTAAACACTTCTTTTTATTTTTGGAATATCAATATAAACTCTTCTGTTTGACATAATGTAACACAAATTCTTTTGTCTTAAACAAAATAACTTCTTCTATTTTTGAAATAATGTAACTTTGTAACTTAAAAACTTAAAAACTCAAATTCTTTTTTCAAATCAACTTCTTTTATTTCAAATTAAAAACTCAAATTCTGCTTCAAATTAACTTCTTTTATTTTAAAGTAATGTAAATTTGTAACTTAAAAACTCAAATTCTTTTTTAAATTAACTTCTATTAAATTAATGTAACTTTGTAATTTAAAAACTTAAAAACTCAAATTCTGTTTCAAATTGACTTCTTCTATTTTGATGTAATGTAACTTTGTAACATAAAAACTCAAATTCTTTCTTCTTTTTCATTAATCCGTTCCGCTCTTAGGTAAACCGATATTTAATAACTAACGTAATTTTACTTTAAACTTTTTTTTTCAAACCTTAACGACTTAATGCACCAAATGATTTTAATGCATTTCGCAATTGGTTATTTTCCACTAATTTTGTTGCTGATGGTGCAAAGTAGAATTTTCGCTAAATAAATAATATTCTGAAACTTTTTGGTTTACAGAAAACATTATTGTTCTCAAAATTGTTTTGTTTGTTTTGGTTCACAACAACATTTGTGGTTTCAGAAACACATTAGTTTCGAGAAACATGTTGTTGCGAAGTGCGTTGCTCTTTGGAAGATTTACGTAATGTTTTATTACATAACATGGAGAACTGAAGTGAATATTTGCTGACATTGTCGGGAAAGTTCCATAGTGGTCCGGCCGATATAGAGAAAATGTAAATTCACTACTACGGTTTTCTTTGCTCATTTTTCTTTCTAATTTTAGAATTAAAATATTTGATGGTAGAGAAACTTTTGCTCTATTCATGTGCGCATATAAGCAATTTGTGGCTTTGAATATATCTTATGGAGAAATATGAATGGTATGGATTGATATATTTGGTGTGGGTTTTTTGCTAGCCTTATTTTAGAATTCAAATGTACTTTTAGAAATATTTTTTATGCTCGATTGTGTGTGTAACTAGTTAATGTCGATTGTATTATATGTATTTTTTGAAAAAAATTTTTTCTCAGAGTTTCTCGTGTACTTTTATATAATCCTAAATAAAGAATTTAAAATCTTTCGAACTTGGGCCAAAAATTTAATTGAATTTTGTTTTAAATAACCGACATATTCATTTCTTTTTTAAAAATTATATAGCAGATATATTGATATTTTATGGTCAACTAAGGATTATTGGATTTCCGTAAATTTGAAATTATATATATTATATATAAAGATTATTATATAATATATTTATTTGGAAGAATTTTGTCTAACTCATTTTAAGTACTTTCGACAGTTAATATGTGATGATATTTGGCAACATACCTTTTCCTACAATTTTAACATCGAATGTTGACATAATTTTTTTCTGGAATGCTTTGAATAACCAAATAACTGATTTCATAATGTCGTGTTAGAAGGTTGGAAAATATATATCAGGAATATTTATTCATTTAAAAATTTTAAGCGTGGGTGTTTTGTAAAACTATTGGGTAAGCTATTCCCATTTTTTTTGACCCAAGAACAATTCTTTTTTAATAGAACCAGAATTAAAAAATTTAGAACTTCCTGTCGATGTTCTAAACATTGGTTCTCAGCAAACCAACTGGGGTAAAATTCATTAGTTCTTTGAATGCATTCCTCGATAATTTTTGCTTTTAAGTTGGTAAAATGCAAATTATTAACAAAAAAAGTTTTTATATTTGAAAATGTAATTTGCAAATTTCGAAAAAAAGATCGGAAGGATTTTGTAGAAAAGTCCTTTCAATAGTTTTGTCGAAATTTTTGTGTTTAATAAGTTTTTCCGACGGTAAAAGAAAATCACATTCGTCACAATTTGGACAATTTATTTTTTTCAAAATAATTTTTAAAATTCCATAGCCGACAATATATCTTTTTGCTGGGTCTGCGATGTCGGAGTTACTCTTGTAGTTTAAGGTTTCATTTATTTTCGCATCTTTTTCTATATCATCCAAAACAATTTCAGAACTTTGTGCCAATAATCTGGATGTAATTTCATTAGAATTATCAACATAAGTATCTTCTAATGGATTATCCCAATTAAGTAAAATGTCTTCATCAGATCCACAATTCTTATTTGCATATGAGAACGTTATAATTCTCATTGACATTAGGCGCGCAACTATTCCATTGAACTCGTGGACACTAGGATTTTTGTTATTACCGCCCTTTGCCCGAATTTGCGCAAACATATTCTCTAATGGATCCTGATTTAGTCGAGATGTTAATATAAAGTTAATTTTTAAATATTTGTCCGAAAATATATCTGCACTTAAATTTAAAATACCATTAATTGTAAGATATAATCCGTGAAAACAATAGTTTTTTTTTGAAGGGAGACCCAATTTCCTAAGATATTCTTTGAATTCATTTAAATAATAAAACTAAGTACCATTTGTGTTAATGGCTTCCGATATGGATTCTTTTCCACACAATTACGACTATTTAGGCAGTCAAAAACTTTGTCAAAACTACGAGCGAATTTACTTGTCGCTGCTGCATATAATTTAATCGTTTGTGGAAAGGAGTTATTTTCTAATAATGCATCTATTGCGTCTGCCATACTATTGCTCAGGACTTGCACTGCAAGTCTGATATTCATTTTATCAAAAACCCCTGGTTCAATGTTTTTTTGTTATCTTTGAACACAACCTATATTTTTTTGATTTTTCGTCTATGCTATAAACACTTTTTATAACTTCCCAACTCGAAGGTCCGTCACGAGTCTCAATAGTGCAATCTTTGAGTGTATTTCTTATATTTCTTAATAAATGAGGAGGATCATATAATGCAATTATTTTCTTCTGATTATAATAGAAATATGGCTTCTCTTTATTAATATCTAACAGCCTATAGCATTTTTGATTATTCATACCTTGATCGCACACTCTAGCTCTAACCGTAAGCCCTATTTCGAAGCATATTTTTACATTAACCTCCAATTTTTGTTTCAAAATGGCACCATCAATGCTGTTCTCAGAAACAAAATAACCAATTATATATTTCCAGTTAAAAAACAAGCCCCTGATCAAGAAAACGCATATTTGTTTGCCTAGTAATAATTTCCTATCATTTTCATCTAAATGCACTAACCCATCTACGAGATCATGAGATGTATTATAAACTAAATCTCTTCTGATTGATATTTCATCAAATAATAACACTGCCTGCTTACACTGCTTGTCCATTTTATTAATTAATTGTACCAAATTTTTTATTGAAAGATCATTAAAACCTGGTTGAAGTCGTTTCGCAGGACTCCACTTATATATAGCTGACTGACTAGGTCATCACGTCATCACGGCATCACGTAAGAAATTCTAACAAGATGCAAACTTATAATTGACATTTTGAGACCAATATTTTTGGACGCCACTATAGCTATTCTTTTCAGCTAAAATCATTTTACAAAATTCTTTGCTATTTAAGTTTAGGCTGGGTAATGAATCGATATGGGCATCAATGGACTTGTTTTCTTTCAATTGTTTTATCTTTTCTAACAACATTTCCTTTTCTTTCCGTAATTGCATGCATTCCTCAGAAAAACGTTTAGCATTCTTTTTATAATATTCCAATTTTTCTTGTATCCCCTACATTGACTACAAAAGGGAATGTCTTCGACGGAATCAGTAACCCTTCGCCTTGAATTCGACGGAGACTTAAGAGAGTTCAGCTCCCTTAAGCTAATATCACTTTCATTATTAAGAATATTATTTATGGAAGCAGGCCCATTGTATGTTTTCTTTGGTATCAACACTGATTGCGGAACTCCGTCTAAACTATTATCGTTAAATTCGTAAACATCACATATCTGATCTTTCGAATTATAATCTATATCTAGTGATATTTTATTTAAAACACTGTCGTTCAACTTTTCAATTGGTCTAAATGTAGGACAAGTACCAGCCACAAGTTTTTGTTTTCCTATATGTTCGGGATCAAAGTGTTTTACGCAAATAAACTTATTTTTTGTATTACAATTTTCTTCCAAACGACAAATATTGATCCATTGTTGCCTTAATTTTGCATTCTTTGGAAACGCAAAAAATTTCCCTTTGCCAAAACTTTTACAGTTTTCCATACAACATTTTCTATATTTTTTTCTTTCTAGCTTGGAGTTTAGAAAATTTTTTTCATTTTCTCCGTGCCCCAAAGAAAGAGTAGGTATCGCTCCTCCGATTAATTTTCTTCTACCGAGAAATTGTTTCTCAAAATGACGACTACAGATTCGCACAATAGTTTTTTTTGCAGTATTCTGGACTTAGTTCCAAATTAATGCACCATTTTACAAACAAATTTATATCTTTCGGAAAACGAAAGAAAATAACATTTGATGAAAAATGTTTCCCACTGCAACCAGATATGCAACATCTGAGAAAATTCGTTTTTTTGTTAGCCTTGAAAAAGGCTGTTGGTTTTAAATTCAAAAAATCACTCATTTTTTTTTACTTTTTTCTAAAGACAACTTGAGCGCAAGAAGTATACGATTAGAATGAGGAACTCGCAGAAAAAATATAATACAGCGTGATTCATTCTTTACTTTTTTCTTTAAATAAAAATAAAACACTTAGAATTGAATGCAAATATCAAATCTTTATTATCAACTTTAAGCACATAGTATGGCAATTAATGTTTGAAAATAATGTTCTTCAAATGTTGGCCGGCACCACGTTTCAGCTCGGCCAGTCTGGCGGTCCAATTTTCGATCACTCTCTCAAGCATTTCGACCGGAATCTCATGAATGACACGTGTAATGCTCGCTTCCAATGCTTCAATTGTCACTGGTTTATCGGCAAAGACTTTTGACTTTACATAGCCCCAAAGAAAAAACTCCAAAGTTGTGATATCGCACGATCTTGGTGGCCAATTCACTGGGCCAAAACGTGAAATTAATTGCTCAGCGAAATGATTTTGCAATAAATCCATTGTAACACGGGCTGTATGGCTCGTAGCACCGTCTTCTTGAAACCAAATATTGTCGAGACCACGGGCTTCAATTTCAGGTACCAAAAGTCCGTTATCGTGCCACGATAGCGCTCACCATTGACGATAACGTGGCCGCCGGCCGCATTTTTGAAGAAATACGGACCGATGATGCCCCCGGCCCATGAACCACACCAAACTGTTGTTTTCAATGGATGTAATGGTAGCTCTTGAAACTCTTGTGTATGCCATTCATCCCAAATATGGCAATTTTGCTTATTAACATAGCCATTAAGCCAGATATGAGCCTCATCACTGAACAAAATTTGGCTTGAAAATTCCGGATTTTCTTCGATGCGTTCAAGCGCCCATTCAGCAAACAAACTTAGATGTATGTCTTGACATGATGAATTGCCATACAATACTGAACAAAAATGATAAATCAGAATGACACTAGTCACGCGTGATCTGTCAAAAAAACCTATTGAAAAAAAAGTAAGGTTTGAATCACACGTTACATTCAATTTTATCAAATTATGCACACAATCGAACATAAAAAATATTTCTAAAAGTACATTTGAATTCTAAAATCAGGCTAGCAAAAAACACACACCAAATATATAAATCCCTACCATTCATATTTCTCCATAAGATATATTCAAAGCCACAAATTGCTTATATGCGCACATATATAGAACAAAGGTTTCTCTACAATCAAATATTTTAATTCTAAAATTAGAAAGAAAAAAATGAGCAAAGCAAACCCTATAGTTTGCTACTATTAGTGAATTTACATTTTCTCTATATCGGCCGGACCACTATGGAACTTTCCCGATAATGTCATCAAATATTCACTTCAGTTCTCCTATTCTAAATGTACATTCCAAGTTTCATGAGAATGTGACTAGTATTGGCCGAATTATTAAGGTTTTTTTATTTTGCATTCCCGTAACCCCGACAGAGTGAAGTCGCATTCTATCTTTTCAGTTGGCCTATCCAAAATGTATACACTAAGTTTTAAGAAAATTCGCCCATTATTGAGTGAGTTCTTGAAGTTTTTCTATTTGAGGCCCCCACAACCCCCATCGAGGGGAGGCATTTTATATTTTCAGTTTGCTCATCCTGAATGTACATTCCAAGTTTCATTAAAATCCGCCGGTTATTGACCGAATTATTAAGGTTTCTTTATATCACCCGCCCGCAACCCCCACCGAGGGGAGACGCATTCTAATTTTTCATTTGCCCTATCCAGAATGTACACAACAAGTTTAAAGAAAATCTGCCCATTATTGAGTGAATTATTGAAGTTTTTCTTTTTTAGCCCTCCACAACCCCCACCGCGGGGAGACATATTTTATTTTTTCACTTGGTCCATTCCAAACGTACGTTCAAAGTTTCATTAAAATCCGACTATTATTGGCCGAATGAAGGAAGTTTCTATATTTCATTATTATTAGGGATTTTTTATTTCACCCTCCCGCAACCCCCACCGGGGGGAGACGCATTCTATCTTTTCACTTGTCATATCCAGAATGTACACACCAAGTTTAAAGAAAATCTGCCTATTATTAAGTGAATTATTGAAGTTTTTCTTTTTCAGCCCTCCACAACCCCCCACCGCGGGGAGACATATTTTATTTTTTCACTTGATCCATCCCGAACGTACGTTCGAAGTTTTATTAAAATCCGACTATTATTAACCGAATTAGGGAAGTATCTATATTTCCACCACAAAATTTTTTAAAAAAGTTTTGCGCATTAGTGTTGCTAGATGTAAATTCCGTTGAAAAGTTAATATGTTCTGACTTAGATCCTAGTACACAAACTGTGCAAATCTCATCAAAATTGGACGAGCAGTTTCAGTTTTACAACAAGTGTAAAAATAGACTATATTTGGACAAAATGTATTTTTAGACAGTGTTGCCATAGTTGAATATGGCCCAAAAAGTAATCAGATCTAAGTTAGAGTCAAATACATGAACTGTGTAAATTTTATCGAAATTGGCCCAACAGTTTAGTCTGAACCGTGCGGACAAAATTTTGTACTCATCCAGTGGATTTATAAGTCGAATGAATTCAATGCTTAATTTCCTTAAATGATTTGAAAAAAGTTGTCTATACTAATTAATCCAGTACAAAACCCAAAGCTTAAGAACGAAATGTAAAAATAAGAAAGAATTTTCCTCGTATATTTCTTCCTCATATTTCATTTAGTTTTTTAAGTCGAAATTTGTGGGCAAACCCAATTTTACAAATCTTAACATTATTTATGACTTTGACACTACTACAGGGGAACTGATAACAGCTGATGTTGGTTTGTCACAAATATGTTTTCCAACGGTTCCGTGACAGTTTTTGGTTATTTTTCTCTTCAAAACCCATTATTATTATGTAGATTATTAATTTTTATTAAATAAAAACAAAAATTTAATAAAAAAACACAAATTTTCATTTTTGACATATCAGAAAACACGGCGAATTGATTTTACAGCAGCGAAATGGAAACATATTCAGAATAGGAATGTGGCCATTTATGTAATTTAGCTACTATAATTCTTCGTATGGAAAGTTACAGTTATATAGACATACGATTTGAGAATTAACCACTTAATTTGTCATTTTTGAGACCACAACTTGAAGTGTGCTCAAAATGCGAAGAAATTAATTAATAGTTAAGAAAGTAACTACCAGTTCATAAGGGCGTCCAAATTTTACTCTGAAATCAAAGAAATCACTGAAAACTCTCAAGTGGTTGGTACCACTATCATGGGTTTGGAGTTTGATTATATGCAGAATCTCCCACTGCCAACTATGACAGCGGCGAAAACAACTTTCTACTCCTACCACGAGGTTCAAGCCCTAAAATGACCCAACGAAGTCGTATCATGTTTAAATGATTATATTCGTAAAAACGTCCCTGAAGAAATAACGGAGTTCCACTTATTCTGCGACGAATTTTCGGGACAAAACAAAAACAATTAGTCAGTCGAAAGTTCAAAGTTTTCTTTATTTTCCGCAGAGGTTCGTACAACGATTGTGATAATGATGGTTTCTGATTAATAAACTGACTTTCTTATGATAAACATTCTTTATTTGCCATTTTATTACTAAAACCACCTGCGTTCTTCAATCAATTTCGAAAAGGGCTCATCTCGGAAAACTCTAACAGCTGTTTTTTCGACACTATTGTAATAAAGAAAACCATTTCAGTATGTTATGACGCAGTCCAATGGTTAGAATTTTAAAAAAAATTTGCGGTCTTAAACCCCATATAGTTTGGCAGGAATTCAGTTTTTCTGTCTCCTGAACAATTTGAAAAAACCAACATGAGCCCTTTTCGAAATTGTTGATTCAAATGTATTTTTGACAGCTGGTATAGCGCAACTCACTTTGTAGGGGCTAAAAGTGAGTATACCACCCCAAGATCATAAATATTATGTAATACTAGAGGCACACATAGGGTATTCATACCATAGTTTAAGGATACCATGTCGTATACCATATGTGTGTCGTCGAATACTAGCTGAATACCATTTCAACTACGTAGCATAAATCTGGTATTTAAATTCGAAAAAGTACGTGGTATCCCATTTTTTACTTAATTTTTTCGTCCACCGTAATCTATTCTTTAGTGATTGTCGCGCCTTTTTATTGAAGCTGAAAATAGTGAATGGAATTTTGTGAGAAAGCTTAGCAATTGATTTTAAAAAACTTAAAAAAGTAATTAAATACGCAAAATTTTATGCGTTAATGAAACCTAAAAATTTATAGATATTTGTAGGAATCATATAAAGGATTTAAGAGGACCGAAAAGAAATTCCCATATTCTCGCTGAAATGGCAGAATTTCAAATGTCAGACAGATACTATGTTTGATGTGTGCCAACCCCTTTTTATACCATGGTACAAGGCTATCGATACTAAGGTTTGAATACCCTATGTGTGCCTCTAGTATAAGATACTATGCAACGTTGTAAATTGTATATAGGAATAGCCAAGCATTTCTATTGCGCGTATGTGTGTAACATGATGATACCGGTATATCATTATGTGCAAGTTTTTACAAGTTCAAATTGTATGGCGACCACAAAATCGTAGTAGTGTGTAATCTTATACAGTTTCATATATCACAAAATATACCTAATAATTTAAATTTTAACATAATTCTTCTTCACATTTTAAGAACATTTATGTTTTGAAAATTTTTACTTCATAGGTACTTTTTACTTTCCCGATAAATGAATGTTTATAGGAAAGTACTATAATCGTGCGAAAACCTAACTTTTGATCTTGAAGGGCTAGGAAGATGAAAATAAGTGCAAAATCCGTTTCGTCAAAAATAATTAGCCCCATGTCCGTCCGTTCGTCCGTCCCTCCGCTTTTTTAAATCGTTAATGAAATCTGAATGGATGGTCCGATTTCCATGAAACTTGCACCATTTTGGTGTTGAATCAAATGCCAGATGGTGTTAGATTTTGGGCGAAATTAATATATAGCAACATTATTTGGTAACGCTTTTTTTGTCTAAAAACGACTAAATTTTGTCCGCACGGTTCAGACTAAACTGCTGGGCCAATTTCGATAAAATTTACACAGTTCATGTATTTGAACCTAACTTAGATCTGATTAGTTTTTGGGCCATATTCAACTATGGCAACACTGTCTAAAAATACATTTTGTCCAAATATAGTCTATTTTTGCACTTGTTGTAAAACCGAAACTGCTCGTCCAATCTTGATGAGATTTGCACAGTTTGTGTACTAAGATCGAGATCAGAACATATTAACTTTTCAACGGAATTTACATCTGGCAACACTAATGCGCAAAACTTTTTTGAAAAAATTTTGTGGTGGAAATATAGATACTTCCCTAATTCGGTTAATAATTGTCGGATTTTAATGAAATTTCGAACGTACGTTTGGGATAGACCAACTGAAAAAATAAAATATGTCCACCGCGGTGGGGGGGTTGTGGAGGGCTAAAAAAGAAAAACTTCAATAATTCACTCAATAATAGGCAGATTTTCTTTAAACTTGTTGTGTACATTCTGGATAGGGCAAGTGAAAAGATAGAATGCGTCTCCCTTCGGTGGGGGTTGCGGGAGGGTGATATAAAAAAACCTAGCCTACTTGTCAATGCCGTTCTTAACCTTAACCTTTTGTGTTGGTTCAAATTTTGATGAAAATGTGTAGACTTGATATTCTTGACCCGATACTGAGACAATTTCATAAGTTGTAACCACAAAATCAGTATTTATAAATTGGCTGAAACATCAGATATGGAGATTTCTCCATTGAATCCAGGTCCGAATTAGGAATTTTCCCAGGAGAATTCGTTGTTTAGTCGAGTATGATGATTTTCTGCATGAAATTTATAAATAATTGACAATTTGTATGGACGACCAAAACGCCACACAATCGCAATGACAGCAATAAAATTGCGTATATTCGACTGCTGAACACCACAGAATTTACTTTTAGAAATTAAAATCCTTCCACGCCCTTCCTTTTTTTTGAATGCGTTTTTTTTTTCCTTTTACAAAAACTATTAATTGAAATTTTTCCCCAAGTTTTCAAATAGGTTAGGAATTTATGTTCTATACTTTTAACAAAACAAAACCAAAATCCAGAAAAGGATACAAACTGCTAACGGTATGCCGATGCACTTTTACAACGTTTTCGACACAATTTCTTTCTTTGTTGTTTTTGTCGGTTCCTTCATATTGGAAAATGATTTTTCATCGTTTTTTTTTTCATTAGAATCGTGCTTATTTAATTAACTATAATCACCCTTTTTATTTATTTTTTTTGTTTTAAATTTTATAATCTTGATTTCGTTTTTGCCTTGGTTCACAACAAAATTCCTTTTTTGCTTCCAAATTCACATTTTCATTTCTTTATTCCTCATAAAAAAAAACCGAACTTTTATTTTATTATTTGTACTTTTTTTTGTTTTTTTTTCCAATTTCAATTCCATTCCCACTTTATTCGTTTTTTCCTTTCTTTTCCTCCCTTATAACAAAACTAACATCCTAAGTCCACCAGATACTAGAACTGACTATCCTGAAGCTTCAGACCAGACTCCCGATCATCCACAAAACCCAACTCTTCGTTCATCGACAAAATATTTCCCATTCTGTCTCTTTCCGTTCGCAAAACTTTTTCCTGTATCAAACCGAAACCGGTATTTTTTTTTAAATTTTTGTGATCAAAAACACTGGCGGATTTCATTCGTTCGCTATCTCATGAAAACATTCGATATTACGGGGCATTTTTTTTTTTCGTGTTTCATCTTTCTCCTATATTCTATTTAGTGTTACCAGGGTAGGCGTTCGACTGATTTCCGAGAATTATTAGTAGAAAATAGGGGTAATGTTGGAAATCAGAGTACGCGGGAGTAATTAAATAGAAAACGCTAGTCTAGTGGTTGTTAAAACCAAAGTGTAAGTATGTTGTTACACACACCGTTACAATATATGTTGATTTGTATCGAAAAAAATATAAATATTGATTAATTTTAATAAAATTAACGTGAGTGAAGTGAAAATATAGCAAGGTAAGAGTGATATTTTTGAAAATTGTGTAACACTTAAGCTTTTACAAGAAAAATAGTGCAAATAAAAAATAAAATTGAAGATTGAAAATTTTCTATTGCCGGTGATATTTGGAAATGCCGAACTTAAGATGCATTTCCAAATAAAAAATTGGAGAAGAGGAACAATGACATCAACAAGAAGTGGATCAAGGTTGATACAATGGAGTCCCTACAAAATATTTTCAAAATGGAGAAGTATAATTCCAGAGATTGGATTTTGAGATTGAACTCTGGAAAAGCATTTTTTTCAATATGTCTTTTGAACCTTGCCCTCGCGTGAAATGTTCATTCTCAATAGACAATAATTTTGATGTTGAAATATTTATATCTCAACGCAAAATAAATTTGTCAAAATTCAAATGCATTTTAGGATCGACTCTAAAATACAATTTATTTTCAAAATTAGAAAATTTAATCGCGCATTTGGAGACGATGGCTGAATTTGCGAAAGATTCTTTAGTCAAAAATATTTAAAATGAAATCGAACTCCTTATTGAAAATGAAACAGAAGACAGCACAAAATAAAAGTCTTTAAATTTTATAAAAGAGCAAATACTATAAATTTGCTTTACATTCCTATACACAATTCCTACATCACTTTCTATATACAATTTTAGGTTAAATTCAACTTTCACAACACATATTTGAATCAAAACTCGATAAAATAATTTCCGATTTTTAATTATATCACTTTAACATTATAATTTATCATAAAAATAAATTTTTGTCAACAAGTTTTTATGTGACATAACCCAATTTGGGAAGTAAACAATTTCCGAAAATGACAAAAAAATGGCATTAAAACAATACGAATTCACAAAATTCACATCACTACACTTTAAAACAATTAATATTTTAATATTTTTTTGAATTATTATTAGTACTTTACCTTTAACGCGAAAATATTAATTTTTTATCAACAAACGCGATTAATAACACAAAGATTCGTCGTTCCAGTACTGATGGGCCGTGTGATTTAGTAGGCATTGGGCAAAAGCAATCTTACATAACATTCCTTGTTTATGGCTTTGCTAAAATCATAACGTTGAGAGCGATTACCACTACGATTTGTGGATGCTTTTGAAAACTTCCCTTAAATTTTAAAAACTATTGCCACTCCACGAGTTCTGTTGGAACCTTGATAGAGTGCGGATGTTTTTTTGTTTTTTTTTTCTATGAAAAAAAATAAATATTGTACGCAATGTTTATTTTTATGGTACGAAAATATCGAAAGACAATAAAATAAAATAAAATATTTCTATAAAAAAACAAAAACAAAAAAGTGGAAAAGAAAACAAAAACAGAAACTATTAACCAATTTAAAAATAAGAGGAAATAAACCTAAAAAATGAAGTTAAAATAAATAATTTAACAAACAAAGAAATCCATTAAAAGTCATTTCAAGTGCTAACGATTTTCACATATAGTTAATTTTTTTTGCAACTAAGGGTGAGCCCCTTTAGGGCCCTTCAAACCTAATAACAATAAAAAATAATATTAAAAAAGCGCAAAGCAAACCATAGTAGTGAATTCACATTTTCTCTATATCGGCCGGACCACTATGGAACTTTCCCGATAATGTCATCAAATATTCATTTCAGTTCTCCTATTATAAATGTACATTCCAAGTTTCATGAAAATGTGACTAGTATTGGCCAAATTATTAGGGTTTTTTTATTTTGCATTCCCGTAACCCCCACAGAGGGGAGTCGCATTCTATCTTTTCAGTTGACCTGTCCAAAGTGTATACACTAAGTTTTAAGAAAATTCGCCCATTATTGAGTGAATTCTTGAAGTTCTTCTATTTCAGGCGCCCACAACCCCCCATCGAGGGGAGGCATTTTATATTTTCAGTTTGCTCATCCTAAATGTACATTCCAAGTTTCATTAAAATCCGCCGGTTATTGACCGAATTATTAAGGTCTCTTTATATTACGCTCCCGCAACCCCCACCAAGGGGAGACGCATTCTATCTTCTCACTTGCCCTATCCAGAATGTACACACCAAGTTTAAAGAAAATCTGCCGATTATTGAGTGAATTATTGAAGTTTTTCTTTTTCAGCCCTCCACAACCCCCACCGCGGGGAGACATATTTTATTTTTCCACTTGATCCATCCCGAACGTACGTTCGAAGTTTCATTAAAATCCGACTATTATTAACCGAATTAGGGAAGTTTCTATCTTTCCACCAGAATATTTTTTTAAAAAAGTTTTGCGCATTAGTGTTGCCAGATGTAAATTCCGTTGAAAAGTTAATATGTTCTGACTTAGAATATAGTACACAAACTGTGCAAATCTCATCAAAATTGGAGGAGCAGTTACAGTTTTACAACAAGTGCAAAAATAGACTATATTTGGACAAAATGTATTTTTAGACAGTGTTGCCATAGTCGAATATGGACCAAAAACTAATCAGATCTAAGTTAGGATCAAATACATGAACTGTGCGCATTTTATCGAAATTGGCCTAACAGTTTAGTCTGAACCGTGCGGACAAAATTTTGTCGTTTTTAGACAAAAAAAGCGTTACCAAATAGTGTTGCCATACATTAATTTCGCCTAAAATCTAACACCATCTGGCATTTGATGCAGCACCAAAATGGTGAAAGTTTCATGGAAATCGGACCATCCATTCAGATTTTATTAACGATTTAAAAAAGCGGACGGACGGACGGACGGACGGACATGGGGCTAATTAGTTTTGACGAAACGGATTTTGCACTTATTTTCATCTTCCTAGCCCTCCTAGATCAAAAGTTAGGTTTTCACACGATTATAGTACTTTCCTATAAACATTCGTTTATCGGGAAAGTGAAAAAGCCAGTGAACCTAAATATAGGAAAACATTAACAGTTAATAAACATGAAAGGCTAATTAATAAAATTGTGGAAAATATGTACGAAGATGAAGACGCTATAACAAGCGGTAACATGTCTAATCACGTTCACAATGATGGGCAAATACAGTTAGATGTACAACAACAATTGGCATTGATTAGACTGGGCCAACCAACACAGTCAGAGGAAACAAATCAAACAAAGCAAAAATCAAGTATGGAAGAGAAACCTGGGGAAAATTACTCAAAAACACAGTCGTATAATCATAATACACGAACACCAACACAAGCTCATGAATTTGTACCAGTTGCTAATAGCTGGATAACAATTCAAAGCAGATTTGGTAAACGTCAAAAAATTAATGTCGTTGATGCTGACAAACCGGTAGAGACTTCAATTAATTTTTATGATCCACTAAGAATAGATGAGGATAAGGAAATATCAACTCTCATAAATAACCTTAATAATAATAAAAATAGTAAAAATTTAAATAATTTCAATTCTACAATCGATAGTAATATGGTAAATGACAAGAAGGAAAAAAGTGATAAAAAAGAAAAAGCTAAATTTTGCTCGCCAGTAATAATTTATAATGGTAATTCCAAAGAAATCAGTAAAAAAATGCAAGAGCTTTATCCAAACGCTAATTATAACAGTTTGGTCATATTGCATCGAATTGCAGTATTGAATACAGATGTGTAAAATGTAACAATAAACATGAGCCAGGGCAATGCGCAAAAAGAAAGAAGAAGATCCGTACTGCATCAACTGCAAAAAGTTTGGGCACCCAGCTAACTACAGGGGATGCTCAAGATATAAAGAAATTTTACAAAATAGAAGGAAACAAATACATGAAGCTAGGGAGAAAAGAGAGAATCAAAGAGCATTTATACAAGCCTCCACAAATAACTATTTTAACTCTAATAAATCCGTTTGCAGACTGTCTTAACCAGACACAACCGAAACAGCAACAATAGAAATCATTTAACACCGTGGCTAAAGACTTCGTCAATGAATCATTTAATTTATTTGGAATCAGTCTGGCGGAGTTGTTAAATAATAAAACTTAACACATTCTCCTCCAATAAAGTGATCAATGTAAATTGAAGATTTTGGATACACGAAATAAGACCGAAACATCAGAACCGTTTCAACATGTTGCGGACTTATTTCAAGTACAAATCCAAACCCAATAATTTAAGACACTTTATTTTTATGGGCGAAAGTTCTGATTAAAAAATGCACCATCGACAAAGGATGTATTTGAATTTCAAAATAGCAGTTAATTAAGAAATTGCGAAATTCAAATATTGAAATTAATAAAATCGGCAAATTGCACAATAATGCAATAATTCGCAAAAATATTAAATATCTAGAACAATGGTTGCAAAGGTTGGCACTTTCCGCCTATAAAAGACAATGGTAAAATTGCCAAAAGTTAGTTGTAATTATCGGATAAACGCGAACGACTTAAATTAAAGTCGTTAAGTTTTTAAGTAAAAAATGAAGTTAAAAGTTATTATTTAGTAACTAGGTGGTAACCCGTCCTAAGACGGCCTCCTAAAAACTTTAGTTTACAAATCACCGTAAATTAACAAAATATATTCAAGCGATGTGTATTAATTCGCAACATAATGGATATTTTACCCCGTTCTCGTAGCACCTCTGGCGATATATTTCATGTCTTAAGTCGATATTTACCCCGCAGCACCCCGAGCGAAGACATTAAATTGATCCCATTTCCCGGTTGGTAAAATAGCTCCCGTCAAACACATATTACTAAAGCAAAAACCTCTATAAAGTAGGGGCCAAAACAACCGCAGCGCCAAAGTGGTGAGAGATAGAACTATTTTACCTTCGACTGAAAAAATCCCCGTCAAAACCTGCACAACTTAGCTGAACATTGGAATCGCGTTTGCCCTTTATAAAAAAAGTTCAAAAGTTTATATTGACACCAGCGCCAAAGCGGTGAAAGATAGAACTATATGGTCTTCGGCAGAAATAGTCCGCATGAAAACTTCCACAACTTTGCTGAGCATTGTAATCGCGGTTACCCCCATATAAAACGATCCAAAGATTTTATTGACTCCAGCGCCAAAGTGGTGACTCATAGAACTATCTGGTCGGCGACAGAAATAATCCCCATGAAAACCTCCATAACTTTGCCGAACATCGTAATCGCGTGTGACCCCTAAATATGAAGTTCCAAAATTTTCTTGACTCCAGCGCCAAAGCGGTGAGAGCTGGAACTATATGGTCTGCGACAGAAATAATCCCCATGAAAACCTGCATAACTTTGCTGAACATCGTAATCACGTGTGACCTCTAAATACGAAGTTCGAAAATTTTATTGACTCCAGCGCCAAAGCGGTGAGAGATGGAACTATATGGTCTTCTAAAGAAATAGTTGCCATGAAATGCTCCACAACTTTGCTGTACATTGTAATTGCGTGTGACCTCTATATAAAAAGTTCATAAATTTGTATTGCCTCCAGCGCCAAAGCGGTGGGAAATGGAACTTTGCCGTGTACGTCAGAATATCCGGGATAAGAATCTTAATAAGATTGCCTCAGGTCAGAATCATGTCCGATGTATATTTCAGATTATAAATGAGGTTTTCCGAAATAAGTTTTCAAGCCCCCCTTTGTAACTCCTCCGACCCCCAACCTCCCCGGAAACAAAATTTCTCCACGTTTCAAGTAATTCTCTACAACATATCAAAAAGCGTTTTTTTTTTGGTCAACGCCGTTTCTTTCCGCACAAAATAGGACGGACAGGAGGAAGGACTAGCCTTTTATATATAGAATTGTTGAAAAAAACAATATTTTATATTCCAATAACGGATAAAAAGTTTATCAAATTATCAATAGAATCTGAAAACGCATGATAAAATTTAGTGAAGTAAAAGTTTGCCAAATTATATACCGAGAACAGATTAATAGAATCTGAAAATGCATAGTAAAAGTTACTTAGCTGAAAAAATAGAATCTGAAGCCATGTATAAAAAATTATTGTTAAAACTGTGTCAATAAAAAAAAAGAAAAATAAAAACAAAACATTACATAAGCAATCAATTAGTAAACAATAAAGCACTACTGCTTCCAGCAAAGCAAAGTAAGTTCATTTTTACTTTCCCGATAAACGAATGTTTATAGGAAAGTACTATAATCGTGCGAAAACCTAACTTTTGATCTAGAAGGGCTAGGAAGATGAAAAGAAGTGCAAAATCCGTTTCGTCAAAAATAATTAGCCCCATGTCCGTCCGTCCGTCCGTCCGTCCGCTTTTTTAAATCGTTAATAAAATCTGAACAGACGGTCCGATTTCCATGAAACTTTCACCATTTTGGTGTTGCATCAAATGCCAGATGGTGTTAGATTCTGGGCGAAATTAATATATGGCAACACTATTTGGTAACGTTTTTTTTGTCCAAAAACGACAAAATTTTGTCCGCATGGTTCAGACTAAATTGTTGGGCCACTTTCGATAAAATTTACACAGTTCATGTATTTCATCCTAACTTAGATCTGATTAGTTTTTGGGCGATATTCGACTGTGGCAAAACTATCTAAAAATACATTTTGTCCAAATATAGTCTATTTTTGCACTCGTAAAACCGAAGCTGGGCGTCCAATTTTGATGAGATTTGCACAGTTTGTGTACTAAGATCGAGATCAGAACATACTAACTTTTCAACGGAATTTACATCTGGCAACACTAATGCGCAAAACTTTTTTAAAAAAATATTGTGGTGGAAATATAGAAACTTCCCTAATTCGGTTAATAATAGTCGGATATTAATGAAACTTCGAACGTACGTTCGGGATGGATCAAGTAAAAAAAATAAAATATGTCTCCCCGTGGTGGGGGGTTGTAGAGGGCTAAAAAAAAAAAACTTCAATAATTCACTCAATAATCGGCAGATTTTCTTTAAACTTGGTGTGTACATTCTGGATAGGGCAAGTGAGAAGATAGAATGCGTCTCCCCTCGGTGGGGGTTGCGGGAGAGTGATATAAAGAAACCTTAATAATTCGGTCAATAATTTTTTTTAATGAAACTTGGAATGTACATTTGGGATGAGCAAACTGAAAAGATAAAATGTCTCCCCTCAATGGGGAATTGTGGGGGCTGCAATAGAAAAACTTCAAAAATTCACTTCACTTCGCTTAAAACTTAGTGTATACATTTTGGATAGGCCAACTGAAAAGATAGAATGCGACTCCCCTCTGTGGGGGTTACAGGAATGCAAAATAAAAAAACCTTAATAATTCGGCCAATACTAGTCACATTTTCATGAAACTTGGAATGTACATTTAGAATAGGAGAACTGAAATGAATATTTGATGACATTATCGGGAAAGTTCCATAGTGGTCCGGCCGATATAGAGAAAATGTAAATTCACTACTATGGTTTGGTTTGCTCATTTTTTATTTATATTAAAGTTCATCATACCTCAACAGAATCCAAAATTCTCCCGAGCAAATATTACCAGTGTAATTCTGATCGAATTTTTGAATAGTCAGCAGAGAGTAGAATAAAACAAATACGGTATAGTATACCGATCTACAGTAAAGCATCAAGAAAGAACCCAACCCCAATTTTTCACAATTAAGATTTCGGAAAGAGCCAAGGTGAGTACATTCGTAAAAACTTTTACATAACAGAGTTAATTACTAAAATTAATAAATTTATTCCCGAATACAACAAACAATTATCAATGTCAGGAAAACAAGCAAAATATTTTTCAATGTCTGCAGTCTTCGATGGTTGTAAATTTAAAATAATAACGCTAAATGTGAGATCTTTGATTTCCAAAGCAAAAACAAGCTATAGTGCAAAACTACTATCGAAACTTCTATACGTATATTCGAATCACGTTACCTTGCGAAAGCCTTTCTAAAAGATAGCTATATAAATATGGAAATTCAGAGTGAACGTAGTCCTTAGTTAATCACAACATTTGTTGTGACAGACAGACAGACAGACAGATAGACGACATTGGATTGAATCCTGGTGTAAGATTTCAAAAAGTTTTTTGCAAAATTTACTTCACCAAAAAACCATTTCCTTCTCCAGGACCTGTATCATTTCCTAGATCCTGGCAAGAAGCAACAAATATCTATGCCTACGTACAACCAACGTACTAGGCAAATTTCATTAAAATTCGTTGAAATCAGTCCTTACTACATAACGTTACAATATCCTGTAATGTAAAAACACAAAAAACCGAACTTTTGTTCGGCGGCTACCCGAAGTTTTTGTCCGATTAAACCCATCTTCTGACAGAATGGTTCTCATTAGGAAAAAACCGCCCCTACCAATTTTCATGGAAATTGCTTCAAAAATACGGATGCAATCTCATACACGACAGACAGACAGGCGACAGACAGACATTGGATAAAAATGATTGCAAACGATTTATAGTCTTATAAAACGTGGAGATTTGCAAAAAAAAAATTTTTTTTTTTTCGATCATGATTCCAGTAATTTATATATTTCGTATAGAAGTTAAAAATAGCTTTAACAGATTTTTTATATGAAAAAGAACCAGATATATTATTTTTAAATGAAAGACATTTGAAAGAGAAAAATAGATTAAACATCTCCGGATATAAGACAATTAGGGACAATAGTTTTCAAGGAACAGCTATAATAATCAAGAGCAAGCTTAAGTTTAGCGAAATTTTTGTAGATT
This sequence comes from Xylophagus ater, assembly GCA_963422695.1. NCBI lineage: Eukaryota > Metazoa > Arthropoda > Insecta > Diptera > Xylophagidae > Xylophagus > Xylophagus ater. The sequence continues at coordinate 38,737,146 of OY730479.1, read as the reverse complement.
TTGACAATATTTCCTCGTCTGCAATTATGATCAACATTAAGGATAATGACGCAAACCACAAAAAGCTACTTTTAATTTCATCATACATTAGCCCAAATGGTGTAAACGCTGGTGATATTAAAAATATGCTAAACAAAACTAATAATATGTATAACTAGCGGCTTCGCACGGATGGACATTTATTTTTTCGAGTTTGTTCGTTACAGACATACAAAAACACAAATTATTTAAGTTTTAGTAGGTATCCCTAATTTTTTCTAGCAATAAATATAGCCTATGTTACTCACGGGTAAAGTAGCATACTTATGGTGAGAGAATTTTTGAAATCGGTCCAGTAGTTTCTGAATTTATTCGTTACAAACATACAAAAATACAAATTATTTACGTTTTAGTAGGGATCCCTAATTTTTGCTAGCAATTAATATAGCCTATGTTACTCAGGGATAATGTAGCATTCTAATGGTAAAAGAATTTTTGAAATTGGTCCAGTAGTTTTTGAGTTTATTCGTTACAAACATACAAAAATACAAATTATTTAAGTTTTAGTAGGGATCCCTAATTTTTTCTAGCAATAAATATAGCCTATGTTACTCAGGGATAATGCAGCATTCTAATGGTGAAAGAATTTTTGAAATCCGTCCACTAGTTTTGAGTTTATTCGTTACAAACAAAAATACAAATCTTTCCTCTTTATAATATTAGGTTAGATAAAGCATAAGCATAAGCATAAAATATATTCAAAGCCACAAATTCCTTATATGCGCACATGAATTGAACAAAGTTTCTCTACCATGAAATATTTTAATTCTAAAATTAGAAAAAAACCAGCAACAAAATATACTCATCCGCGGCATTCATAAGATGAATGAATTCAAAGCTTAAATTCCTTATGCAGTACAAAAACCAAAGCTTAAGAACTAAATGTAAAAATAGCAACGAATTCTCCCCGTATATTTTTTCCTCATAGTTCATCTAGTTTTTTAAGTCGAAATCTGTGGGCAAAAGCAATTGTTGTGTTTGTACAATAAAGAGAGCCGTTATTCTAAATCAGAGGTTTTATGATTATGACTGTATTGGTGTGATTGTTCAAAGGATGAACAACGGCAATCCATAGTTAGAACCAAACGACACAACATCATTTATCGATATTATAAAAAACTTAATCATCACACTTTCATTTGATGAAACATATCATACTGGCGACGAGGATAAATGGAAAAGAAAGGGAAATACAATATAAGGATTATTAATTTGGAGAGAAAAATAATAAAAATAAGTTTGGTGGTGAAAAAAAAGGTTGTATTAATTATAATGGCATTAATGCATTAATAGGAACAATGGAACCATTTGATGAAACGCGTACAAATTTTGAAACATATTTAGATCGTTTTGAGAATTTTGTAGTGATTAATAACGTAAACCTGAACGCCAAACTACAGGTCTTAGTAGAATATATGGGTCGAAAGACTTACGGTACATTAACAAATTTGTGCATGCCAGATAAACCGTTGGAAGAGTCATATGTTGATTGTGTTGCAATTTTAAAAAATCATTTTAATCCGAAAAGACTGCTGGTCCTTGAGCGGTTTAAGTTTAATAAACGTGAGCAACAACAATCTGAGTTAATAAATGATTATATTGTCGAGCTTAAAAGGTGGGCACACACGTGTTCGTTTGGTAATTTTTTGTTGGACGCCCTGCGAGACAGATTTATATGTTGGTTGTACAATGAAAATATACAAAAGAGATTGTTATCCGAGGGTGAAATAACGTTTGCAGAAGCGTGTAAAAAGCGTTAAGTATGGAATTAGCAACTGTAGAAAGTAAGAAATTACACATTTCAGTGGTAGGTAATATTAAAGCTAGGCATCCGTCAAATCACAATAATTACAGAAGGACAAATAAACATCGTCAATAACAATCTCACAGTCAGTCAAAGGTCAGTCAAAGTCAAGCACAAGAGCAAAGTCCAAGTACAAGTCAAGGTAAAATTCAAAGTCAAAGTTGTTTTCGTTGTGGAAGACACCATGACCCAAAAAACTGTCCAGCCCTTGCGTGGTCATGTTTTCGATGTAACCATCGTAGACATACCTCAAGGGTTTGTAAGCAACGTCAAAAGGTGAATCAAGTCGGAGATAAAAGCTCTGAAGGCTTTGAAAATTCATCGACACCACAAGAAGAAGATGATCAACTTTCCAATGTATTTGGTATTACATTGGGAGGAAATAAAAATATGTCTTCAGAACCCTTTTTAATCAAGATTGCAGTAAACTGTTGTAGTCTAAATGCCGAATTTGACACCGGCGCACGCCGAACCGTAATGTCAAGTGGTATGTATGTTTAGGAAATTCTTTCCAAAAAAAACCACCATGCAAGTGCAACCATAGTGTTGAGTTTGCACTGAAGTTTATTCAAAATAGTTACACTATTTATACAAATTTTAACATTTAAAGCTAAAGGCAAAATGTTGACTATGTAAAAATATAAATATAAAAAAGTAGGTAATTGAATGACCTATAAGAGTTATAAAACAATAACTAGTTCACAATTCTATAAAATTGCATATTTGACAATATTTACTAAAATATTGTTATGAAATTACAAGTTAATATAAATCATTGATTATGAAATATATGATAAAATATTTGTTAATTATGGTTAATTAAAACTAGAACAAGGATTCAATTCGATTGTTGATTCTTTTTAAGTTATGTTACACGTGCGTGGAACATTCTCCGGCGGGCCAATTGACATCGTTACTTCGAATTTATTTCTTTTAGCTGCTACCGGTTGTTTCTTATGCATGCGTAATTTTCTTACGAGGAGATAGCTTATTACAATTATTATTATACAAATGCAAACATATCCCAATATATATCGATGATCTGAAATATTGAAATTGAATGCTGGGAAAAACGTAGTAGTAATATTATCCGTGTGTGTGTGAAATGCTGTAATGATGGTTGATTCATGAGTTATACTACAGCCTGGACTTAGCTGAAGCAATCGTTCATCTTGAATTAATTGACTGAATACTTTGGTACCGCAAACCACATTTAAAGTTTCTTGTTTGTCAAATGAATATATCCACGAATTCACAGCATTTAACTGTATCCAATATCTGCAAGGAACTACGGTGTGTATGTTACAGTGTGATGATATCTGTTTTTGACGTAGAAGTAATTTGATTTCGCAAGTACTTACATTCGATTTTTTATTATATATAGGATGATATTGTTTACATAAGAAGTATTCGTCGTTTTGGTTGTCACACGAATTTAATTCGATTCTTTCTACTTTCCCGATAAACGAATGTTTATAGGAAAGTACTATAATCGTGCGAAAACCTAACTTTTCATCTGGATGGGCTAAGAAGATGAAAATAAGTGCAAAATCCGTTTCGTCAAAAATAATTAGCCCCATGTACGTCCGTCCGTCTGTCCGTCCGTACGTCCGCTTTTTTAAATCGTTAATAAAATCTGAATGGATAGTCCTATTTCCATGAAACTTTCACCATTTTGGTGCTGCATCAAATGCCAGATGGCGTTAGATTTTGGGCGAAATTAATGGCAACAAATTATGGCAACACTATTTGGTAACGCTTTTTTTGTCTAAAAACGACAAAATTTTCTCCGCACGGTTCAGACTAAACTGTTGGGCCAATTTTATAAAATGTACACAGTTCATGTATTTGATCCTAACTTAGATCTGATTAGTTTTTGGGTCATATTCAACTATGGCAACACTGTCTAAAAATACATTTTGTCCAAATATAGTCTATTTTTGCATTTGTTGTAAAACTGAAACTGCTCCTCCAATTTTGATGAGATTTGCACAGTTTGTGTACTAGGATCTAAGTCAGAACATATTAACTTTTCAACGGAATTTACATCTGGAAACGCTAATGCGCAAAACTTTTTAAAAAATTGTTGTGGTGGAAACTCCCTTAATTCGGCCAATAATAGTCGGATTTTAATGAAACTTCGAACGTACGTTTGGAATGGATCAGCTGAAAAAATAAAATATGTCTCCCCGCGGTGGGGGGTTGTGGAGGCCTGAAAAGGAAAAACTTCAATAATTCACTCAATAATAGGCAGATTTTCTTTAAACTTGGTGTGTACATTCTGGATACGGCAAGTGAAAAGATAGAATACGTCTCCCCTCGGTGGGGGTTGCGGGAGGGTGATATAAAAAATCCTTAATAATTCGGTCAATAATCGGCGGATTTTAATGAAACTTGGAATGTACATTTAGGATGAGCAAACTGAAAAGATAAAATGTCTCTCCTCGATGGGGGGTTGTGGGGGCCTGAAATAGAAAAACTTCAATAATGGGCGACTTTTCTTAAAACTTATTGTATACATTTTGGATAGGCCAACTGAAAATATAGAATGCAAAATAAAAAAACCCTAATAATTCGGCCAATACTAGTCACATTTTCATGAAACTTGGAATGTAGACTTAGAATAGGAGAACTGAAATGTACATTTGATGATATTATCGGGAAAGTTCCATAGTGGTCCGGCCGATATAGAGAAAATGTAAATTCACTACTATGGTTTGCTTTGCTCATTTTTATTGGATAATATCGATCTCTGTGTAGGTTGATGATTATAAACTCTTATGATGGTTGAATATAGATAAATATATTCTCATGTTTAGTTGGTAATGGATACAGCTTGAATAGCTGAAATAGTTCCGTCATCACTAATGGGATTTTAATATTAAATATTACTGCTGAATCTATGGTTTCTGTGCGTATCTTCATGATTTTGTACAAATTTAGTAGGGCCTCTGGATTATCTTCTTCTGGAAGCCCTAGATTGAGGGGAAGCCGTTCTCTGATTTTCCTTAATTGCGCATTAAGTTGCTCTGGAGTTATTATTAATGGATTTGATCTGGCGTGATGAACATCTAAAATTGATTCTATCACAGAATGTTGCGTTCTTTGAAAGTCTGAAACTATGAGCATTGCTTGTAAGGCGATTGATGTAAGCGTATGAGAGAACGATTCTGTGGCGCTTAAGTTTTGACTTGCGTGAGTTAAGAGATCAAGATGATATTTAATTGTATTAAACTGATCACTTATTTCTTTTTGTGGCCTCCTTAAGACATTTACTGTAGAATCTGTGATCGAAGTTTGATTTTCCATGAGTTCTAACATATACTTTTCATTTGTTTTTATGGATTTAATGTCTTTCTCGTATTTACGTACAAATTGTTCATCTAATATTCCAAAGAGCGAATGGCTTAAGGTTCCAACAAAATCTAATGGTGATCTTTTTAATCGTACTCCATTCCCGTGTAACAGTAAATGATTGTTTTGAGTTATTTTCATTAATCTACTGTGAAATTGCATTCCGATCGTAACACAAGTAGGTCCAACAATATTCTTTTTAACTGCATCTTCACAGACTTTATTCATGTTTAAAACTAAATTCTTGATATTTTCATATTGATTCCAATAATTTTCTAATGAGTAGTTTGATATGATATTCCATTCACTATTCATCATTTTGACTGGTTTAAGTTCTTCAAAATATAGTCCTGGATGATGCTTAAATGGTATAATCTTAATCAATTCTTGGCGCATAGCAAGAGGAAGCAAGAATATTATCAATAATAATATTGCTACACAGTTTGCTGATATTGGTTTTGGTGTAGATTTACAATTCATTTTCTCCTTTTTGTTTCGTGTCCATTCTGGATTGATTGGTGGAATCTTTCTTTTTCCCATATTATAATGTTGATTAGGTTTCTGTTGAATTATTTCTTATGGCGAATTTTGCTTGACTTCCGCACTAGACGTTGGCATATTTGTTGGATTATTAACTGGTAATGGACATATCTTACTGATGGGTCGTTTTGATGTTTTATTGCCTTTAATCTTTAGTGTGATGACTCTTATTAACCCATCTTTCCCGGGATGGCATTCTATTATTTTTCCTAACGCCCACATCGAGGGTGGAGTTTGTTCATCTCTTATTAGAACAATGTCGTTAATTTTTACATTTTCTGAACGTTCATTCCATTTTGGACGCTGTTGAAGTCGAAACAGATAATCTTGACTCCATTTTCGCCAAAAATCTTGATGAAGTTTTTGAATATATTGCCATCTGTTCATATGACTTATATTTTCATCTAGTACTGATGGACCGGGAGGTGTTAGAATTGTTTCTCCAATCAGAAAATGACCAGGTGTTAATACGCCCATGCTGTCTGCGTTCTCTTTTAGTGGACACAGTGGACGTGAATTTAAACATGCTTCAATTTGTGTGAGTAACGTCGTAAATTCTTCAAATGTAAGGAGAACATTACTGGTGACTCGTTTTAAGTGATATTTCACTGATTTTGCTCCTGCTTCCCATAAACCTCCGAAATGTGGAGAGGCTGTGGGAATAAAATGCCATTGAGTACCTTGTTTTACCAGTTCTTCAGCTACTTCTTCCTTCCATTGGGTGTGAATTATTCTTAGCTCTTGATTATTAATTTTGCTGGCAGCTGCAAAGTTTGTTCCGCAGTCGATAGTGTATAGACATGTGTTTGCAAATTCCTCTCCGTGACGTAAATCTTTTATATGCAGCCAAAAATGCATTTGCTGTGAGTTCGGTTACAAGTTCTAAATGTATTGCCTTTGTTGCCATGCATGCAAAAACGGCAATATACCCTTTTAATGTTTTGCTGCATCTCCCTTTCCAAGCCTTTATGTCATTTGGCCCGGCATAATCGACGCCACTGTTAGTAAATGGTCTACTTATTTGGACCCGTTGTGCAGGTAAATTTCCCATTAGTTGCTCTCTTTTTCTTGTGGTGTGTCTAAAACATTTTATACAATTATGTATATAGTTGGAGACTGCATGTTGAGCCTTTATTATCCAGTATTGTTTCCGAATTTGTGAAAGCGTTAAAGATACCCCTTCATGGAGTGTCTTTTTATGAGCATTATCGATGATTAATATTGTATATGTATGTATGTTTATATATGACAAAATTATCGGATGTTTTTTGTCAGATTTGAATTTTCTAGTCTTCCTCCTACTCTTAATATGCCCATTTTATCTATAAATGGATTTAATGACAAAATTCTACTATCTCTTGCCAATGGTTTCTCTTGTTGTATGGCTTGAATTTCTTTGATAAAGTCCAAATTTTGAACTATTCTGATAACAGCAATTCTTGCATATTCAATCTCTACGACTTGTTAATTACCCCTTGTAGTGACTTTTGGAGGCATTCGTAAACAGTCAGCAACTACTCGCAGGAGGGTTTGTAATTTTGAGAAACGTAACAATAAATTGTTGAAATACTTGATCGTATAATAACGCTGGGGCGGCTATTATCCTTTTCGCTTCGATGTCTGTAGAAGCAATGAAATTTTCATTTTTTGGTGTATCTTTTCTATGTAACCACTCAGGTCCGGTCCACCAAAGGCGATGATTTAATAACTGAATTGGTTTAATATCTCTGGAAGCACAATCTGCTGGATTATCTTCTGTTTTCACATGATACCAATTCTCCTTCTTTATGATATTTTGAATTTCAATTACACGATTTGAAACAAACGTTTTCCATTTTAATGCATTGCCTTGAATCATTGAATCAGTGTATGCATAAATATTTATTCGTGGTCTATTTATTGCTTTTATTATCTTTTTCATTAATTTTGACCAAAGAAATGCTGCACATATCTCTAACCGGGGAAGTGTGGTCTTTTGTTTAAGTGGAGCAACTCTGGTTTTTGCTGCAATTAATGTAGTAATGAATGTACGATCGTCTTTTTGGATTTTGCTGTAAATTACTGCTGAATATGCTTTCGTCGAAGCATCGCAAAATCCATTTAATTCAAATGATTTGTCGCTAAATGTATGGAGCCATCTTGGCAGACCGATTTTTTCAAGTTCCTTAATTTCGTTTCTTAAGTTGTACCATTGAATTTTCATTTCTGCTTGGAGCTCGTCATCCCAGTTTAAATTCTTAGTCCATATTTCTTGATACATGATTTTGATTCCTATTATTACTGGAGCAATCCAACCTAAGGGGTCGAATAATGTAGATGTTTCCGACAGGAATACTCGTTTTATCATTCTCTGTTCTTGTTGCAGTAATTTGATTTGTAAACCAAATTCGTCCGAATATGGGTTCCAATATATTCCAAGTGTTTTTACATAATTTCCGGCATCAATGTTTATTGGTTCAATTCGTCTTGAATTCGACGGGATTTCATTCAGTATGCGTGGATCATTTGCTCCTCGCTTTCTTAAATTGAATCCGGCACCTTGGAATATGTCAACTAACAGTTTTTGTGCTTTAATAGCGTCTTCACTCTTATCATATCCTGATAAAAGATCATCTACATAAAAATCTTGTTTTATAATAGATGAGATTGAAGGAAATGTTTCCTGTACATCGTTTGCTAATTGATGAATTGTTCTAATGGCGAGGTACGGAGTTACTTTTGTTCCATATGTGACGGTTGTCAGTTTATACTCTTCTATAGGTTCACTTGTATTATTTCTCCAGACGATTCTTTGATAATTTTGATCATTTGAATGTATTTTTATTTGCCGATACATTTTTTCAATATCAGCTGTAGAGGCGTACTTATGTGTACGCCATCTTACCAAAATTGATATAAGCTCTTCTTGTAGCTTAGGTCCTGCATACATTTGTTCATTCAAGCTAGTTCCATTCGAAGTTTTAGCTGAAGCATCAAACACAACTCTAACCTTTGTAGTTGTACTATCTTCTTTGCGTACAGCATGATGTAGTAGGTAGTAACTGTTTCGTCAGTTTCCGTTGATCCATGGACCGGTGACCGATTTCTAGATATTCTCTCATGAATTTTTATATTCATCTTCTAGAGCAGTGTCGGTTTTGAACTTCCTTTCTAATTGCATAAGCCTTGCTACAGCATACTTTTTTGAAGAACCGAGTTGCAAGTTTTTTGATTTAAATGGAATACGTACTACATATCTCCCATCTTTGTCTCGTTTATGAGTTGCGTTGAACAAGTTTTCGCATTCTGAATCGTCACTCTCCTGTTGTGGTTCACATTGAATGTCTTCATATTCCTAAAATTTCTTTAGTTGGTCATTAACATTCACTCTGGATATAACACAATTAATAACTTTTGGGACGACTCGTTCCGATTCTACTTGCCCGGAAATTATCCAACCCAATTGCGTTTGCAGTGCAATTGGTAATTTAGATGATACTTTTATCATACCTTTCTGAATGATGTCAGAATAAATATTTCCGCCTAATATTAAGTCAATCTCACCTCGCGTGTAGAATTTGGGATCAGCTAAAGTTATATTCTTTAGGTGTTGCCAATTTTGAATGTTCCAGTATTGACCTCGTAATTGCTTTGTTAACTTAGGTAAAACCAGAGCATTTGCCTTGATGATTATGTCTGATGTAAATCTTGGTTTTATCGTTACTTCTGTTATGCTGGTACATGCTTCACTGGATTCACCTATTCCATATATATTAGCATAAATCTTGCTTTTTCTTAACCTCAAAATTTGAACAGCTTTTTCAGTTATAAATGTACACTGTGATCTTTGATCTAATAATGCTCGTAAGGTTATATATGAACCATCTGCAGCTAAAACAAATCTGTGGCCAATAAAACATTATTTAATTTATTTTCAAATTGGGTGTGTACTGTGACTTCTTGCGTTGAAGTTCCCTCATTCATTTGTTCTTTATTAGGTTTTTCGGTGTTAACGTTGTGTAACAGAGAATGATGTCTTTTATGACATATTTTGCAAGTTCTTTTACTTAAACATTTTGACATTGAATGTCCGCTTCGCAGGCAATTGCAGCATAATTGTTGTTTTCTTGTTATTTCTATCCATTGACCAACTTTCATGCTGATGAATTTTGGGCACTCGTACATATAATGTGTTGAGTCACACAAGTTACATTTTGTGTTAATTGATGTTGAAAATGATTTGACTGTATTTTTTGATTTTTTTCCTTTTGGGTCTTCTAAGACTTCTAAGGCATTGAATCTTGCAGTTAAGAATTCAAGAAAATCAGACAGTTTCTGAACCTTCCTAAACTAGCGTTGTCGTGAATCGCACTTACAAATATGTAGTGAAAACTTTTCCATGTATTGTAATTCCCGTTAAAATGTGGTATATTAAGGGACGGTAATTTAAGGTTTTCAGCCTTAGTTTCAATTTTTTGAATTGATTGTATCGATTGTATTTTTTCTTTAATGACAACTGCAATGTCTTCATACTGTTACTCCGATTGATTGAAATCGTTACTCTTGAGGTAAGGGTGATCCTCGTCTGAATTGGAGTATGTCAAAATGTCTTCGTGGTTTTTCATAATTTCATCAAAGCATTTTGACATCGATTCTAGTGTCTGTTTAAAATATATATCTCTTGATTTCCTCTTGCGCTTTTTCAATCCTACCTTGAAGAGTTTTCATTTTGATGGCTTGCCTTTTATAACGTGTTTGTTGAGTGGAAACTGTAGTATTAATGTTCGATGGATGCTCATGTACTGTTCGATTTTCACCATGATCATTGCGATTTGTATTGCTATTACTTTTTGTTGAAAACTTATCATCACTGACTGGCTCTTTGCTGTAATCTTTTGCGATGCTGTCAAATTTCTCTTCAAGCGTTGATGTGAATTGCTCGTATAACTTTATGGCTTGGTCAAAAAAGTTATTTTTAAAGTAAGGATGATCCCCAAATGTCTCTTGGAGCCCTCTTATACTCGCATCACGTGCAGTAAACGTGCTGTATGCTGCCCTTACCTTTTCTAGTCTGTCTTCTATATACCTCTTTGTTTTGCGTTGTTCCGAATCTTTCTTGTAATTCGTGAATATTTGTTTTATTTTTTCGCATATATAATGTTGAAGATTGGTCAAATCTTCCAATTGCTTTTGTTCAGTCATTTTTACTACAAAAAAAATGTCTCTTATTTTGTATTTTTACTTTTATACAGTTTTGAATGCTTAGTTATGGAGTGTATTTTCCATATGCTGATATTTAATCAAATAGAACCCTGCCGCAGCTTCACGTCAGGAATGTCGATGAATTAATGGCTTGTTTATTCTAATTGATTGTTGCTCGAAGGACCAATGTTGAGTTTGCACTAAAATATATTCAAAATAGTTACACTATTTTTACAAATTTGAACACCTAAAGCTAAAGGTAAAATGCTTACTAATTAAAAATATAAATATAGAAAAGTAGGTAATTGAATGACCTATAAGAGTTATAAAACAATAACTAGTTCACAATTCTATAAAATTGCATATTTGAGAATATTTACTAAAATATTGTTATGAAATTACAAGTTAATATAAATCATTGATTATGAAATATATGATGAAATAGTTAATTATGCTTAATTAAAACTAGAACAATGATTCAATTCGATTGTTGATTCTTTTTAAGTTATGTTACACGTGCGTGGAACACTAAAAATTTGGGGAAAAACATTCGTTAATGTGAAAGTTGAGCCCAGTCGAAAGCCAATGTCACTAGATATGGTCATCATTAAAATTCAAGGAAATTTTTGTTACTGGGTCGCAACTGGTTAGCCATTCTCTATCTAGATTGGAAGCATTTTCAATAGTACAGTCAAAGTTCATCAATGGTACTGCAAATCATCATAATAAAGTCTCACAAATTGTGAATAATGACTTCCAGTCAACCCTCTTACATGAACTTAAACAAACATATCCTAATGTGTTCAATTTAAATAGCGATGCAATTAGAGACATGAAGGCATCAATGGTAATCAAGTCAGGAGCTTCGCCTATATTTTGCAAACGATATTCGATCCCATATACATTAAAGCCGAAAGTAGAAACGGAACTGGAAAAGGTGTTAAATGATAAGATTATTTACTCAGTGAAAACCAGTGAATGGGCTAGTCCCATTGTGATTATAGCAAAGAAAGATGGTGGCATAAGTATTTGGGTGGATTTTAGAGTTTCGCTAAACAAAGTGATCGACACAGAGCATTATCTTTTACCAAAAATCGATGATATATTTGCTACACTGGAGGGTGGGCGTATCAACAATTAGAAATTTGCTCAAATTCAAAACAATATTGTACAATTAATACACATATGGGTCTATTTCGTTTTAATCGACTCGCATATGGTATTAAAAGTACACCATCAACTTTTAAGCGTGCAATGCATTTTATTTTCAAGGGAGTCCAGAGATCAGCATGTTAAATTGATGATGTTATAATTTCTGGTCGAGATTTGGACGAATGTGTAAAAGTATTGAACAATTTTCTTAGTCAATTCTCAAAGCATAAGGTAAAGAGAAATGAGAAAAAGTGTGTCTTTTTTCGAAACAGAAATCGAATATCTTGGTCATCTAGTAACTAACGCCATTGTCCGAAGAAAGTGGATGCAATCTTAAATGCACCCACACCGCAAGATGTGAAACAAGTATAGTCATATCTTGGTCTATTAAATTATTATAGAAAATTTGTCAAGATGCAAGCATCTACATTGGAGCCTTTGTGTGCGCTGATAAGAGGTAATGTGCCATTTCATTGGTCGGCACAATGTCAAGCAGCATTCCGGAAAAGTAAATCGGAAATTTCGTCAGAAAGTCTGTTAGTGCACTATGACCCATCTAAAATATTAATTCTGTCAACGGATGCTAGCTGTACAGGGTCGACGCTGTTTTAAGTCAAAAGTGAATGCGATAGAAAAACCAATTGCATTCGCGTCAGCAACATGAACTGTAGCAGAACGTAATTAGGCACAAGTAGAAAAAGAAGCCCTAGCGATAATCTTTGGTGTAAAAAGATTTCATAAGCTTCTTTTTGTAAAAAAATTTATTTGGTGACGGATCACCAACCGTTGAAAACGATATTTGATCCTAACAAAAGTATTGTGTCAACAAGTGCGTCACGGTTACAAAGATAATCTGTTATTCTGTGAGCATATAACTATACGATTAAGTATAAAAAAGGTGTTGATCTTGCAGCACCGGATTGTCTATCTCGTTTATCAATTGTCCACAATCACACTAATGAGATGTCAAATCAAATGATATGTTCATACCAATTGCGTCTAAAGATATAGCATTTTATACTAAAAAAGATATAATTTTATGTAAGGTAACAGTGTTTATTAAAGCGGTGTGCCCAAATTTTATAGAAGACAAAAATTTAAATCCGTACTTTCATAAACGGAATCATCTAACAGTCGAGGAAGATTGCATACTATATGCAGTGAGGGTTGTCATACCGCACACCCTACGTCATAAATTGTTAATGTCGTTACATAGTCAACATCTAGGGGTAGTCAGGATGAAAATGTTAGCAAGGTCCTTATTCTGGTGGCCAGAAGAGATAACACGAAGAAGCGAAAACTGTATAGAATGTCAATTACACAGAGAGAACTCACAGGAAACATATTATACAGGGTATGAAGCCATGGACTAGACTGCATGCAGATTTCTTTCACTTCCAAGGCCGTCAGTATTTAATAGTAGTTGACGCAACATCGGAATGGCTTGAAATCCTTCTTATGAAATACACGGATGCTGAAGAGGTCATTATCAAATTAAAAAAAAATGTCAGTGTTTTTGGGTTTCCCATAACATTTGTCACCGTTTAATGCAGTACAGTTTGTACGGTTCTTAAGGGAGAATGGGCTGGAAGTTTTAAAGAGTCCGCCGTATTATCCGCAAGCAATGGCATAGCAGAAAGAATGGTACAAACAATTAAAAATTCGTTTAAGAGAAAATTTTTAGTCAAGAGTTTATCCAGTACGAGAAATTGAGAGTATTTTTGATAACTTTTTATTTACTTATAGAAACTTACCAAATTCCAATACAAAACTGAGTCCAGCAGAAAGTATTTTTAAATATCCGCCGAGAACATTGTTGAGACAAGTTCAACCATCTTTTGGACATACTCAATCGAATGGTGCGAATACGTCAAAGAGCAGCAACTACATACCGGGTACCATTTTCGGAAATAATCAACACGTTCGGTGTAAATTGAAGGATGAGTGGGAACCAGCACGAATTTTACAACCGCTTAGTTATAACCGTTATTTAGTGATGCATAATGATACAGTAAGGATGGTACACAAACACCAGTTACGGGGTGTATCACCAAAATTCAGTACCCAGTGGATAATAATGAAATATTGACAGAACAGAAAAATCCGGATAGTACGACGGTGAGTTCCAAAATAAATACTAAATTACAAAGCGGGGCGCATACGATTCCAAGCGGAATGAAAAGTAGATGACTCCTTGTCACTCAATACACAACCAGTGATTTCAGATATTCCATTGAGACGCTCTGAACGATTACGAAATATGAAATTAGCATGTAGGGAATAGTTAGACGAGTTGTTTTTTTTTTAATAACGATAGCTTTTATTTAACTAGTTTAGCTCGTATTCGATGAACTCTTTAATGGAAGTAGTAACAGAAGACTGACTACTATCTCTGATATTGACGTCGATTTCTGTTATCAAGTACCGTTTTTGGAATTATTACGAAACCGTAATATTGGATGATTGTACCACTACAGTACCCCGCGCCTAGTGCGAACGTTGAGCGCACGTAGTGTTAATATGATTGAAATCTATCGGGAAACTTTACTTCTCGCCCTGATCGTGTCTTTCGAATGATTTGCGGTATAGTCTCAGATGAAGAAGATGTAGAAGTTTCCGATGATATAGATGTTTGTTGTTCTGCGTCTGACAGTACAAATGCAGGTTTTAATCTGTCAATAGAAATGTTAGTTAATTTATTTTTGACTATAATTTGAAAAATTTGTCGTTTCCTTTAATGATTTCGTATGGTCCCTTATAACTTGATTGTAATGATGTTTTTACAGCGTCGTTTCGAATAAGAACATGACTGCAGTTGATAATTTCGGGATCAATAAAAATTGTTTTTTGTCCATGACGAGTGGTTTGAATTGGTTTAATATTTTCCATAAGTATTCGTAGATTTTTGATGAATTCTGAAGAATCTTCTTTATTTTTTGATTCAAGGAAAAATTGACCAGGCAATCGCAAGGAAGATCCATAGATTAACTCAGCTGGTGTTGCTTGAATATCTTCCTTGATGGTCGATCTAAGTCCACGTAGTACGAAAGGTAGAATATCCGTCCATTTCGAAGTTTGATGACATTTGATGGCATATTTAAGCGTTCGGTGCCATCCTTCTATGATTCCATTCGCTTTCGGGTTGTATGCTGTGGTACGCAAGTATTCTGAGCCAAGCATTCGATTCAATTCTTTGAATAGCTGCGATTCAAATTGTCGGCCTTGGTCTGTCGTAACTCTACAAGGAACTCCAAATCTAGCTATCTATCCAAAAAAAATGCCCGTGCTATATCTGGAATTGGTATGGCTTCGGGCCATCGGCTAAAGCGGTCTATACAAGTTAGGACGTATCGATTACCATTCGAATATGGGAGTGTTCCCACGATGTCCATATTAATGTGCGAAAATCATTCTCCTGGAACGAAGAATTTTCCAAGTGGACATCGAATGTGTTTGTTGACTTTGACTTTTTGACAAGTGAGGCAATTTCCAGTCCATGTCGTTACATCTTTATTTAGGTTTTTCCAGATAAAACGTTGTTGAAGTAGTTTGCGTGTGGCTCTGATACCTGGATGGCTCAAATCGTGTAATGAGTGGAAAATATCTTGACGAAATAATTTTGGAAGATATGATTTGCTATTTGATAAATTAAACGGCTCCCATCTGACGATGACTTTTCATCTGCAAGCGAAGACGATTACATACCATCATTCTCCGAAAGTAATATTGATGAACAAGAAAATCAAAAAATAAATTCAGATTGTGGTTCGTCAGATGAAGATCAAGCTCAGGAAGTGGATGATGTGGCTATATTGTCACCGCTAACTGAAACTCCTAATTTTGAAGTTAACATATGGTCAACACTATAAGAATCGTTTACACCTAGAAAAGTACCCAGCGGCCATCACGATCCCGCTTTAGGACTAAATTATAAGAGAACTGATACACGGAGAGACAGCAAACTGCGTCGTTAGGAGAAGCCATAGTCATGGTGGTTACCATTCCAAAAAGAAGAGAATTTATGGTCAATCTGGTACTCACTTACTAATCGAGGGACCTACCAGACATCGGTATACAGGGTGCCAAAAAAAGAAAATCAATAAGCGCACTAAAACTTTATGTCAAGAATGTCAACTTCCGTTGTGCAAAGACTGTTTTGCACCATTTCACCAATAATTTTATAATTTTTGCCTTTTATTGTGTTTTTCTTATGAAAATGTGTGAATAATGAATTATTAATACTGAATAAAAATAGATAAAATTTAAAATAAAAGAAATATTACTTATTTATATACTCGCATGATCAGGACTGATGGGACTTATATGTCCCATGACAAACACCTGCTGGGACATATACGTCCCATGACAAACACCTGCTGGGACATATATGTCCCATCCCCCCAATCTTTACACGAGGAGGTGGGACGCAAAAAAAGGCTATATATTAGCTTAATATGCATTGATCTATTGGATTAACCCCTTATAATTGTTTGGAACTAATTAATCGTCTCCCGTACCGAAAAGGTTAATTTTAATGATGAGTTTTCATCAGCGAGCAATTTATTGAATTCTGAGTCATGCTGTTGAGCGACAGCAATTTTTTCATAGTTTACTGGTTGATGATTATTGATTTTCTCTATTCGTGACATTGAATCGGCAACGACATTATCTTTTCCTACGATATGTTGAATATTTGTAGTAAACTGACTAATGTAATCGAGTTGTCTTGTGCGACGAGGAGGAGCTTTATCATTTGTGTGTCGAAATGCAAATATGAGTGGCTTGTGATCCGTGAAAATTACGAAATTTCTTCCCTCTAGAATGTGTCTGAAGTATTTCACAGCTTCGTATGCACTTAGCAACTCTTGGTCATAAGTACTGTACTTCTTTTGTGTTAGAGACAATTTCCTCGAAAAGAAGCCTAGTGGTTGTAATCCTTCCTCGGTTTTCTGTTGCAAAACTGCACCAATTGCAGAGTCTGAAGCATCAACAGCGAGAGAAATTGGAGCATTTGATGGTGTGTATGCAAGCAACGTTATGTTCGCAAGATCGGTTTTTACTTGTTGAAACGAATCAAGTGCTTGTTTCGTCCACTGAATAGGAGTTGTATCGTTCTTCTTGTTACATTTAATGTATTCACTCAATACGATGTATTTTTCAGCAGCTTGGGGAAAGAATTTTCGGTAGAAATTAATCATCGCTAGAAATCGTTTCATCTCCTTTACAGTTTTCGGTTGATTATAGTGTACTAATGCTTGTACTTTTTCTGGCAGCGGTTTGATTCCGTTTGGAGTTATGAGATGTCCAAGAAAACTTACCTCAGAATGACCAACATTTCGATAAATTAATTACAACGCCATACTCACGTAATCTATGAAAAACTTGTGTGATTTGTTTTTTGTGCTCGACCAAATCTCGAGATGCTATGAGAATGTCGTCAATGTATGGAAAAGCAAAATCAAATCCGCGAAGTACCTCATGAATATACCTTTGAAAGGTTTGTGCTGCGTTGCACAAGCCGAATGTGATTCGGGTAAATTCAAAGAGTCCAAACGGTGTTCCGATTGCTGTTTTCGGAATATCTGAAGGTTCGATTGGTATTTGGTTAAATGCTCGTACTAAATCAATTGCAGAAAATATAGATTTTTGCTCCAATGATTGAGTTATGTCGTGTATGTGTGGTACTGGGTACCTGTCAGGAACTGTTATTGCATTTAAACCACGATAATCGCCGCATGGTCTCCAATCTCCGTTAGTTTTTGGGACTAAATGCAGAGGACTACTCCAATTGCTGCTGGAAGGCCGGCAAATTCCTTCTTGGATCATGAATTCGAATTGTTGTTTGGCGATTTTTAATTTTTCTGGCGAAATTCGGCGAAGTTTAGAAAATACAGGAGGACCTTTCGTTTGAATATGGTGTGTAATGTTGTGTTTTACCTGTTGACCGAGCATTGACGGCCGTGTAATATCTACAAATTGTTTTAAAATTTCATCAAATTGTGTACCATTTGTTAATGTTTGAACGTTACATACCGGACCTCGATAAATTTTACCTGTTGTTGATAATGATGTGGTGTTGTCAATCAATTTTTTCTTTCTAATACCAACAAGAAGTCCATACTTATTCAAGAAATTGGCTCCGAGAATAGGTTTTGAAACGTCAGCGATGATAAATACCCACGGAAAATTTCTGCGTAAACCCAAATTAAGGTTCATAAATTTTTGTCCATACGTATTTATCGGAGTTCGATTTGCGGCAAAAAGTTTGTATGATTCTGGTACACGATTGTATTTTCTGAAATTCGATGGCAGCACTGAAATGTCTGCACCTGTATCCACTAAAAAACTCACATTAGTCATAGTGGTTAGTTGTCGCCGCGACTGACCTCCCACTTAGTTTTCCGATCGATTGTAACTGCAGGGCGGCCTGCATTTATTCGCTTTGTTTTTAAATGTCACATGGTACCAACATATTTCACTGTTACTTGATTCGCTTTTGTTTTTCGAACAAGACCGTGAACGCGTACGAATATTTTTGTTTCGAGAATTTCTTTTATAATTTTTAGCGTTATTTGTCAAAAGCCCGTCTATTTTCCTACTTAAAGAAGCAACTTCTTCTTCGAGAGAGATTCTTACTGATGATGAAATATTACATGTTTCGAATGTTCCATCAGATACTTCGCTTATTTTGTCAGCAAGTTGCGATTGTTTTTCGAGATTTTTATTGCTAATCGAAAGAATTGCTTGGATTTGCAGTGGCAAGCTTTGCAACCAGAGAGATTTTAAAAATTCTTCGCTAACTTTTTGACCAGCTCATTCTTTCATTTCGCGCAACAAATGAGAGGGTTTTCTATCACCGACTTCTAATTTACACAAACGTTTCCTTAAACGTTTTTGTTCCGAATCAAACAGTATACGGGTTTAGCACAGGAGGATTAAGTATTAAATCACTCACTTGAGCAAGAATTTCACTCTCGATGGATGCGACCACCATATGGTATTCAGTATGTTCGTTCCTAATTTTTAGTGTGATAAATTGGGATTCTAATTGGCAACACCATACATCGGGATGCTCCTTCCAAAACGGTGGAAGTTTTGTAGTCACGCGCGCAATTTCTTTTTCTTCTTCAATATTTGATGCCTTTGCAGTGTTATCGGTACTTACTTCCTACTGGGTCATTTATCGTCAAAATGCCTTCTTTTGTTCGAATTAAAAAAATTTACGGCTTTTTTTTCAATTTTAATTTGAAAATCTGTTTTACGAAAAAAATATATTTGCACTATATAAAAAATCGCGTCGGTATGTTTAAATAATCACGTCGGGGTCACCAATTTTTAGCGGGTGTAATTATTAAAACACTTTAGGTTTAGGTTATAAAAATTAAAAGTGTTATTTATTAAGTTAAGTTTTATTCGATAACAATAGATTTTATTTAACTAGTTTAGCTCGTATTCGATGAACTCTTTAATGGAAGTAGTAACAGAAGACTGACTACTATCTCTGATATTGACGATCGATTTCAGTTATCAAGCACCGTTTTTGGAATTATTACGAAACCGTAATATTGGTTGATTGTACCACTACATACGGTTTGGGTCATTAACCGACCTTCATAGTGCAGTTTTGCATATTGTGTATTTTTAAATACTGTTTAGGTCATTAATCAACTTTAAAAATGAAATAAGAACTACCGATATTAGTTACTGATGTTTGGGTCAATACCCGACCTTGAAATGGCAAAGCATATAAAAAGGAACTTTTGGAATAAAAATGCAGTCGACAAGTAGAAAACGAAAAGACGCAATGTTAAGTAAACTCTAAAAAGTAAAGTCAGTTAATAAACGGGAAAGTAAAGATTGTAAGAGAAGTTATAAAACTAGAAAAGTTTATAGTGTAAAAAACATTTTTTTTTATATAAACAATAAACAATAAAATAATCATTAGACAATAAAAAAACAAAAAAAGAAACCATTCAATTTTTTATTATTTAACATTTTTCAAATAAATTCCCTACATTTTGGGGGCTCGACCGGGATTTCGAAAAAAAACAATATAAAAAAATCGGAAATTTTTTTTTTGTGAATAGTGCCAATTACTCTTGTGACACTTTGAATTATATTTTGGATAATAAAATTCTTTTGTGAGTGATTTGGATTATATTTTTTTTTAAGGTTGGAACTTAAGTTAGTATATAAAAGTAATTTTTTTATATAAAAGTGTGTGAGTGGTATGAATATTAATAATTTAAAAACTAAAGAGTTGCAAAAAGAATTACGTGATCGTGGCTTATCTCACCGAAATCGGATTTAATGGATGAAGCCAATAAGAAACTAAACAATACAGTTCTAAGTGACGAATTATCGCACGGAAGCGGAAGTGATACGAGAGTAGGTGAAACGAAAAAAGTAACGGTTACAAATATTAACACAATATTAGAAAATAAGACAGCTGAAAAGAAAGAGCCAACTAAAGAAATGACTGCCAATAATAATAATTTTGTCTTCAAAGACGTCGAAGAATCACTTCAAACATATGACGGTGAGTCAAATTTGAATGTTGAAGTTTGGCTAAGCGACTTTGAAGACATTGCGCTCATGTGTGGTTGGAACGACATCCAGAAGTACATTTATGCACGACGTCTATTAAAAGGTGTTGCAAGATTAGCAATAGAAGCTAATGACAACACAAAAAGTTGGTCAGGTCTTAAAATGACATTGATAAAAGAATTCAAGATAGTTTCATCAAGTAAATCGATACATCGAACGTTAAAGGCACTATTAAAGTTACCAGATGAAACTTATTTTGAATATATGTACACAATGAAGCAGATCAGTAAAAAAGGGAATATTGATGAAGAATCATATTGTTGCTGGCATTCAAGATAATCCAGTGAAGAAAACGTCATTGTATGCAGCTACTAGCTTTGAAGACTTAAAAATTAAATTCGAAGTCTACAATGAAATTAAATTAAGTCAGGAAAAGGATCGAGCAATACGAGAAGCTTCAAACATTCCACGAAACACATCAAAGAAAAACAATCAAAATAAAGTAAGATGTGTAAATTGTGGCGGTCCAGGACATACATCTCAACAATGTCCAAACAAAGAAAAGGGCCCTAGATGCTTCAAGTGCAACGGATTTGGTCACATTGCCAGAAATTGTGAAACTATAGCAGCAGAATGCAATCAAATAAAAACTGATGCAAAAATTTCAAATCTATCAGCATTAAAACAAATGGAGATGCATATTAAAGTAAAATTAAATGATAAAGATATTACTGCTCTTGTCGATACGGAAAGTTTATTTCAAAATCTTGGGAATAATATGATATTAGAAGGTTCAGGAATAACCCTAACAAGTTTCGGCAGCCAACAAAATTGCACATTAGGTAGTTTTTATGTAAAATTACAAATTAAAAACCAAGAATTCGAAACTTTTTGTCATGTTGTACCCGATATATGGATGAACAAACAAATGATTCTAGGAAAAGATGTATTGTGTCAAGCCACAATTTCTGTTGTGAAAGGTCAAGTAAAAATACAAAAAATAAGTAATAATGAACAAGTTGAGAACAATCCCTTCTACCATGTAGATCCTCAAGATCTTTACAAAGTCAAGTTGAATCATGACGAAATAAAATTATCACATATAGAAGAAAAAAGTTTAGCTAGTAAAGTGAAAGAAATAATTAAAGCATATAAGCCAAATCGTCCCGAAAAATCGTGCATAGAGATGAAAATGGAATTAGAGGACAATAATCCAGTTTATCAACCACCCAGAAGATTAACACGTTTAGGAACAAATATTGTAAAGAAACAAATAGATCAATTCGAGATGGAATTGTCCGACCGAGTAACTCAAATTTTGCTAGTCCAGTTGTGTTAGTTAAGAAGAAAGATGGAGGTCATCGATTATGTGTAGATTTTCGAAAATTAAATAAAAAAATCATCAAAGACAGATATCCATTACCACTAATTGAAGATGTTTTGGATTCATTATACGAAGCTTCAGTGTTCTCCACATTGGATCTGAAGAATGGTTTCTTTCATGTGGATATTGCTGGAGAAAGTCGAAAATACACGTTATTTGTCACACCCGATGGTCAATATGAATTTCTTTAAGTTCCATTCGGACTGTGTAATTCTCCGTCAGTATTTCAAAAATTCATAAACATTGTATTTCAACAATTAGTAAGAGAAAACCTAATTAGAATATATGTCGACGACATAATCATTTCTACCAAAAATGAGAAAGGAAAGTTACGATTTTAGAAAAAGTATTGAAAGTAGCTGCAGAGAATGGATTATATTTTAATTAGGAGAAATGTCAATTTTTAAAAAGAGAAATTACTTATCTTGGACATATATTAAAAGAAGGAAATGTGAAACCATCAGAAGAGAAGACTAAAGCCATACGCAATTTTCCGATTCCAGTTAATGCAAAACAAATGCATAGTTTTTTAGGGCTTACTAGTTTTTTCCGAAAATTTATAAGAGATTTCTCTCTAATAGCTAAACCATTCCGAGATGTTATTAAAATAGATGTTAAATTCAAATTCGGTCCGGAACAACAGAATTCTTTTAAGCTACTTAAAGAACTAATGGGTAATGCTCCTGTGTTAAGAATTTTTCGTCCCTATGAAGAAACCGAGTTACATACAGATGCAAGCAAATTTGGAGGTGGAGCAGTGCTTTTACAAAAAGACTCTGAAGATCAACAATTTCACCCTGTATTTTATTATAGTTTTAAAACTGATAAAGTAGAACAGAATTATACAAGTTACGAACTGGAAATTTTGGTAGTTATCAAAGCTTTAAAACGATTAAGACATTTTCTTCTTGGAACTGAATTTGTAACGTGTGGCTAATACAACACGTTTACTTATAATTTTAAATTTTAAGCCTACACGGCAACACTAATTTAAACATCGGCGTGGTCAGCTTTTGCGAAAACCGCATATTTTCAAAAATTCTTTCCAGAAAATTCTTTTCACCTCATATCCGTGGTGGAAATAAGCTGATAAAAGAGCCCCCCCCGTAGAGAACGAAAGAAGAGACCGAAAGAAGAATGGAAGAAAAATGAACGTGTCGTATTCTGATAGGCAGGATAAAGCTATGAAACTAGAAATACCGGTTTTTTTTATTCAAACAGGGGAAAATTTGTACACAGGAGATGGGAGATCAAAAGAAAAAAAAAATGCAGTCGATGATCAGAGTCAGTCTCGAAATGTTAGAAAAAGGAGTCGGGGTTTTAAAAAGAAAAAAAAAATAATAATATATAGGAACGTGAAGTTTTGTAATTTTAATTTTTGGAACATTTGTACTAAAATTTATGTAATTGAATACAATTTTGAAAAATTCTGAAATACTTTAATCGTTTTAAGAAAAATGAAATACGATCAATATTTTGATGTGATAAAATCATTTTCAGTTTTTTTTGATGAATGAATAAGAAAAGAAAAATGTCTATCTTTGTAGTTGTTTTATGCATATTCGACATAAGTTTCTGTGTTATTAGCTCGGATAAAGTTGTGTGAATATACTCTCAGAATTTAATTTGACCAAGCATTTTTTTTTTGGAAAATATAATAGGTGTGAAAACGTAACTTTTCAAAATAATTTGTATTTTGGAGTTCTTAAAAGTTTAACGAAAGTCTCGGCCGACAGCATATCAAATGTGAATTAACGACAGTAGGTCATTAAGACAGTGTTACATTGTGTCAGGAAAAAAAAAAGATCGCAAATGGGAAAGTGATTGGAAAGGGGTTGTTCTCTTTAAAATAAGGAATTAAACTTTTCTTATTAACGTTATCGATCATAAATGGATATATAAGGTCATGTTCATATGTTTTATACGATAATTGAAATTATTTTATATTATTTATATTATATAGGAGCTTTTAGTTCAACTCAGTTCAAAGCTTTTAAAGAATTTCTCTGTTACCACCGATTTATATTTTTACCGTTGATGTACTAGTGAAAATTAAATAAGGAAAGAAAAAAACAAAAAACAAAAAATGGGTTATCCTAATAAATTAATAACATCATCCAAAATATCGGTACCGAATGACACAGATAAACTGATTATGTATGTCGTTCAAGGATCCTTATTTAAGTGATATACTAAAGGAGCAGTGTTAGAATTATTCATTTTTTTTGCCCAAACATATTTAAAAGCGAAATAAGAAAACTTTATGGTGTGAAATTAAAGTGCAATTATAAGCAGAAAAGGCATGCGAGGAAAATATCAATATTAATAAAAATAATTGCAAATTGAGAATTGGATTTCCACAAACGTCATCTTCATTAATTTGTCATTGTTATGAAATTATTAACGCAAGTCTATATTTTCACCTTTTATAATTGATATGTTCAAGGTTTTCAGCTGGATTTTTCGCAAATTTGTGATTATTTCAATTGGATTTGGTTTAAGTGGTATCAAAGGATCACTTTCTTCATTCATCTTCAACACGGACATTTTTTTTGTTGCTACCAAAAATTTAGAGGCAAAAGAAAGACCAAAGAAGGGATTTGTTTTTGATTCAATTCGAGTTTTTATTCTTCCCAGTAGGAGTTTGTACCATGGAAGCGAGGGTTTCTACTTGCACCTTATTAATACGAAATATAAAAGCGCTAATCTTAAGTTCGTTTGTTTGAAATATTTTAAGTCAGAAGAAATGTTATGAGAATAATTTTCTTTTTTTTTATTTTATTTATATATACAAATATAAATAAAAATAACATAAATATGAATATGAGGCAGCAACAATCTCACACTAAGTCCCGCTGGCTGCAAAGATACTTGAAGCGAGACAAATTCGAGCATCTTCGGATTAGAATTGGAAGAGAATTCCACAAACGTGCTGCACGAACAGTAAATGAAAAATCCATAATTCGCGAAGTAAATGGCGGTAAAATTATTTGATTCGTACGTGGAGAACGTGAGAACAATATTCTATTAAACAGATAGATTGGAAAACGAACAGAGATAACTTTAAATAAGAAAATTAAAATTCTACGCTTAAAAAGAATATCAAGACTACAACCAAGTAACAATGAAACAGACCTAGAGACACTACAAGCTCTGGGAATGGCATAATAGAAACGTGCAACAGAGTTTATACATAGCTTTAATGGACGCATAGACATAATGCCAGAGCCGGAGTAAATCTCACAACAGTAGAGCAGATGAGGAAGAATAAGAGATTTAACAAGCCTGACTTTAAGGCTCATGGGTAGTAAATGTCGAATACGGTACATGTTACGCAAGGTCATGTAGATCTTGGAGGTAATGGATCGAATCTGATCATCCCAGCTAAGAACTTCGTTAATAATAATTCCCAGACTTGTCACCTTTAACGAATAAGGAATGCTTACATTGTTAATCATTATTGGTGCCAGAGACTGCCCATTAGGTCGGGCAAATATAGCCAAGCACTGAGATTTTACAGGGTTAATTGCTAAATCGTTATCAATAGACCAACTATAAAGCGCTGAGAGATCGTCATTTATTTTATTAATGCACTGAGCCACGGAAGTTAGCGGAGATGAACACATTAATTGAACATCATCAGCAAATAAATGAACATTACACCAAGTGACAAAAGATGGCAGATCATTAATAAAAAGACTAAACAACAACGGACCCAGAACAGAACCTTGTGGCACACCTCTACGCAGATCTAAAAAAGAAGATTTGCAACCACCAGACATAACACATTGCTGCCTATTAGATAGGTAAGAAAAAATTAGATTTCGAGCAGACAGCGAGAAGCTAAATTCCTCTTGAAGTTTTTTGCATAAGATAGAGTGGTCCAGACTATCGAAGGCTTTGTTAAAATCAAGTAAAATTAAAAATGTAACACGTTTTTTATCTAGATTATGGCGAATATTGTCAGTGACGTCAATCAATACTGAAGTGGTGCTATGATTCGTACGGAAGCCTGATTGATATGGTGATAGCTTAGAGCTGATAGCAGTAGTTATTTGCTTCCTTAAAATATTCTCACAAACCTTAGACAAAGCAGGTAGAATACTGATAGGACGAAAGTCACTAGCTTTTCCACTTTTAGACTTTTTAGGAATAGGGCGAACTAAAGCGTGTTTCCAAGCAAGTGGAAACACAGAAGTAGTTAAGATAGTGTTCATTAAGTGCAGGATATGTATATCAACAACTGGCAAAATTAGTTTTAAAAATTTAATGGGAATCTCATCGAGTCCAATGGCATTAGATTTAGGCGAAAATACAGCTTCCCAAAGGTCAGAGCAAGAGATACAGTAAAAAGAGAAGTCGCTATCAGAATCATCACCATATAAATCAACTCGGGCCAGGCTATCACGGGACTGAATACTACTGAAGTAATCATTAAATTCCCATGCACTAATATGCCGTGAATCAATATGATTCTTCCCTAGTATTCCCAAACCTTTAATTTTATTCCAAATTATAGAGTTATTTTGGGCTGGTTGGAAATACGAGCTAGAAAATTTAAATTTCGCTTTTTTAATAAGTTGCGTGACCTTATTACGTAAGCGAGATAAAACACTTTTATTTTCTGCTGAACTGTGACCAATAAATGTTTTATAAGCTATATCCCTATGATTAATTGCTTCTTTAATACGTCGCGAAAACCAGGGATTTTTTCTTTCAGAAAAGGTTTTCTGTTTTATTGGGACATGTAAATTGAACAAGTCAACAATAAGATGACTTAAAAAGTTCAATTGTTCATTTGGGTTGTTAGAGTTGTAAAGTACTCCAAAGTTCATTAAATAATTGCTCTAGATTAATGCAGCTGTAGTCACGAAAAAAGAAACTTCTAGGTGGAGATAAAACAGGTATGTCCATAGACATATAAATAAAAGCATGGTTTGACATAGGAACCCAGAACTGATTCTTTAGTCGAATGATATTAGGATTGGCTACAATAAAAAAATCCAGAAGCGAAGAATTCGTGCTAGTGAAATGCGAAGGATAGTCATTTGAGATAACATTTAAATTATAACTATCAAAAAAATTATAGACCAAACGTTGTGTATCGGAATTTAGTAAATTTAGATTAAAATCACCCATAACAACTATATTAATATATTTAGAAGCAATATTGTCAATAACACTTTCAAGATCGTGGAGACTGCCACTAGAACGATATACAACACCAACTAGAACCGGCAAATCTCTAACTGAAACTTCCATAAACAAGTACTCAAGATCAAAACTAGAAGAATAAGAAATTACTTTACCACCTAAAGAAGAAGAAACGTACAGGGCTACACCACCACCACGTCCAGACGGACGGTCATTCCTAAAGATACTATAACCAGAAATATAAAGCAAAGAGTCTAACACAGATGGTTGCAGCCAAGTTTCAGAAACGCCAATAACGTGCAAGAAATTGCCAGCCAAGATACTTTTTACAGCATCGAATTTGTCACACCTAGTAACCGGCAATAGAGATTGGGTATTAAAATGACCAATATTTAGACAATTAACATATCCACTCAATGTGCTCCTTAAAACAGAATTATTACTTGCGACCGTAGCAGGCAATGAAACCATGATATGATAATAAATAGCTAGAATAGATTTCAAATTTATAAGATCTTACTGAGCCGTGAAGTATACCACTCAATCAGCTTTTCCGTCCCTTAAATTTTTCTTTGCTATATACTAATATTATTAAAACTATTGGAAATTTTTTAAAATTTCAAATACACTTCAAATTTTTCAAAACTTCAAATCTTAATACCAAATAGTTAAAATTCCAAATTTCAATTCAATTCAATTTCAAATTATAACTAAAATTAAAAATTCAATAATTAAATTTTATGCGTAAAAAAAAAAACAGCAAAACTAATACAAATATAATTTAAAAAAAAAGAAAAAAAAAGAAAGAAAGAAAAGAAAAAGTAACAACAGTACTAACTGTTATGACTACTACTAGTACTACCAATATTTGGGAACAGCTTCCTGAAGTCCTCCCATGACGATATTTTAACACCCTGCTCGTCCACAGAATTAGGTTTAATTAACAGGTGACCATTTATAACCACCATAGATTTTATCATATTTTTTGATCTTAGCTCAACACATTTCCACTTGATCTGATGCATTTTAGGTGTCAGATTATCATTAAGATAGACCCGCGAATTAATGCTGAGTTCTGGAATAATATCTTTTAGTATGACTTTTTTCGCTGCTTTGAGATAATTAGACATGATGCTATCACGAAGTCTAATAGAAGTCATCTTAAAAATAATCGACCCAGCTTTACCACGCATACGATGACAAAAAGAAATGTCTCTGTCAATCATGATAATCCCAAGACAAGAAGATATTTTTAGCATAATGTCCGGTAGTTCAGCGTGCTTAACAGATAAGGGAATACCATTCACAATAATGTCAGCGCGTCGCTCCATTCTCAGCTGCCTTTCTGATGGACCAGAACTACCCAAATCAATGCCTCTGGTATCCTCTAGCTTGTTTAATCGATCATTCATGGCACACATATCTGATTTGATACTTTCAATCGTTCCTGTGATAATATTGACAGATTTACTGATGGAAGCAACCAGATCACGAAGCTCTTCGATGACAGAAGTGTTATTGTTATGACTGGAATCTAGTACCTTGGTACGACACTTAACGCAAAACCATGGTACATCTTCATCATCAGCATTGATGGCATTAAACAATCGTTTACCAATTTTACCACATTTTTGGTGGAACCACCTCTTGCAGCCATCACATTCGACAGTACCGCACCCAGCTTCCTTATTACAAGCTGGACATAGCGAGATCAAAGCAGTGGAGACATTCATATTTGAAGCAAATTCAATAAAAATTAGAGTCGTTAGATAATAACTTTAAAAATGTAATATTAGTTATAATTAATGAAGTAAAAAATAAAAAAAAAGACCGCACAAAAAATTTTGACGTTTACTCTTGAACCATTGAACTACAAATCTTTTTTTTTTGTTCAATAATAACACATTTCATTTGTAATGTAGTCAAAGTTAACAGAAAAGAGAAAAGGAAGGCTATTCTTTTTTTTGTGTTTATTCCCTACAGACTCGGAAAAGGAGGGCCTCCGGTTTCGAACAATTTGAGGGGGTGAGTACACTTATTTTGATGCTTTTAATGAAGATTTATTTTTAAAGAAAAACACACAAATAATAAAATGAATAAAGTACCGAATAAATTGTAAACTAAAGAGATTTAAATAGAGAAAAGATAATAGAAAGAATTTTCTTTGGTTTTTTTTTTTCTTTTTTTTCAGTAGTGATGCTAGGAATTCCCTGTGTAAACGCCGCTGAATAGAATGGTCGAGCGTGTGTAAAGTGCGAATGAGGGGGGAGAGAGATGTAAATTGAGTTGATGCGCGAAGATTACAAGAAGTTTAAGGGTCCATACTCATTTGTAGGGGCGAGTATGGACATACGGGGATCGGCATTCTGCTGTCGGTCCATGTGGGAGGGTAGTGCCCCAAAAGTCCGGTTGGCATTAACACCTTTGCCAATCGGCCCCGACATGCCTCACAAGGCTTTCGCGTTGAGTTCGGTCAGTTTCGGTGACCGAAAATTAACGAACATCCCCCTTATTCGGTTTTTTCTCGCAAAAACCGAATTTCCTTGCTTGATAGCTCGCGCTATCACTATAAAGTCTTAACGACGTTTTCACACATCATGCACGCATATAATTTATGTGTAACGCGATGACAGATGGCGGTGAGCAGCGACCCACCCCTCCGGCGAGGTAGCTAGTGCGATTCACCTAGGTGTGCAGCCTTCAGCTGCTCACATTGCTGCACCATCTCATATCTTCTCCTCGCAAGGAAGAAGATATGCTAAATAGGTCATCAGGGGATTTGCTTCTTTCGAACAAACCCCAAGTATGTGCAACCCCCTTGTTACAAATTTACAATAATTACAGATTGTCAAGCATTTGAAATGACAATGAAAAAGAAAGAAATTTCAGCTAGAGTTGCAAGATGGGCAATGATAATTGATGAATTCCAATGTCCTGTGAAACACCGGAGAGCATCAGCCATGAAACATGTTGATGCGCTAAGTCAATATCCAGTAATAATGACAATTGAAGACGGAATTTTAAATAGAGTGAAAAATGCGCAGAGAGATGATGATGAATGTTGCCATATAATGAAAATTTTAGAAAATGAAAATAATTATAAAAATTTTGTATTAAGAAGCGGAATTGTGTATAAGTATGAAGAACGTGATTACTTACTTGTAATACCAAAAGCAATGCAAAAGGAATTAATTTTAAATTGTCATCTAAACGGACATCTTAACGTAAAAAAGACTGAAATTATGATTCGCAAAGAATATTATATTCCAAAGTTATCGAAGAAAGTGAAAGTGTATTTCAGCATGAAGAAAATCGGGAAAACAAGAAGGCTTATTAAATCCAATCGAGAAGCCAGATGTACCATTACATACATATCACCTAGATCACTTAGGACCATTACCATCAACTGCAAAGAGTTATAAGCATCTGTTAGTAATGGTTGACGCTTTTACGAAATTTATCTGGATTTACCCAGTTAAGAGCAGACGAAGTAGTTAAGAAATTAGAATTGCAGAGCGACATTTTTGGAAATCCACATCGTATAATTACTGATAGGGGAACAGCTTTCACTTCAAATATGTTCCGAAATTATTGTGAAGAAGAAGAGATCAAATATGTCAAAATAACAACAGAAATCCCTAGGGGAAATGGTCAAGTTGAAAGGATAAACCAATCAATAATATCAGTTTTAACTAAGATTTCAGTTAATGAACCTTTGAAATGATTCAAACATGTCCCAAAATTGCAGAGAATTTTAAACTCCACTGTATCAAGAAGCACCAAAAGAACATGTTCGATATCGAAATGTTTAATAAGAACGATATCCAATTAGTAAAAATGATTGAAGAAGAAATGATTGATCTATTCGAAATAGAGGGGAATGATATGAGGCATGCAGCGAAACAACAGATACAAATTGTTCAAGAAGAAAATATACGAACATACGACCGAAAAAGGAATCAGCAAACAATTATCGTGTGAACGATTTAGTAGCAATCCGTCATACACAATTCGGTCCAGGACTAAAGCTGTTTCCGAAATATTTAGGACCATATAAAGTAACCGTAGTAAAAGGTAATGATAGGTACGAGGTACAAAAAGCATGCGATGGCGAAGGACCAAACTCAATATCTTCAGCCACAGATTCGATGAAGCCATGGGTGAATGTTGACAGTGAAGATACATCGTCAGAGACTGACGATGATGTCAGTATGGCCGAGTTGTAGGAATTCATTTAAAGTACTGTTTGGGTTATTAACCGACCTTCATAGTGCAATATTGCATATAGTGTATTTTTAAATACTGTTTAGGTCATTAACCAACCTTAAAAATGAAATAAGAACTACCGATATTAGTTACTGATGTTTGGGTCAATAACTGACCTTGAAATGGAAAAGGATATTAAAAGGAACTTTTTGGAATAAAAAGGCAGTCGAAAAGTAGAAAACGAAAAGACGTAATGTTAAGTAAACTCTAAAAAGTAAAGTCAGTTAATAAACGGAAAAGTAAAGATTATAAGAGAAGTTATAAAACCAGAAAAGTTTATAGTGTAAAAAACATTTTTTTTTATATAAACAATAAGCAATAAAATAATCATTAGACAATAAAGAAACAAAAAAGAAACCATTCAATTTTATATTATTTAACATTTTTCAAATAAATTCCCTACATATATATATATTATATCAACTTAAATACAAAAATAAATGAAATGAAAACCTTTGCTTTATTTTCTTATTTAAAAAAAAACGTAAAAAAATCTCACTAGCGTAAACACAAACAGCAAAACTTCATTGAAAAGAAGCACAAAATCTCACTAGCTTAAACACAAAAAACCATCAGAATCGAATATTTGTATGAGCTTGAACAGAAGAAAATCATACGAAAAAGGGCTAGAACAAATTCATTCCAAATCAAACAACAAAATCATTACACACCACACATTTTTCTCCTCTTCTTCTTGTTTCTGTGTATTAAAATTTCTTACATTTTGGGCTAATTTAAATCAGCGCCAAAGAGAGGATTAGTGGAAGTATTGTTCGCGTAAGAAAGTATTCAGTTCAAGTTTTGACCATTTTAATGCATATCTTCATACTTATATCTCTCTTTATTTTCTCTGTTTGGAAATGTAACTCTCAATTTTTACACCGATGAAATGATAATATTTCAAACACCATTATCAAAACTAAGAACCGAGATTTTCCCATGTTTCAATGAAATTAATACTTTTTTTAAATTTTTGAATGCTTTAGTTTAAAAAATTGTAATTTATTTTAATACCTTACTTTATAATGAAATAGGTATAATGAATAGGTATAAAAAAATGTTACTTATTTAATAAATTTTAATGAATTTAATTAAAATTTCTTGCACAAAATTTTTATATAGAATTAGGATTTTGAAATTTTCAATTATTTATTAAAATTTCCGGTGAAGTATTTTAAATTATTTACTAAAATTTTTTGGAACGTTAATAATAAATCAATTTTTTTATTCCTCTGAAAATTAAAATATCAACGCGAGTTTCTAATTCCTCGATTTGGTATTGCATTGCAACAGAAAATTTCAATAAAATCCATCTAGGATTGTGGAGAAAGATATAATCGTAGGAAAAAAGGGTTCATAAAGGTTTTTGATGTACCTTTAAAACGAATTTACCGATTAAAGTAAAATTTTCAGAATAAATTTATGTCTTCAGGAACCAGCCGGCTGTAATTTAGAGTAAATTTGAAAAAGTTATATAGAAAAATTTTGAAATATTATTATAATTTTTTTAGCTATTTATCCCCTATAGTGTAACACATCGGAATAATCATCGTAGAAAGGTTTCAAGGGTATGATTGTGTAGAGAATCAAAAGTTATATGGATTTATGCATGTCCGTCCTCTAGTCTGTGTACAAGATAACTCAAAAATGCGTTATCCGGTTTCTTTTAAATTTAGAATGTTATTTAGTTAATCCTTAACTGGATTTGGTATTGCATTTCAGCAAAATTGACCGAGGGGTAAGGAAGTTATTAAGCAAAAACCAGGGTAATCAGAAAGTCTGTCGTTTTTTTTATGTTTTTTTTCGGATTTAATTGGAAAATTTGTAAAGCAATTTCGTTTATATTAATTAATAGCACCGACATTGTTCGGGCTTTCTTCAAGACTTGTTGAGCATACGTTGCAGTTGAGTAATTCCACATTTTCTGATTACTTTGCAAACGTTGCTCTGTCTTTAAATTTGGATAAGCCTCCCCGACAATTCGTACATTTTGAGTATTTCTATCGATGTTTCCTACTTTGAAACGTCTCGGCATTTTTTTTATTAACAAAAATGAGGAAAATTGAAATTTCTTGACCGCAGCGACACCTATTGGAACAAAACTTAAAACAAACCTAGCTGAGCCCGGAACCAACAAATGGTCCGAATATGGTGTCAATACGTTTAGCTGTTTTTGAGTTTGACCGCAGCGCCACTTACCGGGATAAAACTTAACACAAACTTAGCTCGGCCCGGAACCAACATATGGTCCAAATATGGTGTCAATAGGTCTATCCATTCTTGAGTTTGACCGCAGCGCCACCTACCGGGATAAAACTTAATATAAACCTAGCTCGGGCCGGAACCAATATATGGTACAATCCCTTCAACCCCACACCCAGTGGAGACATACCCCATTTTATTAGTTGGCTTATTCTGAATATAAATTCAAAGTTTGAATAAAATTCGACTACTATTGTTGAAGTTTTTATATCTATCCCCTCTTGCAACCTCCGCATCAAAAATCAAAGTAGCCTATAACCAGCGCTCTGTAACTAAGATTAGTTTGAGACATATTTCATCAAAATGGGTTCAGCCGTTTAGGGGCCTACTCGGTACATACATACAGACAACATTCCACAAATATTATATAGATATTGGTTACCTACATAAATATTTCGTAATCGATTGCGAACATTCGTACTGTACTGTCATTATAGACTTTTGGGAAACCAATCAGATAAAACTCGGTGACCACTTCAATTGCAATACCTCCAGGATGAAGTAGAAACTTCCATAAATTTGTTTACAATATTAGAATATGGAATGACCTTTTTTAGGCAAATATTGAATTAGCCCCACTTCCGTAGATAGTCGCGAGCCGCCACTGGGCAGTCGATAGTTAGAACCAAACGACACTACATCATTTATTGATTTCAATAAATAATTATAAAAAACTTAATCATCGCACTTTTATTTGATGAAACATGTCAGCAATTTTACAGAACTTTCCTTATTAAGGCTTTGATAGTAGTCTTAATAAATTCGGAAAAAGACATAATACGCAAACTATAGCAAGCAGTTAAAGAAAGCTCGTTTCCAATGTCTGTTAGTTCAATAGGGAAAAAGGAAATATATAGTAACTAGTTTAAAACAGAAGATAATATTTATGGAACAGCAGGTAATATAGCAACAAATTTAGAAAATTGCTTGAAAGCCTAAAACTATTCGTCCACTCAATTGCATCAATTTTTACTTTCCCGATAAACGAATGTTTATAGGAAAGTACTATAATCGTGCGAAAACCTAACTTTTGATCTAGAAGGGCTAGGAAGATGAAAATAAGTGCAAAATCCGTTTCGTCAAAAATAATTAGCCCCATGTCCATCCGTCCGTACGTCCGTCCGTCCGCTTTTTTAAATCGTTAATAAAATCTGAATGGATGGTCCGATTTCCATGAAACTTTCACAATTTTGGTGTTGCATCAAATGCCAGATGGTGTTAGATTCTGGGCGAAATTAATATATGGCAACACTATTTGGTAACGCTTTCTTGTCTAAAAACGACAAAATTTTGTCCGCACGGTTCAGACTAAACTGTTGGGCCAATTTTGATAAAATTGATACAGTTCATGTATTTGACTCTAACTTAGATCTGATTAGTTTTTGGGCCATATTCGACTATGGCAACACTGTCTCAAAATACATTTTGTCCAAATATAGTCTATTTTTGCACTTGTTGTAAAACCGAACTGCTCGTCCAATTTTGATGAGATTTGTACAATTTGTGTACTATATTCGAAATCAGAACATATTAACTTTTCAACGGAATTTACATCTGGCAACACTAATGCGCAAAACTTTGTAAAAAAAATTTTGTGGTGGAAATATAGAAACTTCCCTAATTCGGTTAATAATAGTCGGATTTTAATGAAACTTCGAACGTACGTTTGGGATGGACCAACTGAAAAAATAAAATATGTCTCCCCGCGATGGGGGGTTGTGGTGGGCTAAAAAAGAAAAACTTCAATAATTCACTCAATAAAAGGCAGATTTTCTTTAAACTTGGTGTGTACATTCTGAATAGAGCAAGTGAAAAGATAGAATGCGTCTCCCCTCGGTGGGGGCTGTGGGAGGGTGAAATAAAAAAACCTTAATAATTCGGTTAATAACCGTCCGATTTTAATGAAACTTGAAACGTACATTTGGGATGAGCAAACTGAAAAGATAAAATGTCTCCCCGCGGTGGGGGGCTGTGGGGGCTGAAATAGAAAAACTTCAAGAATTCACTCAATAATGGGCAAATTTTCATAAAACTTACTGTAAACATTATGGATAGGCCAACTGAAAAGATAGAATGTGACTCCCCTCTGTGGGGGTTACGGGAATGCAAAATAAAATAACCCTTATAATTCGGCCAATACTAGTCACATTTTCATGAAACTTGGAATGTGCATTTAGAATAAGAGAACTGAAATGAATATTTGATGACATTATCGGGAAAGTTCCTTAGTGGTCCTGCCGATATAGAGAAAATGTAAATTCACTACTATGGTTTGCTTTGCTCATTTTTTAATTTATGTAGAATGTAAGTAGTTATATGTCTTTATATTAAGGTAGTATTATGTAAGTAAATAGGTACTATCTGTGTATGAGGATTATTCCATTCATGGAATGCCAAAATTAATGTCACGACCTGCTTATATTATATTACATACGGATAAGAAAACAGATGCAATTTTGTAACTGCGGGGTTTACATATGGGGTTTTTACGAAGAATGCAAATCCCCTGATGATCTTTACAGCATATCTTCTTCCTTGCGAGGAGAAGATATGAGATGGTGCAGCTAATGTGAACAACTAAAAGGCTGCACGCCAAGCTGAGTTGCGCTTGCTAGCTTGCCGGAGGGGTGGGTCGTAGTCCACCACCATCTACCATCAAATTACACATAATTATTTATGAGTGCATATGTATATTAATGTCGTTTAGACTTTATGGTGATAGCATAAGCTATCAAGCAAGGAAAATTCGGTTGTGGCGAAAACAACCGAATAAAGGGATTATTCGTTAGTTTGCCGGTCACCGAAACTGACCGAACTTCCGCGAAAGCCTTGCGAGGCATGTCGGGGCCGATTGGCTAAAGATGGTATTGCCAACCGGACTTATTTGGGGCACTTCCCACCCGCATGGACCAACAGCAGAATGCTGGTCCCGGTTGACGAATAACCGCCCCTACAAAATTGGTTGTCGTCCCTTAACATTTTTCTTTATGCTCCCTTCACATCACACTTTTTCTCCCTCTCTCATTTTCTCACTCTAATGAAACATAATTCCTCCTTTCAACATAATTCCTTTAATAATAAAAAAAACTGGTACATATATCATGAATTCTTTAAATATCCTAATCGGATTGTTCTTTTTCTTTGTAATATTAATAATTGAATAAAAAAATTTTATTGATACTTAAATTTTCTTACTTTTTCTGTTTTCTTGGTTGTCATAATTAAACAAAATTTAATTGAAAGAAAACCCAATATTAAATTTATTTTTGTACATTATAAAAATTATCTTTCTATAAATCTATTAAAATTTTTGCTTTCTATCTATTATAATAAAAAAGTATTTTCCGCACATCATTTATAAATTGTCGGTAATCTAGGCACCCACCAGTTGGATAATGTAGTTTTATTATTGCTGCCAAGCAGTGGTTCTCAAATTTTTTAGTTTTTATTTTTGGAAATAACAAAACTCAAATATGAAAACATTTAATTTCTTTTTTCATTATTTTTTATATTTTCGCCGCAGAGTTTAAAAATTTATGTTGTAAAGAAGAAATTATCGATCTATCTACCTATCTATTATAAATAAAAAAGTTTTTTCCGCACATAATTTTTAACTTTTGTAGTAAGAAAAAACTTAATAAATAATTTATAACTGAAACAATTTTCGGCACCGACGCGGTCCGAGAACTCACCGACATCGTTCCACTGTGTAACGCGCCTTCTCGCTGCGCTATCGAAACCAGTTACTCAGGGAATTCAGATTCGTTAATATCAAATCAGAACTGAATAAATAATTATAACTTTTTTTTCAGTTGTTCGCCAATTTTTGCATACTTTATTTAGATATTTAAAGAAAAAGAAAAGTGGAATCTTATTCTACCGCTAAAGAATATAAAAAAAAACAAATAACAAAAAAGAGTGTCCCTAATACTTTTTTATATTTCCTTGAATCAATTGGAGAAAATACAGAATGTGTATCAGTTCCTAATTAAAATTTATTCTCCTCTACCGCCTACATCCTCGCGAGGGGGAGGCTGGGGTTGGCGAGCGAAGAGAGCAGGGGCGGAGCCCCCTAGTTCTTTTATAATTTCTCTTTTTTACTTTCCCGATAAACGAATGTTTATAGGAAAGTACTATAATCGTGCGAAAACCTAACTTTTCATCTAGAAGGGCTAGGAAGATGAAAATAAGTGCAAAATCCGTTTCGTTAAAAATAATTAGCCCATGTCCGTCCGTCTGCTTTTTTAAATCGTTAATAAAATCTGAATAGATGGTCCGATTTCCATGAAACTTGCATCATTTTGGTGGTGCATCAAATGCCAGATGGCGTTAGATTTTGGGCGAAATTAATATATGGCAACACTATTTGGAAACGCTTTTTTTGTCTAAAAACGACAAAATTTTGTCCGCACGGTTCAGACTAAACTGTTGGGCCAAAAAAAGAAAGGAAAAACTTCAGTAATTCACTCAATAATAGGCAGATTTTCTTTAAACTTGGTGTGTACATTCTGGATAGGGCAAGTGAGAAGATAGAAGGCATCTCCCCTCGGTGGGAGTTACGGGAGGGTGAAATAAAAAAATCTAATAATAATGAAATCTAGAAACTAACCTAATTCGGTTCATAATAGTCGGATTTTAATGAAATTTCGAACGTACGTTTGCGATGGACCAACTGAAAAAATAAAATATGCCCACCGCGGTGGGGGGGGGGGTTGTGGAGGGCCAAAAAAGAAAAACTTCAATAATTCACTCAATAATAGGCAGATTTTCTTTAAACTTGGTGTGTACATTCTAGATAGGGCAAGTGAAAAGATAGAATGCGTCTCCCTTCGGTCGGGGTTGCGGGAGGGTGATATAAAAAAACCTTAATAATTCGGCCAGTAACCGGCGGATTTTAATGAAACTTGGAATGTACATTTCGGATGAGCAAACTGAAAAGATAAAATGTCTCTCCTCGATGGGGGGCTGTAGGGCGCTGAAATAGAAAAACTTCAAAAATTCCCTCAATAATGGGCGAATTTTATTAAAACTTAGTACATACATTCTGGATAGGCCAACTGAAAAGATAGAATGCGACTCCCCTCTGTGGGGGTTATGGGAATACAAAATAAAAAAACCTTATTAATTCGGCCAATACTAGTCATGAAACTTGGAATGTACATTTAGAATCGGAGAACTGAAATGAATATTTGATCACATTATCGGGAAAGTTCCATAGTGGTCCGGCCGATATAGATAAAATGTAAATTCACTACTATGGTTTGCTTTGCCCATTTTTTCTACTGTGAAGCGTTCTTCACTAAGTGATCGTGATTCGTTAGACAATTTAGCCTTTCTTAAAAACGTTTTTATTAATAATATACTGGTGTTCAATGAAATCCGGACACCTATCATTTTTCGATTTGAAGCGATTTTTTCCAAAAAAGTAGTGATGCTCGCTCGGTGAAATAATTTTTTGTATTACCTCAGGTAATATTTATTAAAAATATTATATGGTTCAATCAGTATTTTTGGTTTTATTGGAAAATTAAAGAAATTAATAGGAATTCAGACGATTTTTTGTAAATATTATGTTTATGAAGGTATAGAAAAAACATGTTACAAATAGATTCAATAAAATTTATCAATTGTATTTTGTACACACACTACCTGGGACTTGAAATTTAATAATTAGTATAACTGCTATTTGCCTTAATAATCGCTGTACACCTGCGCTTCATAGAATTCACCAAATTTCCAGTGACGTCACCATTAATCTCATCCCAAGCACTTTGAATTTGCCACTTTAAATCATGTTGTGTTTGGAGATTACCTTTACAGACTTTTTTTCATAATAGCCCAGATATTTCGGATGGGATGAAGATCTGGGCTGTACGGAGGCCATTCCAAAGCGTGAATACCGTTTTGGTTTAGGTAGTCTTTTACTTGAAAATGAAAAAAAAACGGAAGATAATAAAATTTCACAAAATGTTAAAACTGGATTTTCTCGAAGATTGTCAAATAGTTCTGTTCAATAATGAAACGATGAGTTTTGAACGATAACTAACTTTATTCTATAAAATTTTCACATTTATACAAAAATAATGCAGATATTGCATTTTTATAAAATAGTATAAATAGTAGTATGTTAGTAGTATAATAGTAGCAAAATTGTACTTTCTCATAAATATCATTTAACAAAGTAAATTTGGTTAATATTGAATTACTTGAATTTATAATATTTATGAGAAGGTACAATTTTGCTACTACTGCATTTTCATATGGGAAAAATGTGTCTATTAATGTGCATTTTGTGGGAAAATATATTGTAAAAAATATGAACGAAATATGATTATAAGAATTCAGTTTTTTTTGTAAAATTCTTATATATCTATATTAAGTTCATATCATAATTTCCTCATGTCATATTTTGGTGAGAAAATTAAGTCATTAATTTGTGCACGCTTGCATATATTCCCCTACCGTGTTGTATCTATTGTAGAACACTGAAGTCCTCCACTGATAACCTTGACGTTCGTGCTGCCGGTATTGGGGGCAGTTCTATTTGTGGTTCTTTCCTCCACCAAGTACATTTTGGCAGAGTGTCAGAACTTCTATAAATTAGAAACGCAATCAATGCCAGGACGAGTATCAGCATACTGTAGCTGACGGTATATTGATGTATATCATGATGATCTAGTTGTTCGGGTAATTTTTCCTTCTTTAACCGTTCAATTTCCTTCGTGATATCATTATATTCCTTGGTGTTGTCTCGGAGGTAGAGTTCTGGTTTAGCAACTTCCGGTGGTTGTATGTTGAACTGTTTTTTATTTGATGACTGAGATTTATTGTTGGTATAAATGATGCTTTCAATTGAGTTTGGTATAAATTATGTCCACTAATCGTCATTGTAGTCTGTTTCATGACACAGTCAGATCTCAGTCTAAGTAACCCATCTCCCTTTAGGGTTTTTGCGATCAGCTTTTTGCCACAAACAATGTTGAATGTATATTCTTCATTGAGCACATATAGCCAACTATTTGGATTGTGAAGTTGAATTCAAACTCTTGTTGGGCTAGTTTTACGGAGCGTACATCTTGATGATAATTGTTTCCTGTGGTTAAGTAATTCTATTTCGCAACGACTGACATTTGACTTGCTGTTGTAAATAGGATGACCTTGTTTACAAAGATACTCTTCCTTTTCTAAGTGAAGTTGAATTCAAACTCTTGTTGGGCTAGTTTTACGGAGCGTACATCTTGATGATAATTGTTTCCTGTGGTTAAGTAATTCTATTTCGCAACGACTGACATTTGACTTGCTGTTGTAAATAGGATGACTTTGTTTACAAAGATACTCTTTCTTTTCTAAGTGTTTACATTTATCCAGCTCTAGTTGTGACAGAGGGTAAAACCGATCTCGATGCAAACTTACTATTAGAAAGTCCGTGGATGGTTCAATAAATATAAATTCGTTGTCGTGGGGAGTTGGTAAAGGTATTAATTTAAATAGCTGATAGAACTCGTTATGAAGAAGTGGTATTCTAATGCTGAATAGAATGCGTGATCTCATTACTCTAACGCTAACATTTGCTGTCATTAGATTGTAGATTCTGAGCACTCCGTCTTTTCCTTGCCCTGGTATTGATAGTGTAGGAGGTAGATTTTCTTTTATTAATGCTAGTTGATTCCGTAATTGTGTTGGTGTAAGCAAAAGGGGGTGAATCTTTCCGTGTTGAAGATCTGTTAATACGTTAGGAATGACATCTTGTGTTCGCTGATAATCGTGAAGTATTATTGTTGTCTGAAGCAGAAATGATGTTAATGTTTGTTGATGATAGATATCTGAAGTGGTTGCTTCAACATAATTAGTTAATGCTTCTAGTTGATTATCAATAACCTTGAATTTGGATTCGATAGATTCGTCACCACTCTTTAAAATGTTTACTGTTGCTTCGATTACTGAAGTTTGATTTTTAACTAACTCTAAGAGATGTTGTTCGTTGATACGAGTCATTTCAATTTCTCTATCCATATGGGTGACATATTCCTAGTCTAATATCCCAAAAAGTTTATTAGCTATGGTGCCGATTAAGTCAAGTGGAGACCTCTTTGTTAATAGATGTTGGGTGCTTCCGCCTTGTCTATATATTATGTCATTATTTTCCTCCAGTTGCACAAGTTGATGCTGAAGTTGAACAAGTATAGCAGTACAGTAATCCTTCCTAAGTATGATTATATTGCAGAGTCGATCTAGTTCGCCTGTATATTTCCTTATTCCGAGCAATTCTAGCCAATACCCTTGAAGGGTATAATATGCCATTATGTTCCATTCGTTATTTATAAGATTTACTTGGCCAAGTTCTCAAAATATATTCCGGGATGGTGCTCAAAAGGAGTTACCTCAATAGGTTCGATTGATCCGAATGCTAGAACAGGTAACAGTAACAAGGCTAATGTCAGTAGAACCGTTGAAGTTCTTATTTTCATTGTCGTTAAGGTACCTTGATTCCGGTGTCTCGGGAGGTTTGCATGCTCAGCTTCTTCTCTGCGTATTGACCTTCCTTTAATTGGTGTTGTTTGTGAAATAAGATTATCGTATCTTGAAACAGGGTGAATCGGAATTTTCTAGGGATTTCTTTGAATAGTTGCTATTCTCGCTCTTTTTAAGTCTGCGTTGATCAATCTGTTATAATCTGCTAATTTTTCATTATTAACCTTATTGCTGAGTGACTGAGCGTTAGCTTGTCGACCTTTATTGACGGATATAGTTGCTGCATTGAGCTTATTCTTTCCTGGTATCTCTCCAATTTGATGAGTGGGTACTAATGTGGTTGATACTGAAGGCTTTTGATGTCATTATCCACGGTAGCTAGAGGACAAATTTTAGTTATTGGACGTTTCAATGTGTTGCTTTTCGTTTTTATAGATGCCACTCTGATCAATCCATCGTGACCTGGATGCATTTCCGTAATTCTTCCCGAGGCCCATCTTGTCGGCGGTAGTAGTTCATCTTTAATGAGAACTATGTCCCCGATTTTAATATTTTCAGTTTTCTGGGTCCACTTTGGTCGCTGTTGCAGTCCTGTTAAATATTCCATTGACCATTTTTCCCGAAAGTCTTGTTGTAAGCGATCCAAAAGCTGCCATCTTGTTAAGCTGTGCATATTACTAGTGGTTCTATCCCGTGCTGGTGGAGCTAGTAAAGGAGATCCGATTAAGAAATGTCCCGGTGTTAATACATCCAATTCTTTGGGATCTGTAGAAATGGGGCATAATGGTTGCGAGTTCAGATATTCTTCAATCTGAATCTGTGGTGATCTCCTCATATATCAGCATAGTTTCGCCAGTTCGTTTTAGGTGATGTTATACTGATTTCACGACTACCTCCCATAACCCTCCGGAATGGGGTGCTGATGGTGGTATGAAGTGCCAAGTTGTTCCCAAATTTGTCATTTCCATTGACGGTTTCTCCATGTATTTTTTCTTGAAGTCTTCCGTGTTGATTTGAAGTATCTTATTTGCTAGAACAAAGTTCGTACCGTTGTCACTATACAAGTTGTTGACTGCACCTCTTCTTCCCGTAAAGCATTTAAACGCTGCTAGAAATGCTTCAGCTGTTAAGTCGCTTACAGCTTCTAAGTGAATGCCCTTAGAAGCAAGGCATACGAATGCTATATATCCTTTGTATGATTTAGCACCCCTGCCCCTTGACATTCTCATATTTAGGGGTCCTGCATAGTCTACACCACTGTTAGTAAATGGCCTTGCTACTGTTTTTCGATGTTTTGGAAGATCTCCCATTAACTGGTTTCCTGTTTGTGCTTTGTGCCGGAAACAGGTAACACATCTGTATATGATTCGTTTAACAGAGCTATGTCCATTCATAATCCAATATTGTTGTCTAGTTTGTGCTAGCGTTAGCTGAACTCCCCCATGCATGGTAGTCTTGGGAGCTTCGTCAATTATTAACTGGGATAATCTGTTTTTGCTGGGTAATATTATAGGATACTTTTCATTGTAGCTGATGTCCGCATTTTGTAATCTTCCTCCAAGCCGTACAATTCCTTCTGTGTCTAGAAATGGATTTAATGATAACAGTTTGCTGTCAGATTTCAGTCTCTTGTTGCGTTGTAGACTACGGTTGTCTTCAGGAAATTCTTTATATTGCACTGCTTGTATTAATCGACTAGTTGCTTCTTGAATATCTTTGCACGTTAATTGTCCAAATTATCGCTTTTCTCTTGATTTTCTTGCATTGTTACAAAATCGAAGACAATTAGCAATTATTCTGGATAATTTTCGCAAAGTTCAATATTTTTCTAATAACTCTGCCATTATGGTGTCATCTGCAGTAAATGCCATATTTACTGAAATTTTGCGGGCTTCAAGATCTGTGACTGCATCTTCTATCTGAGGTATGCATAATGATAATTTTCTCAAAAATGATGGTCCTATCCACCATTCTTCACACTTTATTAATTCCTTTGGATTAATTCCTCGCGATGCAACGTCTACCGGGTTTTCCTTTGATTTGACATGATGCCACTGGTTTGCATTTAGGATTGAGTGTACTTCAGACACTCTATTAGCGATGAAGGTTTTCGTTTTACTAGGGTGATTTTTTAGCCACGCTAAAACTGT
Source organism: Xylophagus ater (assembly GCA_963422695.1). NCBI lineage: Eukaryota > Metazoa > Arthropoda > Insecta > Diptera > Xylophagidae > Xylophagus > Xylophagus ater. The sequence continues at coordinate 38,692,841 of OY730479.1, read as the reverse complement.
TGAATCTGTCCATGCATAAACAGTTGCTTCATTCCACTCCATAGCAGATTTTATCTTTTCCACAAGTTTGGCTAATAATACGGCTCCGCATAATTCTAAACGGGGTAGTGAAAGTCTCTTACTTATTGGCGCTACCCTTGATTGGGCGGCTAAGAGGTGTGTAATGATCTTGCCACTATCGTTTAATGTTCGTATGTATACAGCTGCTGCATATGCTTTCTCTGATGCGTCGCAAAACCCATGCAGCTCACAAACTTCGTTACCCTTTTCATATTCTATCCATCGGGGTATTCTTATGTTTTCTAAGGCTGGTAATTCTGTTTTGAATGTGAGCCAATTCTTGCTCATGTTAGGCGATAATGCCTGATCCTAATTTATGCCAGCTAGCCACAGCTCTTGAAACATAATTTTTGCTACTATTGTTACTGTTGTTAACCATCCCAGTGGGTCAAACAGTTTTGACGCCTCTGACAGAAGACTTCGTTTAGTTGGTGCAGTGTTATCTATTGGTAGATTTACTTTAAATTGGAAATGGTCATTACCAGGATGCTAATGAACGCCTAATGCTTTGACCGATTCTGAATTTTCTTCATTTATTTCAAATAGACCCATTTCTTTTGATTCCTTTGGCACCTGTTCTAATATGTCTTTACAATGAGTAGACCATTTTCTTAGTTTGAATCCGCCTCTCGATAAAAGGTTTATAAGTTGTTGTTGAGTTTCTATAGCCTCTTCAAGAGTATTATTTCCTGACATGAGATCATCAACATAAAAATGTTTTAAGACAATGTCTGATGCTGTAGGATAACTATGGCACTCATCCCTTGCCAGTTGTTGTAACGTCTTTACTGCTAGATATGGTGCTGATCGTGTACCATACGTCACTGTTGTTAACTGGTATTCCTTTATAGCTTCCTCTTCGGAATTCCGCCATACAATTTTATGCAATAGTTGATCTTTTTCATTTATTTGTATCTTCCGATACATTTTCTCAGTATCTGCCTTGTATGCATATTTGTACTTCCTCCAACGTAAAAGTATAGTAAAAAGCTCCTGCTGAAGGGTCGGACCTGTTAGTAGCTTGTCATTTAAACTAATTCCTGTTTTGGTTTTTGCGGATGCATCAAACACTACACGTAGTTTGGTAGTTGTGCTATCAGGTTTGCTCACTGCATGATGTGGTAGATAAAATACTTCCTGATCAATGCTTTGCTTAGTTTTTGTTTGTATCATATGGCCAAGTTTTAAATATTCATTCACGAAGGCCTTGTATTCTTTTTCCAACTGCTTGTTTGTTTTGAATTTGCGTTCCATATATAATAGCCTCGCTTTAGCTTTTCCTTTTGAATCACCTAACAATTCCTGTTTGTGTTTGTCATTGAACGGTAAGCTAACAGTATATTTACCATTTTCAGATCTTTTAACGTTCTGCCTGTATAATTGTTCACATTTGTTTTCGTCTTCTGTTAAAATTTCTCCTGTCGATTTTTAATTTCCCAAAATCTTCTTAAATTTTCATCAATTTCTGTGTATGTTATACAGCATTTAATATTTCTGGGCGTATTGTTTCCGTTGATATTACCAGAGATTATACATCCAAGTCGTGTTTGCTGTGCTGCACGTGTGCCCGATAGCCCCTTTATTACACCTGGCATAAGTATTTCCATATAAATGTCAGCTCCCAATATTACATCAATGATACCTGGTTCATTGTAAGTTGGATCTGCTAGTGTATGTTTTTCAAGATGTTTCCAAACTAATCTTTCTTTTAATTTTGTAGAAGGAATCATTTTCATTAGTCTTTTTAATACGAGTGCTGCTGTTGTAACCTTTTATGCAGATGAAAACGTAGGTTGTATGCTGAGTAATATACTTTTTCTAGCTATTGCTGTTTTATTATTTCCTACGCCTGAAATGTTGACATATGTTTTTGATTTACTCAGATTAAGTAATTGAGCAGCATTTTCCGTTATAAAGCTAGCCTGTGACCCTTGGTCAACCAATGCTCGGAATATATGGTGTTTTCCATTTGCTGATTTTACCCTTATTTGAGCTGTTGCCAAATAATACATTATTTAACCCACATTCATTTGCAATATATGCTTGAGTTTGCCATTCTGGTTGAACGACATTTTCTTCATTATAAGTTGTACCTTCTGTATTATTGACTTCTTGGTTCACAGCTGTGAGGGTGAATGTTTTTATGCTTTTACATTCTGCATTGAAATGATAAGCAGCTGGTACATAGTTTTTCCTTTCTAACTACATTTTTTCTTTCGTTTATACTCATGGCGTAAAACTTAGTGCATGTATATATTCTATGAACATCTTCCGTTTTGGAAATTGGGCATCTTTTTGTTGATTTGGCTTAGTTGGTACCCTCTGTTCTTGCATTTTTGTCACAATTAGCGACATTACTTTGTTTGTTGGGTTTGGCTGGATTACTCTCTTTCTTCCCTTTGTCACCTAATGCTTCTAGCGATTGGAATCTGTGCTCTAAGAAGTCAAAAATTTCACCAATTGACTGCATTTCCCTTGGATTTTTTATTCTTCCTTCATAATATTTGTGGCTATCCTTGTCTAGCTTTTGTGTGAGAATATGAACAATGATGGGATCCCAGTCCTTTGTTTGAACATTCATATTGTTGATAGCTTACAGGCATTCCTTCGAAGTATCATGGAGCTTCCAAATTCTGCGAATTTTCTCAATACAAAACTGGAAATACTTTAGTTAGAGCAAAAAATGTTTTTCATGTTCTTATTATATACAGTGGTGTTCAGTGAAATCCGGACACTTTGAATTCCTGGAAAAAATGCGTGGTGCAGTTAAAAATTTAATCTCCTCCCATTTTTTTTACAGTATTTAGTTACTTGATTTATGAAACAAGTGTATATTTCACAAAACAGTTTATTAACAATCGATAAGTTAAGTTAGGCATACACATTAAATAAATGAAAAAAATTTCGAAATTATGTGATTCTGAAAAAAGCCTTATTATCACGTTATGGCACGAAGCATTGTCAGTACGGGAAATTAGTGATAGAGTGTAATGGGGGAAGTCCTCTGTTGCTGATTTAAAAAAAAAATTTAAAATACCGGGACCACAGAAGGCTCCAAACGATCTGGAACGAAACGCAAGAAAACCATAGTAGAAGACAAATTTCTGGCCCTTCGTTGCAAACGATACCACTTCAAAACTTCAACGAAATTGAAAGCGGAGCTTGACTAAAGAGTCAGGGGAAATGAAATTTTTGCGGTAACCCTGCGGAGGAGGTTACTGGAGGCAAATCTAAGGTCACGTTGCTCGCTTCAAAAGCCATTTTTAAAGGTTTCATCAAGGATCGCTCGGCTTCACTGGGCCCAGGAACATTCCAGTTGGACCCGAGGTAAGTGGAATAGAGTAGTATTCTCTGACGAAAGCAAATTTAAGCTGCATATCGAGGATGCGCGGCTACGCGTTCGAAGGAAGTCAGGAGAACGCCGCAGTGATAACTGCATTCAGGAATTTCCCAGCAAAGCTGAAGGAATAATGGTTTGGGGATGTTTCAGTACAAGTGGTTTAGCTCATCTGGCCTTTATAGATGGAAGAATAACCGCAGATGTATATTTAAATTACCTAGACAATCATTTGAAACTGTCAGTTTTGGAGCTGTTTGCTGAAACTGAAAGGTACATCTTTCTGCAAGATGATGAGCCAGCACACACTTCAGAAAAGATATTTATTTATTTTTTTAGAACTTGTGCACGCGTGCACAAATTAATAACTTAATTTTCTCACCAAAATATGAAATTAAGAAATTATGATAAGAACTTAATACAGATATAAGAATTCTACAAGAAAAATGAATTCTTATAATCATATTTCGTTCATATTTTTTACAATATATTTTACCACAAAATGCACATTAATAGACACATTTTTCCCATATGAAAATGCAATAGTGGCAAAATTGTACTTTCTCATAAATATTATAAATTCAAGTAATTCAATATTAACTAAATTTACTTTGTTAAATGATATTTATGAGAAAGTACAATTTTGCTACTATTATACTACTAACATACTACTATTTATACTATTTTATAAAAATGCAATATCTGCATTATTTTTGTATAAATGTGAAAATTTTCTGGAATAAAGTTAGTTATCGTTCAAAACTCATCGTTTCATTATTGAACATGGTCCTTCGAGCAGAATTAGCGGAAAAAATCTTCTAGAGTTCAAACATAGCAGCAGTTCCAGCGACCACAACAATTGAGGAAAATCTACAGCAGCAAATATAGCAGCAATACAAGCTATCAAAAGTTTTAGGCAGCAACTCCATAGCAGCAGTTCCAGCTATTAACAAATTGAGGAAGAATTTACAGCAACAGTCTAGGCAGCAAATAAAATAACAGCAGCACAAGCTATCAAAAGTTTTAGACAGCAGCTTCTCAGCAGTAACAACCCCAAAAACTACTTTAAGTTCTAACGATGGCCAACATAAAAGAGCTTGCAGGAAGACAAAAAGGGATTGGGAAGAATATTCAGAAGATATTAATCAATTACAAAAAAGATTCAACTGACCGAAAAACCGAAGTGTACGTAGAAAAACGAACTACGAATATAGAAGCACTTTGGGAATTATTTCAAGCACAACATAAGGAAATAAAGGCATTTGAAACAGATAAAGCACAGCATGTCTACTTCCAATCAATGTTTTATGATAAAATACGGAAGGTATATCAAGAAACAAAAATAATCCTACAAGAGAAATTACGGGAATTAGATGAGGGGGGTAACAAGACACACATCAAATCCTCAGATCCAGCAGCGTCAACATCAGGTAACCAAAATATCGACGACGAGATAAAAAGCGTTGAATATAAAAAACAACTTTCGGCGATTAAGGTTATTATGCGAATACTCAATAATATCGCAAGTGAGGAAGAAAAATATCATCCAAAAGCATATTATCAACAAAATATGCAAACATTAACGAACTATTGGAATACAATAGCAACGAATCATCTAGAAATATTGACGCATCATAACAAAGACGAGCTGGAGGAATACGTTACTAAGAACTGTTATGAAGAAGTTGAAGACAAGTATCAAGAAACAATGATTGCTCTTACTTCAAAACAGGACTTATACTACCCAGAGCAACAGATTGCTAGAGGCCAACAGAACATGAATCCAGAGCCACAAAAAATTAAATTACCAGCTCTGCAAATTCCTAAATTTAATGGGGATTATTACACCTGGAAGTCGTTTCAGGACCTCTTTATTCAACTGATTCATCAAAATAATAGCTTAGGTAAAGCTCAAAAGATGTATTATCTTAAATCAAATTTGGGTGGAAACGCCAGCAAATTACTGCAGCACTTGCAAATAACCGATACAAATTATGACACAGCATGGGAAATACTAAATAGCTGATACAATAACAAAACATTACTAGTATCAACCCAAATACAAAAAATATTGTCACAAGCAACATTACAACAAAAAACAGCAGCTGGCTTAAAGAAGCTCCAAGACACTTCGAAGGAATGCCTGTAAGCTATCAACAATATGAATGTTCAGACAAAGGACTGGGATCCCATGATTGTTCATATTCTCACACAAAAGCTAGACAAGGATAGCCACAAATATTATGAAGGAAGAATAAAAAAGCCAAGGGAAATGCAGTCAATTGGTGAAATTTTTGACTTCTTAGAGCACAGATTCCAATCGCTAGAAGCATTAGGTGACAAAGGGAAGAAAGAGAGTAATCCAGCCAAACCCAACAAACAAAGTAATGTCGCTAATTGTGACAAAAATGCAAGAACAGAGGGTACCAGCAAAGCCAAATCAACAAAAAGATGCCCAATTTCCAAAACGGAAGATGTTCATAGCATATATACATGCACTAAGTTTTACGCCATGAGTATAAACGAAAGAAAAAATGTAGTTAGAAAGGAAAAACTATGTACCAGCTGCTTATCATTTCAATGCAGAATGTAAAAGCATTAAAACATGCACCCTCGCAGCTGTGAACCAAGAAGTCAAATAATACAGAAGGTACAACTTATAATGAAGAAAATGTCGTTCAACCAGAATGGCAAACTCAAGCATATATTGCAAATGAATGTGAGTTAAATAATGTATTATTTGGCAACCTCCTCCGCACGGTTACCGCAGAAATTTCAGTTCCCCTGACTCTTTAGTCAAGCTCCGCTTTCAATTTCGTTGAAGTTTTGAAGTGGTCTCGTTTGCAACGAAGGGCCAGAAATTTGTCTTCCACTATGGTTTTCTTGCGTTTCGTTCCAGATCGTTTGGAGCCTTCTGTGGTCCCGGTATTTTTAAATTTTTTTAAAAATCAGCAACAGAGGACTTCCCCCGTTACACTCTATCACTAATTTCCCGTACTGACAATCCTTCGTGCCATAACGTGATAATAAGACTTTTTTTCAGAATCACTTAATTTCGAAATTTTTTTCATTTATTTAATGTGTATGCTTAACTTAACTTATCGATTGTTAATAAACTGTTTTGTGAAATATACACTTGTTTCATAAATCAAGTAACTAAATCCTGTAAAAAAAATGGGAGGAGATTAAATTTTTACCTGCACCACGCATTTTTTCCAGGAATTCAAAGTGTCCGGATTTCATTGAACACCACTGTATATAATAAGAACATGAAAAACATTTTTTGCTCGAACTAAAGTATTTCCAGTTTTGTATTGAGAAAATTCGCGGAGTTTTCCCGGGATCCCGGGAGACTACCATCCAAATTTGCCGTTTCCCGGGATGCTGAATATGGGCGGAAAATGGAAATTCTAGCGAAATCTTTCAACCATTTTGATTGGATCAACGAATTGTCAAAAAAAATCAAATGATTTCGGTAATGCGCGATTTTTTTTGTTGAATATCATGGACTGAAATTCGGAATAGTAGAGCTCACCCCATGAAACATGCGTCATGAGACGAAAATGACAACCAGCGCCGGAAATGCGAGAAAGAAAAAAAGAAACGTGACTAAGAACAGATGATTTTTTTTTGTTCTAGTTTCTTCTAGTCTGGTTGGCGAACGAGTGAAGATGAATTTTTTCTGTGGTGAGAAAAAAATATGTTTGAAAAAAAAGAAAACGTGGGAAAATTTCTTTTAATTTCAATGAAAAATAAAAAGATTATGCGAAAATAAAAAAACCAAATTAACTACGCGCGTAAATATTAAATCAAAAAGAAAAAAAGAAAAAAACGAAAGAAAACCTTTTTTTAAAAAAAAAAAAAAAAATTTAAAGAACCAAATATAAATCAAATTTGTATAGTTTTAAGTTTAATTTCTTTAAAATCCGTGCTCTATTTGAAAATTTACAAATATCTATATAACTACACGAAAAAAAGAACGCAAATTATTAGGGTTTTTTTATTTTGCATTCCCGTAACCACCACAGAGGGGAGTCGCATTCTATATTTTCAGTTGGCCTATCCAAGATGTATACACTAAGTTTTAAGAAAATTCGCCCATTATTGAGTGAATTCTTGAAGTTTTTCTATTTCAGGCCCCCACAACCCCATCGAGGGGAGACATTTTATCTTTCAGTTTGCTGATCCTAAATGTACATCCCAAGTTTCATTAAAATCGGACGGTTATTGACCGAATTATTAAGGTTTCTTTATATCACCCTCCCGCAATCCCCACTGAGGGGAGACGCATTCTATCTTTTCACTTACACTATGCAGAATGTACACACCAAGTTTAAAGAAAATCTGCCGATTATTGAGTGAATTATTGAAGTTTTTCTTTTTCAGCCCTCCACAACCCCCCACCGCGTTGAGACATATTTTATTTTTTCAGCTGATCCATTCCAAACGTACGTTCGAAGTTTCATTAAAATCCGCCTGTTATTGGCCGAATTAAGGAAGTTTCTATATTTCATTATTATTAGGGTTTTTTTATTTCACCCTCCCGCAATCCCTACCGAGGGGAGATGCATTCTATCTTTTCCCTTGCCCTATCCAGAATGTACACACCAAGTTTAAAGTAAATCTGCCTATTATTGAGTGAATTATTAAAGTTTTCCTTTTTCAGCCCTCCAAAACCCCCCACCGCGGGGAGACATATTTTATTTTTTCAGCTGGTCCATCCCAAACGTACGTTCGAAGTTTTATTCAAATCCGACTATTATTAACCGAATTAGGGAAGTTTCTATATTTCCACCACATTTTTTAAAAAAAGTTTTGCGCATTAGTGTTGCCAGATGTAAATTCCGTTGAAAAGTTAATATATTCTGACTTAGAATATAGTACACAAACTGTGCAAATCTCATCACAATTGGACGAGCAGTTTCGGTTTTACAACAAGTGCAAAAATAGACTATATTTGGACAAAATGTATTTTTAGATAGTGTTGCCACAGTTGAGTATGGCTCAAAAACTAACCAGATCTAAGTTAGGATCAAATACATGAACTGTGTAAATTTTATCGAAATTGGCCCAACAGTTTAGTCTGAACCGTGCGGACAAAATTTTGTCGTTTTTAGAAAAAAAAGCGTTACCAAATAGTGTTGCCATATATTAATTTCGGCCAAAATCTAACATAATCTGACATTTGATGCAACACCAAAATGGCGAAAGTTTCATGGAAATCGGACCATCCATTCAGATTTTATTAACGATTTAAAAAGCGGACGGACGGACGGACATGGAGCTAATTATTTTTGACGAAACGGATTTCGCACTTATTTTCATCTTTCTATCCCTTCTAGATCAAAACTTAGGTTTTCGCACGATTATAGTACTTTCCTATAAACATTCGTTTATCCGGAAAGTAAAAAAAACAAGAAAATCTCCACAATTTGAGGAATTTAAAGTATTTTGCCGTAAAGTTTTTTGTTACTAAAGTATCCATAAATTTAAAGTAACCTATGATTTGATTTATAGTAAATATAAAGTGAATTTAACGTAAATTTAAGATTATTTAACAAAATTTTGATTTGAAGTAACTTTTAAATGAATTTAACGTAAATTTAAATATAATTAACAAAATTTTGAATTGAATTGGAAGTAAATTTATTAAAAGTTTTTTTTTTACAGTCACTGTTTTAAAGAAAAATGATTTCCGTTCATGAAGGTTGCGGGTAATTAAAAAAAATGGGCAAAGCAAACCATAGTAGTGAATTCACACTTTCTCTATATCGGCCGGACCACTATGGAACTTTCCCGATAATGTCATCAAATATTCATTTCAGTTCTCCTATTATAAATGTACATTCCAAGTTTCATGAAAATGTGACTAGTATTGGCCGAATTATTAGGGTTTTTTTATTTTGCATTCCCGTAACCCCCACACAGGGAAGTCGCATTCTATCTTTTCAGTTGGCCTATCCAAAATGTATACACTAAGTTTTAAGAAAATTCGCCAATTATTGAGTGAATTCTTGAAGTTTTTCTATTTCAAGCCCCACAACCCCCCATCGAGGGGAGGCATTTTATCTTTTCAGTTTGCTCATCCTAAATGTTCATTCCAAGTTTCATTAAAATCCGCCGGTTATTGACCGAATTATTAAGGTTTCTTTATATCACCCTCCCGCAACCCCCACCGAGGGGAGACGCATTCTATCTTTTCACTTGCCCTATCCAGAATGTACACACCAAGTTTAAAGAAAATCTGCCTATTATTGAGTACATTATTGAAGTTTTTCTTTTTCAGCCCTCCACAACCCCCCACCGCGTTGAGACATATTTTATTTTTTCAGCTGATCCATTCCAAACGTACCTTCGAAGTTTCATTTAAATCCGACTGTTATTGGCCGAATTAAGGAAGTTTCTATATTTCATTATTATTAGGGTTTTTTTATTTCACCCTACCGCAACCCCTACCGAGGGGAGATGCATTCTATCTTTTCCCTTGCCCTATCCAGAATGTACACACCAAGTTTAAAGTAAATCTGCCTATTATTGAGTGAATTATTAAGGTTTTCCTTTTTCAGCCCTCCAAAACCCCCCACCGCGGGGAGACATATTTTATTTTTTCAGCTGGTCCATCCCAAACGTACGTTCGAAGTTTTATTCAAATCCGACTATTATTAACCGAATTAGGGAAGTTTCTATATTTCCACCACATTTTTTAAAAAAAGTTTTGCGCATTAGTGTTGCCAGATGTAAATTCCGTTGAAAAGTTAATATATTCTGACTTAGAATATAGTACACAAACTGTGCAAATCTCATCACAATTGGACGAGCAGTTTCGGTTTTACAACAAGTGCAAAAATAGACTATATTTGGACAAAATGTATTTTTAGATAGTGTTGCCACAGTTGAGTATGGCTCAAAAACTAACCAGATCTAAGTTAGGATCAAATACATGAACTGTGTAAATTTTATCGAAATTGGCCCAACAGTTTAGTCTGAACCGTGCGGGCAAAATTTTGTCGTTTTTAGACAAAAAAGCGTTACCAAATAGTGTTGCCATATATTAATTTCGGCCAAAATCTAACATAATCTGACATTTGATGCAACACCAAAATGGCGAAAGTTTCATGGAAATCGGATCATCCATTCAGATTTTATTAACGATTTAAAAAAGCGGACGGACGGACGGACATGGAGCTAATTATTTTTGACGAAACGGATTTCGCACTTATTTTCATCTTTCTATCCCTTCTAGATCAAAAGTTAGGTTTTCGCACGATTATAGTACTTTCCTATAAACATTCGTTTATCCGGAAAGTAAAAAAAACAAGAAAATCTCCACAATTTGAGGAATTTAAAGTATTTTGCCATAAAGTTTTTTGTTACTAAAGTATCCATAAATTTAAAGTAACCTATGATTTGATTTATAGTAAATATAAAGTGAATTTAACGTAAATTTTAGATTATTTAACAAAATTTTGATTTGAAGTAACTTTTAAATGAATTTAACGTAAATTTAAATATAATTAACAAAATTTTGAATTGAATTGGAAGTAAATTTATTAAAAGTTTTTTTTTTACAGTCACTGTTTTAAAGAAAAATGATTTCCGTTCATGAAGGTTGCGGATAATTAAAAAAAATGAGCAAAGCAAACCATAGTAGTGAATTCACACTTTCTCTATATCGGCCGGACCACTATGGAACTTTCCCGATAATGTCATCAAATATTCATTTCAGTTCTCCTATTATAAATGCACATTCCAAGTTTCATGAAAATGTGACTAGTATTGGCCGAATTATTAGGGTTTTTTTATTTTGCATTCCCGTAACCCCCACACAGGGAAGTCGCATTCTATCTTTTCAGTTGGCCTATCCAAAATGTATACACTAAGTTTTAAGAAAATTCGCCAATTATTGAGTGAATTCTTGAAGTTTTTCTATTTCAAGCCCCACAACCCCCCATCGAGGGGAGGCATTTTATCTTTTCAGTTTGCTCATCCTAAATGTTCATTCCAAGTTTCATTAAAATCCGCCGGTTATTGACCGAATTATTAAGGTTTCTTTATATCACCCTCCCGCAACCCCCACCGAGGGGAGACGCATTCTATCTTTTCACTTGCCCTATCCAGAATGTACACACCAAGTTTAAAGAAAATCTGCCTATTATTGAGTAAATTATTGAAGTTTTTCTTTTTCAGCCCTCCACAACCCCCCACCGCGGGGAGACATATTTTATTTTTTCAGTTGGTCCATCCCAAACGTACGATCGAAGTTTTATTCAAATCCGACTATTATTAACCGAATTAGGGAAGTTTCTATATTTCCACCACAACATTTTTTTTAAAAAGTTTTGCGCATTAGTGTTGCCATATGTAAATTCCATTGAAAAGTTAATATATTCTGACTTAGATCCTAGTACACAAACTGTGCAGATCTCATCACAATTGGACGAGCAGTTTCAGTTTTACAACAGGTGTAAAATAGACTATATTTGGACAAAATGTATTTTTAAACAGTGTTGCCACAGTTGAATATGGCCCAAAAACTAGTCAGATCTAAGTTAGGATCAAATACATGAACTGTGTAAATTTTATCGAAATTGGCCCAACAGTTTAGTCTGAACCGTGCGGACAAAATTTTGTCGTTTTTAGCCAAAAAAAACGTTACCAAATAGTGTTTCCATATATTAATTGCGGCCAAAATCTAACATCATCTGGCATTTGATGCAACACCAAAGTGGTGAAAGTTTCATGGAAATCGGACCATCCATTCAGATTTTATTAACGATTTAAAAAAGCGGACGTACGGGCGGGCGGATGGACGGATGGATGACGGACGGACGGACGGACATGGGGCTAATTATTTTTGACGAAACGGATTTTGCACTTATTTTCATCTTCCTAGCCCTTCTAGATCAAAAGTTAGGTTTTCGCACGATTATAGTACTTTCCTATAAACATTCGTTTATCGGGAAAGTAAAAATAACAAAACAAAAACAAATAGGCAAGGTAATATAAAATTTCTTTAATAATTTTTTTAGAGTTCCACCATGGCCGCCTCCATTCACCATGCGGTCAGAACCTGAAAAAAACAATACGGCAAAATCCAGAAAATCACCTTCTAAATGGATGCTGTCCATAATCGACTTCATAATTTCATCCCTACAATTCAACATTCCTGCAAGAAATATATTCATGTAATGTTCCGGCTGTTACATCATGTCACCAATAACAAAAAAAAGGAAAAACAGAAAATTTTTCTTCCATCGATAAATGCATCCTGAGTAATCATCGTAATCCACCGTTACCAAATAAAATAACCAGAACAATTGGAGACTCCGATCAATAATTGCTAACAATACAACAGAAAAATAATAAAATAATTACATTTTTTTAAGACGAAACGTCAAATTAAGTCAATAACAAAAAAAAGAAAGACCACCCTAAAAAATTTTGAAAAATCGAACCAATTAAATGATCGAAAAGTAATATTCAAACGTAAATTAAATAATATTAAGCAAAAAATGAGCAAAGCAAACCATAGTAGTGAATTTACATTTTCTCTATATCGGCCGGACCACTATGGAACTTTCCCGATAATGTGATCAAATATTCATTTCAGTTCTCCTATTCTAAATGTACATTCCAAGTTTCATGAAAATGTGACTAGTATTGGCCGAATTATAAGGGTTTTTTTATTTTGCATTCCAGTACAGCCACAGAAGGGAGTCAGATTCCATCTTTTCAGTTGGCCTATCCAGAATGTATACACTAAGTTTTTAGAAAATTCGCCCATTATTGAGTGAATTCTTGAAGTTTTTCTATTTCAGGCCCCCACAACCCCCCGTCTAGGGGAGACATTTTGTCTTTTCAGTTTGCTCATCCTAAATGTAGATTTCAAGTTTCATTAAAATCCGACAGTTATTGACCGAATTATTAAAGTTTTTTACTTCACCCTCCCACAACCCCCACCAAAGGGAGACGCATTCTATCTTTTCACTTGCCATATCCAGAGTGTACACACCAAGTTTAAAGAAAATCTGCCTATTATTGAGGGAATAATTGAAGTTTTTCTTTTTCAGCCCTCCACAACCACCCATCGCGGGGAGACATATTGTATTTTTTCAGCTGATCCATTCCAAACGTACCTTCGAAGTTTCATTAAAATCCGACTATTATTGGCCGAATTAAGGAAGTTTTATATTTCATTATTATTAGGGTTTTTTTATTTCACCCTCCCGCAACCCCTACCGAGGGGAGATGCATTCTATCTTTTCCCTTGCCCTATCCAGAATGTACACACCAAGTTTAAAGTAAATCTGCCTATTATTGAGTGAATTAATAAAGTTTTCCTTTTTCAGCCCTCCAAAACCTCCCACCGCGGGGAGACATATTTTATTTTTTCAGCTGGTCCATCCCAAACGTACGTTCGAAGTTTTATTCAAATCCGACTATTATTAACCGAATTAGGGAAGTTTCTATATTTCCACCACATTTTTTTAAAAAAGTTTTGCGCATTAGTGTTGCCAGATGTAAATTCCGTTGAAAAGTTAATATGTTCTGACTTAGAATATAGTACACAAACTGTGCAAATCTCATCACAATTGGACGAGCAGTTTCGGTTTTACAACAAGTGCAAAAATAGACTATATTTGGACAAAATGTATTTTTAGACAGTGTTGCCATAGTTGAGTATGGCTCAAAAACTAACCAGATCTAAGTTAGGATCAAATACATGAACTGTGTAAATTTTATCGAAATTGGCCCAACAGTTTAGTCTGAACCGTGCCGACAAAATTTTGTCGTTTTTAGACAAAAAAAGCGTTACCAAATAGTGTTGCCATATATAAATTTCGCCCAAAATCTAACACCATCTGACATTTGATGCAACACCAAAATGGCGAAAGTTTCATGGAAATCGGATCATCCATTCAGATTTTATTAACGATTTAAAAAAGCGGACGGACGGACGGACATGGAGCTAATTATTTTTGACGAAACGGATTTCGCACTTATTTTCATCTTTCTATCCCTTCTAGATCAAAAGTTAGGTTTTCGCACGATTATAGTACTTTCCTATAAACATTCGTTTATCCGGAAAGTAAAAAAAAAAAGAAAATCTCCACAATTTGAGGAATTTAAAGTATTTTGCCATAAAGTTTTTTGTTACTAAAGTATCCATAAATTTAAAGTAACCTATGATTTGATTTATAGTAAATATAAAGTGAATTTAACGTAAATTTAAGATTATTTAACAAAATTTTGATTTGAAGTAACTTTTAAATGAATTTAACGTAAATTTAAATATAATTAACAAAATTTTGAATTGAATTGGAAGTAAATTTATTAAAAGTTTTTTTTTTACAGTCACTGTTTTAAAGAAAAATGATTTCCGTTCATGAAGGTTGCGGGTAATTAAAAAAAATGAGCAAAGCAAACCATAGTAGTGAATTCACACTTTCTCTATATCGGCCGGACCACTATGGAACTTTCCCGATAATGTCATCAAATATTCATTTCAGTTCTCCTATTATAAATGTACATTCCAAGTTTCATGAAAATGTGACTAGTATTGGCCGAATTATTAGGGTTTTTTTATTTTGCATTCCCGTAACCCCCACACAGGGAAGTCGCATTCTATCTTTTCAGTTGGCCTATCCAGAATGTATACACTAAGTTTTTAGAAAATTCGCCCATTATTGAGTGAATTCTTGAAGTTTTTCTATTTCAGGCCCCCACAACCCCCCATCTAGGGGAGACATTTTGTCTTTTCAGTTTGCTCATCCTAAATGTAGATTTCAAGTTTCATTAAAATCCGACAGTTATTGACCGAATTATTAAAGTTTTTTACTTCACCCTCCCACAACCCCCACCAAAGGGAGACGCATTCTATCTTTTCACTTGCCATATCCAGAATGTACACACCAAGTTTAAAGAAAATCTGCCTATTATTGAGGGAATAATTGAAGTTTTTCTTTTTCAGCCCTCCACAACCACCCATCGCGGGGAGACATATTGTATTTTTTCAGCTGATCCATTCCAAACGTACCTTCGAAGTTTCATTAAAATCCGACTATTATTGGCCGAATTAAGGAAGTTTCTATATTTCATTATTATTAGGGATTTTTTATTTCACCCTCCCGCAACCCCCACCGAGGGGAGACGCATTCTATCTTTTCCCTTGCCCTATCCAGAATGTTCACACCAAGTTTAAAGTAAATCTGCCTATTATTGAGGGAATAATTGAAGTTTTTCTTTTTCAGCCCTCCACAACCACCCATCGCGGGGAGACATATTTTATTTTTTCAGTTGGTCCATCCCAAACGTACGTTCGAAGTTTCATTAAAATCCGACTATCATTAACCGAATTAAGGAAGTTTCTATATTTCCACCATTCTACCACAACATTTTTTAAAAAAGTTTTGCGCATTAGTGTTGCCAAATGTTAATTCCGTTGAAAAGTTAACACATTCAGACCTAGATCCCAGTACACAAACTGTGCAAATTTCATCAAGATTGGACGAGCAGTTTCGGTTTTACAACAAGTGCAAAAATAGACTATATTTGGACAAAATGTATTTTTAGATAGTGTTGCCATAGTCGAATATGGCCCAAACCTAATCAAATCTAAGTTAGGATCAAATACATGAACTGTGTAAATTTTATCGAAAGTGGCCCAACAATTTAGTCTGAACCATGCGGACAAAATTTTGTCGTTTTTGGACAAAAAAAGCGTTACCAAATAGTGTTGCCATATATTAATTTCGCCCAGAATCTAACACCATCTGGCATTTGATGCAACACCAAAATGGTGAAAGTTTCATGGAAATCGGACCATCTGTTCAGATTTTATTAACGATTTAAAAAACGGACGGACGGACGGACGGACGGACATGGGGCTAATTATTTTTGACGAAACGGATTTTGCACTTATTTTCATCTTCTAGCCCAGGGATGGCGAACCTATGGCACGCGTGCCCAAAGTGGCACGCAGATAAATTTTCGCTGGCACGTATAATATTTTTCATTTTCATACATATGTACTGACTAATCCAAATGCATTTTTGATATTGAAAAAATTGTGAACTCAATTCAAATTTAATGCATAAATTTTGATATTTAAAAACAAACTTCCAGATTTCCGGCGCCTTTATTCATAACGTTAAAATATAATTATATTATTTGCGTATGTAGGTATAGGTATATACAAGTATGAACATGTGATTTTAAATATAAAAAAAAATATTAAAATGAACATAGCATGCTTTGGATTTTCAAATATATACATACATATATATATGAATATTTGCATTCTCGCCAGAATTCAAATTCACTAATTCTAATTCAGTTCAGTTAGAAACTTTGTAAGTGCGATTGAAAGTTGTGTTTTCTTATTTTAGTATTATTTTTTGCTAATAAAAAAAAATCTATTTATATTTTTAGAAGACAATTATAATTGATTTCAAAAGTTAATTCATTAACATTTTTAATGATAAATAAATAATATGTTTCAACTTTAGAATGTCAGAAAATAAGAAAAGGAAAACAGAGGCCAGCTCTAACAGACCATTTCAAGATTGGTGGACTGATAAATATGGAATGATGAAAAGCAAAAACAATGCCCTGTGTGCGTTGTGTGGAAATACAGTAGTGTGCAGAACATCCTCAGTAAAACGTCATTATGAAACTACTCATTCATTTCTTTTATCTAAAAGTGATTCATAACAAAAAGAATATATTGCACGTGAAGTTAAAAATAAAAATTTACAATCAAACTCATTCACTACATTTTTGAAACATACAAATTATTTAGTTGCTGCTAGTTTTGAGGTTTCCAAGACTATTGCTACTCATAGCAAACCATTTAGCGATGGAGATTATATTAAAGAAGCTTTCATTAAATGTGCACCACATTTATTTGAAGATTTTCAAAATAAAGAGCAGATACTTAAGCGCATTGAAGAATTAAGTATAAGTCGAAATACTGTTAAAGACAGGATATTTAAAATGCATAAAAATATTAATATTAAAAAAATAAATGATATACGTTCTGCAAAGCTATTTTCTATATGTCTTGATGAAAGTACCGACGTAACATCTTCAGCTCGCTTGTCCATAATTGCTCGTTATGCTAAAGGAGAAAAAATAGTTGAGGAATTGCTTTCCCTAGTTTCCTTATCAGCAAAAACAACTGGGAAAGATATTAGTGATGCAGTTATAAAAACGTTTCAAAATGCTGAGATAGATACATCAACAATAGTGTCAATTACAACTGATGGAGCTCCCTCAATGATAGGACGGCAAGCTGGTTTTGTATCTCTTTTTCAAGAACACGTTGGGCATCCAATTATTAATTTTCATTGTATAATTCATCAAGAAGTTCTATGTGCGAAGTCTGGATTGGCAGCATTTGATGATATTTTAAGTATTGTTTCCAAAATAATAAATTTTATAGCAGCTCGAGCTTTGAATAAGCGGCAATTTCAGTTGCTTCTACAAGAGGTAGGTTCAAATTATCATGGATTGTTAATGTATAATCACGTACGCTGGCTTAGTAGAGGATTTGTGTTACAACGTTTTGTAGAATGTTTTGATGAAATTATATTGTATCTTAATGATAAAAAAACTGAATTTCCTGAACTTTTTGATAATGACTGGATCACCATATTAATGTTTTTAACGGATATTTCCAACCATTTAAATGAATTAAATATTAAATTGTAAGGTCCCGGAAAATCAATTGATGTAATGTTCGATATTATTGAAGGTTTTGAGTCCAAATTAGTAATATTTAAACGCGATATTGACAACAATAATTTTAAGTATTTTCCTTTGTTGAAAGATCACCTTCAAAAATTTTCTATTCATGGAGTCTATGAAATTAATATAAATTTTTATAGCCAAGTTATAATTGACATACAAGACAATTTTGTTAAGAGATTTCAAGATTTCAAAAAATTTCAACCATTAATTAACTTTATTAAATATCCAGACAAGTTTGATTTGGAAACTGCTAAAATGGATCAATTAGAATGGTTAAAGTTGGTGAATTTAGAAATGCAGTTGGCAGAGTTTCAATCAAGTTCTATTTGGAAGCAGAAATTTATAGAGTTGAGGCAAGAAATAGAAAATAATGAAAAAAAAAGATTAAATGAAGAAGAATACGAAAACATGAATAATATGTTGTTGAAGACATGGTGTTCGCTCCCAGAAACATTTAATGCGATGAAGAAATTGTCTTTAGCTATTCTAACAATATTTTCATCAACGTATAGCTGTGAAAGTCTATTTTCGATTATGAATAATATGAAATCTGATGTACGAAACAGACTTACTGATGAATGTGGGGAGGCTTGTATTTCATTAAAATTGTCAAACTATGATCCGGATATTGATGCATTATCGAGAAATATTCAGCAACAAAAATCCCATTAAAAAATATGTCAGCATATTATAGAAATGAATCTATATATAATTTTTAAAATGCATGTATTTTCATTTAATAAAAATAATTTTTATTGGCACGCATGTATTTTCATTTTATAAAAATAATATTTATTGGCACGCAGTCAAAAAAAGGTTCGCCATCCCTGTTCTAGCCCTTCGAGATCAAAAGTTAGGTTTTCGCACGATTATAGTACTTTCCTATAAATATTCGTTTATCGGGAAAGTAAAAAGAGAAAAAAAGAAAAAAAAAACAAATCCAAAACAAGAAAAACTCCACAATTTGAGGAATTTAAAGTATTTTGCCATAAAGTTATTTTTTATTAAAGTATCCATAAATTTAAAGTAACATATGATTTGATTTATAGTAAATATAAAATGTATTTAACGTAAATTTAAGAATATGTAACAAAATTTTGATTTGAAGTAAATTTAAAATGAATTTAACGTAAATTTAAATATAATTAACAAAATTTTGAATTGAATTGGAAGTAAATTTATTAAAAGTTTTTTTTACAGTCACTGTTGAAAAGAAAAATGATTTCCGTTCATGAAGGTTGCGTGTAATTAAAAAAAAGGAACGACCATTCTGAAAGAAAACCAAAAGCAAATTTGTATGTATATTGTACTGGAAATAAAAGAAATCAAAAACAAATGTACTTACGCTAGTAAGTTGTAAGCAAGTGCCAATAGAGTAAATTAAATTACCGAATTCCTATTACAGTAATGGAAGTTTAACTTTAGGTTTTTTTTTTGAAGATTTAGATTCCTTATGAATCAATCCATACGCTAAGTTTTTTTTAATATTACCAAAAGATTGGGACACTAGAAATAAGAAAAGAAAGAAAAAAAAATGAGCTTAAAGAATAAAAATGGGCAAAGCAAACCATAGTAGTGAATTTACATTTTCTCTATATCGGCCGGACCACTATGGAACTTTCCCGATAATATCATCAAATATTCACTTCAGTTCTCCGATTCTAAATGTACATTCCAAGTTTCATGAAAATGTGACTAGTATTGGCCGAATTATTAAGGTTTTTTTAATTTGCATTCTCGTAACCCCCACAGAGGGGAGTCGCATTCTATCTTTTCAGTTGGCCTATCCAAGATGTATACACTAAGTTTTAAGAAAATTCGCCCATTATTGAGAGAATTTTTGAAGTTTTTCTAGTTCAGCGCCCCACAGCGCCCCATCGAGGGGAGACATTTTATCTTTTCAGTTTGCTCATCCGAAACGTACGTTCCAAGTTTCATTAAAATCCGCCGGTTACTGGCCGAATTATTAAGGTTTTTTTATATCACCCTCCCGCAACCCCCACCGAAGGGAGACGCATTCTATCTGTTCCCTTGCCCTATCCAGAATGTACACACCAAGTTTAAAGAAAATCTGCCTATTCTTGAGTGAATTATTGAAGTTATTCATTATTAGGCCTCCGCAACCCCCCATCGCCAGGAGACATATTTTATTTTTTCAGTTGGTCCATCCCAAACGTACGTTCGAAGTTTCATTAAAATCCGACCATTATTAACCGAATTAGGGTAGTTTCTATATTTCCAGCACAAAATTTTTTTTTAAAAGTTTTGCGCATTAGTGTTGCCAGATGTAAATTCCGTTGAAAAGCTAATATATTCTGATTTCGAATATAGTACGCAAACTGTGCAAATCTCATCAAAATTGGACGAGCAGTTCGGTTTTACAACAAGTGCAAAAACAGACTATATTTGGACAAAATGTATGGGTATGGTTGTGTAGGGAATCAAAAGTTATATGGATTTAGGCATGTCCGTCCGTCCATCCGTAGACAAGATAACTCAAAAATGCGTTTTCTGATTTTGATGATGCATTTGAGCAAAATCGATCCACGGGGAGCAAAGTTATAAAGGAAAAACCAGGGTGACCAGAAAGTTTTGTCGTTTTTTTGGTTATGGTTTTTCGGATGTAATTGGAAAATTTGTCAATCGATTTTGTTTAAATTAATTACATAGGTTAACTACAGAAATAGATGATACCATGTTAAATTTCAGTCAAATCGATCCAAGGATAGTGGAGAAAGAAATAGTTGTAGCCTTAAATAAGCCTGTTCATAAAGTTTTCCCGATGTATTTTAAAAAGTTATATACCGATTTCAATCAAATTTACGAAACGTGTTTATGCTATTAGAGTCCAGCACACCTGTGAATTTGAGCCAATTTGAGAATGTAGAAACGAAGTTATAGAGAAAAAACCTTGAAATTTT
This sequence comes from Xylophagus ater, assembly GCA_963422695.1. NCBI lineage: Eukaryota > Metazoa > Arthropoda > Insecta > Diptera > Xylophagidae > Xylophagus > Xylophagus ater. Next base: position 38,671,772 of record OY730479.1, on the reverse strand, counting down.
GAGTTAAGTAGAAAGTTCGTGGCGTTTTTTTTTCCAATAGATGGCTTTAGAGTCGTATAACTTTAGTAGTTATAAGCCCATCAAGTTATGTTATAGCGCGCTTAAAAGGTGGTATTTTATAGAATATTTATGAAAATTGTGAAATTCAGGCAGAACTAATTGGGGTAATTGGGATTTGAAAATGAGCCAAAATTCTTTAAAAAATTCCCTATATTAATGCTCCATGTTAGGTACTACCGTCCGTTCGTGGACAAGATAACTCAAAAACGTGTTATCCAATTTTGATGAAATTTAGAATGCTACTTGGTTATTGCTATAGTGGATTTGGTATTGCATTTCAGCAAAATTGACTAAGGGGCAGCGAAGTTATTAAGGAAAAACAGGGGCGACCATAAAGTTTTGTCGTTTTTTTTCTATAGCTTTTCGGGTTTAATTGGAAAATTGGTAAAGCAATTTTATTTAAATTTATTATATTGGTTGACTACATAAATAGACGATACCATTGTAAATTTCAGTGATATCAGTCTAAGGATAGTGGAAAAATAAATAGTTCTAGGAGGAAATAAGCTTGTTCAGAAAGTTTTTTTGATGTACATTCAGAACTAATATACCGATTTGAATAAAATTTGCAAATTGGACTTATACTACCAGGGTCTGGGTTACTTACAAATTAGAGAAAATTTTGAAAAGGGCAAAAAAAGTTATGAAGAAAAAACCTTGATATATTGTTAGTTTTCACAATTTTTCTCTCCCATTTCTACCATAGGGCATCAAAAAATCGGCTATGGGCCGATTTTTAATTACTTTATGTTTATTTATGTGTTTATTTATAATTATTTCTGCTTAACAATTAGTCTTAAAAATATTTGTCTTTCAATAATTTAATTATTAGAATCAATTTATCACAGTTTTAGGGATCCACTATTTTAATAATTGATCACAATTACTTTTTAACTTTAAAGCTTCTGTTTTACTCCGAATGTTTCAAGTACACAGTTTGGACTTCTAATTTGAATTGATTCTAGACTCGGTGTGTTTTGGGAATTTTCTCGAAGAGCGTGGTCCTTTGGCTTTCTAAAACTAGATGGCAACTTCTCGAAACTTTTATACAATACACAAAGAATACTTCTCGAAAGCTCTTGTATTGTGAATTGGTTTTGGTTCGTAACAATGATTTATTGTTATTATTATTTCGGAGAAGTGTATTGTATTGGTGCTTTCTGGAAAAGATCGTTGCTAGTTGTTTTTTTCTTGTTTATGTTTTATGACATTTGATTTATTTATTGTTTTGTGGCATGGTGTTTTCTGGGATAGAAAAAGTAATAAATAAAGTGTAGTGTTTTCCAGAAACGTCCAATTTCTTCTTTTATAAAGAAATTGGACATTTCTGGTATTTTATAGTGCAATATCATAAAATGTGCGCAGAATGGGACAAAATTTTACACTTTTGTGATTTTTTGTATTATTTTTGAAGGCAATTTTATGATGTTTATCTAAAGTTAGCTCACAATATGAAAAAAAATACCATATATAATTAATAATAATAATAATAATTAATACATATATAATTAATGTCAAAAAAACTAAACTGGTTCAAAATGAATTGAATTCAATTTTATGAACTTTCCGCCTATCTACATAACAGTGGCCATTAATTTTTATCTATTTGTTTTTGTCGTTCCATCGCCGTCTCGTCTCCGTTTCGTTAACATAACTAACCCTGGAGGCAATGTCGACGGACGCGACGGACGCAATGAACGCGTGAATTGTCAAAAACGTTAGTGACGGTATACATATTTTTGTGCGGGCAAACTCGACGCCGTCGAGTATTTGATATAATCCTTGTGTTATAAATTAAAATAGTTTTTTAAGTAGTGCAAATTAATAAAAAAAACTAAAATACCGTTTTTAAATGGAATTTTCACAAAATAATTCCCACACAAAAATTTTAAAATGACAGTTGAACGCGTCCGTCACGTAAAAGTTGAATACAAATCAATTTTACAACGTCTCAACCGTCGCGTCCGTCACGTCTACGTCGAGATTACAACCTCCCATACATTTCATATGAAATTAACTTTTATTTAACACTTCACGCGTCCGTCGCGTTCATTGCGTCCGTCGCGTCCGTCGAGATTGCCTCCAGGGTAAGGTATTATCAGAAATGACATTAGGCAGTCAGTTATTTTCAATTCAAAATTCTACTAATTCCCTCTTCCTGACATTTTATAAAATTTAATAGGTTTTGGTATTCACTTGCAAAGAAAAATATAGTTTAATTGAAAATTAATCCTTAGGGCTCGTCACGCGTTAGTTCGCAAACTTGCGAAATTATTTGATTATTTTTGACAATTCGTTGAACCAATCAAAATGCTTAAAAGGCTTCGCAGATTTGCGAAGCTTATGTCAAAAATAAACATGCCCTGGGCCGGATTCCGCAACTGTGAGTTCTTCAGTGTACACAAAAATCCGTGTACACAAAAATCCGTGTACACCAAAGAATTCTGATTCCGCATTTGTGAGAATGAGTTTAAATGTCAAAAAAGTGTACAAAAATAGAATATTTTACTCAAGTGAGTTTTGTGTTCCGATTCCGCAACTGTCAGTTTTTCAGTGTACACTGAAGAATTCTGATTCCGCATTTGTGAGAATGAGTTTAAATATCAAAAAAGTGTACAAAAATATATCATTTCATTCACGAGGTTTCAGTTGGTGAGTTTGGATATCCGTATTAAAAATGAGTGCGAAAAAAGCGTGCGATGAACAAAAAATTTATTTAATTAATTATATGGAGGCAAATATTGAGTTTGCAAATGATAAGTAAGTATTGTATATATATATATTGTAAAAATATTTAATTATAAATATATTTTAATTTATATTTAAATGTAAAAATATTTTAATTTAAAAATATTTAAATGTAAAAATATTTAAATGTAAAAATATTTAAATGTAAAAATATTTAAATGTAAAAATATTTAATATATTTAAATATAATATATAAATTATAAATTAAAAAATGACGCTAATATTAATTTTATTTCTAGACTAGCTGTACCCGACCATGCGTTGCTGTGGCTCAGTCTGGTTAAATGGGAAAGAAAAGGAAAAGCGCACGTTTCTCGTATGTTTAATTTCACAATGCTTGTGGTTATACAACATTTTTAGTTGTTCCATTTTCTGTGCAGATATAGAGATTTTCTGGTTTGCTGACTGTGGAACACGCAACATATAATTGTCCATGTGAGAAGCAATCCGTGTCTAGATCTAAACCGCACAATTTTAAAGATTGGCCCTGAGCCTTGTTAATGGTGATTGCAAACGCCAATCGAATCTGGAATTGCAATCTCTTAAATTGAAATGGCATATCCGTTGGAATCATGGGAATGCGAGGAATGAGCACATCCTCATCTTTAAAAGGTCCTGTCAAGATTGTTGCTTCTACGATGTCGCTCATTAATTTTTTTATTGCAAGCCGTGTGCCGTTGCAAAGCTTTGGCTGGTTGATATTTCGCAACATGATAATTGGCACACCGACTTTCAATTGCAGTACGTGCGGTGGCATCCCCGACAGATCCAGTGAATTCGAAAATTCTGTCGGATAATTAATCGCTTCATCTGCTTCTACAACAGTGTCGACGGACTTGTATGTGACCGCCTCGCTTTGAATGTTAGACTGAATAATATTGTTAAGTTCGTAGACGTCTTTGTTCTTGGGCGCAAGAATAGCTCGTTCACTTAGCCAATCGTGATTCTTGTAATTAGTTTGAATATTGGGAAATACTTTTTCAACCAATTCTCTTTTGACGTCACTAAATTGCAGAAGTTATGAGGCAATGAAATTCGTCCTGACGTCAGTTCAACCGGCACCTTTCCATTGATGCTATTGATGTGAGAAAATCTCTGCTGATCGATCGTTTTGCAGCTGGACTCGCATATTTATAGTTAATTTAAACGTCTTTACGCGTCACCACAAAGTAGAGTATTTCAGGCAGGCATTTATTTCATCCGCTGGTGTCGTTCGAGGAATTACAGATAATGTTTGCCTGAAATCTCCTGCAAGCAATATTAATGCGTTCCCAAATGGTCTGATATTTGTACGTAAGTCTTGCAATGCTCAATCAAGGGCCTCGAGCGATTTTTTGTGCGCCATTGTACATTCATCCCAAACAATAAGTTTGCATTTCTGCTATACCTTTCCCATGCCGGATGCTTTGGAAATGTTGCATGTGGGACTTTCAAAGAATTGAATGTTTAATGGCAATTTCAAAGCGGAATGAGCCGTTCTTCCACCATTTTTGAATCCCCTCTTTCACCATTCTACTGAGTACATCCAGCAGCGCACAGACCCAAACACTTCATGCTTTACCATGAATTCCACCAGGGATTTCACCTTCTGTTTGAAAACACGTGCTGTAATGTCATGCCTAACCACCGGCGATTGGCCAGGAAGTCAGAGCTTTTGTATTGTAAATCATCCCAAGCTGGAAATTTCATCTAAGATTTTGTTAAATTCAGCATTTTCATTTTTAAATGCCTTTTTGGTTTTAGGGTTTCCAACAAATGAGTTTCTACGTATTAAATGTCTTTCGGCTTTGGGTTTTCAAAATGTTACGCCAATTAGTAGAGTAGATTATAATTTTAAAATTTAATTTTGTATGTTTAAACAAACTTGATTTTTGGCATAAACCCTATTTTTATGATATTTTTTAGCTCGTATTATAATTTTTAAAATTGGTGTACAAAAAAAATTTTTTTATAGGCTTTATTTAATTGTTAGGCTGTAACCCGTCCTAAGACGGCTTCCTAAAAATTTCGGTTTACAAATCGCTTTAAATTAACAAAATGTATTCAAGCGTAGGATCTTAATTCGGAACGTAATAAATCTTTTACCCCGTTCTCGTAGCACCACTGGTGATATATTTCATGTCTTAAGTCGATCTATTCAGAATGCACATTATTTACAACGCAACACCCCGAGCCAAGATATTAAATTGATCTCATTTCTCCGGTTCGTAAAATAGCTCCCGTCAAACATATATTACTAAAGCAAAAACCTCTATTGAGTAGGGGCCTAAACAACCGCCGCGCCAAAGTGGTGAGAGATAGAACTATTTTATCTTCGACAGAAAAAATCCCCATGAAAACCTCCATAACTTTGCCGAACATCGTAATCGCGCGTGACCTCTAAATACGAAGTTCCACAATTTTATTGCCTCCAGCGCCAAAGTGGTGAGAGGTAGAACTATTTGCCCTTCGACAGATATAATCCCCATGAAAACCTGGACAACTTTGGCGAACATTGTAATCGTGTGTGACGTCTGCATACGAAGTTCCAAAATTTGTGTTGATTCCAGCGCCAAAGTGGTGAGAGATAGAACTGTTTGGTCTTCGACGGAAATAATCCCCATGAAAACCTCCACAACTTCGCTGCACATTGTTATTGCGTGTGACTTCTATATAAAAAGTTCGTAAATTTGTATTGCCTCCAGCGCCAAAGCGGTGGGAAATGGAACTTTGCCGTGTACGTTAGAATGTCCGGCATAAAAATCTTAATAAGATTGCCTCAGGCCAGAATTATATCTGATGTATATTTCAGATTATAAATGAGGTTTTCCGAAATAAGCTTTCAAGTCCCCCTTTGTAACCCCTCCGACCCCCAATCTCCCCGGAAACAAAATTTCTCCAGGTTTCAAGTAATTCTCTACAACATATCAAAAAGTGTTGTTTTTTTTGCTCAACGAATTTTCTTTCCGGACAATATAGGACGGACAGAAGGAAAGAAAGAACGATTAGCCTTTTACATATATAATAATTAATCAAACAGACATGATGTTAATTCATAATTTAGTAAAAAATTCGTTTTTTTTTAATCAACTTTGAATCCAAATCTAAAAACCCCTCGTCTTTTTTTTAATTAAAACTATCAGTGACAGTAATTTTTTTGAGAAATTGGGGGCAATTCTTAAAATTCGTCGAAGATTTTGAAAATTCAGCCTTGTCAATTATAAATACCTTTTTTTTGGCTTTAAGCTTTCCAAAAAATGAGAAATGAAATGGCTTTCGGTTATGGGCTTACAAAATTTTACGCCATTTAGTAGAGATATGATTTGCTCGTTACATTTCAATAAAAAGGATCTAAAGCGAATAATTTAATTTTGTACGCTTAAGAGAAACTTGTTTTTTGGAATAAATAACGCAAACATTTTTCGCAATTCTGATGTTCCAGAATACATGAGCATTAAACCCATTCAAAGTGTTGCCTCTCCGAATTAATATTTTTAACGCCGCCACTACGCCTATCTGTATTGTTATAATAAAAGCTTACTGATGTATGCGCGTGTGAGTAAGAAAAATCACGTTTTCACGCTTGAAGATTTTGATTTGAAAGATGCTTGTGGCTAAGTGTTAGTTAATGGTTTTTTTAAATCAATTATTACGTGACTCAGGTGCAACATAGGTAAATAAAAAGTACATATAAACATGGTCATAATCACATAGGACATTCTGTAAAAATTTCAAGTCAATTGATTCAGAAGTTTCGGAGATTACCGGTTAGGAACAAACGAACATTTACGATTTATATAGATTTGAGTCTGTCGATGGTGCGCATAAAAAAGTGGTGAAATGGGCTTCACTCGCAGAGGAGTTGAACGCTTTAGGGGGAGCGGTGAAAGATGGCTCTAGATGGAGGAAACATTGGATGGCCCAAAAGTGAGTATATTTAAATTGTTTACCTTGGATAATTTGATCAAGAATGTATGTTTTTCAAAGAATTCGCGTAAAGGAAAGAGCTGCCCTCCACAGAGCGTCTTTTGAAAGGAGTGGCATCAATAGGCCAAAAAAATTAAAGCCAAATAATGCTTACGAGGAGCGTATTTTACAATTAATGATACCAACAGTAATTAGTGGAGCTGATAGCGTGGTCGAAATGTTACGCGATCCAGGCAATACGGTACGTTAAAAATAATTAACATTCCCATTTCTTATATAACACGTAATTTTTTAAATATTTTAATATCCCTTTTAATAGTATTGGTAAAAAAGACTGTAAATACATGCATTTTTATATTACACAGGGTTTTCTTAACAAATACTATTAATGGCATCACGTGTAGAATCCAAGTTGGAAGCTCTCTTTATTGTATATTTCTTGATTACCATATACTATATAAACTTAGTAACAATAATAACAATTTTTCAATAATTATAGATGCCATCCAGATTGACTTAGGAATTGCTCCTAGATGACATGCGTAGTGAACAAATGGAGGTTACACCAGTAATAACAGTACAAAAAACCACAAGAAAGCGTCAACCACACCCTTCTGCGAAAACATCGTCTTCCAACTGGAAGAAAAGTTGATAGCCATTCAAAATCAGAAAGTAGAGCACGGGAAAAAAATGTACGAATTGGAAAAAGCTAAGTTTGAAGATGAAAAAGAATTTAGACAAAAGTACCTTCAACTTAAAAAAAGGGAAATAGACTTAGAGGAGAGGAAATTAAATTTAGAGGAGAGGAAATTAAATTTAGAGGAAAGGAAAATAAATTTAGAGGAAAGAAAATTAAATTTAGAGAAATGTAATTAAATATTTCGTAATTACCTTTTATATTATACTAGCTGATCCGGCGAACTTCGTACCGCCTCAGAATCAATAAATGTTGTGTTAACTTATTAGCTGAATTAAATTCAGTTTTTTTAAGGTAAAAAATGAATACTCAAAATGAATTAAGTTCAATAAATGTACAAAAATCGAAATGAAATGTATTTTAATTGCATTGAAATGAATGTAATTCACGCGACAGCAAGGCATTTGCTTTATTGAAGCGGATCGAAATGATTCGCGTAGCATTGTTGCACTACTTTCTGTTAACTATTTGCTGAATGGATTGCACCCGGTTCGATTCCTTTCATTGAAGCACCTTGTGATATACGACATTTTTCGGTTTATTATCAGGTGCGATAACGACCAAAGTGGATGGTTTGCCGACACGTGAACATAAAGGTGCGTGCCCCGCATCCGCGGGCTGTTTGTTCGCTTGGTGGAAACAGAGCGCAGTTGCGGCGCGTTCTGTTCGCGCCGCTCGTTTCCACCAAAAAACTTTGTCGCGTACAGTTCGCGGCTACCTCTCGCACATGAACGTTTAGTGGAAACGGTGAACTTTCTGCTTCATGTTGAAACAACATTTACGCGTGTTCGTCGATGATTTTCACAATTCAAAGATAGATTGATGGGATAGGAATTTTATTTGAAGGTAGGAACGATGGATTTTAATAAAAAAATTTTAAAGAGAAAATTTTTATCGTTTGTTGTTATTATCTTAATGTCAGAAATACTTATTATTTAAAATAACGAATTTTAAATTTTCAGTAAATTAATTATTATCATCCCGAAAAATATATGGAGATTTTTATTTTGGGAATATTGTTTACTTGGAATATCGGTTTGAAAAATTATTTCCAAAAACGAAAATCAAAACATCTGAATACGTATATGGTATATCGAGAGTTTTAGATTTTAGATATTTAGATGTATTCTGAAGAAGAAAAAGTAATTTGCGCCACTTCGTTGATTATTTTATCTGAAGCTAATAAACAAAAGTCATCACGATGTTGGGTCAGACCCCATTTAAGATCCAGAGAAGGGGGAATGTTACTGAATAATTTGAAAATTGATAAATTAAGTGGTTTTCGGAATTTTTCAATAATTTCATCGGCAGATTTTGAATTTTTCGCCTAAACAATAAGACCAAAAATTGAATTACCATAATTAAACACATTAGCCTCCGACCACTCCATTTTATTTGTTTCTTTTCAAGAACTAGAACACGAAATTAAATATCACGATCACTATGGAAACTATAAAACTTTGCGTAATTGATGACACGACTATTATAATGATTGAAAACTACACTTGTCAATCAAAAGACAGAAAAAATTAAACATAAGTATACCTTTCGATAATTTTCATATGAACACCATATAAATAGGTGCCAGTTGCAATTACAAAAAAACCCAATCCCATTATATCAAGCAGTTGTAAAAGATTTTGTCTGGAAAATTTTTTTGCACTACAATTTTATTGCAATGCAATAAATTGCAACCAAATTACATATGTATAAAAATGTGTAAGCATCTAGAAATTATTTCCCAAATACTAAGAAAAAGCCGCAATAAAATTTATTTCAATACTTCCCTGATTAAAGCTGAAAAATTTTTAGGTAATTAACCTTCCAAAAATAGAAAGATTTGCCAGAATTGAAAAAAAATAATTGTTTTATAATTCCAAAGTTATTAAGAAAAATTTCAAAATAACTTGGAAATAGGATCTTTTCAAATTTGCAAAAATTCCATAATTCATAATTTAGTATATAAATTCATAGAAATTCGAATCATACATTTAGAATATTTGAAATTTACAATTTTAGAAAAAAATGAGAATGAAAATTTTTGTAAATTTTAAATAAATTAATTAATGAACATTTTAAATTCTAATCCAAAAAATAGGCATTATATCGAAGACCATGTACAAAAAAATTCATTATTTCCAACAAAAAAGAGATTTGTAAACACGAAAAACATTTTTGCATTTTTACATCGTTGACGGGAAGCACAAAAATGCAAAAAAAAAACACGAGAGCAAACTTCGAAGCAAAAATTTCCCGTTTCCACCAAGCGCGCAGCTTCGCGTACAGTTCGCGAAGCTTGTTTTGCTTCCACGCGCAACCTTTTTTCGGTGCGGACGGCGAGGCGAACATTTTCACGTTCAAAATGTACACGCACAAAATTTGCGCGTCCAGAAAATGTGCGCTGTTTTTTTGGTGGAAATGTGCGCCGCAGCCGCGGGTTGCGCGTTTGGTGGAAACGCACCTTACTACGTAAAATCAAAGCGTAACTAATAATAAAGCCGGGAAACTTCCTATCCTTACCATACCGCCGTTTTCCAAAATTTGCCTGTTCATTTTCCAACAATTTTCTATCCACTGCTGACATAGATAGAACTAAAAATTTTACGTATTGGTGAAAGAGAAACATTATTTTAAAAAACATCCCGTTTCTCGCTTTTGGGTAATTTGACAATGTAAACGAAACACAAGCAAAAATTTATACACAAATGCACACACACCACAAAAAGAAATTTGGCGATAATTTTTTATTTTGGTATGTGTGGGAAATTTATAAGATTTGGTCCCAAATTTAAGATTCCAAGGGTAATTTATTAAATTCCATGCGTTTTTTTAAGAACGTTTCATTCTCTTCCTTCTTGTACTCCTGCCCTCTTTCTCACTTATGGCCGCATGCCTTTTCTGGCTACTTCGCTAGCTTTCCACACTTTATCATAGTTACACTTTGGTAAAATTAACCGTGAGAGAAACATTCATTTTCTAGAGTCAGGCCACAAACACTCAAGGATTGGCCTTGTAATTTGTTGATCGGAAATTGAATTCGTTTAATCTCGAATGGCATATCGGTTGGGATCATCGGAATTCTCGGAATGAGAACTTCCTCACCTTTTGTTTGAGTCGAAGATGAACACGTTGTTGATCTGTGCGATAAGCTTGATGATTTCTCATTGCCAACTGAGCCGCTTGACGTACTGCCTCTCTTTTTTCTTGTATTTGTGTAGCACGAAGTCGGCCATACTAACGCGGCGCTCTTCTCGTGCGATTTCTTGTTCATCTGCAGTGGATTGATTCGTAATATTCCGCAGTCTAACTGGATTACGGCTTCATTGTAAAAGATTCGATTTCCTGACTCGCAGCATTGTAAATAAGACTGGAAAAATAATCTCACAATTCAAAATTACATAATGAAACAATTATCGATGCGCGGACAATTACCCGTGTGATAACCTCACAAAGTGAATATCTCCGAAGGCAGGCAGGTTTAAAAATCACGATCGAAAATAGAATTCCACAGACTTACGAACAAATCCACTTGGAAAATCAAACACACAGTCCAAATTACCGATTGGATTGATTGACGATGCGCACCCAATGACAAACGACATAATCTTTCACAATGTGCACTTCATAAAACTGAACCCACCTCTTTAAAATCAATTTTCGCTGATGAATTCCAGAAAAAATCGTTTGAAGAGAATTAATTGAATCGAACTCAAATGTAATAATGAAAAATTTAAATGAAAATTGGTAAAAACTCAAAAAAAATGTTGATAAATCGCGGCGCGCGTCTGTACAGCTAGCTCAATGGCAATGAAAACTGATGAGTGACCTCTATTTTTTTCGCTTTTTTTGTATAAATGTTGAGTCCTCTCAACATTTTTTTTGTGTATTATTAACAAAACTAAAACAAAATAAAATAAATTAAATCGAAAACAAAAAAATCATTGTTTACCTCTACATCGCTGACAGTATAACTGTCATAATCAGATAGATCAACGATTTGTCAATATCATTTGTCCATATCATTTTAAATGGTTCGAATATAAACTTAATGAAAATGTATTTTTTTGTTATTTAATAATTATATTTTTTTGGTAAGAATTAAGATAAATTATAACTTAATATGAAAGGGATAATTTATCCAATATAGGTACATAATTCTTAAACCAAATATCACAACATGAATTATAGTATAACGTAAATCAGTCATTAATTTAGCGAGGACAACGACATGATCATATTCCAAACAATAAAATCCAGATGCACACATACATGTGTATAAAGAAAAGTTTTCTCGAATTTGAAGAAAAATTAAGTATGGAAAATACAAATTAGTTGAGAAAAATCATGACAACGAAAGTAATCAACAATAAGAAATGAAATCTAGATCATGGAAAACTACGCACAACCAGATAATCCAGAAATTTGATGTCCCAAAATTCCGTTATTTCCATACAACGACAGAAAAGTATTGAAATTTTCAAGGATCCGTTACGATCGGAGTATAAAAGATGGTGTCGTTTCAGTAACAAGTCACGAGGATCAGATCAGATCACAGAGAGTGATCAGCTCGGATAATCCTACAGTGAAAAATTCTTTAACACGTCATTTAAATATTATTCTATAAATAATATACAAAAAAATCAAGTGTTTTTCCTACAGTGACAATTTAATATTATTTGTATAAATAAATTACTAAAAATCAAGTGTTTTCTCTTAATTAAAGTTAAAAATATACTTATTACATATCCAGTGCAAAAGTGAAACTTTCCCCCAAGAGGGGGAAATAAAATACAGTGCAAAATTATCGACTAAAATACAATACAAACAACAGAAATTAAGCTATAAACAAAGTTTTTCTAAAAAGAAATTATTTAATCACAAATAATCTAAAATAATCCTTTTTGAGCATCATTTAATTCAAATAATTTTACTTCTTTTGTGGTAGAAAAGAAACAACAGTTCGAGCACGGTAAATTACATCAACAGTTAAGATCTTCAGAAATTGAAAACTTAACGGTGTCTACAAACTCCATCAATATCGAAAACGAATATCCACATTTTATTCGATCTCATCATATTTTCTTCTTCATAACTCTACAGCATCACATTAAATTAAACTTCATCATAATCGACTATTTGCGGCCTAGTCGACATCAGCCAACATTACTCAATTATTCAGTTATTCTATTCAACTCAAGGTATGAAATCATCATTCATTACAAACACATATAAATTCATCTCATCGAGTTATTATCACTATTATTAAATTACTAACAAATCACATTGTATATATTGAAATAAGTACTAACCCTTCCGTTTATGGATAAAACGGATTTAGGATTAGTTTCAAACAATTTAGCCCTGTTGAGAGGACGTGGGCGGAAAATATACCCTGATGTACCGTCATCAAATTTAGTCAGACATATTTCGTCTCCAAAAAATATATCTTCACCAAAGCGAGTTGCCTCGCCCCTTAAACGTACAAATTCCAATATTAAAAAAGCGTGCACCCCAATAATGAGCAAAAACGCCAAATTGACTTAAAGAGACCCAGGACTGGTTGCCAGGCCTCAAAATCAACCAAGCACATCAAAAACCATAAACCTATCTAGCATATCCCCAAAATCAACATCTACAGCAAGTCGTTTCGCTTCGCTCCCCATGGACGTGGCACCGAATTTGCCAGTTTTTGGCCTTAGACGTAGCCCGTCAAACTGTTCAATCTCTAGTTCAGGTTCTGAACTGAGGAGAGATCGAATCACAAAAAAACAGATATAAACAACAAAAACCACTTCAAATAAAAATATCCCTCCTATAATCTGCTACAACCTAGATCATAGGAATACAATAACAAGTTTTAAAAAAAACCTCAAAGACCAATCATTTACACTCAAAAAAATAAACAGTAACTGTACCTCCACCAGAACAAAAAACATAGAGGACTACACAAAAGCCCTAAATGCACTGAAAACATCTAAGGTGCATAACTATACGTTCACACCAAAAGAAAACCGACCCCTCTGTTACATTATTCGAGGCATCGCTAATAGTTACGAGGCAAGCGAAGTGTTGGAAGCACTATCTCTGCTAAATTTAAAAGTCAATTTTGAAAAAGTCGACATTCTCAGAACAAAACAAAAAACATTCAGTTCACTTTTTTTACGTGCAATGCGACAAGACATCAGATGTGAAATCACTCCTGAAAACATCGCACCTTCTACATCAAAAAATAACATGGGAAAAGCCAAATCCACGTCATAACCTACAGTGTAAAAAATGCCAACGCTATGACCATGTGGCCGTAAATTGCTGCATGCCATACCGTTGTGTTAAATGCGAACACTCCCATGAACCTGGCAAGTGCGCTCGCCAAATCACAGATGAAGGACTCCCTTACTGTGTCAACTGCGCCGAATTCGGCCACCCAGCCAATTATAGCAATTGTCCGTCAGCATTAGCTTACAGGCAAAAAAAACATATCTGGTAAGCCAACTGGCTTTAACAACTAATTTTAATTATCATTTGTTATTTATAATTAGTTTCATTTTTGTTCTTTAATTTGTTGTTTTCAAATGTACCGCCAATTTTGTTTAGTAACTCATAATGCAACGATTGCACTGGCAATACCAATCGTTCCATTATGACTTTACCTAAAAATTGTTTCTTTTTTACCGTTGGCGATACAATTATAGTTAGTCTTTCTTTTCGAGTCATACACTACTGTCGTTCAACTATTGTCGAAATAACCAACCAAAATCCAGATCAAATACAAATTTTAAATTACAAAAAATATAAGTTTTTTTTTCTATTTTCTTCCTAAAAAATATTAAATCGGGGCATAAACTAATGTCCCTTAACATTTGGCGACCGTGACAGGACATTCGTACTTTGTAATTTTGGACAATTTGATTTGATTTGGCATTTGGTGGTTTCGTGGAAACATACGAAAAATAATTTGCACATATCGTCACATCAGTTACTTTGATTCATCGAATATAATCTTAATCGGAGATTATTTATTTTGGTAATTATAATATTGTGACGTGTTGATCTTTCAGTTCGATGCTATTAGAATGATAACACTTTTTATTTATGTGAATTTAGTGTATAAACTTTATTTGTACTTATTTCTGCTTAACAATTAGTCTTAAAAATATTCGTCTTTCAATAATTTAATTATTACAATTATTTATCACAGTTTTAGAGCTTCACTATTTTAATTACTTTTAAGATCAAAGCTTTAGTTTTACTCCGAATGTTTCAAGTTCACAGTTTGAAGTTCTGATCTGAATTGCTTCTAACCTCGACTCTAGGTCTGCTTCTATATAAAATTGGTGTGTTTCGGAATATTCTCGAAAAGCCTGGTCGTTTGGCTTTCTAAAAGTTAGATGGCAACGTTTACACAAAGAATGTTTCCCGAAAATTCTTATTCAATACACAAAGAATAGTTTCCCGAAAATTCTTATTCAATACACAAAGAATAGTTCTAGAAAGTTCTAATCATTGTTTAGGTTTGTGCCAATAATCTATTATTATTTACTTCTAAAAAAAATATCTTTTGTATGTGCTTTTTTTTATGACATGAGTCATTGCTATTGTTCCGGTCGTGTGAACAATTTAATTTTGGAGTTTTCTGGAAATATTTTTGATTTATAAATTAAATCAAAATATTTCCAGCAATTTCTAGTGATGTGTAGTGCAATATATACTTTTCGAAAACTCTTTCTCGTCGTTTTTTTGCATATTATAACAGTTCGTGAAAATTCCTTTGAGTAACGGTGCAAAAACAGTTATTTCGTCGGGTGATTAAATTTTGGACAAAACCGGTAAAAAAAACCGTAGTAAATTCGTGGCAAAATCTAACAAAGGAACTTTAAATTTGTGTAACAAAAAACTTAAAAAAAAAAAATATTTCATTGTCTTCAACAAGCAACGTTTATTGTTGAATATATTTTCGTTTATCGTTTGGAGCAATGCCAAACTCTGATGAAAATCCAATACCGAAGAAGGATGAGTCGGCTTTGGATTCCATTTCTATAAAAAACAAATTAGAAGATTTAAAGAATCAACGAGCCACAACCAAGGGCTGCATCACTAGGATTAAAACTTATATTAACAAAACCGACACGTTGTCACAAACCGAATTAGAGTGCAGGCTTGGTATCTTGGAGTCCTATTGGAAACTATTACTAAGTCATCAGGCAGCAATTGAAAGATTGATTCCCAATGATCCTGCAAATGAAACAGTTCGTGGTGATCTCGAAGATTTATATTGTGAAGTTAAATCTAAAATACTTTCACTAATGGCTGGTAGTAGAAGGTTAAGTTCGTTTGAAAATCCCAATGCATCAATGTGTCTGGCAAACGCTTCAAAGTCAAATTTGCCTAGACTGAAACTACCAGTATTTTCTGGTAAATATTCAGATTATCCTAATTTCATCACTATGTTTAACAAATTGGTTGGTGATGATGAAAATATTTCGATTCCGGAAAAGTACAATCATTTGCGAAATTGTCTAACGGGTGCTGCTTTACGCGTAATTGACGCACTGGGCAATTCTTCAGTACATTATTTGAATGCATTGGTCGCATTAAAAGAAAGATTTGATAATAAATGTTTAATTTTTCAAGAACATATTACAGATATATTTGACATTCCCAAGGTAAATAAAGGTTCTTCAAGTCAGCTGAGAAATTTAGTCGACACTTTCAATGCTCATTTAAGTGCTTTAAAAACTATTGGATCAGAAAGGGATATAAAGAATGCTTTAATTGTTCACGTAGCAGCGTCAAAGTTAGATTCCGATTCTCAATCGAAATGGGAAGAGGCAATCGATTATGGAAAGCTTTCTTCTTGGGATGACTTATCAGTTGTGTTAAATCGTCGCTGTCAATTTCTAGAAATTAGAGAAGGTAATTCGTTTAAATGTGTATCAAATGATCAAAATTCATTTCGTCGTCATCAACACAAAGGTTCTTCGGAATCTCAAAACCGCAAATCATTAACAGTAACAGTTGTTAACACTAATTGTATGTTATGTGCAAGTGCCAGCCATAAAATCAGCAGTTGCACACAGTTTAATCAGTTGTCAGTATTGGATCGATTTTCTGAAGTTAAGAAATTATCGTTGTGCATAAATTGTCTCAGGTCGGGTCATACTGTCAAACATTGTAAATCATCTAAATGTCGAGTATGTCAAAAGTCACATCATACACTTTTACATCGCTATACTACTGAACGTAATCAACCGTCACCACTTAGTTCATCATCAGCAGCAGTAGCGCCGATTGATATTGCCTCAATTAATTCAAATTCATCTATGCATGCTGCATCTACTCGACAAATATCATCAAAAAATGATCACGTGTTTCTGGCAACTGCAATAATAGAAATAAAGGATCGATCAGGTAACTATCAGGAAGCCCGTGCTTTGCTGGACTCAGCTTCCCAGTTGAATTTTATCACAGAACGCTTGGTTCAATTATTAAATTTAAAAAGAAATTGTATAGATGGTGATGTCAATGGTATTGGTGAGGTGGGCACAAAGGTGAAACATGAAACTTTTGCAATGGTAAAATCTAGATTAAATAAATTCGAAACAAGTCTACATATGTGGATCCTTCCGTCAATTACAAATATGCATTCCAACAACAAGATTGATATTACTAGATGGAAAATTCCAAAGAACATTGAATTAGCGGATCCTAGGTTTAATAAACCTGAAAGGATTGATATCCTTATCGGAGCGGATACATTTTCGATCTCCTCTCAGTTGGACAAATTAAGTTAGGCAACAATTTGCCTACCAATTAAAAAAACATTATTTGGATGGATCGTATCAGGTCGGTATACTATTCATCCAGTCGTTAAACAAATATGCAATCTTGTTAGTAAGGCAGAACTAGTAGAAGCAGATACATGGTTGGGCAATCTCGTACAAAAATTCTGGGATATTGAAGAGATTCCCATTAGTTATTCCAAATGGAATACTGAACAACAAAATTGTGAAACTCTGTTTTCTGAATCTATTCAGCACCAGAGTGATGGTCGTTTAATGGTCAAGCTGCCATTCAAATCTTCTACAAATCAACTGGGCGATTCAATCGGAATTGCAAAAAGTAGATTTTTATCGTCGGAAAAAAGATTAGATCGTAATATTCCTCTGAAGATGCAATATTGGTTGTGTTCGATGCGTCTTGCCGCACAACATCAAATGCCTCATTGAACGACATATTATCAGTACAAAATGATTTGTTTTCAATAATTTTCAAATTTCGTTGTTTCAGATATGCTTTAACCGCAGACGTGTCTAAAATGTATCGACAAATCTTAGTATATCCAGAGGACAGACACTTTCAATACATTATTTGGAGAGAATGCAAAGATCATCCTCTCCAGTTATTTCGTTTAAAAACAACTACTTATGGAACTGCGTCAGCACCATACTTGGCAACAAGATGTTTGAATTATTTAGCTGATAAATTTGCAAGTAAATATCCTGTGGGCTCAAAAGTTATTAAAGACGATTCTTTAATAACTTTTACGTGGATGATCTCATCGCTGGAGCAGATAGTTTAAATATGGTTTTCCAAATTCAAAATGAGGTCACAAATATTCTAAAATCAGCTAAATTATTACTTTGTAAATGGTACTCTAATGACCATTCTATTTTAGAGAAAATTCCAGAAGAAGATCGCGAAAGGCCATTAAAGATCAATGATTCAGATATCATCAAGACACTTGGAATTATTTGGGAACCTACCACAGATGACTTCAGATTCAATTATCAAAGTAATTTTATCAAATCGTCAAAAACGTCCAAAAGATCTGTACTATCAGATTTAGCACGTCTGTTTGATCCTCTAGGATTAATAAATCCTGTCGTTGTAATTGCAAAATTGTTCATGCAAGAGCTTTGGCTGCTCAAACTATCATGGGATGAATCGCTTCCAGTTGAGCATCACGAACGGTGGTGTAAATTCAAAGAAAACCTTAAAGGTTTAAACAATATCCGAATTGCTAGATTTGTTTTAACTATACAAGACGCTGCCCGTATTGAAATACATGGATTTTCAGATGCATCCAGTAGAGCATATGGTTGCTGTATTTATGTCCGTTGCCTCACTTCAACGAGTAAAATCACAGTAAAGTTACTAAGTGCAAAATCGAAAATTGCTCCAAGCAAGAGAACTCGTACTCTTCCAATGTTAGAACTTCTTGGGGCAGATTTATTATCAAAATTATGGTCAAAACTAAAATTATGTTTTCCAAAACCTATTAATAATATTTATTTTTGGACTGATTCTAAAATAGTCTTGGGTTGGTTGGGTTCCCATGCTTCTAAATGGAAGGTTTTAATTGCAAACCGGGTTACTTCAATTCAGGAGTTGACAGAAGATGTAGAGTGGAAGCATGTTCCTAGCAAAGAAAACCCAGCTGACATTGTTTCTCGTGGAGCTTTGCCTTCAGAATTAATAAATAGTATATGGTATTCGGGCCCAGATTTTTTATACAAACCGCCTGATTTATGGCCGCCGCAAAAACGTCTAACTTGTATCGATCTACCAGAGCAACGACAACTAACCAAGAAATCGCTCACGGCACTGATAGTTACTAGTCATGAAACAATGTTAACAAACATTTATAAAATCAATAATTTTCTAAAAAATCGTCGAATTTATGGATATATTTATCGATTTATTTCCAATTTACGACCAAAAGTTTCAAAAAATAAACTCAACTTAGGAATTCTTTCATCTGAAGAATTGGACTGTGCCTTCTTGAAAATTGACTTCATGATTCAACAGCATGAGTTTAGAGACGAGATAAAACAACTAAGCAATAATAAACCATGTGGTTCGACTAGCCGCATACAATGTTTGAATCCATTTATGGATTTCGATAGCAATCAATTAAGAGTTGGTGGACGACTTCTACATGCTAAATTGCCTTATGATGTTAAATGTCCAATTTTGTTGCCAAAAAATAATCCTTTCATCAAGTCATATATAAAGTTTCTTCATTTCAAACACTTTCATGCAGGTGCTCAGGCTTTGGTTTCCATCTTCAGACAGCGGTTTTGGATAATCAATGCTCGAGATTATACACGATAAATAGTAAGAAGCTGTCTTCACTGTTTCCGTTATCGACCGAAATTGCTTCATCAAATCATGGGTAACCTACCTGCCGATCGTGTCAATATATCGTCGCCTTTTTCAATAGCAGGCGTAGATTTTTGCTGTCCAATTTGGACTAGCCATGGAGTCAGAGGCAAACGTCATTACAAATCATATATCGCAGTATTTATTTGTTTCGTTTCAAAAGGAGTTCATCTTGAAGTGGTATCGGATTTGTCTGCAAACGCTTTCATCGCATCATTAAAAAGATTCATCAGTCGCCGCAGTTTGTGCAGGAAATTATATTGCGACAACGCCACTAACTTTGTCGGGGCTAGACGATGTCTTGCTCAATTTCGTTCAGAATTTTTGAAACAATCTGTCCAAAATGAAATAATAACTTGGTGTGCAGAAAATTCTATTGAGTTTCGTCATATTCCACCCAGATCCCCTCACTTTGGAGGCATTTGGGAATCAGCAGTAAAATCCGTAAAATCGTTACTGTATCCAACACTTCAAAGTCCTCATTTAACTTTCAAGGAACTTACTACAGTATGTACTCAAATCGAAGCCATTCTAAATTCTCGTCCGATAACACAACTTTCAAATGATCCAAATGATGAAGAAGCTTTACCGCCATCGCACTTCTGGAATCAAAGACCGTTAGAAACATTTATTGAACCACAGTCAACGTCAAAAAGTTCATATTTGACTAAATGGCAGAGAATCTCATCAATACAACAATACTTCTGGCGAAGATGGTCGTCAGAATACATTACATCACTACAGAAACGTTTGAAATGGCAAACATCCTCGTCAAATCTTCTAATCGGGAAACTGGCACTAATTCACGAAGACAACCTACCGCCACAAAAATGGTTACTTGGACGAATCATAGATATTAATCCTGGCAAAGACTCAAAGGTTCGAGTCGCAGATGTCAAGACCAAAACAGGTGTTCTCCGTCGACCTATTCACAAGCTTGCGATGTTGCCGGTAGACGAAGAAGTTGAGAGTATTTCGTAGAATCTCTCAAGGTGGGCTGCATGTTAGGCCAACTGGCTTTAACAACTAATTTTAATTATCATTTATAATTAGTTTCATTTTTGTTCTTTAATTTGTTGTTTTCAAATGTACCGCCAATTTTGTTTAGTAACTCATAATGCAACGATTGCACTGGCAATACCAATCGTTCCATTATGACTTTACCTAAAAATTGTTTCTTTTTTACCGTTGGCGATACAATTATAGTTAGTCTTTCTTTTCGAGTCATACACTACTGTCGTTCAACTATTGTCGAAATAACCAACCAAAATCCAGATCAAATACAAATTTTAAATTACAAAAATATAAGTTTTTTTTTCTATTTTCTTCC
Source organism: Xylophagus ater (assembly GCA_963422695.1). Classification (NCBI taxonomy): domain Eukaryota; kingdom Metazoa; phylum Arthropoda; class Insecta; order Diptera; family Xylophagidae; genus Xylophagus; species Xylophagus ater. The sequence continues at coordinate 38,650,869 of OY730479.1, read as the reverse complement.
TAAAAAATATTAAATCGGGGCATAAACTAATGTCCCTTAACAATATCCAACCCAACAGGGAAAACATAAAAAACCTAACCCAAAACCCTCAGCAAACAGCAATGCTTTCAAACTTCACAAAGCTTTCGATTTCATTTGCCGATGCCTTAAAAACAACAATCAGACTACGACAAATAATACTAACAAGCGAACAAACAACTTACCACCACCAACAATACCACCCTCAACCGAAACGAACACATCTAATCTAAAATTTATACAGGATCAATTCCAACACTACTTTGACATGAACCTTTTTGAACTTTCCCGCAAAATCGGTATTCTTACGGAGTTACTAAAATCAAACTCAAATGACGAAACTAAAAAACAGCAATTGTTCACCTTTGCTTTTGAACTACAGCCATACATACATTTACTTAACCCATAATTAGACTATTCTAAACAAATTCCTACCAAAATTACAACCAAATACCAAAGGCATAGTAATGACTAACGAACGTATCAGTACGACATTAACAGATTATCCCTTCAATTGATGACGACACAGAAGCGTTCCTCTCAACAGGACTAGATGAAAGCTAGTCCGTAAGTTCACATACTTTTTGTTTTTTCTTTAATTTTTCAGAAAACTTTTTCTCCATTATCCTAGTTTTAAGTCAACGAATTTAATTTTAATCATCATAACCTTAGATAAGTTAAATTAAGTTTAGACATTAAGGTTTATTCATTCTTCAAATAAATAAAATTTACCATTAATTTTAAGTATGTATTCTGCGATAAGATGAAAATAAATGGATTTAAAAAGTAACCAGTCACTCCTTTTGAATCATCAGTGAGAGTAAGAAGTAGGAAGCCAAATCCAGGACCACTCCAAACAAAAAAAGGTATTTTTTTTAGAAACAAATTAATTTCGTTTGAAATTCATTTTTTTGATTTCAGATGATAAAATTGATTGTGGATATTTGTCCAGTTAATTTTATGTCGGGTTACCAAACAAAGGACATTCGTTGCCTTGTTTGAAATACATTGAAATTAGTGACGGATATTTGCCTTATTAATTTCAATCGGGATTGATTTTGGAGATTCGTTGCCGAATCAACATAACGTAAATAGCCAAAAGCAATTTCAAACGAAATAAAGTGTTGTTTTGTTTTTTTTCAATTCAAATCACGGACAACTTTTGCCTGATTTGTTCCAATTCAAATCACGGACAACTTTTGCCTGATTTTTTCCAAATTAAATCACGGACATCATTTGCCTGATTTACTCCCAATTAAATGACGGACATCGTTTGCCTGATTTTCTTCGCAACTCAAATCACGGACATCGTTTGCCTGATTTACTCCCAATTAAATCACAGACATCGTTTGCCTGATTTTCTTCGCAACTTAAATCACGGACATCGTTTTACCTGATTTTTTTCTTAATTCAAATCACGGACAGCGTTTGCCTGATTTGTACCAATTAGAATCACTAACATTTGTCTGATTATAGCCTTTTTTTTATAACACTTCAGATATGCTTAATTCAAGCACAGCAAGATATCATTCACAATCATATCGAATAAACGATAAATCGAATGTATATACTATATCTCATCATTAGTGCCGGGAAGGGAGGAGGGGGAAGAGAAATGTTAGTGCGGCAGTGGTAAAATTAGTCGGAAGGAGAAAAAAAAAATTCCATCTCCTAACCGCCACCTTCAAACCACCACCAACAATCCACCACCTATTCACCAACACAAAATAAGATAAATTCAAATATATCGTTTAGTATCTATTAGAATTAAGATAAAATATATATATAGTCAACAACCGGTAGAACATAGAAACCGTTGTCCATAAAGGTTACATGCGCGATGATACAACCTCACGTCGTTAAATAAGTAAAAAACCGAGTTACTCCGGGGAAAACGATATAATACAAATGGTCAACAACTGAAACCAGCCCAATTAAGCGACCGACGATGTAGCAGATTCTGCGAATAAAAGACCTTTCAGTTTTTGCTTGTTCAGCGAAAAGTCAAAATGTTCAGAATTAATGTTAACACTCCGTAGCATTCTTGCGATCGGTTCGAACTTACTGTTTCCGTTTATTTGGAAATCTTAAGTTTTATACAAAACAAGCTTGATGTGTTTTATATTCTTTATTTTCAGAAAAAATCTTGTGAACCTCTTACAGTTTGAAGTCACAAAATCAATTGATACAAAAAAAGTGACAGCGAAAAAATACAATTTGTTTATAAAAGCAAAGTGAACTTACCCCCTTATTCTGAATGCAGTCATAACAAGTTCTGACTGGCATAAAATGACGTCATTGTCATAACTTTTTTTTTAATACTATTTGGTATTCTGGCGCGCTCATAACTAACAACTGTCATAAAAATATATCATAAGTTCTGACCGACAATATTTTAGATCACAACGGAATTTTATATGGGTTCTCTGAGTGATTCAATTGATAAATATGGAATAATTTCCACCATTCTTTTCAACACACAAATAATTTTACACCGATAGAAAAATTTCAAACCCATACAAACATTTTCGAGCCTATTTCTCAAATAACCACGAAAGCTCGCTCAAATTATACCAGTTTTAAAGTGTTATAAATTCATATTTTGGACATATTATGACCCGTTCGCCAGAATACGAATTTTCGTACCAGTCATAATTTCAGTCAGAACATTATTGTCATAAATATTTCTGACCGCAAAACTGTCACAATGCCAGAATAAGCATGTTAGTTTCAATGATAATTATTTTATTAATAATCAAAACCTTTTCAAAGTGGTTTTGATGTCAACATTCTCCCGGCCTTGAAATGATGAGTCAGTTCAATTTTGAATTTGTTGTTGGGAGAGGGTACAGTTTAATTATGGAGCGCTTTTGTGTTCCATTTTTAGTCTTGACAGAGGCAATTCTTGCTTTGTTATCCGCTCCCATATGTATATGTATGACGCGTCCAAGGAGCCATTGCGTTGGATGTGTAAATTCATCATGAATAAGAACCAATTCGTTTTCCTTAATATTTCGTGTTGTTGTCCTCCATTTCTTCCTCTGCTGTAATGATAATAAATACTCTTTAGACCATCGTTTCCAGAATGATTGCACCATAGATTGAATTCTTCTCCATCTTGTAAGGGTATTAATGTTTACGTCATCAATGTTTGGTTCTGGAAGTGATATCATCGGTCGTCCGATTAAAAAATGACTTGGAGTAAGAGGATTAAAATCTTGTGGATTATCGGACAGTGGTGTTAGTGGCCGTGAATTCACTATGGCTTCAATTTGTATTGTTAATGTCGTTAGTTCTTCGAAAGTTAGGACCTGTTCTCCAGTAACACGTTTCAAGTGAAATTTGATAAGTTTGATTCCTGACTCCCACAAGCCACCCACATGTGGCGAGTAGGGTGGAATAAACTTCCATTCAATACCTTCGTTTGTGTTGAAATTCATAAGAGCGGGTTGAGAAGTTTCGAAAAATGTTTGCCATTTTCCATTTCATTTTTCGCACCAAGAAAATTTCGTCCATTACCGCTATGTATAGTTCTTGGTTTTCCACGTCTAGCAATGAATCGGCGTAATGTCGCAAGAAAAGCTTCTGAAGGCAGGTCGCTCACTACTTCCAGGTGTACACTCTTTGTTGCAAAACAGATGAATAATGCAATATATGACTTTAACTTTGCACCGCTTGGTTGATTCTTGTTTTTTGTGATAAACGGGCCACAATAATTAACTCCTGTTATGTAAAATGGTTGGCTTGGTGTTGATCTTGACGCGGGAAGATGACCCATTTGCTGATGTACATTTCGTGGTTTATTTCTGAAACATTTGATACAAGTTTTAGTAATTCGTTTAGCTAATGATTTCCCTTTTATGGGCCAATATTTTTGTCGAATATGATATAACAGTGCTTGTGGACCACAATGAAATTGCTGTTTGTGATAGTACTCAAAAAGCAATTGTGTGAATGCGTGATGTGATGGCAGTAATATTTGATGTTTATTATCATAGGAAAGTTGTGAATTTTCAAGCCTACCACCAACGCGAAGAATACCTTGATCGTCAATGAAAGGTGCCAAAGAATTTATACTGCTGCGTTTTGAAACCTCCTTTCCTTTTTTCAGATTGATTATTTCAAGATTGTAAACTTTGCTTTGAATGATTTTTATCAAAGCATGTGTAGCATTATTGACTTCATCCACTCCAAGTTGTCCGATAGTTCGATTTGATTTCTTATCCTGGCAATTGTGAATGAATCTGAAGCAATAGGAATACACATTTATTAGTTTTTTATATGAACTGTATCTAAGAAATATTTCATCGTCATGTTGAGTAATTAAGGCAGATGAAGTAAATCGAAGTTCAGGTATTGCTTCATTTTCATTTAGTGTTGCATTGTAATTTGCATTGTCGATTTTGATATGCGATATATTCTATAACATGATGTAGTATGAGCCTTTGGAGAAAATTTATATTGTAGAATATCTTCATTTGGATTCCACATAATGCCAAGTGTTTTGATAGTAGTATTCTTTGAAGCATTCAGTTGAACTAATGTGTGTTCCGGTAATTCTGAATATAAACGCACATCATTTGAACAAATTTTGTGTAATTTCATTCCTGCAGAACTTAACATATTGGTTAATTGAGAACATATTTCTCGTAGATTGTTAATATCTTCACTACCCGTTAGTAAATCATCAACATAGAAGTCTTTTATAACATTGAAAGCTAATGGAAATTGTTTAGCTTGGTCAATTCCAATTTGATTAAGTACTCTAGTTGCCAAATATGGTGCACTTGCAGTTCCATAAGTGACTGTATTTAGTTTAAATGTTTTCAATTTATCTTCTTCGTCGTTCCTCCAAATTATTAATTGTAATTGTTGATCATCTGAGTGTATTTTAATCTGACGATACATTTGTTGAATGTCAGCTGTTAAGGCAAATTTCAATTTCCTAAATCTCAGTAAAATATCAAAAAGCTCTTGTTGAACAACTGGACCAACCTTAACCCTGGAGGCAATCTCGACGGACGCGACGGACGCAATGAACGCGTGAATTGTCAAAAACGTTAGTGACGGTATAAATATTTTTGTGTAGGCAAACTCGACGCCGTCGACGCCGCCGATGAAATTTGTAATTTTTATTATTATTTGATATAATCTTTGTGTTATAAGTTAAAATAGTTTTTTAAGCAGTGTAAATTAATAAAAAGAACTAAAATACCGTTTTTAAATGGAATGTTCACAAAATAATTCCCACACAAAAATTTTAAAATGACATTTGAACGCGTCCGTCACGTAAAAGTTGAACACGAATCAACTTTACAACGTCTGAACCATCGCGTCCGTCACGTGTACGTCGAGATTGCCACCTCCCATACATTTCATATGAAATTAACTTTTATTTGACACTTCACGCGTCCGTCGCGTTCATTGCGTCGTTCGCGTCCGTCGAGATTGCCTCCAGGGTAAGAATGTCGTTTAACGAAATTCCAGTAGTAGTTTTTGCAGATCCATCAAAAACCACTCTAAGTTTTGTTGTACTACTGTCAGGTCTTAAAACACAGTGATGCGGTAAATAATAATGGTGCAATTCCTTATTGATATCTTCATCTAAAGGACTCATGTGATTTTGCTGAAGATAATCATCCATGAACTGAATATATTGTTCCTTAAGACTTTTGTCTTTAGACAGTTTTCGTTCTAGATAATGGAATCTACGCGATGCTGCAGAGAATGACTCACCCAATGAGTCGATTAATTCAGTGTGAATTGGCAGTCGAACTACATATCGACCATGTTCTTCGCGATAATGAGTTAATAAAAAATGCTTTTCGCATTCTCGCTCTTCATCAGACATATGTGTGATTGGTATGTCTACTGATTCTGTTTCACAAAATTTCTTGATTTGAAAATCAAAATCCGTATTAGTGATTACGTTGCATATTTGATTCGGTTGCGATGAGTTGTATGATGAGACCACATTCCCACCTAATATCCAACCAAATTGAGTATTATTCAGAATTGGCAATTCTTCGTTGAGTTTGATATGTTCAGATTTGAGCATGTCATAAAAAACGTTAGCTCCAAGTAGGATGTCAATGAATCCACATATGTTGAATGGTGGATCAGCTAGCTTGATGTGCTTTGGTAAATTCCAATTCTGAGTGCATATATGTTGATTTGGGATTTCGTTTGTGATTTTTGGAACGATATGAAATTCTAAAATTTTATTATATTCATCCGTTAATCGTGATTTAATTAGTGTGCTAATCTTGTGTTTAATTCTGATAGTTGATTGGCTCAATCCAATAATAGTATGATTGACTTTATGACAAGTTATGCCTAGCTGCAATGAAAATGATTCTGTAATTGTATTTACCTGAGAAGTAAAGCTCTACATTGTTTAAATCTTCCAGTAGAATCACGAATTAAAATTATCGCTGTTGAGAGGAGTACCTGTGATGATAATTTTGATTGAGTGCACAATGCTGATGATTGTGCGTGTTGAGATAAATGTGGACTTTTTCTAATGTTGGTGGAGTTACATCTCTTGAGGAAAAACGGACATTCTGAGAATCTTGAATGTTGCTTGATACAAGATTCGAAGAGGCAGATTTAATGAAGTGATCATGAAGCAATGTGTGATGTCTATTGTTACATTTACGACATGTTCTAGTTGATTTGCACTGCTTAGCCATGTGAGCAGTACCTAAACAATTTAAACATAAATTGTGAGATTTCACTTCGTTAAAACGCTGAGTTTCATTTAGTTGTTGAAATTGTTCACAACTATATATGATGTGATTTGCTGTTTGACAAATAATGCATTTTCCTTGTAGCGCGGAAAATGTTTTTGATGTTGACTTAGCGAAATTGGTACGTTTATCCAACTTAGAAATCTGTAATTTTTGTTGAGGTATGTTACCAAAATTCATTGATTCTAATACGCGAATCCTTTTTTGTAAAAAATTTATCATACTAGCCCAAGTAGGTAATTCGTTGTATGAAGTTTGCATTTGCCACTGATTGAGGGTATCTCGATCCAGCCGATTCGATACTAATTGTATTGCACTGCACATCACTAGAAATTGCTGGAAATATTTTGATTTAATAAATAAATCAAAGGTATTTCCAGAAAGCTCCAGAATTAAATTGTTCACACGACCGAAACAATAGCGATGACTAATGTCCTAAAAAAAAAGCACATACAATACACTTCTCAATAATAATAGCAATGACTCATGCCATAAAAATAGCACATACAAAAAAATCTGTTCCAGAAAGCTCCAAAATAAATAATAAATCATTGCTTTGTGTATAAGAATTTTCTAGAGATCTTCTTTGTGTAAACGTTGCCACCTAGTTTTTAGAAAGCCAAACGACCAGTCTTTTCGAGAATATTCCGAGACACATCAATTTTATATAAAAGGAGACCTAGAGTCGAGGCTAGAATCAATTCAGATCAGAACTTCAAACTGTGAACTTGAAACATTCGGAGTAAAACTAAAGCTTTGATCTTAAAAGTAATTAAAATAGTGAAGCTCTAAAACTGTGATAAATAATTGTAATAATTAAATTATTGAAAGACAAATATTTTTAAGACTAATTGTTAAGCAGAAATAAGTACAAATAAAGTTTATACACTAAATTCACATAAATAAAAAGTGTTATCATTCTAATAACATCGAACCGAAAGACTAACACGTCACAGTATTAATAATTGATCCCAATGTTTAACTGGTTGGTTTAATGCTTCCAGTGCGCGTAAATGAGTTGTAACATCATCAAGAAGTTGACGAAGTTCAGAAGGGGATTCTTTATTGATTACTTTGGTGTCAATTATTTGCCTCACGTGCGTCTCAACAATTAATCTCATATTGTCATACCTGTCACACAAAAGTTTCCATGCAACTTGAAAGTTCTGTGGTAACATGTTGATATGACTGACAACCTGCAAAGCTTCACCACTCGAATGAATAATAAGATAATGTAATTTATCGAGATCAGTAATATTGGAGTGTTCTATTATTATTGATTTGAATAATTCTTTAAATGCAATCCACTTATCATAACCTCCAAAAAACGAATGTAGTTTAATTTCAGGTAGTCTTGTAATACTTTCGTGAGTAGACGTTATGTGCTGTTTTGAGTCCTTTTCCAAATGGGAGTTTATTAAGCCGATAATTTGAGAATGATTGTTGTAAAATTCTGTTATAATTTCCGCTTGAGCTTCTGGAATCTCTTCATCATCTAAAGCATCCAGAATTTCTTCTTGAACTGCATCAAATTCATTTCTATTTTGTTCCATTGCTTCTTTCCTAGCTCTCAATTCATGTATAGAATCTTCCTGTGGATGAAATTTATTAGTAAATGTTCTAAAGTTAAATTGTGTACCCTTTATGATATTCCGTTTTTTAACCAGTTTCTTCATCACAGCTTCCGCCATTTCTGCAATGCGTCTTTTGTTGTAATTTTTCTTTTATTTTAGTTATCCCAAGTCTTGGATCCAGGTTCGAAGGACCCAAAATGTTTCCGTTTATTTGGAAATCTTAAGTTTTATACAAAACAAGCTTGATGTGTTTTACATTCTTTATTTTCAGAAAAAATCTTGTGAACCTCTTACAGTTTGAAGTCACAAAAGCAATTGATACAAAAAAAAGTGACAGCGAAAAAATACAATTTGTTTTATAAAAGCAAAGTGAACTTAGTTTCAATGATAATTATTTTATTAATAATCAAAACCTTTTCAAAGTGGTTTTGATGTCAACACTTACCATAATCCGTGCGATGGCTGTCGATCATAAATAAGTTAACTCTTCTTAGAGAGTGTGCACTAACTCTTAGTTTAAGGCGATTAAGGAGGCTCGGAGACTCAATGGCACCAACTAAAATTTGATGAATGAAGACTATATCAGCTAGCTCATGCCGTTTCTGCAATGACTGAAGATCAATTAGTTTAAGACGATTGCAGTAAGGAGGGAGATTTATGGCATTGCTCCAAGGTAGGTCTCTAAGAGCAAACCGAACAAATCTACGCTGTACAGCCTCAATTCTCTCAAAGTGTACCTTATGGTATGGAGACCAAAGATGGCTAGCGTATTCTAGTAAAGGTCTAACAAAGGTAATATAGAGATTTGGTGACATACGGATCAGAAAATTCTTTTGACCAACGTTTTATAAACCCCAGCATCGATGACGCCTTATTAACAATTGTTCCAATATGTCGTCGAAAATTAAGCTCGCGATCACAAATAACTCCTAAATCTCTTATAAAATCAATTCTCGAAATAGAGTTTTCTGACAAGGAATAATCGACTACGAACTTATTACATTTCCTCGTAAAAGATATTAATTGACACTTTTTAATATTAAGTGCCAAATCAGAATTCCTGATAATGGACGTAACATCACTAATAGCGATAATAAATAAAATTGGACCAAAATGACTCCCTTGAGGGACTCCAGAATGGGCAATAAAAGGATCAGACTCAATAGCACGGAAAAGAACCCGATAACGTCTACCAGAAAGGTAGGAATTAATCCACTCTCTAAAAAGGGTAGGAAATCCAAGATGTCGTAACTTCAGTAAAATAATACTTTGAGACAATTTGTCGAAAGCTTGACTAAAATCGGTAGCAATTACATCTATTTGTTTGCCTTGCTCCATCGAGTTGATGGCAGTAGAGACAAACTCAGTCAAATTAGTAGTTGTTGATTTAGCTTTAAGGAATCCATGTTGTTTCGGGGATATAAATGGTTTACAATGAAAGTAAAAGGAGTTATAGACAATACTTTAAAAAAGCTTAGGCGTGCAAGATAACTTCGCTATAGCCCTATAATTGCTAATATCTGCCCTAGAACCCTTTTTATGAACAGGGATGATAAATGAATCTTTCCAAGCATTTGGAAAAACACCCGAAGTTAAAGATTTACGAAAAAGGGACGTAAGCGGTGCAGATAAATTATGGCAGCGTTTCTTTAACACTATTGTAGGCAAACCATCAGGTCCCGAAGGAAAATCATCCTTTAGCAGTAAGATTTGATCAAACACCATTCCCTCGTCAATAATAATTGAGTCAAGTGTGGATTTCGGATAATTATTCAGATAACTAAAATAGTCCTCATCAGGTATGAAATTACTGCCAATAACTGTTTGGCTAAAGAAGGAGGCGAGAAGATTGGTAATAGTTTTGGCATTGTTTGACGAGCTATCCATATATTTCATATTTCATTTACTATTAATAAATTTCCAGAACTATCTCGGGTCAATAAGTGCATCCTAGACAAACATGAGTTATGTTCAAATTCCAATAGGCTATGGAACTCCTTCAGCAACGATAAGATCCCGCTATGATCTGAAGCATTACCAGAATTTAAATATTTCCGCCATGCTTTGTTCCGCAGATTTCGCAAACTCTTGAACCTGGTGGTATACCAAGGGGGAGACGAAGTTAGATTCTCTTGAGAGCAATATGGAACCGATAAGACGAAACATTCAAATATCGTCGAGTAAAAATTTGTGATACATACATTGATGTCTGAGTCATTGATAATATCATCGAAGTTCGTGTCATCTAGCAACATATTAAGTAAATTGAAGTCTGCCTTACGAAAGTTAAATTTGCAAACAATGTCAGGGCAAACTTCAACGCTGGCCATATCATAGGCAAGTACCAAATTCAAAGATGGATGGTAAGGATCAACTTTAGAAAAACTGAAGTCAGCCTGTTTGACCAAACAGTTGGCAGAATTGGAGCTAAAAACCAACTCCAATAACCTATTCCGACAATTCTTAACGCTGTTTATCTGTTGAAGATCGCATGCTGTAAAGCTATCAACAAATAGTGTTTTTTGCGACGATGAAATATTGGTAGCAATATAATGAATATCATCCTCCGATTGCACCCAAGTCAAATGAGGTAGATTGAAATCACCTAAAATAATTAGGGGCGCATGAAATCGTTGACGAAATCAACAGCAGCAATCAGAAGTTGATAGTGTTCATTAGTACAAGTTGGAGGCATGTAGCAATTTAAAATGTAAATTATATCATGCTTTAGAGAAATTTTAACACAAACCAGTTCTAACAGTTCACTATTTGGGATGACAAAGTGCGAACAGTCAAACACAGATCGGACTGCAATAAGAGCTCCGCCACCAAAGCGACAGAATTGATCTGCACTAGTGTACCGATCCTTACGAAAAATTTGAAAATCCGAGTTAAAAATCTCATTGTCATTAAAGCCACTGTTTAACCACGTTTCCGTCAGTACGAAAATGTCGTAGGGAAGAACTTGCCCGTTCAAGAAAACTTCACGCAGTTTGGAACGCAAGCCCCTTACAGTTTGATAGTAAAGGAACAAGCGAGTTAGTTTTTTGAAACTTTTAAAATACCAGCAGAGGAAACGCGGCGATTTGCTAATTCCCTCGGTATTAATTCTTTGACCAGCGATTTTTCAGGCCAAAAGGACGGTGAAACTACCTTAGAAAAAAAGATCATCGGGGACCAAAAGTTTGAAAGAAGCGACATGGCTATTAACCTTATTAATTTTAACACATCTAACTGCCTTTTTAAAGTTACTAGGCAGCAAAGATGTCATATAATTTATTACATCCGTCGATGTAGTTGAAGGTAGGAAGCGGGAAACAAAAATCGATTTCGGATGGGGTACAATGTGCAGAATAGGCGAAGGGATAACATCGGTTTGAGATTGGTTATTAGTGTTGTTATTGCTAGTATTACGGCTAATACATGTAGTTTTAGTATTACTACTTTTGTTATTATTTTTAATTTTATCATTAACATTAATATTGACTTTAAGGGTACTATTAGTTTTATGTATTAATTTACTCTTATTTTTACTATTGTCGTTCCTTATATTTTTAGTTTTATTATTACTGTTACTAATAATATTGCTATTACTATTACTATTAGTATTATTTTTATTGGAACAATTTTCCCTCCTATTATCACTATTAGTTTTCTTATTATTATGATTATTAGTATGATTCTTATTACCGTCAGTAACATTAACGTTTACATTATCAGGGATAAGGTCAATGCAAGTAGAGATGTCCGTTACGCTGACAGGCATTTTAGCATTGACATTATTGCTGCTAATATACTGAGTTAGCTCAGAGGTCAACTTATTCAATTCTGCGTAAGCAGCCACATTAGACGAAACCAATGATGTGCATGACTGTATTTCGCTACGTAAAATATCTAACCTATCGACAATAGGTCTTTCGTGAAATTGGGGCGAGTCACAATTATTAGGTAACGAATTAGTGCTGAACATAAACTCAGAGACATCATTCTGAAGGGTGCTAAGTTTGGATTCAAACTGTGTCGTTTTTTTATGAGTTTTGAAAGGTCATGCTGCATCATCGAGCAAGCCGAAGAGAGTTTATCGAAGCCATCAACAAAATTACGCAAGTCATCGATATTTTCTCCAATATTGGATAATTTCTCGTCAATTGCTTTAACCTTGTTTGCAGTGAAGGCCGAGTCCACCCTTAGAGAGTCGAGGACCGCTTTCGCTAAGTCAGTGTTTGAGGAAGTGAGTTTTAAAAATTTTAGAATGTGACAAGGTTTTTTGTCAGAGCATTCCGAACAGGTAAAGCATTTACTCTCTTTAGGCAACCTGATACACGATCGATGAAATGAGCGCTCGCACACTCCATCACAAGCGATCGATGCATGAACGCCGGTTGGACCACAGCAAAGAGGGCATTCAATTGTTGCCATAATTAAATTGAATCGAAACAAACAAAGACGAAGGCAAAAAAAAAATTAAAACAAACAAGATTAAAAACAAACTAACAAGACGTGTGAACAGGCCCTTAGTATAAATTAACTCTATACTAATACCAACGAATGAAATTAAAAAAAAAAAAAAAACTTTTGTATTCTTTTTTGTTTTTTATTTTTTTTTGAAAAAAAAAAGAAAGAAAATTTTTCCCTTCGAAAATGACAGTGACAAAAACACAAATTACGGTACCTTTATATAAAACTTTTATTTTTTTCATGCAGGAAACATATAAAATATTAAATGTTAAATGCAAAAAATCAAATGAACAAATATGAAAAAAAAATTTAAAAAATTTTGTCAAGCACCAAACACCGTAATTTAGGGCTGCCAACCGTCCTTTATTGGAAAGGACAGTCCTTTATTTTGCTTTTTTGTCCTTGTCCTTTATCGGAGCCTCAAATGTCCTTTATTTTTAAAATCGTTCCGTTAATTAGGCATTAATTATATGAAAGGAAATAAAACAAACAATTTTGACACTATTCAAAAGTCTAATTTGTTTACAAGATGTAAATCAACAAGCAGCAAATGGCATTTAATTTTCAAAAGTAGTGATTTCAGCTGTATGAATATTTTCAAAATTGTTTCGTTCGTCATTCTAAAATCTTATATAATCACCCATATTTTGCATTTCACTTTTTGTGAAATGGAAGGGTGAAAACGTAAATCGGTGTTCTGGAATTCGATCGGACTGAAAAACGAAAATTTCGTGAATTGAAATTTCGAAAATAAAATTTTGGTGTTCTGAAATTCGTTTTACTGGAAATGTAATCGAAATGAATTCACTGTTAGTTGGTGTTGTGGAACTGATGTGAATTGATACAAAACTAAGGAAAACATTTAAAATAAATTTAAGTTTTCTTCACTCCATTAGACTTTTTGAATATTATTTTATAAAATTTATAAAATTTTCTCTGAAATAAATGTTTAAAATTTTTAAAATATCAATTGATCCCGGAATTGTAATTAGTAGCAACCGGACTCGAGATATCAAAAATTTCTTAGAAAAATGCATTACGGTAATGTAATACAGGGTTTTACTAAAATCTCCCTCAATAAAATGCCATTCAAAATATTTCTAATATTTTTGTCATAAAACGAATTTATTTTTAGATGAAATACTCAATTGAATACATTTTATTGGTGTCATTTTCATGTGAATTGCAGAATATGGGTGAATATTACAATTCTAAGATGTTTTTTTTTACTTACCTCACTTTCAAAATAAATAACATAAATAATTATGTAGAGTAGTAAAATTTAAAATTAACTAATTAAATTTTTCCAGTGGCGTAGCAAGTGCGTCTATCATGCCCCGGGTGCCGCTCATAGGGGCACCAAATGGACTCCAATTTAAACAAAGTTTGTTAAGTAATTTATTTAATGTCCACTGAATGGTGTGAAAGGGAAATGTTGTTCTTGTTTGGTTGATTTTGTGGACTTTTTTTTTTTTGGTCGCCAAATCCGTCCTTTATTGGGTTTTGAAAAAGTTGGCAACCCTACCGTAATTAGATTAAATTTATTAAATATATTAAAACACAAAAAGAAAAACAAAATAACAAAGAAAAAACACAAAACACGTCTACACCACTCAACGAAACAAAACGTTTTTTTGAGTAGAAATAGCATTTATTTGGAGAGAACTGTCGAACGGGGTAGAGTTGCTGATATTAGGAGAAACATCGAACGAAGATTACGGATAAAGTTATATAGTTATAAGACGAAAATATTAATAAGTGCATGAAGTAGAATTAAGATATTGAATTAATAAAGAAAAACAGAATTTTAAACAACTCAATCTTTTTTTTTTTACCATCAACCTATCCAACATTAATTTTCAGCGTGATTATGTTGTAATTGGTTAAGAGTATACAGCTCATAAACAATTACAATTACGTCACATAAATATTGAGTAGGAGACTCAACAATAAATATGCCAATTTTGCTTCCGCCTCTATTTTTAAATACAGTGGATGTGCGGTTTTTCACATTAAAAACATATAAATTCAAGCCGTCATCTTTTTAGCTATGTATCGTTTTTTTTAGATTTCATCACGTTAGTGCAAAAGAGATAATTATGAACTTAGCTTTAATTAGCAATTCCAAAACTTATGTAATGTATTTGAAATACACATAATAAAAAAATTTGGTCTACTTACGCAAACACATATGCTTATGAAAAATGTTTGTTATACATGCACCAATACTTGAAAAATGTTGGAAAAATCATATTGGCGCCTAAAAGTATAAGAAAACGCGTGGTTTTTGTTTATACAAATTGACTTAAAAAAACCCCGATTGCTTTCTTTGTTTCATTCTTTCTTTGGTCCAAAATTCATAAGACTATTTATGCTGTCGCTTGCTACAATTGTCTTATAGGAAGTGCGTTGTGAAATAAAAATTTGTGGTTTATAGGTTACTTCATTCTTTCTAATGAAAAATTTTAATTTTATTCCCCTTTCTTTTTTGTGATTTTCTTACTTTTCCAATGCGCGAGGAAACTTCTCGAGGCCGAGACGAACAGTAAAAAAAATTCATCGGAATCAGTCAATCCGTTCTTGAGATATCATCAAAAAAGCCGTTCCATACAAAATGTATGAGAAAATTAATTTTCTTCATCAACTTTTTTTTTCGTGATTTTTTCCGATGTTTTAATAGTTATTCTGCTATTCGTGGCGGAGACAAATCCAACAAACCAAAGATCATAAAAATTGGTCCAGCCGTTCTTGAGTTATAAGTGGTGTAACTAACACGACTTTGTTTTATATATAAAGATTTAGAATAAATGTTACAATAAATTTTTCGCAATATATTTTTATTTTATGTAAAATAATTATCAATGATATTCTAACGAACATGTCTTCCTTCAGTAAGAGCATTATCACTCGCAACAATTTCAGAAAAATGGAGAACATTTTCATCTCCATCTTCGTCTTCGTCTGTTATATCAGTTTCGATATTTGCTTTTCTTAAAACCTTGTGCAAAACGATGCAATCATTAATAATCTTTCCTGCCTTAATAGGATCATAACACAAAATTCTTTGTTTTGAAAGACATCGAAACCTACTCTTTAAAACGCCTATGCATCGCTCCACAATGCAACGCGTTTTTTTATGAGCAATGTTGAATTTTTCTTCTGCATCATTAACTGCTGTACTAATCGGAGTTATTATCCAAGGTTGTAAAGGGAATCCACTGTCTCCCAAAATCCAATAATTCCGGTCTCCTCTAGAGTATCTCTCTTCTAGATTACGTTTCAATGCTGAACGACGCCAAATATAAGAATCATGAGATGTCCCTGGAAACTTTGCATTTGCATACCGAATAACATAGTCCGCATCGCACATGATTACCAAATTTATTGAATGACCACCTTTACGCCAATAATAAATATGTTCAATATCATTACTTGGGCTAGCAATTTTAATATGGGTGCCATCAATTAATCCAATTATTCCTGGAAAAGACGCGGTTTGGTAAAATTAAAAGTATCGTAAAGCAGAAAAAAATTTGAAATGCGCTGGCAATCCCGAAACTCTTTCTGATACCACAAAACGATGATTGATTTTTTCTAAAAAGTCCTTACAAAGATATTTTGGAAATCGATACAGTTCAACGAAACGTTCATTACTTATGGCTTCAAAAGGATTTTCAGTGTCCCTCAATCTTCTACGCAAAATAATCATGTGCCTCCTATGATATTAAAAATAACACACATATATAAAATATTAAAAATTTTTAAGTAAATTACTACTTTTCGATACCTCTTGCTTGTCTTCTTAATATGATTAAATGTAAATAGCCGCTTATGATTTTATAAATCTTTATTGCAACTATTTTAACTATTTTTCCGCAATTATTGCAAGTTTTTGAACAAAATCCTCACTAAATACTGCACGTGTCAAACAAATTACAATTATTTTGACAAATGAAATTTTCATTCAGCACCTAGAAATTTTCACTCAGCACTTGAATGTATACTTTGCATTTATAAAAGAAATGTATTTTTGAATTTATTTTAACGATTTTTTTTGGAAATGAGTACCAAAAACTATTAAGTTGTATGAAATGCCAGAAAAAGGGAATTAGCGCAATTTTTAATTGGAAATGTTTTGTTTTAACCTGCTAAAATGAAAAATGAAAAATGAAAAATTATATTTGCGAAACGTTGTCACGGATGCAGATTATTTTAAATTTTCCCTGACCAATCAGAATGGTCTGTCAAATTTGCGAAAAATCTTCGCAAAAGTAATCAAGCCGCGTGACAAGCCTTATTAAAAGAAAAAAATTTCTAATTAACGAAATCTTTCATGCAGTTTACTAACAGAAAAATGCTGACTAGCTCGAGAGGATGACAGCAAAATGGGTGACAAAAAATTTCCCGATGGTAAAAATAATTTCCTTTTCGAAATTAAATTTGTGAAGCGGCAATAATTTTGTGAAAAGGTGAGAAAATAGAGGTGACAAAAAGCAGTTGGAATTGGTCTCCTGAATTCAATATTCAATTCTTAAATTCGGTATTTACATCTGTCAGTACTAATAGAATGCACCATGCAGGACAGTGATTACTTTAAGCATTTGTCACCAATCGAACTGACGTTCAAAATAACCATACATAAAGCTACGAAAATGCGTCACTGTGGGTGCAAGTAAACATGGATTTAAACACTGAGTTTGAAGCACATGTTTTTCTTATTCAGAGATTACGCTGTTAATTTTTCTTTATTAATTTTTTTTTTAACCTAAAAATTTTTGTTTCATTATTTTTCAAAAAGAGAAAAATAATTTGTTTTAGTTTAGTGCTAAATAGTACTAAAATTTATTTAATTGAGGATTAAACAATAAAAAAGAATACAAATTCATTTCAAATTGACGACATCTTTCACACAATTTACTAACTGAAAAATGCTGACTAGCTCGAGAGGACGTCAGAAAAATTGGTGACAAAGAATTTCCTGACGGTAAGCATAATTTCCTTTTCGAAATTAAATTTTGTGTAGTAGCAATACTCTTTTAAAAATTAAGGAAATTTTTCAAAAAGCTGAGAAAAAAGTAGCAAATGTTCGTCGTAATCGCTATCCAGTACTAATAGAAAATGCTAGAACAGACCGAATTGTCTACTAAAAAATGTATCAAAGGCTCAGTATAATATACAGTAAACAATCTGGGAATTGAAGAGAAATTAGACGCGATCCTCCCAATACCTCCTTTGAAAATGACAGAAACAAAAAATTCCGCACAAAATAAAGAAAGAAAATTAAAATTTTCCATTAGAAAGAAAGAAGTTACCTATAAAAAAATATTATATTTTACAACGTGCTCCCTATAAGATAATTGTAGCAAGGGAGACCAATAATAGTCTTATGCGTTTTCGACAAAAGAATGGATGAAACAAAGAATGCAACATACCCCGCGTGCTTCTTAAGCGCCTAATCCATGTACCAAACTTTTTTCAAGTATTGGTACCTGTAAGAATAAATTGTACCAAAGTTTTTTCAAGTGTTAGTGCCTATATAACAGCATTTTTGATAAGCACGTGGGTTTTTTTAAGTACAAGAAATTTTTTGTTATGTACTTTTCAAATATTTTAAGTGTTTGTGCCTGTATGAATTATTATCAAAGTGTAACTATAGTAAAGTGGCGAAAGTTCCTATCCTTACCGTACCGCCGTTTTTCAAATTTTGCCTGCTCTTTTTCAAAAAAATTTCTATCCACTGCTGACATAGATAGCATTAAAAATTGTACATACGGGTGAAAGAGAAACATGATGTCATATGATTTTGAAAAACATCCCTAATTTTTTTGTTCGAAAAATTGATCCCATGATGGTGTTGCCATTAATGTATTTTTTTAAACTGATTGTTTAACTTTTTTAAAAAATGATGAAAATCTTTAATAATAGAGTTATTATTTAAATGAATATTTTAATAATGAAAAATGAAATTAATATTTCTTTATTCTTTGCTATTTTAGTCTTAATGCAGTATTTTCTTTGATTTTTTATATAATTGCAAAATTGAAAATTACATTTGCCGGCAATTTAAAAAAACCGTACTTGACTGTTTTCAGATGTTGAAAAGCAGCCAGGCACAAAACACTTAAATTTATTTTGTTTTAAACGTTTAAAATTTTCCATATTTTAAACCGCATCTAACTCCAACGATTTTTTTTGAAAGAATAACATTTTGCAATATTGGCAACACCACTAATGGGTAATTTTAAAATTTAAACAAAAAAACTAAGTCAGAAATTTGTATACAAATGCACACATACCAGAAAAAAATTTGGCGCAAATTTTTTTTTTCTGGGATGTATGTAAAATTTGTGCCCAAACAAAAGATTCCGGGATCAAATCATAAGATTCCATCTAATTTTTAAGAACATTTCATTCTCTCTCTTGCTAATGGATTTTGCCTATGAAAAATATATGTACTCTTGCGTATTCTTTTCCCCGTCTGCCACGTGCTTTTTCTAGCTACTTCGCTAGCTTTCCTCACTTTACCATAGTTACACTTTGTTATTATTTACATAAATGTTAGAACTGTTTATTAAAGCTAAATGTATATTCATCTCTGTTCCACTTACATAATGTAATCTCAAAAAAAATGGTAGCTAACTGAAAAGATGTCTGGTTGAATTTATATACATTTTTATTGAGAAAAAGCATACATGCACGGAAAATAAAAATTATGGGTGGCAAAAGCGGGCGAATAATTCTCGAGGTCACTCATCAGTTTTCACATTTTGTTCCACTGATTTTTTACTGTATATTAATACTGTGTCCAAGGTTTAGTGGGTGGAAAACTTTGAAAATTTATGAGCGGTTTGAGGCTACCCAAACCCATTCCGATATGCTGCATGAGGATTCCTTTTGGATCGATTCAGCCATGTTGTTAGATACGACAAAGGTCTTATTTTTTGTTCGATTTAGTCCGTCTTATAATTTTCACGTGGATTTTTTTATTAATCCATTTTAAAACAATAAAACCAAATTTTACAAACTCAAATTGAGAGTTAAATTAATCGAAATTGACATTTTAAACTTGAAATTAAAATTGGTTAAATTTTTCTTTAAAAAGAAGGTAGCAAAAATATTTTTCGCAATTTTGTATGGAATTCGAAATTTTTCGTGTGAAAAGTATGTGAATTTAAAAAAAAATTGAAAATATAAGGAAATTGTTCATGCTAATTTAAAAAAAAACAAAGGGTTTTGGTGGTTCGAAAGAAAGTGCTACTGAGAAGCTTTTATGTTACTTGTAGTTTTTAATTCGAAATCCTGTTTTTCTTGCTCCTTTTAACACGTTATGTAGAAAAAGAAAATTTTTTTTAAAAGAAAATTGTTGAAAATTACGAAAATTTCTCTTAATTAGATTAATAGAATTGGAATTTCTTTTTTATGAAACGTAAAAATTTTTTTTTTTCTTTATTTGTGGGTGTTCGTGAGGTTTAAGAGCCTGAAAAGGAAGAAAAATGTTCATTTTTCCTGTGAAAATTTGAAGTAAAAAAGGAGTAAATGAAAGTTTTCTCCTTTTGTTTGGACGATGTTTTTTTTAAAAGTAAGTAATTAATAGAGGAATAAAAAAGGAAGTTTTTTTTTTATAAACCGTAGAAAAACAAAATTGCAAGTTTTCCATTTGGGATTACTATTTAAAATGGAGAAAATAAAACAATGATAGTAATAAAAATTGGAGTTCGTTCAACGCATTTCATTTGGAAGTAAGTTTTAACAGATTTGAATTAATTTTCAGTGTATAGAAAAAAGCAGTAAAAACAAAACCAAGTGCTTGAAAATTTAAAACTTATACTTCTTAATCAAATTGTTAAAGTAAACTTTCAGCCCTGCCTAGAGTTGCCAGCATTTGGCAAGCGATTCCCCAGGGAGCGGATTAGCAAAACAAAAAATAAAAGGAAATGAAATAATAAAAATATACAGTTACTCACTTTAATAGTCGGACAAGCAAATATTACATTTAAAAATCTACAGTTACTGCAGTAAAAATTACTTTTTAAGTATATTTTTCTTTTAATATATCTGACAAACCCTGTATTATTCAACCGTACAATAATACACAAATTCGCTAAATGTAATCACTTGTCTCTATTAATTTCGCTTAAATACGACTTTTTCCTCGCAATGCGTCCATTATTTCCATTTTCTCGAATCGCCCTGTGCACGGTCTCTGCATTTATAATCTTGCCACTCTGCCAGCTCGGAAGTTATTTTTGGTGCACTAATTTTAGGATTATCTTCCACTTTTTTCATAATCGAGCGCTTACCGTGGTCGTTTAGTAAATTTGGTCGTCTTTTCTAAGAAATAGAGTCAATTCCATTCTCCTTTTCTTATCGCTTTATAATGTTGCCAACGGTACTTTTGGGGTAAATTGACATTTCCTGAAATTTGTTCGTATCTTTTCCCTTTAATATAGTGGAAAGTAACCAGTTGTCTTTGGTAAAACGAAGAATTTTTGCCTCTTTGGTGTATTGTATTTTTAGTACACATTCAGTGTGACTTCATGAAATACAAAATTTTTACTGATGCAATATTAATAAATGATGCTGGTTGAAACAAACGTACCGTTAAATTGAAGGACGATTTACTGTGTAAGAAATGCATCCATATGCAAAATGTCCAAATATTAAAGTGACGTGGATTGGAGAGAGTGCGAGATACTTATGAATCTATTGAATTCACTTTAATGGCTCTTTCCTGTATTATTGCGCAGTTGAATAATACAGGGCATGTCAGATATACCAAATAAAAAAGCTATTTAAAAAGTTATGATAGTATACACATGGTCCGTCCAAAAGAACGGGTTTTTCAATAAGAATTTTTGGGTAATCTATGAAAACCACATTTCGTAAATTTCGTTATAATCGTCCATCAGGGCGAGCAATTGAGAATTTAGTGGAAAAGTTTTAGTCTACTGGTTCAGTACATAACGTAGTAAAAACATGTGCTTGTTTCGGTCGTATAACTGACGTCGTCCACAAGTATCACAGGCCGTATTTTGCGAATGGACTTGGGTCTAAATCCTTATATGGTCCAATTATTTCAAGATTTAATGCCACCAAATCATTTTCAACTTAACAATTTGCTGATTGGATCATTGAACATGTTGCTGGATTTTTAGAAAAAATCATCTTTTCTGACGAGAACCATTTTCATTTGAATGGCTACGTTAATAAGAAAAATTGTCGCATTTGGGCTTCTGAAAATCCAAGAGTAATTCTAGAACACTCATTATATTCATCTCGTGTCACTGTTTCGTGGGCATTCTAGGTTATCGGGATCATTGGACCGTATTTTGCCTAAAATGAGACTGATGTTGCTGTTACTGTCAATGGAGAGCGCTACATAGACGCCTCTGTAACAACCAATCTTTTATGGCCTTTTTTTTGACGATATGGTTGTCGACGACTTGTGGTTTCAAAAAGGCGGCACAACAAAAAACAAACGATTTTTGAAAACCAAATTCTAATTTCGTGATGCCAATTGTCCACCAAGATCTTGCAATTGACAACCTTTGAAATGTTTTTTGTGTGGCTGTGTAAAAGATGAGGTTTATAGTAATAATCGAAGAACAATTACAGAACTCAAAACAAATACCGGACGCGTAATTCGTGAGATAGAGCAACCATTATGCAGAAATGTGATCGAAAGTTTTGTCAAATCAATCGACGTCTGCAAACGTACATATTCATGGTTGACGTTTTATTTTAATTTATTCCAATTTATAGTATATAGTACCATAGTATTTGTTAAAATGACTGTGACATAAAATTTCATGTATTTATAGTCTTTTTTACAAATACTATTAAAAACGACGTCAGACGTCCCATCAATTTATATAGAATTGATTACATGTGGTAGTACATAAGCATATATGGTAAATACATATTTTTCCAAACATTTTTACGGCGAAATTATTAAAATCTATTATTTTTTTCATTAGCATTTGTCAAATTAGAGTTCAAACTGTCACAAACTCACAATTGACTGCTGGTATACGCAATAATTTTAGCAACAAGTTTACTGCCATAAATTGTTAGTGTAAATCAGTCCACAATGTGCATGTAAATGTCTAACTTAATTATCCAGTCACAATAAAAATGGTGGATATATTTAAAATATTTCTGATAGTAATGTATGCAAAGAAAAAATAAATTGCGAAAAACTGAAATCGATTAGAACCAGAGTCTCATTAGTTTCTTGAAATGAGGTCTAAAAAGGCGTGACCATTCTGCCATTGTACTTATCTGTTCAATTCATTTCTAAAATTCTAAATATTATTCAAACAAAACTATAATTATTTGAAATGTCATGATTGTAAAACCTATTATATTATTTCCAATTATTATTACATATGTGTATTAACTATTTAGACCAGGCATGTCAAACTCCAAATGCCAGATGGGCCAAATAATTAAGAAAAAAAAGCTGGTGGGCCACAGGCAGAAAACATTTTTAAATTTCATAGCATTTATTGATTCAATATTTTACATATTACTCGTTTTTTTTTAAATTTGCAATATTTTGTTTTTTACTAAATTTGCAATATCGGCAGAAAATTTCGTTGCACTCTTACTTCGTTTACATGGCGGTTTCAGAATTGACTTGAGATCGACTTGAAATTCAACCCGAGTTTTTTATCTTTACCGGATTGAAAAATTGACTTGAAATCGACTTCAAATCAACGTCAATTTCATAGACGCTGCCAATCAAATTTTTTTTTTTAGGTTATGTTTCCCCTCTTTTCATACTTCATTTAAAATTTTCAATTCGATTTGAAGTCGATCTGGGTTTACATGCAAATCTCAAGTCGATCAGAAAAATTTTTGTGATCGGATTGACTCAAGTCGATTTGAAGTCGATCTGGGTATACATGCACGATATTCAGATTGAAGTCGACTTCAATCCGGTTACATAACGAAGTATCTTAATTTTCGAAATTGAATTTAAATGATTCACAATCTTGACCTACCAGGAGAAATATTACCATTCATGAGAGAGAATAATTGCTCACACTAGTATATACTTCCAAACATAGAAATAATTTTGTAAGCAAATTTGTGAGTTTCTTCAGATAGCTCAGCTGGAATATATAAAATTTAAGTACTTCTGTTAATTTTTGCTTCAAATACGTATCACACTGAATTTCAGTCCCTTCCATTTGCATCTGGTTTTGAACTTTTTTTTATTTCGATTGAAAAAATGCAAAAAATTGTGTCAAAAGACAGCTTTTTGAAAAATGGCTGATATTTCCAAGTTAAACTTGCAGTTTTTGCTACAAAAACAATATGAAAATTATAATCAGTGAATTTTAGAATTTTTATTCGGCCCTTTTTATTTATACTCGGCCATTATATATTTCAAAATAAAATTTTACGTCGAAATAGCTCAAAAGGTATATTTGAGTCGACAAAGAGATTTCGAAGTGTTTCCATCTCCCTACGAGATTTCATTTTACGTTTATAATTTTGAAAACTAGAGAAAAAAATGAATTTTGAATGGAAATATTCCAAAAAAAAATTCTTTTAGAGCATATTGAAAAATTTATATATGTTTTTGTATCAAAGGAGACATAATTCATGTTTGTTACAAAATATTAAATATTACAAAAAAAAAAACAAATTCAAGGAAAGGCGCGCAATTCACATTATTAAAAAGGGTCGTCCATTTGCCAATTTTGATACTGGCTGAATAGCGCGGAATAAGTTTGCAGGGTTTACACAAACATTTTAGGAGATTTCGAAGGAGATTTTGTTGATATCTCGAGATTTTGAAATCCTCTATTTGTATGGGAAATCTAGTAGATTTGGATTTAGATTTGGCGAAATCTAGCAAAATCTGGAGATTTGAGGGAGATGGAAACATGGTATAATTTTTTTTCCTATTCATATACATTACAATACTAAACAGTATCAGTCCAGTGTTTGTGGCATGAGGTCTGTCTTTTTTTCAAATTAGTTTATTTTAATATAATCACCGTTTTAACAACACTAAATTTTGTATAAATAAAACTTTGACACCTTTATTGATTTCAATTTTTAAATAAATAATTAACAATTTAATTTTATTTTAACTTATAATTATTTCATTATATACGTATTACGAGATACATACCTCTCATCATCAGTAAATATGACTGAATATAATACAAAATCAGTTAACTGATTTTCAAATTAAATTGTAAATTATTTATTTAAAAAGTGAAATCAATAAAGGTGCAAAGTTTTATTTATATAAGAAGATTTGACGGGTTCATAACATTAAATAATTAAATTTTTTTTTCTTTTTTTTAGTCAGTCGATGAAGTTGCTGGTAATTCAATGGGATTAGACTCTAGTACTCGTGTTAATATTCCTACACCTTCTAGTAGAACAATTAGTGATGGCTCTGTCATTAATTATAAGAACGAATTTAACAATATACTAAAAACAATACCCGTACCAAAGAGTGTCTTTCTTTCACGCTTAGACCCATAGACTAGCGTGGAAGATGTTCGCCAGTATATGGTTTCCCAAAATATTGGCACTACACACATTATGTGTGTTAAAATTAGTAAATCTTCTGGCGAAGTTTCCTCTTTTAAGCTTACCGTTTCTCCATCATTATTTATAGGACTAGTATGCTCAAAATTTTGGCCTCCTGAAGCATTTGCCAAAGAATCTCAACGGAAATGTCTCAAAAAGAATATGTCACTTAGCAATAAACTAAAAAAATTGAATTGCATGCCCTTTACTATCAAGCCGCGTGAGTTGCAACTCGCTAGCTATTCGTCAGCGCATGACGTTATTGGTTTAACAGAGACTTGGCTTAACTGCAGTTTCTATTACAATGAATTGTTCTCATCTGAATACGAACGCTTTCGTAAGGGTCGATATCCAACTCACCTTAAGACAGGAGGAGGCGTTCTAATCGCAGTTCGTTCTTCTTTCGAGTGTTCTATCATTGACATTCCTAGAACTGCTTCTTTGGAATTTATTTGCCTTCAAGTTTTGTTGCTCCGTGGTAGTTTGTTCATCGTGAACTGTTATATCCCACATAACAGTTCCCTGTAAATTTATCAGATTCTGTCAGATGTAGTAACATTTATTGCCAATCTCATGGAGTTTAAGGATGATCTTATTCTTCTTGGGGACTTTCATTTGCCAGATGTAAAATGGTCTCGGTCGGACGATGAACTGTACCTTCTTGCATCTATTAATTGACAATTTGATGGCTTTTTTTTTTATTAAATTGCCTAATGCAAGCAGCAGTCATTGTATAGGTCTTTCAAATGTCTTTTGCTCAAGCAAAAATCAAACACCTTAGCGTTATCATTAGCTGACCTCAGCATTCGGGAAACCGTTTCCTTTCGACCGTACTCAGTTTTGTGGTGACTTATTTTGAATATTTCCACGGACTTTAAGGAACGTGTATTAATGTTAAGATGCATTTTATTCAACAGAAAGGGGAAGTCAATAGCACCATTAATGGTTTGACTCAGAAAAACCACATCCGTTGCTAGGCGTCGCCTTTCTAAGGGCTGTAAACCTATCAAGTTTAATCTATCAATGTTTGGTGGTAGTCGAAAGGAGTCATTCCACGGAAGGTTGCGTAATGCAAATTATACCTAAGTTGAACAGACTCCAATCGGTTAATTTGGACTTTTTGGTAGGGCGACCATACCTGACTGGCATATTCAACTACTGGTCTAATCAGGATGATAAAAAGGGCTTTAGTGGTAAGGGGTCCGAAAATTCCTTGAACCGCCGTTTAATGAAGCCTAGTGTAGAATTGGCTCTATGGACCACTGAATCAATATGTAATTTGAAATCAAGTTGAGTATCGTAAATTACACCCAAATTAGTAATATTGGAATATGTATAAAAGGGAATTATTACGTTTCCTTGAAAATGTGATAGTCTCGCATTTATCACAGTTTAGTATAAGATTATTATTGCGACATCATATAGCAAAACAGAGAGTCGTTGGAATTGGATATTTCTTTACAAAGTCATGTCGTCGGTAAAGGTAGAAATTTTCGAGTATTTAATTACAGAGGCAACATCGTTAATAGATAAAACAAATAATATTGGTCCCAAATAGCTACCTTGTGGAACACCGGATGTGGCTACGTAAGAATAAGATTTTGCAGATCGGAATAATACTCGATAACTTTTTCCGTAAAGATACGATCGAATCCAGTCAATAAAGAGATCCGGAAAACCAAGTGCCCTAAGTTTGAGTAGGATCACACGATGTGATTTTTTTTTTCTTTTAACACTTTAGTTT
This sequence comes from Xylophagus ater, assembly GCA_963422695.1. Classification (NCBI taxonomy): domain Eukaryota; kingdom Metazoa; phylum Arthropoda; class Insecta; order Diptera; family Xylophagidae; genus Xylophagus; species Xylophagus ater. The sequence continues at coordinate 38,623,768 of OY730479.1, read as the reverse complement.
GCTTATTACAAGCTAGCAATATCATTCATAATAATATTGAATAAACGATAAATCGAATGTATACGCTATCATCTCATCATTAGTGTCGGGAAGGGAGGAGGGGTTTGAGGAATAATTAGTGCGGCAGAGAGGTAAATTAATGGAAAGGGAAAAAAATACCATCACCGACCGCCACCTTCAACCCACCACCCATTCACCGACACAAAATAATATAATACATATAACTAATTAATTATTATGTTAGTCACACCCTGCTAAAAAAAAATTCATGTGGGCAACAACCAATAGAAAACAAAAAGGTGAGCTGGAGAGGTTACATATCCGATAATACAGCAGAGTCAGAGACCAACAGATTCTTCAGTTTCTCCTTACTTAGCGAGAATTCAAAGTGTGCAGAGTTATTGTTTACACTCTGTAACATTCTAGCAACTGGTTCAAACCTTCCATAGTCAGTACGATGACAGTCGATCATGAATAGGCTTACAATTCTTAGTGAGTGTGCGTTAACTTTAAATTGTATGCGTTCGAGAAGACTTGAAGACTCAATGGCACCAACAATAATTTGATGAATGAAGACTATGTCAGCAACTTCGCGCCGTTTCTGCAAAGTCTGAAGATTAATCAGCTTTAAACGATCATGGTAAGGAGGGAGAATGATAGCATTGCTCCAAGGAAGACCTCTAAGAGCAAAGCGAACAAATCTACGCTGAATAGCTTCAATTATCTCAATGTGTGCTTTATGGTACGGGGACCAAACTTGACTGGCGTATTTAAGCACCGGTTTTACAAAGGTAATATATAGAGATTTAGTAATATATGGGTCAGAGAACTCTTTAGACCATCGTTTGATAAAGCCCGGCATTGACGAAGCTTTGTTGATAATTGTATCAATATGACTACGAAAATTAAGCTCGCTATCACATATGACACCTAAATCTCTAATAAAATCAACTCTAGAAATAGAGTTTTTCAATAAAGTGTAATCAAATAAGACTTTGCTACGTTTACGCGTAAATGATATTGTTTCACACTTATTAATATTAAGTGGCAAGTCATTATTTGTACACCAAAGAGTAAATTTATCAAGATCAGCCTGAATCAAGTAACAATCCTGTAAAGACGAGATTACTTTAGAAATTTTCATGTCGTCAGCGTAAGTTTTAATCTCCGAATGCTTGATAATAGACGTAACATCATTAATAGAGATAAAGAATAAGATATGTCCTAAATGACTACCTTGAGGGACTCCAGAATGGGCAATGAAAGGATCAGACTCGATAGCGTCTACCAGAAAGGTAGGAATTTATCCACTTCATAAAAAGGGGAGGAAAACCAAGAAGTCGTAATTTTAGTAAAATAATACTGTGAGACAACTTGTCGAAAGCTTGACTGAAATCAGTGGCGATTACATCCAATTGTTTTCCTCGGTCCATCGAGTTGATGGCGGTAGAGACAAACCCAGTCAGATTAGTAGTCGTTGACTTGGCTTTAAGAAATCCATGTTGTTTCGGGGATATAAATGGTTTGTAGTGAAAGTAAAATGATTTATAGACAATACTTTCAAACAGTTTAGGCGTGCAAGATAACTTGGCGATGGGCCTGTAATTACAAATGTCAGCTTTAGAACCTTTTTTGTGAACCGGGATAATTAAAGAATCTTTCCACGCATTAGGAAATACACCCGAGGTCGATGATTTTTGAAAAAGGGTAGCAAGCGGCAGCGACAAAGTATGGCAACACTTCTTTAAAACTATAGCAGGCACACCATCAGGACCCGAGGTAAAGTCATCCTTTAGCAATTGGGTCTGATTAACAACAGTCTCGGCATCAATACTTATTGAATTAAGGGTGGTACTCGGATAATCACCTAGATAACTAAAGTAGTCATCACTTGGTGAAAAATTGCTGCCAGAAACAGCTTGTCAAAAAAATGAGGCGAACAGATGGGAAATTGTTCGGGCATCATTTGTCGAGAAATCCAAATACTTCATAGTAGAAGCATAGCCATCAGTTTTACGTTTGCAATTAACAAATTTCCAGAACTGTTTCGGATCTACGAGTAGAGTATCATGCATTTTAGATAAATAAGAGTTATACTCAATTTCCAGTAAACATTGGAATTCTTTCAGCAAAGATAAATATTCGCTATGATCGGAAACATCACTAGAAATTAGATACTTCAGCCATGCTTTATTCCGCTGATTCCGCAAACCTCTGAGTTTATTGGTATACCAAGCAGGAGATGAAGTAAGATTTTTTTGTGTACAATATGGTACTGACAGAACGAAACACCCAAATAACGCGGAATAAAACTTCGAAATGGCAACATTTGTCATGGTCATTAATAATATCATTAAAGCTAATGCCAAGCAGCGACCAAGAGTTTGTAATGTTCAATTGCACAAGAAGGTGGCAAATAGCAATTTAAAATATGAATGGTTTCACGGTGTAGAAGGATTTTAACACTTACCAATTCTAACAATTCGGTGTTCGGAATGACAAAACACGAACAGTCCAACACAGATCCAACTGCAATAAGCACACCACCCCCCAAGCGACTATGCTGCTCAGCACTAGTGTATCTATCTTTGCGAAATATTTGAAAATCCGAGGTGAAAATCTCGTTGTCATTAAAACTAGGATTTAACCACGTCTCCGTCAATGCAAAAATGTCGTAAGAAAGTGCTTGTCCAATTAGAAAAACTTTGCTCAATTTAGAGCGCAGTCCCCTCACGTTTTGATAGTAAAGGGACAAGCGTTTTAGTTTTTTGAATTTATTGGACTTTTTGTTAGATTTTTTTTGGTTTGCGCACCAACAGAGAAAGGTCGACGACTAGAATGTTCTCTAGGTATAAACTCTTTGACGAGAGTTTTGTCTGGCCAAGAGGATGGCGAAATTACCTGAAAGAACACATCGGGTACCAGAAGTTTGAAGGATGAGACATTACTGTTAACTTCACTAATTTTAACAGCCCTAGCATTTATGCTCGTAAGATCATTAGATAGCAAAGACTTTAAATAATTTAGTATATCCGTAGATGTTGTTGACGGAAGGAAACGGGAAACAAAGATAGATTTTGGAGGGGGTACGATGTGAAGAAGAATGGGTGTATCAAGGGCAGCAATAGTGGAACGGCTGATAGTCTTTTTAATACTACCATTGGTATTAGTGTCAATGAGACTTTTATTATTAGTGCTATATCCTTTAATTTAATTAATATTGGTGCTGGTTTTAATATTTTTGCTATTTGTTTCCTTCTTATTAGTAATATTTGAACTGGGAATATGGGTATTCGGGCTATTGTCATTGTTCCCATTAGTATCACAGTTTTTTGCGATAACCTTACTACTTATATTATTGTTATTATTTCTTTTCCTATTTTTTTTTTATTTTTTTACTATTACTAATAATATTATTATGTCTATCGCTACCACCAGTACAACCATTATTTACATTTTCCTCAATATTAGGATAAATAATTAACGGTTCACATTGGGTGGCTTTGGGGGCAAGGTTCGTATAGGTAGAAACATCAGTGACGGTAACATTCCTATTATTATTCTTACTATTAGTTAAATCCAATTTGGAAATTAGATTTATCAAATTAGTAAAGGCAGCAGTGTTTGATGATATTATGGATGTGCAGGATTGAAAGTGATTCTGCAACAGATCCAACCTATCGACTACAAGTTTCATGTGAGACAAGGACTTGTCACAAGCAACAGGCGATGATGAGTTAGAAGTACACATAAATTCAGAGACATCATTCTGAAGGGTGTTTTGACTCAAACTGTATCGAATTCTTCATTACTTTGGAAAGGTCGTGCTGTATCATTTGGCAAGTAGAAGAGAGTTTATCAATATCGTCAATGCGAGTGCGCAAGTCGTCAATACTTTCGCCAATTTTGGATAATTTCTCATCAATAGCTTTAACTTTATTTGCTGCGAAAGACAAATCCACACTTGAAGAATCGTGGACTGTTTTCACTAAGTCAATATTAGGTGAAGCGAACTTCAAAAATTTCAGAATGTAACAGGGTTTAATGACATAGCATTCTGAACATGTAAAGCAATTGCTCTCTAAAGGCAACCTTATGCACGACCGATGAAATGAGCGGTCACACACTCCATCGCAAGCGATCGATGCAGCAACGCCGATTGTAACATGACAAAAGGAGCATACAATTGTTGCCATGGTGAACAATTGATTCTTACAAAAATACCCAGAACAAACAAAAAGAAAAGAAAAAGCAGCAAAAATGGAGGTCCGAGAATAGGCCCTTAGTATAAATGAAGTTTATACTAAATACCGAAACAAATGAAATAATAAATCTTCTGTAATCTTTTTTTTCAAAAAAAGAAAAAAAGCCTTACTTTTCAGAGAAACAATTAACCCCTTAAAAAAAAATAAAAATCAGACAAACAAAACAAAAAATTATAGCTTTGTAATAAACGGGAATAAAATGTTAATGTTAATTTTAATAAATGATTAGTATGTGTTAGTACCTATTGAACAATAAATTTATTTATTAAATTTTAAATGTTAGAAACCCAAAGCGATAATAAATTAGTGTATTAGGAAACAGTTACCTGTAATTCAATAAACCAATTTAGAATTAATTAATTTAGAATAAATGGGTGTTAAACACAAAAAACTAAGTCACTATTACACTTAAAACACAGTAAACAAAGATAAAATGAAGGCACTAAACACAAAACACAAAACACGTCTACACAACAGGACTCCTTTTTCCTTTTGTGATAATTTGTCGAATGCTTTACTGAAGTCAATGGTAATACAATCCACACTCCTACCTGTTTCCAAGGCACAAGTTGAAAATGATACAAATTCAACCAAGTTAGTGGTCGTAGATCTACCTTTCAAAAACCCGCGTTGGTAGTCATAAATAAAGGTTTACAACTGAAGTAAATAAATTTTTGAAAAATACATTCAATCAATCAGTTCAATCAGTTTGGGAATGCAAGATAATTTAGCAATAGGTCTGTAATTTTCTATATCAGCTCTACTACCTTTTTTATGGGTAGGAATAATGAAAGATTCTTTCCATAAATTTGGAAATTTTCCCGTTTTAAGTGATCTCTGAAAAATAATAGACAGAGGTTGTGCAAGGATATTAACACACTTTTTCAAAATTACTGAGGGAATTTTATCAGGTCCACAAGAGTAATCATCCGTTAATTGGTTGATGCGATCTACCATCGTGGATTCGTCAATATATATATTAGTAAATGTCGTTTTGAAATACGTAAAATATTCCGAATCCGGGTCAAAATTCTCGTCATTAAATGATATAGTAAAGAATGAAGCAATCAGGTTAGAAATAATTGACGGATCTTTAGATGATTGGTTCAAATATTTCAATACAGAGGGATATCCATCTGATTTTTTCTTGCTATTCACAAACTTCCAAAAGTGGTGGAGGTCTGCAGAAACACTACAACTCATTTTGAGAATGTGGGAGTCGTGAATTCGTTAAACAAAGTAATATACTTTCTATAGTCTATGACATCACGCGTAGTTAAATACTTTTTCCAAACTTTGTTCCTACTATTACGTAATGATTGTAATTCCCTGTTGAACCAAGGTGAACAAGTTGATGAATTCTTTTCACGAGTATAAGGAACAGATGAAACAAAGGCCTCAAAAATACTAGTATAGAACTCAGTAATACATGTATCTAAATTCTTACTGTCAACAATGCTGTCAAAGTTAACCTTATTTAGAAGGTTGGTGAGCGGTTCAAAGTTAGTTTTGCGAAAGTTGAAGCAGTAAGAATTTTCTATATCCACAACGTTCTCACAGTTTTCCTGCGAAAGAAAAATGTTTAAAGGAGAATGGTACGTGTCAATGTTACAAAGCCTTTCAGAGCTGTGCTGGACTACCCAATTAGCTACATTAAAGGTAAAAACCAAGTCAAGTTGTTTCTTATAAAGGTGCATTTCCACCAAGCGAACAAACAGTGCGCGGATGCGGCGCGGACTGTTTGTGCGTTTGGTAGAAACAGAGCGCAGTTGCGGCGCGTTCTGTTCGCTGATCGTTCTGTTGTACGTTTGGTGGAAACGGGTGAAGTTTCTGCTTCATGCTGAAACAACATGTAGGCGTGTTTGTCGATGATTTTTACAATACAATGGTAGTGTGATGGGATAGGAATTTTATTTGAAGGTAGGAACGATGGTTTTTAATAAAAAAATTTTAAAGAGGAAATTTTTATTATTTATTATTATTATGTAAATGTCAGAAATACTTTATTATTTAAAATAAAAGATTTTAAATTTTCATTAAATTAATTATTATCGTACCGAAGATATATGGAAAAAACTATGAAATTTCTATTTTGGAAATATTGTTTACCTGGAATATCGGTTTTCAAAATTATTTCCAAGAAAGAAAATCAAAACATCTGAATACGTATGTGGTATATCGAGAATTTTAGATTTTTGATATTGAGATTTTTAGTTGTGAAGTAAACTTTGCCGAATGAGCATGTATTCTGAAGAAGAAAAAGTAATTTGTGCCGCTTCGTTGATTATTTTATCTGAAGATAATAAACGAAAGTCATCACGATGTTGGGTCAGACCTTATTTAAGATCCAGAGAAGGGGAAATGTTACTGAATAATTTGAAAATTGATAAATTAAGTGGTTTTCGGAATTTTTCAAGAATTTAATTGGCGGATTTTGAATTTTTCGCCCAAACAATTGGACCAAAAATCGAATTACCATAATTTTAGCACATTAGCCTCCGACCACTCCATTTTATTTTTTTCGTTTCAAAAACTGGAACACGTAATTAAATATCACGATCGGTAAGGAAACTATATAACTTTGCGTAAAAGATGACACGATTATTATAAGGATTGAAAACTACACTTGTCAATCAAAAGACAGAAAAAAAACATAAGTATCTCTTTCCATAATTTCCATATGCACACCATATAAATAGGTGCCAGTTGGAATTACCAAAAATCCCAATCCCATTAAATCAAGAAATTGTAAAATATTTTGTCTGGAGCATTTTTTTGCACGTATTATTTTATTGCAATACAACCTAATTACATATGAATAAAAATGTGTGAGCATCTAGAAATTATTTCCCAAAAAATAGGAAAAACCCGCAATAAAATTTATTTCAATACTTTCCTGATTAAAACTGAAAATTTTGTAGGTAATTAGCCTTCCAAAAATAGAAAGATTTACCAGAATTGAAAAAAAAAATAATTGTTTTATAATTCTAAAGTTATTAAGAAAAATTTCAAAATAACTTGAAAATAGGATCTTTTTTAATACATATTTTCAAATTTGCGAAAATTCCAATAATTCATAATCTTTTATATATAAAACAAAGTCGTGTTATTTACACCATTTATAACTCAAGAACGACTGGACCGATTTTAAACAACGGATTAAAACAACGGAAAAATTCGCGAAAAAAAAGTTGATTGAGACCATTGCAAATTAGGAAGATTAAAATCACCTAGAAGAATAATATCATCCAAGGGCTACGCAAGATCATATAAATAATTAATTGCATCCTTAAAAAGCTGGTACTTCCCTTCATCACTATTAGGTGGAATATAACAGTTTACTAAAAAAATGCTACTGTGTTGTAACGATATTTTAACGCGAACCATTTCCAAGCGTTCCATATTAGGGAGATGGACAAACGTGCTTTCAATAGACGCACGGAGAGCTATAAGCACACCTCCGCCCAAAGATTTTAAGTCCGTTGCATATCGGTCTTTACGGAAAACCTCGTAATCCGAAGAAAATAACTCACTATTTACGAAACTGCAATTAAGCCAAGTTTCTGTCAGGACTATAGCCTCATGGGGAAATGAAGTACTAGCGAGCAAATCCCCTTACATTTTGGTAGTAAAGGAACAAATAGTTCAGTTTTTTTAATCAAAACTAGACACCAGAGGCCTAGTTTTCATACCTCTACGTTTAAACTCTTTTACCAAGGAGGCCAGAGTTGGTCAGAAACAAGGCGATTGAATAACCTAGTCGAAACCGTAAGTTTAAAAGACGAAACAAGACTAGACGGTCTATTAATTTTGTCACACTGAACACAGACGGTGTCAATTCCTTTAGATTTAGAGTAAGAGAGAATATCGTCAGAGGAAGTTGACGGGTCGAGGCGTGAAAGAAATACTAGTTTAGGGGCGGGTACTGTTTTAAGACCGCGGCACTGTTAGTATTTCGTGGCGTTGAGTCCGCAACTTCCGGCTTCTTGGCAATATTTCTCTCATCAACGACTCTACCGGCTGCGCCAAATATTGTGTAATTTAGCCCTTGGGACGACTCTCGTGGCTCTCTCCGTGAAATTGGTTAGTGAAGATACTAGAGTTTTCTTTAGTAAGAAAGAGGAATCGTGAAATCGTCACTCGATTTTACGTGGATCCGTGTATTGGAGGGGTTGCCGCTTGGGTGGCGTTTCAATTTATTTAATATAAATAGGACTTACATAATTTTCTCCTTGCTGTCTGGTTCTCCTGGCACTTACTTCAATTTATTCACTAGATCCTTCAACAGTTACCAATTAAAAAACAATATAGCTCCTTTGTTTTTACTTAAGTTGTCTTTATTAATTTTAATTCTTTCTTATTTCACAATAGATCCTTTTTATTTAAAATTTTTCCTCAAACTTTATTTCATTTCACAATTAAACTTTATTTTATTTCTTAATAGATCTTTTTAATTCCTCTTAAACTTTATTTCGTTTCGCAATTGAACTTTATTTTATTTCTTAATAGATCTTTTTATTTCCTCTTAAACTTTATTTCATTTCACAATTGAACTTTATTTTATTTCTTAATAGATCCTTTTAATTCCGCTTAAACTTTATTTTATTTCACAATTGAACTTTATTTTATTTCTTAATAGATCTTTTTAATTCCTCTTAAACTTTATTTCGTTTCGCAATTGAACTTTATTTTATTTCTTAATAGATCTTTTTAATTCCTCTAAACTTTATTTCATTTCACAATTGAACTTTATTTTATTTCTTAATAGATCCTTTTAATTCCGCTTAAACTTTATTTTATTTCACAATTGAACTTTATTTTATTTCTTAATAGATCTTTTTAATTCCTCTTAAACTTTATTTCGTTTCACAATTGAACTTTATTTTATTTCTTAATAGATCCTTTTAATTCCGCTTAAACTTTATTTTATTTCACAATTGAACTTTATTTTATTTCTTAATAGATCCTTTTAATTCCTCTTAAACTTTATTTCATTTCACAATTGAACTTTATTTTATTTCTTAATAGATACTTTTAATTCCGCTTAAACTTTATTTTATTTCACAATTGAACTTTATTTTATTTCTTAATAGATCTTTTTAATTCCTCTTAAACTTTATTTCGTTTCGCAATTGAACTTTATTTTATTTCTTAATAGATCTTTTTATTTCCTCTTCAACTTTATTTCAATTCACAATTGAACTTTATTTTATTTCTTAATAGATCCTTTTAATTCCTCCTAAACTTTATTTCATTTCACAATTGAACTTTATTTTATTTCTTAATAGATCCTTTTAATTCCGCTTAAACTTTATTTTATTTCACAATTGAACTTTATTTTATTTCTTAATAGATCTTTTTAATTCCTCTTAAACTTTATTTCTTTTCGCAATTGAACTTTATTTTATTTCTTAATAGATCTTTTTATTTCCTCTTAAACTTTATTTCAATTCACAATTGAACTTTATTTTATTTCTTAATAGATCCTTTTAATTCCTCCTAAACTTTATTTCATTTCACAATTGAACTTTATTTTATTTCTTAATAGGTCTTTTTAATTTCTGTTTTGAGTTTTCGGCAAACTTTATCTTCGCGTACCGGACGACTTTCGCGTGGGACAAACTACTGACTGTAATCAACTTGCAAAACTCAAAAAAAAAAACGTAACGACTTTACTTTAAGTCATTACCGCGTATCGGATACTTTAGAACTGACTTTTCGGTTACTCAAAGCCAGTCTTTTTATAGGCAGAAAGTTCATACATTGTACTCATTATTTTTTAGGTCGCAGAACATTTATGCAATAGTTCTGGTTTATTTTCTTTCTAGAATATTTTCATTGATTTCATAATTCATGCCAATAACATGTATTAGAAAATCAATGTAATTTTTTGCCGTTAATGAGTTTCAAAATGCATCAAGTAATTTTAATGCATTTCGCAATTCATTATTTTTCATTCACAAAGTAGAGCTTTCGCTGAAAAGTGTCTACAGTAATTTTTGGTTCTTTACTGTGATTTCTAACTAGAGGTATGTGTAATGTTTTATTACATTACAAGGAGATCGATTCCCAATTTTTTACCCTCTTGAGAAGAAATTTTTATTTGTATTACCTATTTTCCTTTTACGTTTAGATATTGTTTTGAGAGGGATAGTGGGCGGTATTAATTCTATACCTGCGTCTTCATGTACATTTTCATTTTCGTCTGAAATCCCTACTAGCATCTCGAAGTTGGTAGAGCGTGCAATTTCGGGCGAAGAAGGTAACACTGAAAACGATAAGGGTGGGAGATTGTTTTCGCCGATAGTATGGAAGATATATCCAGCACATCAAGGGTAGTAGGAGAAACTAATTGATCAACAGTGTCAGTGATTGAAGTGGCATTAATCATATTTGGGTAGGTTTTGATATTTTCGAATATTTCACGCAAAGCTTCGAAGTTTTTAGAAGCAGCATGAAATTTCGTGTGGCTTACGGCTTCCAGCAAATTAGCGACGTATTAAACTTTCAGAAAAGACAACTCGACTTGGTTTTTTCTTCTGATGTAGCTAATTGTGTTGTTCAGTTTGGCTCTGATAGCATTTGTAAAGTTGACGCATACCATCCTCCATTACATCTGACAAGTTTAACTTTGATAGCATTGTTAGTTATGTTAATGTTGAGATATGTACTTCTGAGTTTTATTCTGTCATATTCGAATGCTTCATTTCATCTCTTCCTTATACCCGATATAAACATTTATCTTCCTCTCTACCTGGGTTTAAAAATGAATTACGTTCCTTACCTAACATCAACTTACATATGTTGAAAATTGTTTTTTTACAATTCAGAATTACTTGTTCTTATTTGCATTTTAAAAATACTTGTTTTTGTTTCAATCTACTTGTTTCGGATTTTCTTGGGAAAACTCAGAAACCCAAATTGAAATATTTTTTAATTAAGTTACCTTAGGGTAAAATAAAAGATAAAAATTTTAATGAAGAAAATCAGTTCTTGTTTATTTTTCAAATAGAACACGGGTTTTATTCTGGCTTTGATATTGGCCAGCAAAAAATAATTATTTTAATAAATAGTTTCAAAATTGTAACTCCTAAATTCATTTCAAATAAATAAATTATATATAAACAAACTAATTCAGTTATTAAATTTGATTATTATATACATATAGGGAGTGAACCGATCTACGGTTAAAGTTGTGGAGTTTTAGGACTCAAATTAATAACGTTCTAATCCCTATAAAGGAACAAAGTGTAAGATTTCTAGTCTTACTCAATAAAAAGCAAATATTTTATTATTTGATTTTTATTGTTACAGGAACTAGTCCTGAATTGTAACTGAACTAAATAACAATTTGTTCGTCTATTTATACTAATTTTATAAACATCATGGCTTACTTGGTCAATTAAATTAATTTACAAATTTCAGTTAGAAAAACTTAAATTAAAATTTACAGTGAATAAAGTGTTGCCACATTACCCCCTTTCCAGTATTAACGAAATCTGTTTGGAATTTGTACTCTTCGGCCGCTTCTTGTTGTTATGTTAGAAGTTGTTTTGATACATGGTTTCAAAGCTGGTTGTTGAGATGAAGGGCTTGAATTTGCTTGTGGTAATGTTGGTATCGCTTCTGGTTGTTGAGGTATTGATAGGTCTTCTTTTGGCATAAAAGCTGGTTTGAGTCTATCAATAGAAATAACTTTGTTTTTTCCTTTTACTTTGAGTGTAAGCGTTTTTTATTTCTTTCCATAACAAGGTAAGGACCATCATATGGTGCTTGAAGGGGTTTCTTGACAGCGTCGTTCCGAATAAATACATGAGAGCATTGGCTGAGCTCTTTATGAATAAATATATTTTGATTTCCGTGATGTGATGTTTGAATAGGCTTCAATTTGTGCATGAAGGTTTGTAGTTGATCCACGAAAGTTATCGGGTTTTGTTGAGAATTCGATTCTTTAAAAAAATCTCCTGGTAGCGTCAGTGTTGTACCATAGACTAGCTCGGCTGTGGATACATCTAAGCTAGTGAGTTGTACTGACCTTAGACCTAGAAGAATAAGTGGAAGTATATCTACCCATTTTTCTGTCTGATAACTTTTGATAGCAGCCTTTAAAGTCCGATGCCAGCGTTCTATCATTCCGTTTGCTTGGGGATGATGTGGTGTGGTTTGTATCCGCTTGATTCCAAGAAGTTTAGATGGTTCTTGAAATAGGTTTGACTCAAATTGGCGTCCTTGATCCGTGGTTATTTCTTTTGGTACACCAAAACGTGAAATCCATCCGGTGAGAAAAGCTCGAGCTATTGTTTCTGCTGTAATATCGACAATTGGTATAATCTCTGGCCATCTTGTAAAGCGGTCTATGCATGTGAGAGCATATGTGAATCCTTGCGAATATGGGAGAGGTCCAATGATGTCAATATTTACGTGAAGAAATCTATCATCTGGAATGGAAAATTTTGAAATTTCGCTTTTCGCATTTCTTTGTACCTTTGCCTTTTGACAAGGAATGCAACTTCGTGACCAAGAATGACTATCTTTATTTATCTTTGGCCAGACATATCTAGCTCTAAGAAGTTTTGTTGTAGTTCTAGCGCCTGGGTGAGCTAAATTGTGTATGTTGTCAAATATCTTTCGTCGAAATGTTGCTGGGATGAATGGTCTTACTACTCCAGTTGATACATCGCAAAATATTTTTGTTGAAGAATTGGGAATCATCATCTGTTTAATGCAAAGAGAAGTGGTGGAATGAGAAGATAGTAATGCTTTGAGTTCTTCATCTTCTGATTGATCCTTTGCTAATTCCTCATAGTCGATAGTTGTTGGAGATGAAATTGTACTAATTCTTGATAATGTATCTGCGACAACATTGTGTTTACCAGATACGTACTGTATGTCAGTGGTAAATTGAGAAATCAGATCCAGATGTCTCAATTGACGAGGCGAAGCTTTTTCAGGCTTTTGTTGAAATGCAAAAATTAGTGGTTTATGATCTGTAAAAGTGTGAATTGACGACCGTCAAGCATATAACGGAAATGTTTAATTGCTGAGTATGCGCTAAATAACTCCATATCATATGCACTATATTTAGTTTGGGCTGGGTTGAGTTTTCTTGAGAAAAAACCTAAAGGTTGCCATCCTTGGTCTGACATCTGTTGAACTACTGCTCCGATTGCATAATCAGAAGCGTCTACCATTAGCGATAATGGGGCAGATGCAATTGGATGCCTCAATAATGCTGCATTAGCTAATGCTTGTTTGCATTCTTCAAATGCGATGCTGATGTCATTGGTCCAATCAATCTTTGTTTGATCATTTTTCTTATTTCCATTTTGAGAAGCGTGAAGGGGCATCTGAATTCTTGCTGCATTAGGAATGAATCTTCTGTAAAAGTTCACCATTCCTAAAAACCTCTTTAAATCTCGTACAGTAACAGGTTGCTTGTATTCCAAAATAGATCCTACCTTTTCTGGTAGTGGTTGAATACCCTCTTTTGATATTAGATATCCTAAATATTTCACTTCAGTGACTTCAAAGACACATTTTGAAGCGTTGATGGTGATACCATATTGCCTAAAACGATTAAATAATTGTGTTAAGTGTTGAAAATGCTCCTCTTGATTCTTGGAGGCGATGAGAAAGTCATCTATATAAGGAAAACAAAAGTCCAGACCTCTCGTAACTTCATGTACAAATCTTTGAAATGTTTGTGCAGCGTTACACAAACCGAAAGTCATAAATGGGAATTGGAACAACCCAAATGGAGTTATAATAGCTGTTTTTGAGATGTCGTCAGGTTCCACCGGAATTTGATGGTATGCCCGGGTTAGATCGATCACGCTAAAAATTACCTTTCCTTCTAATAGTTGTGTACAATCTTGAATATGCGGAATTGGGTAACGGTCAGGTATAGTGACAGCATTTAAACGTCTGTAATCACCGCATGGGCGATAATCACCATTACTCTTTGCGACCATATGCAAAGGGCTTGCCCAGCTGCTTTTTGATGGACGACATATGCCTTGATCCACCATGTATTGAAATTCTTTTTTTGCTATTTTCAATTTATCGGAAGACAAACGTCTTGGTTTTGCAAAAACTGGTGGTCCCTTAGTTTGAATATGGTGTGTAATTTTATGATTACCTCTTTTTAAAGATCCAGATTGTGTAATATCAATGAATTCGTTCAACAATTTATACATTTTTGAACTTGGTGAAATTGTCTTTAGGTTTAGTGAAAATGTTAAAATAGTCCCCCCTTTTGATTTGAGCTTAGTTAAATTGTCAATTAGCTGATGATTATGATCATCGACAAGTAAATTGAAGTGACTCAAGAAGTCTGAACCAATTATGGGCTTCGTTACTTCAGCTACCACAAATGGCCAGTGAAAAGTGCGACGCAGTCCGAGGTCTGCGGTAACAAGTCGTGTACCAAATGTTCTAAGTTTTGTACCATTGGCTGCGTAAAGTTCGAGCGAGCTACGCTTTTCGTATATATTTGGGGGAACCACTGAAATATCAGCTCCAGTATCAATGAGGAACTGCATTCCTTTCAATCGTTCGGTAAGAAAGAGGCGACTTATTTGCAGGCCCGAATCACTTGTCGCTAGTTGTGATTCGGCTCTTAGTTTCCCTCATGGTAAGTACAAGGTTGATTACACTTTGTTGCCTTCTTCCCGTACTTTTGATGATACCAGCATATACCTGTTGACGGTGTTGATTTAGTTTGGTTACGGCGTCTTGAAGAACTTCGGCTTCTGTTGGATTCCAGTTTAGTAATTCTTTTTGTTAGGTCGCTAATTTGAGATGCCAAATTTTCAAGTGGTGTCCAAACATCATTTATCTCAGGAGTGTTTGTTACTTCGGAAATTTTGTCTGCCATTATTGCCAATTTAGTCACTTCATCAGTACTTATTGACAGAATTGCTTGAGTTTGTTGTGGTAAATGTTGTAGCCACAGTGATCGTAGCAATTCGTCACTGACTTTAGATGTCGCCAGATCTCTCATTTGTTTCAAGAGTTGTGATGGTTTTCTATCACCTAGAGTGATGTCTTGAAGCAATTTATTTAAATTTTTTTCTTCTGAGTCCTGAAATGTTGTTAGGAGTCTTCTTTTCAACTCGGTATACTGGTTGATTGTTGGTGGTGCCAGTATAAGAATTGTAACTGAACTAAATAACAATTTGTTCGTCTATTTATACTAATTTTATAAACATCATGGTTTGCTTGGTCAATTAAATTAATTTACAAATTTCAGTTAGAAAAACTTAAATTAAAATTTACAGTGAATAAAGTGTTGCCAAAGTTTCTTGTTATCCACGATGAGTTGAATTCCTCAATTTATACCACGTTATTCAACGAATTTGAAGCATTGTGCGCTTACCTTTATAATTCTTATCTATGTGAGATGCGCACTAATCTTTAATTAAATCCACGTAGTTTCTGGAAATGCGTGAACAGTAAGAGAAGGACAGATGGTTATCCATCATATCTAAATATCATTATGAATATTTTGAGTATTTAAATGATTTTCCGAAGACCACTCTTGGCAACAATTATATAGATGTCAACTTAGTTCTTGAACATATTAATGAATTAGGAGATGATTTTAGCGGCCCTGACGGCATCCCCGCGATAATCTTAAAAAAATGTCGCAACTTTCTCGCATTCCCTCTCTGCTTATTTTCAGAAATCATTTAAAACACAAGTGTTTCCAAAAATATGGAATAATTCATTTATTATTCCTATTCATAAAAAGGGTAGTAGCGGCGACATTGGTAATTACAGGCCAACTGCAAAACTTTCATGTATTCCAAAGCTATTTGAATGCATTATTCATAAATTCGTTTCCTTTCACTACAAACCTTTCTTATCTGAATCTGCATGGCTTCTTGAAAGGTAGATCTACGGTAATTAGTTTAGTAGAATTAGTATCATTTTCAACTTGTGCCTTGGGAAAGGGTAACCCTGTAGACCGCATTACGACCGATTTTAGTAAGGTATTCGATAATCTACAAAATTTCGTTCCGGAGATCTGTGCGTATAAGAGGGTACTCGATCTGGATCGATAATGTTGTTTTGCGATCCAGGTTGGAGAATAATCCACAATAACTAGAGGGATTGCATAAAAGTCCGGCATTCATCATACAATCACATTTAATCTCTTGGGTTTGTCTTAAAACAAAGCATATTACTCCCATAGAATTTACTGAAGAAATTTATCTGATCGTATAAGAATATGTTCATTACATTTTATATCATTAATTCAATATAATATGTACATAACCTAGTATATAACGGTTTCCTGCCGCAGCAGTTGGTAACTTAACAGACATATTCACATAATAATTATAACAATTTCTAGAGGTAACAGTTCCGACAGAATTATTAATTATGTTATATCTACCCAATTTTCACGATTTAAAGGATCGTCTAACATATTTCTTGCACAAAACTCGGTTTTGGAAAAGTCCTCTTCGATGGGGCTCAGTATTGGAGAATATGGTGGAAGAAATAAGTGTGTGCCTTGTCTTACCAACAAGATTACGCACTTCCTGCATATTGTATACTGTATACTTTATGAATAAATAAAAAATCTACAATTTAATAATAAACCTGTGTTTTCTATCAAAATTTCTTCTTGCGTGAATTTTAGGACAGAATTCAAATTTGAACGTACAAAAAGTCAACTGTTACTTAAAATTCTGAAACAGCAAACACAATTTTGACTATTTTAGCTAATTCTGTAGCATGTGAAATCATAGAATGTGAAGTTTGGTTTTGGCGCTACTGCATTTTGTTTTTTCATTTTTTGATTTTAATAAAAATAACAGTTAGCGGCAGAATTAAAGCTCCAACAGGATTTTTTTCGAATTGAAAAAAAAAAATAAAAGCGAGAGAAGTTTTTCATAAGGTCAAAAGGTTAAACCGGTTTTTTTTAAATTGTGGGTGGAAAAAATTCGCAAAAACGGGAGTCGAGATTCAGGCAGAAAGAATAAGACGTTTTTTCTTTTTGCATTTGATTTTTTTTATAAGTTTCCTTAAGATTAATTTTGAAAAAAAGGTTAATTTTCTTACTGAGGATATAGGATAGTTTTGCTTTTAAAAGAAGGAAAAAAAATTTTTGTTTTTAAATCGATATAAATAACATCCTTTCTGTTAGTTTGTTTCCAATCGCTAACCTCAGAAAGTTCTTTACCAATTGCTTTGAAATTTTTTTTATAAAATGGATCACTAGCACTATGACACAAGCATCATGTAATTCATACATATTCATCGAGATTATCCATGTAAACACTATAGTATATCGTGATTACTCACACGCACATAAATCAGCATCAAGCATCAGGTGATGTCATCCCCATCCAGAATAATAACGACACACGCTATTGGGGGAAATTGAAGCATACACTTGCATTCTTAGATTATAGAATATACGGATGGGCCATTTGCGGGAAAAATTGAAGCTATTTTGAAATCCGCTTGCATTTCTATTGCTGCGTATGTTGCGTAGTGGCGGCGTTAAAATATGAATTCGGAGGGGCAACACTGCAAATGGGTTGAATGCTCATATATTCTGGAACATCTGAATTGCAAAAAAATGTTTGCGTTATTTATTCAAAAAATCAAGTTTCTCTTAAGCATAAAAAATTAAATTATTAAATAATAGTTATAAATATGTATGTGCCTATATATTTTTTTCCTGCGTAAACCAATAGCCGAAAGCCATTTCATTTTTTGGAACGAAAAAAAGATATTTAAAACTGATAATGCTAAATTTTCAAAACCTTCGACGAATTTTAAGATTTGCCCCCATTTTGTCCAAATAAATGACTGTAATTTAAATGAAAAGAAAGTGGGATTTCGTGCTTGGATTTATGATTCAAACAAATTTTTTATTAAGTTATGAATTAACATAATTTCAGTAATTAAATAAACACTATAAAAACTTTGTTTTATACAGCAATAATGAAAATTCGCCCATTTTCACCCATGTTCTGGTGAAAACGAAAATCGGTGTTCTCGAATTCGATCGGAATGAAAAACGAAAATTTTGTGAATTGAAATTTGGAAAATGAAATTTTGGTGTTCTCAAATTCGTTTTACTCGAAATCTAATCGAAATGAATTCACTGTTAGTTGGTGTTGTGAAATTGATGTGAATTGATACAAAACTAAGGAAAACATTTAAAATAAATTTAAGTTTTCTTCACCCAATGACTCCATTAGACTTTTTGAATATGTTTTTATAAAATTTCTAAAATTTCATCATAAAAAAAATTATTTTGAAATGTTTAGAATTTTTAAAATATCAATTGTTCCCGCAATTGTAATTAGTAGCAACCGGAGTCGAGATATCAAAAATTTCTTAGAAAAATGCATTACAGTAATGTAAAACCTACCTCAATAAAATGGCATTAAAAATGTTTATAATATTTTTGTCATAAAACGAATTTATTTTTAAATGAAATACTCAATTGAATACATTTTATTGGTGTCGTTGTAAAGGCGCCAAATTATTCTTTTATTAAAAAAGTGCCTGGAAAATAAAAATATTTGCAATATTGGAAGATCTAACACATTCGATTTGTCTCTTAAGATTTTTTTTCTAATTCTTTCTTTTCGATTTTGTTCTCTTTTTTCATTTTCCATTGCAATTACAACATTTTCGCAATATTTTTATGCCCTATGGTAGGTACTACCAGATATTAGATATTAGTTTTGTCACTAAGTGTGTAACGCATAGAAATAATCATCGTAGAAAAATTTTAAGGGTATGGTTGTGTCGGCAATCAAAAGTTATATCGATTTATGCATGTCCGTCCGTCCGTCCGTCCGCCCGTCCGCAGACAAGATAACTCAAAAACGCGAAGTTATATTATATTGGTTGACTACATAAATAGACGATACCATTGTAAATTTCAATGAAATCGGTCTAAAGATTGTGGAGAAAGAAATAATGGTAGGAGGAAATAAGCCTGTTGAGAAGGTTTTTTTGGTGTATAGTACATTCAGAACTAATGCACCGATTTGAATAAAATTTGCAAATTAGAATTATGCTACCAGGGTCTGTGTTACTTACAAATAAGAGAAAAAAGAAGAAAATTTTGAAAAGGGCAAACAAAATTATGAAGAAAAAACCTTGATATATTGTTAGTTTTCACAATTTTTCTCTCCTATTTCTACGATAGGGCATCAAAAAATCGGCCATAGGCCGATTTTAAATTACTTAATATTTTGATGTAAATTGAATAATAAGAGAATCAGCTGATACTTCTGACATTTCGAAAATGCATTTGAAGTGATTTCGAAAAAAATGAAATTGAGTGAAATCGAATGAAATTGAGAAGACCAATTTACATTTCGAGTGAATTTGAAATCCACACCGAATTCATTTTCATGTGAATTGCAGAACATGGGTGTTTAATACAAAATATATCAAACTTACGTGTGAAAGGAAATTCCAGAAATTTTTTTCCCCTCCGAAATTGAGAGTACGAGCTAAAAATGGTGCTTTATACTAGGTTGAGTGAAAAGTAACCTCCTGCGGAGGCCGTTTTGCAGCGTTTTCGGGCTTCAATCGCTCCAATAATGCACAGTAATACTCGCTGTTGATGGTTTTTCCTTTTTCGAGGTAGTCCACGAAGAGTATGCCATGACAATCCCAGAAAACCGACGCCATAACCTTTCTGACCCATCGAGGCTCGTGCCGGCTTCAGTCCATTGCCGGGCACTCATTCTGTTCTCTGGTGTGTAATAGTGGATCCAGGTTTCATCAACAGTTACCAATCGATGCATCAGCAAGTCCAAACACTCTTTCGAAGTGCTCTCGCGTTCGTGTTTTTGGTCAGGAGTGAGCATGCGCGGCACCCAACGGCAGGATAACTTTTTCATATGCAGAATATTGCCCAAAATATGGCGTGTGCGCTCAGTACTAATCTTTGTGGTGTCTGCTAGCTCGTGCACCTTCATTTTCCGGTCAGCCAACACCATTTCATGTATTTTTTTGACATTGTCCTCTGTAACCGCATCGGAAGGCCTGCCGCTGCGGACTTGATCGGTAGTGGAGTTGCGGCCACCACGAAACTCTCGAAACCAATATTTGACGGTGTAATCTGACGGAACATTAGCCCCATAATATTTATCCAACTTTTCTTTTGTTTCCTTCGCTGTTTTGCCTCTCAAAAAATAATGTTTTATGAGAGAACGAAATTCGTTTTTGTCCATACTCAATATGATGCCAAACACGTCAACAACAATCGGCTGTCAAAACAAAACTAAAGACAGTATCGCATTGAAATTTGGAATGTCTGCCTAAATATGAACGGACTTTAAGGCGCCATAACCTTTTTTGCAGTAGCAGTGTCTTCTGGCGGTCAAGGAGGTTACTTTTCACTCCATCTAGTACACACATATCGTAAAAAAAAGTGTTTATGCCTCCGCTTGCTTGCATTTCTATTGCTTATTTGTTCTGAAGCAGTAACGTACCAGCTTGGGACGATTTACAATACAACAGCTCTTACTTCCTGGGCAATCGCCTTTGGATAGGCATGACATCACAGCACGTGTTTTCAGACAGAAACTGAAATCGCTGATGGATTTCATGATAAAACATTAAGTGTTTGGGTCTTTGCGCTAGATGTACTCCGTGGAATGGCAAAAGAGAGGATTGCCACACGTACACATACTAATTTGGCTCTAGAACAAAATCACTTCAAACGAAATCGATGATGTAATATGCGCTGAAATAGCCGATGTCGATGTCGATAAGGATTTGCATGAAGTTCTGACGAAAAATATGATACATGGACCTTGCGGTTCACTGAATCCAAATGCATGCATGGTAGTATCCAACGCAGTTACAGGAAACGATGGTATCCTTTATACAGAAGAAGATCAGCAGAAGATGGCGGTAAGTTAGCAACCCCTAGCATATTCGATGAAACTACGATAGGCAAACTCTGCACAGTGCATCCCAATCAAGATGAATTCTTCTTTCTTCGCACGTTGTTGATAAATGTGTCCAGTTCAACGTCTTTCCACCAATTCAGAATTGTGAACGGTGTTACACATGCCACTTTCCGTAGTGGATGTTAAGCTCTGAGTTTATTGCAGAACGACCGACACTGGGATGTATGCGTTATTGACGCGTGCAACACGTCACATCCACATCAAATTTGTACATTGTTTGCAACCATATTGACCGCCTGATCTCCTTCATCTGCAACAGAATTATGGGAGAAATTTATAACCCACATGGCTAAAGATATTTTCCGTCGAATGCGCAAGCAAAATTCAAATATGAACATAGATTTCACAGCAGAAATCTACAACGAAGTGTTGATAATGATTGAAGATTTGTGCTGAGAAATCTCGAACAAAGCTCTCAATTAATTGGGAATGCGATCACCGAATCGATCTGCTGCTGCTTCGTTCGATGTAGAAATGCGTCGTGAACAAAATTACATTACGGTGCTAACCTTTTTGCAATAAGGTATTTACGATCAAATAATGCAAACTGTCAATAACGTGGTTGGAAAAATCTTTTTCTTAGAAGCTCAAGGAGGAACTGGTAAAACGTTCCTAATTAGATTGATTCTGGCTGCAATTGGATCCCAAAATTACATAGCCTTAGCTCTTGGGTCATCCGGAATAGCTGCGACATTGCTACCAGGTGGAAGAACTGCTCATTCCGCCTTGAAATTACCATTTTTTTTTTTACCCGAGGAGCGAAGGAAATCTTACAGAGACTAAAAGCACGTGCTTATAGTAGTGTGGACCTTTCATCCACTAAAACCCCCCCTCCTTTTATCAACACCAATCCAACGATCGACTATTGATTTTCTTCTCTCAGTAATCGCGTGTTGGGGAGAATTATTATAAACAATTTCCACCGCTGGCTAGGACATCAGTTCTTGAGGCTTGATTCTTTTTAGCCTACGTACATTATGTACATCCAGTAAGGATGCCATTTCAACGTTAGCATGTGACTGCAATCTCTGATTATGTTTCGTAGCGAATTTTTTCATTTCGTCGGTCACAAGGTTTAGTTGCAGGTCACGGTGGAGGTCGTGATTGCGTATGAACCAAGGAGCATTTACTATTTCTCTCAATACTTTGTTTTGGAATGTTTGTATCATTGTAGCGTTTGTTTTATTTGTAAAGCCCCACAGCTGTATGCCATACGTCCAGACGGGCTTCAGAATCTGATTATAAATTAATAGTGTGTTACTTATGGATAACTGGGAATTACGTCCCAACAACCAATAGAGTTTTCCGTACTTTAAGTTTAAATCCTCTTTTTTCTTTTTAATGTGTACTTGGCTTTATTGGCGTGAGGAATGACTTGTTGGTTGATAATGATTGGCTTTGCAGATATATTTTTGTAAGTGAAATTTTCTCGCGTTGACTTTGATTCGATTAGTTTTGTGCGCCATCTATGAGTCCAGTTTATAACGGTATTGACTGCATTCTGTAGCTTTCTTGTTGAATTCTCTATATTATTGTCAACTGCTAGTATTGCGGTATCATCAGCAAAAGTACTTATAAATGTGTTTTGATCGCTTGGAACGTCTCGAGTGAACATCAGATAGAACACCGGTCCAATGACACTTCCCTGTGGAATCAATCATGTTTTCTAGTCTGGCCAGGAATAATCTTTCTAATACCTTTGACATTATTGGCAATAGTAAAATTGGCCTATATGATGAAACATCTGAGGTTGGCTTTCCTGGTTTTGGAATAACAATCACCTCCGCAATCTTCCAATGTCGGGGAACGTACTTTAGTCTAAAGCAGGCATTGGTAATATACTGTAGTTTTAGTAGTGCTTGTTCTGGCATTTCCTTAATAATTTTGCCTGTAATCAGGTCATAACCCGGTGTTTTTTGTTATTAAGACGATTGCAAATATTTTTAATTTCTCTCAGTGTGACAGGTAAAATTTCTTTTTCATCTACTTTTTCTATTAGGGTAATATTCTCATCATCCGAGGTTTGAGGATAAAGTTTGAATGTATTACACAAATGATCTGCAAAAATGCTAGCTTTCTGTTTTGTATTTCCAACCCACAATCCATCCTGATCTTTAATTAGGTGGATCTTGTATCTGTGGTCTCTTTAGATTTTTAGCAGCCTTCCATAGAGAGTAGTCCGTATCTTTTCCTGTAGTAAGGTTTGAAAGAAATCTGCCAATAGACTCATTCTTGATTTCGTACATACGTCTTTTCAGTTGGTTGTTTAAATGGTTAAAGATGATTTTATCATTTGGAAATCTATACGTTTTCAGTTTCAAAATGAGAATAGCAAACTTCAATATGAAATTTTTTATTTTAATTTAATTTAAAACAATTAATATTAATACAAAATATTTTAAATTAAATTTATTAATATAGCATATTTTCTAAGTTAAGAGCTGCAATGAATTTTCTTTGAATGCTTGCGATGCAATTGGCAAATGTGAAATTGTCTGCAGACCTTCTTCCATAAGGCTTTCTAAGCCTCTTACTCTCTGTTCTTTGACGGATAATTCGTTTCTGCTGTTAAGAATACTTGACAACTTTCTTCAGAGCTCTCTTATTACTATTCTCATTTTGAAGTTTACTATTCTCATTTAGAAGTTTACTATTCCACTTTGAAGTTTACTCATTTTGAAACTGAAAAGTTATAGTAGATTGCCATTTCCTTCTAGCTCTCCGCTTATCTCTAATAAGGTTAAGGACACCTCTGGGGTATTTTATTTCGTTTAGGACAATGTTATCAGAGGAGGGAGTGTTGTCAATTGCTGCTTGTTGAATATCAGCAATAAACTGTTCAAGTTCTTTGTCAATATCTTCTGGAGAATCTAGAGGAGCATGTAAGTTTATATGCTCTTCGAGGTTATGGTGAAAATTTGTCCAATTTGTGGCATTGCTCGTAATTCTTGGATAGTTATTCCTGTAGTGAAGAAATTCACTTAGTGTTAGGATTATTGGTGAGTGAGCTGATGATAACTCATCGCTGTTTGCTACATGTATTTTGTTTCTTGGGACTCCTTTGCCCACAAGGAAATCAATCATGTCAGGTATTTTCAAAGTATCAGTGGGCCAGTAGGTAGGCGATGCGGTTGAAAAGAAGTCACAGTTACTCTCTCTTGCTGCTTTGTAAATTTTTCTTCCTTTAGTGTTTATCAGTCTGGATCCCCAAAACGTGTGTTTGGCATTGAAGTCACCATCAATGATGAAGTTGCATCCTAGGAACTTGAATAGGTTAACATAGGCTTCATCGGCAGATCTAGTGTTCGGTGTGCAGTATATTGCTGCAACTTTAAGTTGGTTATTTTTTACGCCTATGCTGATTGTAGTGACTTGCATTATGTGATTACTTGTGCCTGGTTCTAGATAGTGCTGGATATTTTTGTTTTTTAAGATTGCTGTTCCACTTTGGATTTGGTTTACGTTTTGTCTTAGATTTTCTTTACTATTGTTTTCTCTTTTCTTTTGATTTAGTGTTCTTAAGAGGGTATTTTATCACTTCTGTTGTTCTACTGCAATAATGCAGCCTCTGTAGCTAGCTGGATGTTCCTCTTTGCAATTCACACACTTAGCCTTTTGTCCCTTAGTGAAATTTCAGTCTTGTGTATGATGTTTGCCTGCACATTTTACACAGGCTGGGTTGTTGTTACAATACGTTTTTGTGTGCCCGAGCGCTTGGCATCGTTTGCACTGAGTTATTGTGTATGCACTTTTTCTTAATGGCTCGATTTTTACTACAATTTTAAAATCGCCATAGATCTTTTCAACTTTCTCTTCAGTGTCAAAAGTGAGCATAAATAGTGGTAAGTTTCTTTATTCTATAGTATTTTCGCCTAGATTATTTGTTACTCTTACTTTTTTGATAATATTTTTTGCTTCACTTATGTTAAAACCTTTGTTTTTAAGATCTTCAATAATTTCCTTTTCATCACATGATGGGTGTAGTCCCCTAACCATAACCATAACTTTGATTGGTCTTATGGACTTGTTTTCGTAGGTGTGCCATTGAAAGGCGTTTTTGCTCAATTCACTTGTAACATGTCTGTATGACTCACTGCTCGTTGTATTTATTTTCTATATATTGTTATTGTATGAAGTAAGTTGACAGTCATTATAGTCAATATGTTGTATTAGGTTCTTAAGTACATTAAATTTCTCAACCCCTTTAATTATTATCGGAGGAGGTGGTTTCGCTTTTGTTGGAGCTGATATCCGTGGGGTATTTTTGTTTTTATTTTTTGTAGCTACATTAATGTTTTCCGGGGTATTGTCGGCATTTAGTCTCTAGATAGATAGATTTGAAAGGTGTTTTTAGTCTGTTAGTCTGTTTTCAGCTTTGCGTTTCTTTGATGGTCTCTTTTTCTTTAGAATCCAGTTAGTCTCTCTTTCGAGATCCTCTTCGTCAGTGATATAGACTGGGTTGTTGGTAGCGTACTTGCCTACGCTTAGCTCTAACACCTCTTTTTCGAGTTGAATAATATGTTGCTGCAGGACAATTAGAGTATTTTCTAGTTGATTTCGTTTCTCGACTTCAATCTTCCACTCATTGTAATAGTTTGCACTTGAGTTCTTGTCGCTCACAGTCACAGAATCTGGCCTGATATCCGGCGAAGGGACTGGGTAGGATCTATTCTGTATGTTCACTTTTTGTGGTGATCTCTGTATTTTACTGTTAGTTTTACTGAAAGGATTGTCTACTTTCTTTTCTTCGGTTGTTGTATATGTAGGGCGTGATTGGTCTCCCTCAAAATCCATGAGACCGGGACCGACCACCGGGGCTTTAACCCGGTCGTAATCGATGGTGGGATTACCCTGATTGGGGCCCAATTGTGGTAATAATAAGTTATTATCATCGCTCATTATATTGTTTGGTGAGTTTTGGTCCGCGTCGAGTATTTTATTTCCTCGATACCTGTTACCGGTATTCCACTATCCGCCACCTGTGGACGCGCCCGATAGGAGATCTCCCAACTCCCCCAGGGAATTATCATTGAACATGCAATTCATTGAAACTCCCACGTGCAACATTTCCAAAGCATACGGCATGGGAAAAGTATTATAGAAATGAAAACCTATTGTTTGGGATGAATGCGAATGGTGCAGAAAAAATCGCTCGAGGCTCTTGATGCATCATTGCAAGATTTGCGTGGAAATATCAGACCATTTGGGATTAATATTGTTTGCAGGAGATTTCAGACAAACATTAACTGTAATTCCTCGATCAACATCAGCGGATGAAATAAATGCTTGCCTAAAATACTCTACTTTGTGACACGTAAATACGTATAAATTAACTACAGATATGCGTGTCCAGATACAAAGCGGCCGATTAGCTATTCTTACAACAATTGCAGGACACTTGGAAGGGAAAGGTGCCCATTGATCTGACCTCAGGACGAATTTCATCGCCTCATAACGCAATTTAGTGACGTCAAAAGAAGAATTGTTTGAAAAAGTATTTCTCAGTATCCAAACCAATAACAAGAATCACGATTGGCTGAGTGAATGGACTATTCTTGCGACCAAGAACAAAGACGTCTACGAATTTAACAATATTATTCAGTCTAACATTCAGAGCTAGGCAGTCACATACAAGTCCGTCGACGTTGTTGTGGAAGCAATTGAAGCGGTTAATTATGTACCCGAATTTTTCAATTTACTCGATCTGCCACCGCAGACCTTTCAAAGGTGAAGATGTCTTCATTCTTCGCATTCCTAAGATTCCAACGGAAATGCCGTTTGAATTGCCATTGAGATTGCAAATCCCCAATTCGATTGGCGTTTGCAATTACCGTCAACAAAGCTCAGGGCCAATCTTTAGAATTGTGCGGTTTAGATCTAGACACGGATTACCTCTGACATGGACAACTATATGTTGCGTATTCTAGAGTCGGGAAACCAGACAATCTCTATACAACAAAAAATATTGTATACCTTTTTTTTGACACTTCAGTTTGCTTATTACAAGCCAGCAATATCATTCATAATAATATTGAATAAACGATAAATCGAATGTATGCGCTATCATCTCATCATTAGTGTCGGGAAGGGAGGAGGGGTTTGAGGAATAATTAGTGCGGCAGAGAAGTAAATTAATGTAAAGGGGAAAAAAATACCATCACCGACCGCCACCTTCAACCCACCACCCATTCACTGACACAAAATAATATAATACATATCACTAATCAATTATTATGTTAGTCGCACCCTGCTAAAAAAAAATTCATGTGGGCAACAACCAATAGAACACAAAAAGGTGAGCTGGAGAGGTTACATATCCGATAATACAGCAGAGCCAGAGACCAACAGACTCTTCAGTTTCTCCTTACTTAGCGAGAAGTCAAACTGTGCAGAGTTTTTGTTTACACTCTGTAACATTCTAGCAACTGGTTCAAACCTTCCATAGTCAGTACGATGACAGTCGATCATGAATAGGCTTACAATTCTTAGTGAGTGTGCGTTAAGTTCAAATTGTATGCGTTCGAGAAGACTTGAAGACTCAATGGCACCAACAAGAATTTGATGAATGAAGACTATGTCAGCTACTTCGCGCCGTTTCTGCAAAGTCTGAAGATTAATCAGTTTTAAACGATCACGATAAGGAGGGAGACTGACAGCATTGCTCCAAGGAAGACCTCTAAGAGCAAAACGCTCAAATCTACGCTGAATAGCTTCAATTCTCTCGATGTGTATTTTATGGTACGGGGACCAAACTTGACTGGCGTATTCAAGCACCGGTGTTACAAATGTAATGTATAGAGATTTAGTAATACACCCATACCTCGCTTTACGGCCTAGATACGTTCCACGAAACTTGGCCGCAAAGCGAAAAGCCGTATAAGGAATCAATTATTCTAATACAAATTCATACAAATTCAATGGGATCGGTTCCAAATTTGTTAAATATGTAACATTGTTTATCATTCAAAATGCAAATCTGAAGACGATGAAGAAATGGGAACCTGCAAATCACTGTCGTCGTCATTTTTCGCTGGTAGGATGGGCCTGGCTTAAAAAAATTGTCCAACGTTGTTTGTCTTGCCTTCTTGTCTATTTCGTTCTTCAGTGATTTATAACAGCTAATGGCTGAGTTAATTCCTCGAGAAACTTTAGCGCTACGTTCGACGTCAGGATCGTTTTCAAGGAGGATGTTTATTCCTTGTTCGAAATAGGAAAAAGCTTTCGACAAATTTTTTGATGTTAGCTGTTTGGATACAACAGGCTCTGTCGCTTCATCAAATGCCGGTTCTGCTTGCAACTGAATGAGTTCCTCATATGAAAGGGGTTTCCTATCAGCTTCAAGTAGATCAAGCACATCACGTTCGTTCAAACCTTCAAAGCCGAGATCATGTGCTAGATCCAAAATGTTTTGCCTAATTTCGGGAAGGAAATTAACTTCTGCATCAGTACTTTTTACACATTCTGGCCATATTTTTTTCCAAACATGGTTCATTGTTGTTAATTTTAATTTCTTCCATGATTCACTGATGCTGTCAACAGCATCCTTGATGTTATAGTTTTTCCAAAATGTTTTAATTGAAGATTTACCATCGGTTTCCCTTATAAGTTGTCGGAAAGTTCGGCGTAGGAAATATGCCTTAAAAGTGGCTATTGCACCCTGATCCATTGGTTGGATCAGAGCTGTTGTATTTTTCGGAAGGTACTCAATCATGACATCTACAGATAGTTCGGATAAATTAGTAGGATGCCCTGGTGCATTATCCAAAATTAGCAAAGCCTTGATGCTTAAGTTATTGTCTCGCAAATATTTTTTCACTTCTGTACAAAAGTGATTTTTGAATCAATCCTCAAAAGTAGCTTTAGTCATCTAAGCTTTCTTGTTGGATCTCCATATGACGGGTAATTGATAATAACGCTCGTAAACAAGAGGAAATAGAAAAGAGTGTGCATCGAGATTGCTCTTGCGCAAGATTGGCAACATGTAGATATATCGCCATCGAAAAGAGTTTTTTTGCCGTTATAGCGAAACGTTTTAGGCCGTAAATCGAAAACGTGCCTTAATTGGGCCGTTATAGCGAAAAGCCGTATAAAGAGCGGCCGTATAGCGAGGTATGGTATATGGGTCAGAGAACTCTTTAGACCATCGTTTTTTAAAGCGCAGCATTGAAGAAGCTTTGTTGGTAATTGTGTCAATATGACAACGAAAATTAAGCTCGCTATCACATATGACACCTAAATCTCTAATAAAATCAACTCTCGAAATAGAGTTTCCCAATAAAGTGTAATCAAATAAGACTTTGCTACGTTTACGCGTAAATGCTATTGTTTCACACTTATTATTATTAAGTGACAAGTCATTATTAGTACACCAAAGAGTAAATTTATCAAGATCAGCCTGAATCAAGTAACAATCTTGTAAAGACGAGATTACTTTAGAAATTTTCATGTCGTCAGCGTAAATTGTAATCTCTGAAGACTTGATAATAGACGTAACGTCATTATTGAATTAAGGGTGGTACTCGGGTAATCACCTAAATAACTAAAGTAGTCATCAATTGGTGTAAAATTGCTGCCAGAAACAGCTTGTCCAAAAAATGAGGCGAACAGATGGGAAATTGTTCGGGCATCATTTGTCGAGAAATCCAAATACTTCATGGTAGAAGCGTATCCATCAGTTTTACGTTTGCAATTAACGAATTTCCAGAACTGTTTCGGATCTACGAGTATAATGCATTTTAGATAAATAAGAGTTATACTCAATTTCCGGTAAACATTGGAATTCTTTCAGCAAAGATAAATACTCGCTATGATCGGAAACATTACTAGAATTCAAATACCTCAGCCATGCTTTATTACGCTGATTCCGCAAACCTCTGAGTTTATTGGTATACCAAGTGGGAGATGAGGAAAGATTTTTTTGTGTACAATATGGTACTGACAGAACGAAACACCCAAATAACGCGGAATAAAACTTCGAAATGGCAACATTTATGTCATGGTCATTAATAATATCATTAAAGTCAATGCCATGAAGCAAAGAGTTTAGTAAGTTGAAATCAGCCTTACGGAAGTTAAACTTACAGACTTCATCACGACCTGCCTTGTCGTTAGTCATGTCACTGGCAAATAATAGTTCCAATAGCGGATGATAAGGATCAATGTCAGGAAAACTAGCATCGGCTGGTTTGACCAAGCAGTTGCCAGAGTTGGAACGGAAGACCACTGATCTGTTGTAAGTCACATGCTGTAAAGCTTTCAATAAGAATCGATTCTTGCAACGAAGAAATATTGGAAGCAATATAGTGAACATCATCATCCGCCTGCGCTCATGTCAATTGGGGTATGTTGAAATCGCCTAATATGATTAGGGTATCATTGGGACGCATGGAGTCAGTAATGAAATCAACAGCAGCGACCAAGAGTTTGTAATATTCAATTGCACAAGAAGGTGGCAAATAGCAATTTAAAATATAAATGGTTTCATGGTGTAGAAGGATTTTAACACTAACTAATTCTAAAAGTTCGGTGTTTGGAATGACAAAACACGAACAGTCCAACACAGATCGAACTGCAATAAGTACACCACCCCCCAAGCGACCATGCTGCTCAGCACTAGTGTACCTATCTTTGCGAAATATTTGAAAATCCGAGGTGAAAATCCCGTTGTCATTAAAACTACGATTTAACCACGTCTCCGTCAATGCGAAAATGTCGTAAGAAAGTGCTTGTCCATTTAAAAAAACTTTACTCAATTTAGAGCGCAGTCCCCTCACGTTTTGTAGTAAAGGGACAAGCGTTTTAGTTTTTTGAATTTAATGGACTTTTTGTTGAATTTTTTTTATTGACTTGAGCACCAGCAGAGAAAGGTCGACGACTAGAAAGCTCTCTAGGAATAAACTCTTTGACGAGAGTTTTGTCGGGCCAAAAGGATGGCGAAATTGCCTGAAAGAAGATCTTATCAGCGACCAGAAGTTTAAAGGATGATACATTACTGTTAAGTTTACTAATTTTAACAGCCCTAACATTTATGCTCGTAAGATCATTAGGTAGCAATGACTTTAAATAATTTAGCATATCCGTAGATGTTGTTGACGGAAGGAAACGGGAAACAAAGACAGATTTTGGAGGGGGTACGATATGAAGAAAAATAGGTGTATCAAGGGCAGCAGTAGGGGAACGGCTGAAAGTCTTTTTAATACTACTATTGGTGTTAGTATCAATGAAACTTTTGTTATTAGTGTTATATTCTTAATTTTTATTAATATTAGTGCTGGATTTAATATTTTCCTAATTTGTTTTTTCATATTAGATTTTGGGCTATTGTCATTGTTCCTATTAGTATCACAGTTCTTTGCGATAACCTTACTATTTTTCATATTTCTTTTAATTTTTTTACTAATACTGATAATATATATAATATATACTCATAATACCAATACCCACAAACATTGTGCGCTTTCTCTTTTCCACAGCTACTATTCAATAAAATTTAAAACACGTAATCTAAAATAAAACGAAAACATACATGCTCTAAAATAAAAACCATAAAAACATATAAAACATATAATTTTACATTAAAACAAAACATTAAGTTATAAAAAAACATAAATAAATTAAAAAAAAAAATATATAGGAATTTCATTTAAAAACCTGAAAATATATAATCTAAAATAAAATAAAACCTAGGATTTAAAACAAAAATAAACATGTAATTTGAAAACATATAGTAACTTAAATTCGGCCTATAGCCGATTTTTTGGTGCCCTATGGTAGAAATGGGGCAGAAGAACTGTCAAAACTAACATTATTTCAAGGTCTTTTCTTTATAACTTTGTTCCTTCTTTTCAAAATTTCTTCCAATTTGCAGATAACCTAGACCCTACTAGCATAAGCCCAATCTGTAAATTTTGTTTAAATCGGTCTATTAGTTTTTAAATTACATAAAAAAAACTTTCTAAAGAGGGTTATTTTCTCCTAGGATTAATTATTTCTCCTTTATCCTTGGACTGATTCGATTGAAATTTAACATGGTAGCGTCTATTTATGTAGTTAACCTATGTAATTAATTTAAACAAAATTGATTCACAAATTTTCCAATTAAACCCGAAACCAAAAAAACGACTAATCTTTCTGGTCACCCTAGATTTTCCTTTATAACTTTGCTCCCCCTGGATGAATTT
This sequence comes from Xylophagus ater, assembly GCA_963422695.1. Lineage (NCBI taxonomy): Eukaryota > Metazoa > Arthropoda > Insecta > Diptera > Xylophagidae > Xylophagus > Xylophagus ater. The sequence continues at coordinate 38,591,359 of OY730479.1, read as the reverse complement.
TGCTCAAATTCAATACCAAATCAAGTTAAGTAATAAGCAACTCACATTGTAAATTTCATCAAAATCGGATAACGTGTTTTTGAGTTATCTTGTATACGGACGGACATGCATAAATCGATATAACTTTTGATTCCCGACACAACCATACCATTAAAACCTTTCTACGACCATTATTTCGATGTGCTACAAATGGAGTGACAAAACTAATATACCCTCTAGCTACCATAGGGCATAATGAAACAAAACAGAATTTTAAAATAAAACATAAAACACATCTAGGTTCAAATAAAACCAAACATAAGTTAATTTAAAAACATAAAAATATAAAATATAATTTAAAAACTCGAATATCACATATAATAAATCTTTATATATAAAACAAAGTCGTGTTAGTTACACCATTTATAACTCAAGAACGGCTGGACCAATTTTTATGATCTTTGGTTTGTTGGATTTGTCTGCGCCCCGAATAGCAGAATAACTATTAAAACATCGGAAAAATTCACGAAAAAAAAGTTGATGAAGAAAATTAATTTTCTCATACATTTTGTATGGAACGGCTTTTTTGATGATATCTCGAGAACGGATTGACTGATTACGATGAATTTTTTTTACTGTTCGTCTCGGCCTCGAGAAGTTTCCTCGCGCATTGGAAAAGTAAGAAAATCACAAAAAAGAAAGGAAAGAAAATTAAAATTTTTTATTAGAAAGAATGAAGTAACCTATAAACACACATTTTTTATTTTACAACGCACTTCCTATAAGATAATTGTAGCAAGGGATAGCATAAATAGTCTTATGAATTTTGGACCAAAGAAAGAATGAAACAAAGAAAGCAATCGGAGTTTTTTTTAAGTCCATTTGTGTAAACAAAAACCAAGCGTTTTCTTATATTTTTAGGCGCCAATATGATTTTCCCAACATTTTTCAAGTATTGGTGCATGTATAACAAACATTTTTCATAAGCACGTGTGTTTGCGTAAGTAGAAGAAATTTTTTTATTACGTGTATTTCAAATACACTACATAAGTTTTGGAATTGCTTATTAAAGCTAAGTTCATATTTATCTCTGTTATTTAGTGCAACAAAGATGAGTGATGAAATCTAAAAAAATGATAGATAGCTAAAAAGATGACTGCTTGAATTTATACGTTTTTACTGAGAAAAACCGCACATCCATTATATTTAAAAATAGAGGCGGAAGTAAAATTGGCATATTTATACAAAAAAAAGCAAAAAAAGGGAGGTCACTCATCAGTTTTCATTGCCATTGAGCTAGCTGTACAGACGTGCGCCGCGATTTATCAAAATTTTTTTCGAGTTTTTACCAATTTTCATTCATTTTTCATTTAAATTTTTCGTTATTACATTTGAGTTCGATTCATTCTGAAATTCATCAGCGAAAATTGATTTTAAAGAGGTGGGTTCAGTTTTATGAAGTGCACATTGTGAAAGGTTATGTCGTTTGTCGTTTGGGTGCACATCGTCAATCAATCCAATCGGTAATTTGGACTGTGTGTTTGATTTTTCAAGTGGATTTGTTCGTAAGTCTGTGGAATTCTATTTTCGATCGTGATTTTTAAACCTGCCTGCCTTCGGAGATATTCACTTTGTGAGGTTATCACATGTGTAATTATGCGCGCATCGATAATTGTTTCATTATGTAATTTTGAGTTGTGAGATTATTTTCCCAGTGTTATCTACAATGCAGCGAGTCAGAAAATCTAATCTTTTACAAGGAAGCCGTAATCCAATTAGACTGCGGAATATTAGGAATCGATCCACTGCAGATGAACAAGAAATCGCATGAGAAGAGCGCCGCGTTAGTATGACCGACTTCGTGCTACACAAATACAAGAAAAAAGAGAGGCAGTACGTCAAGCGGCTCAGTTGCAAGTCACTCAACAATTATACTTCAACCTATGGCATAAACAGATCCACGTCGCATGCCGTATTCAACGATTTATAAGGGTATCTGGAAAGCACTCGAAGATAATGATTATCCCGATTTGGACGAGTTCTTAAGAGTAAACAACATCAAGTCGTACAATACGTACTTGGATATCTTGAGAGCCGGCATAACCAGGCCACGAGTATTCCTCAAACGTCAACCTACAGACAAGTGGATGAACCCATTTAATCCGTTTATACTCAGTGTGCTAGGTTCAAATATGGACTTGCAGTTCATCATTGAGGAATACTCTTGCGCCGCATATGTGGTGGAATATGTGAACAAAACGAATAGGGGCATCAGCAACCTTCAGCGGAAAATTATTGAAACCATGGATGAGCACCCTGAATTCGATATAGTAGAGATAGCGAGAAAACTCAGTGTCGATATGTTAAACTCTGTAGAACTCACCAGCCAAGAAGCTGCTTGGTATCTTCTTCGACAAGACATGTCAAGGAGCTCTGTCAAGGTGGTTTATATTCCAACTTCATGGCCAGTGGAGCGTGATCTCGTTCGAAAATCAAACAAGTTATTGGAAGAAGAAAATGTTGATCAGGACTCATGTGACGTTTGGCTAGAAAACTGTTTTGACAAATATCAAAGCAGGCCTTAAGATTTAAATGATATTACTTTGGCTCAGGCTGTTGCATATTACACAGTATCGAAAGCCAATGAGTGGAAACGACGTAAGGTTCAGCGAGTCATTAGGTATCAGAACTGTGACATGACGGCTGATCTAAATGAATACAAACGTGAAATGGTCACCTTGCATTTGCCTTTCCGTGACGAGGAAAATGAAATTCTCGCTGAGAAAAAATACGTTCAACTTTATGACGACAACGATGTGCTCATAATAGAGCGAAGGCGAGAATTTGAGGCGACTATCGATATCGCTAAAACCATCGAAATCTGTCGAGAGTTGTGCATTGATGAAGCCAACGAGGACGACGAACTTTCGAGCGATATTAATCTACTGGCGGCACACGTACGAGATACAGATCCTTATGCGGACTTCCTTGCAAACGCTAAATCGTCTTGCCTCTATAGTTAAAAAACGTGACAACGTCATGGACAAGTCGGACTTTAATCGTCTGATGCGTTCAGCGAATGACCGCCAGAAAGGTCTCTTACTGCATTTCATCTCACATCTCTTGAACAACGAGACTCAAGAAAAATTGCAAATTTTCTTCACTGGCCCTGCTGGTTGCGGAAAAACATTCGTCATCAACTTGCTCCGTGAAATTTACAATCGCTTCGGCCATACCGATGGGTATTGCAATGCATATCTCACCCGCGCGTCGACAGGGAAAGCAGCCGTTGCTATTGATGGAACAACCGTCCATACCTCTTTCAAAATCTCTATAGGGCGGACGCTGCCTCTATCATTTGAAGTGGCCCAACAATATTGCAGTCTCTTCAAGTACATCCAATGCATTTTAATTGACGAAATCAGCATGATATCAGCGGAATTGAACGAAGAAATTGACTCGCGATTGAAACAGATCACAGCTGTTGACTTCTTTTACGGTGGAAAAGACATTTTTCTCATCGGGGATCTACGAGAATTACCAGCTGTCCGCGCAACTGCTATTTATAAACAATCGAAAAATACCATGGTAGGTCCAACATTGTGGCGGAGCCTGAGATTCTACGAACTCAACGAAGTCATGCGTCAAGCCAACGTCAGCTTCTCGGGTTTGCTTACAAAAGTCGGAAACGGCCAAATATTGGACGAGTGCGAGCAGAATTTGATTGAGTCTCGCTTCTTCACTAAAGACGAAGCTGATGAACAATGTCCCAACGGAGTACGGTTGTTCTTCAAAAATCACGACGTCGATAATTACAACAGAGAGATTCTTAACACTGCCCCAGAGAAAGTGTTATCTGTAGCGAAAGACATTTTCGCCGGCTACAATAGCGCTGAACAACTGGCACAAGTTCGACAACAGCTACACAAAAAGGCCGTTTTTGGATACTGGAGGATTGCCATATGAACTTACGCTCGTTAAAGGGCGGCCTTACATGATATCGACGAATATTGACGTGTCGGATGGTTTAGCAAACGGGGCCGTAGGGTTTTTGGAACTCATTGAATATGAGAACGAGACACAATCTGATGACAATAATATCGACGAAGAGAACTTTGAAAACAATAGCATTCGGCAAGAGAACGGCACGGTGAAGCGCGTGTGGTTACGATTTCCTGAAAATTGCAAAATTGGTCGAAAAGTGATGAGACTCGCGACAAGATACGTACTACGAAATGATATAGCAAAAGACTTGGTTCCCATCGCACGTAGAAATTCCACTACTTACTTAAACACGAATCGAACAATAACTGCCAAGCGAAATCATTTTCCTCTCATTCCTGCCTGTGGTATGACGATTCACAAATCACAGGGTGGAACTTTCGACCAAGTTGTCTACACTTACGACAAGTCGCATGACCAACAGCTCGTCTACGTGGCTCTCTCGAGAGTAACTAATCTTGGGGCATCAAACAACAATCGACAATTTCATCATGGGCGGAGAATTGCACGTACCTTGATTCCACTCCAAAATGAATTTGCTAGACTTGCAAATAATTCGTTACACACCTATCAGGACTCGATTTTAGAAATTTTGGATCACAATCTATGTACATCGTTCTTCGTGTTTAATTGTCAAAGTCTTATTATAATCCATTAGGTGTGAACATTATTTGGAAATATTTTCATTTCGATACATCAATACTAGGACAAGCGCCAGTCAGAAGTTTGGTTTTTCGTATATATTTAGTTTTAAAATGTTTTACACAAATAAACATATTCGTTGTACGACAATTTCCTTCAAGATGACAAATACTAATCCATTTTTGCTTTAATTCGGCATCCTTTGGAAATGCAAAAAATCTTCCATTTCCTGCACTTTTACAATTCTCCACACAACATTTTCGGTACTTTTTTTTTCTAAATTAGAGTTTAAAAATATTTTTTCATATACCTCGTGTCCCAAAAAAGAGTAGGCAGTATTCTGGATTTAGTTGCAAATTCGGACACCATTTTTCAAACAAATTCTTATCTTTCGGGAAACGATAAAAAGTAACATTTGGTGAAAATTGATTCACACTGCAACCAGTCACGGAACATTTACAATGAAAGGTTTTGTGATAACTGAATCTAAATGAACTATCGAATTTCAATGGTTTCTGTTCGATACGTTTCTCTTCGAGGCATTTCTGTTCGATACGTTTCTGTTCGATACGTATCTGTTCGATATGTTTCTGTTCGATATGTGCCTTCATATGCCTGTGAAGTGAATCCCTTCGAGAAAATGAAAGATGGCATTGGTCGCATTTGAAAAATAGTTTTTCTCCAATATATGTCCTTATATGCCTTCGAAAATAACTCCTTCGAACATATGAAGGATTGCATTGGTCACATTTGAATATATCTCCTCTTTCGATTTTCAGACGAATTTTTAAAGAATTTCTATTAGTAACCAGATCCTGCTTGGAAATAGATGGAAGACATTGAGAACTTTTGGTATTCGAAACTTTACTCGTCAGTTTTTGATCAATTTCACAAAATTCCGAGTGTTTAGAAACATGCGATGACAAATCTTCAATACTTAAAAAACGTTCTTCACAGATCACACAATTATGCCAAATCAAATTCAGACGATCTTCTTGAGTTATATCGTCTTTATTCAAATATTTACAAATTTTTTCAGTTTCAAATTCATTTTCAATAATTAACTCAGGTTCTTGCTTAATGTAAACTTCACTTATCATAATTTCCGGTTCGAAGATTGTTCCAGCCATTTTTAGGTGGTCTTATGTGTTTGAAGTCACACCTCTAAAACTAAATTTACTGTCTTTTTTCATTAGTCTGTGAAAGGGCTAAGAAGGCTTTGAATTTGATCTATATTTACTTGTTTCAAAATTTTCTTATACAACTGTTAACTATATTAATTAAATATTAAACTTCGCTATTCATTTTAAAATCATTTAATTTTGCCATAGTTTAGAATTTATTTAAAAGAAATTAACTTTTTAAAAAGGAAAGACAACAAAAAACTTATAAATAATTTTGACATTTCAGTGGCACACAACAACGACCTCACAGATGCGGTCACTCAACAGTGTACTTTCTTGATGCTCAGCGAAACTTGGCTACGCAACGATGAGCATATTTCCGTTCCAAACTTTGATTGTTGCGTGCAGTTTAAAAGAGAAGGACAACGAGCTGATACAGCACGTATAAATATACCAAATGTGACTATTACAGATCGCCAAATTTCGAGTGCCACAATGACGTCAAGAGCAATCGGAGACGTTTGTGCAGCTGAATTTGTAATGCAAAACGGACAGAAGATACTTTCAGTAGTCGTGTACATCTCGCCAAATCAACCCGTCGACGCAGTTATAAAATTCATTCATTTTGTTCTTTTACCATACACTCCGGTCGGATCCGCTGAGCTTGGGGTAAACCTCGACAAATTACCCATGATATTGGGAGTCGACTTCAACATTAACTTCGCCTTAGATGAGGCAGAGCCGCTCATTACATTCTTGCGGGAAAAATTAAACTTGGAAATGAATTCGAACAGACACATTCCAAGGACGAACACAAAAACGACAATCGATGCGATATTTTCACGGTACATCGATACACATGAGACGACGGTATACGTCTCCTATTTCAGTTACCACAAACCAATTATTTGTTCACTTAAACATTAAAAATAAATTTTGTCTTTTACATTGTCAATAAAAGACCCAAATCTCTAGCTTATTAAAACCACAACCTCTGCGATATTCCCACATGCAACGCTAACGAGCCTACATAATAATGATAATAATGATGGCTTCAGATATTGCTTAATTGCAAGCAGCAAAATATAGGGCAGCTTTTCTTATCATCACCTAGCGATAAATTTACCACCATCAGAAGCAAAGCCCGAGCCAAACAACAAGGCAATTTTGCATCATCATCAAGCCTGGGGTGAGGAAAAGGAAAGCTGGTTAAATTAGGTTCATGTGGGTGAGAAGAGGAAAATTAGTGTATTAATGTATTAGTATGTTATGTTAAGTGATAATTAAGTACGTATTAAAATAATTCGTTAGTAAAAATTGAGATTAGTACATACTACAACCACGGCTATATTACGGAACAATTAATACAACAGAGATTCCAAAAGTATAAGGGTTATTTGAAACTTTTCTTTAATTTCCTTTTTCCCACATGAAAATCAAAGACATGAGCATGCGAATTTAGCTCTCTACCCATGCGCGTCAGAGGCTCTTGCATTCCATAATTAGTGTGGTGATAAGGAATGGTTAGGACGCTTCTAGACCTAGAATTGAGGAGTTTCGTCCGAAATAAAATCAACTCAAGAAGACGTGGTGCATCGATATTTGCCGATATAAGCTGTTGAAAAAAAACCACATCGGAAGATAAACGACGAACTTCAAGAGTCTGAAGACCAAGTAATCTTAAGCGAGCGTTATACGACGGCAGATTATCGTTCGCTTGCCAGGGGAGTCGGTGTAAAACAAAACGTAGAAATCTACGTTGGACTGATTCTATCCTATGGTTGTGAATCTCGTAGTAGGGAGACCAAATAACACTGGCATATTCGAGAACAGGGCGAATAAGCGATATGTAGAGCAACTTAGATAGATTGGGATCGTTAAGTTCTAAAAACCATCTTCTAATAAATCCCAGAAGTGAATTTCCCTATTGATTATGGATTCAATATGGCGTCTAAAGTCCATACGTGAATCAAAAACCACTCCCAGATCCTTTACAAGATTTTTTTAACAATTTCTCCATTATAATATAATCGTGTGATATCACATGCTGTCGCTTGTGAGTGAATGTTAAAGCATTGCATTTGTCAGCATTTAAGATTAGTTTGTTTTTATCACACCACAAGGAGAAACTCTTTAAGTCGTTTTGCAAGTGGATACAGTATGTTGCGTTAGATATCACTTTAAAAATTTTAAAGTCGTCAGCATATCCAAGCACACTAAAGCAAACGAAGAAATCATTTACCAACAAGACCATGGCCCTTGTGAAACTGCAAAAAAAGCAAGTATCCAACTATTTCTTAAATATTTTGCAAATTTAATCCATTTTTGATCTTTCCCAATTTTTTTGGAATTTCTAAAAAGAAAGTTTCTACCTCAGGTGAGACAATATTTTATAGACAACGGAATTTTTGAGTTGGATTTGCCGGAAACAGCCCGGAAACAGCCCAGATCTTAATCCAATAGAAAACGCTTGGCAACGGATTAAGGTTAGAATTGTAAAGGCACGACCTTCCCCTAAAGAACAAATGAAGGAGGTAGTTAAAAAAGTATGGGAAACTGAAATTTCCGCTGATTATTTGAAGACATTGGTACAATCAGTGCCAGAAGGATTGAAAGCAGTAATAAGAGCAAAAGGAGGGCACATAAATTATTAGTGTTTTTAGTTTATTTTTTTTAAATCAATGCTAAATATGAAGAAATGCTTTTTTTTTAAAAAAAATCCTTGTTTGGATTGTTTTTTTCTCATTACATCATATGGTAAGAATTCAAAAAAATACACAAAAAATCGACCAGTTTCCGTTTATTAGGTAAAAAGTACACCGTTACAATTTTTTATTTTTAATGATATTATTTAAATTACACATAACATACTCGAGAATGATTCCAGAATAACAAATCTATCATATTTTACGGTAAAGCTCAAAAAAACACAGGCTAAAGTTAAAAAAATATCAAAAAATTGCTTGTTTCGATTCAGTTGGCCAGGAGTGTATAGTAACACATGGATTGGAATTTAAGTAATCGAAATACTTATAGTCAATCGACGTATCGTTATGGACGAAGGACTCCTTGAAAAAATTTGCAAAGAGATTACAAAGAATCTGCGGATCCGCACTTTCAACACCACCAAGAGATAGGGAGGACGGATATTGATCAGTCTTTTTCTTAGAGTTTACAAATTTCCAAAATTTTTTAGGATCAGAGTAGAGATCTAATTCTATGGTATCAATATAAGATGTATATAATTGATTGCAACGCTCGTGAAACTCAGTAACGCAAGATTGAAATGCCGTATAGTCAGTTGCAAGTTTGGGCGCTGCATATTTTTACCACAGTTTGTTTCGTGTGTTCCGAAGAGATTTTAGATCGGGATCGTACCATGGTGGACAGCTTGTGGTATTTTTTACTATACTAGAGGGAATGCAAGTATTGAAACACTTGAAAAAAAAAATTATAAAATTTTGAAAGGGCTACATTTATGCTAATTTTCTTATAATCGTTCGATTCACCCATCCCAAGAACTTCGTCAAAGTCAATATCGGCGATTAAAGAAGTAAGTTTTGAGTAATCTGCACGTTTGAAATCGAACTGTGCCACGTTTTTGGCGATACACTGATCTTTATCATTAATGTGGGCAAAATTTATTATAAATGGCGGATGATAAGAATCAACACGCAAAAGAAACATTTTACTAGGTTCAACATTTATACAGTTACTGTCAGCAGTGTAAACTAGATCCAATACCCGGTTCAGGGTATTTGTTACACTATTGCATTGCATCAGTCCGTATGAGACAAGACTGCCTACAAAGACAGTTTCTTGCTTGAAAGTGGAGTTTAATGGTGAAAAAAAGTTGTCATTTTCTGACAATGTCCAATTTAAGTTGGGAAGGTTAAAGTCACCAGGTATAATAATATAATCGTTCGGCTTAGTTTGTGAAGAGACGAAATCAACTGCATTTACAAATGATTCGTAGGTATAAACGGAGCGATTAGGTGGGATATAGCAGCAAAGAACAAATAAATTCCATGTGTGAAATGAAATTTTAACAGATATTAAGTCAATATCGATATTTAAGGGTATATTAGATACTGAGCTTCTGTACTTAGTATGAACTGCTATTAAAACACCACCACCGTAAGAAAGATTATATCCATTATATCTATCTTTCCGGTAAATAGCGTAGTCGGATGAAAACAGTTCTGCATCGTAAATACCGTCATGAAGCCAAGTTTCGGTGAAACCTACCACGTCAAAAGGAATACTGTGAGATTTGGAGTAAAGATCTCGAATTTTCGTTCTTAGCCCCCTTACATTCTGATAGTAAAGGGACAAGGTATCTAGTTTTTTGGTTTAGTGGCCTGACTTAATTTATGTTTCTGACGTGGAATAAACTCTTTAACTAGTGTGCCCTTTGGCCAAATATTAATTGAAACTAATTTGTCAAAATTTGCATCATTGCATTGGATTTTGAAGGATGAAATATGATCCTTATTTTTAGAAATCTTATCACACCTTATGCATGATATAGGGTTATTAATGGACGCAAGATATTTCAATACATCTGCAGTTGATGTAATAGGGCTTAATCTAGAAACGAAAAGGGACCCAGGTCTAGGTACAGCTTGGAGAACAGGTAAACAGACATTTATATTACTGTTATTATCATCAGTATTAACATCATTATCAACGTTATGACCATTCACTTCGCTGCTGTTAATGTTATTGCCATTATTCGTGTCCCCGTGATTACTAGAATTCCCACTTTTATTTACGTGTTCGTCATTTTTCTTACCAGTGATCTGACATGCTAAGCCTTTTGGTTTAGGTTTAGTTTTAGTGCTAACGATCCGACGTGTCAAACTTTTTGGCTTAGATTTAGTTTTGGCACAAGAGATACCACTTTCATCGTCATCACAACCTAATCCTATAGTGCTTCTTTCATGCGTGTTGACATTATCGTTTTTGGTATTATAAGTATCAACCGAAATACCACCATCAACTGACAAAATAGCCATCTTCGCAGAGCGCAACGTTTCTCGTCTAGGTGTGGGGTCGCCTAGACTATTTGGGACTGAGACTCTATCAGCATATAGTGTCAAATCGTCGAAAAGCCTTGCTTTAGTTGTGAAAAGATCGTTCAGATTTTTGAAATCAGTCTTTAAGACGGCAAACGATCTTCTCATCTCCTTAGTACGATTTAACAGCACGCTGGTAGACCACTTACGACAATTTTGGCACAACCATTGAAGGCCAATATTGGTGTCTTTTAGCTTGTCAGCGATTCTCCCCGTAACACCAGCACACACAGCATGAGATATTCCACAAGACCCATTGCAGGAGATATCGAATGTATTCCATTCTTTTGCGCATGTAATGCAAGAGGTCATTATAAAGGTAAATATTATATTATATTAATATATTTTTAAAGAAAAAAAAAATATATATATATATAAAACAATAAAGTACGGCGAGACCTACTTATAGAGAAAGTGGAATTTGCTAATTGCAAAATAAGAGACAAATTGATTCACGAAGAATTAAACAATGAATAGAATAGCTTATAGAAAAATAAGCGGTAAAATACTGTTGCCAAAAAAGAGAAAAACAACCGTAAAAGCAAAGTACACAACAACAACAAAATATCAAAAAATTAAATTTCCCTTTTCCAAAATATATTATAAAAAAAGAATTTTAGAAAATAAAAAAAAATAAACAATCACTGATGATAACTAATATTAATTAAAAACCCCTAAAACCACAATTAAATTTAATTATTATTATGTTATTTATATATGTTAATTAACACTGAAAACTAGCACAGATTAGTCACCAACGAAACACCTTTTTTTTTATACCATATGTCCCCTTACATAATTTCACTGTGGTCTAAACATTGAAATTCACCAAATTCTAAATTTGAACTAAAGAAAAGCTTTATTCACAATAAGGGGAAGAAAGCATTCATTAATTTTTAAAGGATAATGCCCTAGACATACTACACGATTTAACGCAGTCGATTATTTTTAATCCAGATCATGCGACACATTCTGTTTTTCTGGATTAAAATTCATTCTCAATTATTCTTTGACATTTCTCAAAGTTTTCTATAAAATCTTTTTTTGGTTGGAAAATTTTGGAAGTAAAAAAAAATTATTTATGAATATGCAAACATTTAAAATCTTAAAGAAAAGATTTAAAAATATGATATTTTAAAAAAAAAAAAGAACCATTTCCTTCAAAATTCAAAAAGTTAGAACCGCCAAATTCAAATCTGTGATTTTATTATGTGTCTTCTTCTTATTTGCGCTTTTTCCCGTTTTATATCTATAAATATGAGCGGTATTACCAAATTTAAAAGCGAAAGCTTTAAAGCTTTTCATACTCAGAGAACGAAAGGTTCTCAATTATTCAATAACTGAGATCGAGATTCTACGTTAAATATCCTCAATAATTGAGAAAACCTGGTATGTTATCGAATTTTAACTGAGAATCGTGAGATAATTGAGATTATCGCTGCTAATATGTCTTTAGTATAAGAAATTCAGTTAAATATAATAACAAAAAATTAAAATTTTGTTCGACATAAATGGAAATCCCATGTTAAAAAATTATTTCATAAAAAATTCTTGAAAATATCTTAAAATAACAAAATTACTAGAATATGTTTTTCGAAAGTCCATTAAATAAAATACAAATGGAAAAAATTTTAATCAATGTTTTCTTAAAAAATTTTTCATGATACGTAACGTAAAATGTTTGAAAATGACAGTTATACAATGTTTTTCTTTTGTTTCTAAAGATTCTTTGGCACATTTGGTGTGGGCTAGCAGAACGCGGTTGTGGCGCGTTACCTACAGTTCGCTATTAGCTCATGCACATCCAAGTTTGGTGTGGAATGGTTAAGTTTTTACTGCATGCTGAAGAAGATAGTACGTGTGCTCGATGATTTTCACAATTCAATTTATTTCAAGTTCGGAATGAAAGTGGCCTCGATGGTTTTTAATAACAATTTTGAAATGAAATGTTAATGTTAGGAAAAATTTATTATTTAAAATTAAAGATTTAAAATTGTTCATTAAATTAATTATTATCGTACTGAGAAATATATGGAGAAAGCTATGAAAGTTTTATTTTCGAAATATTGTTTATCTGGAAAAATGAAAAATGAAATATAAAAGTAATAACTATCTCTTTGGACAATCTCCATTTGGATGTGACGTAAATAAGTGCCGAATGCAATTACCAAAAAACCGAATTTAAGAAATAAAAGAGATTTTGTCTGGAAACATTTTTTGCTTGTACTATATTGTACTATATTATAGCAATAAAATAAAAACAAGCTATAGTGCAAAATCACTATTTTTTCCGGTTGGCCATTAGACCTCATTCTCAATATAAGAAAGTGATGAAATCAGGAAAGGTCGTAATCGCCCGAAGTGGACGTTACGCAGGACGATTATCGTCAAAACTTTTGATGATGGTATATCCCAGAAACAATTTGGACATGACCTAATTGCTCGTATCGATCTGTGTTAAGTCCTCGACGTAAACATTTATAGTGATAAAGTTGTATTGACATATACTTGCGTAACTTCAACACAACCTAATCACTAAATTAATCGGATAGGTAGTTGGTAAAATAACAAGATTGTTTTGTTTGTAAAAAGAAATATATAATTAGTTTTATTAAATTTAAAAAATATACAATTCGTTTGGGTTTTTTAACAATTCAAAAATATAATTAAGTGTTCTCCTTTGGTTTCAATAATTCAAGTCTGCCGTAGCAATTTTCTTGGCTCCTATTTGTTGAATATTGTGATTTGAAGTCCGTGAATGAAATCATTCGTACTTTTGCGTGAAGAAAATCGATGATTATTCTTAGAAATACGAAATATTCAGGCGAAATAGTCCGTGGTTTTTGCGTGAAGAAAAATCAGTCTTAATCCCGTGATTGTGTGACGATATATAGACTAAGATATCCCTAATTTTGCGTAAGAAAATCAGGCTTATATCCGTAGTTGTGTGATGATATATCCGACTAAGATATCCCTGATTTTGTCTAAGAAAATGAGGCTTATATTCATAGCCGTCTGGTGATATATCCGACTAAGATATCCCTGGTTTTGTGTAAGAAAATCTGGCTTATACCCGTAGTTGTGTGAGAAAATCCGGCTAAATGTAGTGATTTTGTGTGTGAAAATCAGGCTATTTTATCCGTGATTTGAGAAGAGAATCTCAGGCTAAAATGTAACTAGGTGGTAACCCGTCCTAAGACGGCCTCCTAAAAATTTCAGTTTACAAATCACTGTAAAGTAACAAAATGTATTCAAGCGTAGCATATTAATTCGCAACATAATGGATCTATTACCCCGTTCTCGCAGCACCACTGGCGATATATTTCATATCTTAAGTCGACCTATTAAGAATGCACAGTATTTACCCCGCAACACCCCCAGCGAAGACATTAAATTGATCCCATTTCCCCGGTTGGTAAAATAGCTCCCGTCAAACATATATTACTAAAGCAAAAACCTCTATAGAGTAGGGGCGTAAACATCCGCAGCGCCAAAGTGTAGAGAGATAGAAATATTTTATCTTCGACAGAAAAAATCCCCATGAAAACATTCGAAATTTTGCTGAACATTGTAATCGCGTGTGACCTCTATATATAAAGTTCAAAAGTTTCTATTGACTCCAGCGCCAAAGCGGTGAGAGATAGAACTATATGGTCTTCGAAAGAAATAGTCCCCATGAAAAGTTACACAACTTTGCTGAACATTGTAATTGCGTGTGACCTCTAAATATGAAGTTCCAAAATTTTATTGACTCTAGCGCCAAAGTGGTGAGAGGTAGAACTATTTGCTTTTCGACAGATATTATCCCCATGAAAACCTCCACAACTTTGCTGAACATTGTTATTGCGTGTGACCTCTGTATAAGAAGTTCAAAAGTTCTTATTGACTCCAGCGCCAAAGTGGTGAGAGATAGAACTATATGGTGTTCGACAGAAATAGTCCCCATGAAAACCTCCACAACTTTGCTGAACATTGTAATCGGGTTTGACGTCTATAGAAAAAGTTCAAAAGTTTATATTGACTACAGCACCAAAGTGGTGAGAGATAGAACTATATGGTCTTCGACAGAAATAGTCCCCATGGAAACCTCCACAACTTTGCTGCACATTGTATTCGCGTGTGACTTCTATATAAAAAGTTCTTAAATTTGTATTGCCTCCAGCGCCACAGCGGTGGCTAATTGAACTTTGTCGTGGGTGTCAGAATGTGAGCCGTAAAAATCTCAATAACATTGTCTCAGGTCAGAATCATGTCCGATGTATATTTCAGATTATAAATGAGGTTTTCCGAAATAAGCTTTCAAGCCCCCCTTTGTAACTCCTCCGACCCCCAACTTCCCCGGAAACTAAATTTCTCCACATTTCAAGTAATTCTCTACAACATATCAAAAAGTGTTTTCTTTTTTTTTTTGCTCAACGCCGTTTCTTTCCGGACAAAATAGGACGGACAGAAGGAAGGATTAGCCTTTTATATATATAATGTCTATGTGTGAAACTTTCGTGAATAAAATGATCAAGTTACTTTACTTTATGTAAATTCGGCAACGATTATCCAGAATTAGCTCCTGATTAAAAATAATAAGGCTAAAATGTCCGTCACTATTTTTAATATGAAAATTGATAAGGTTACGAATATCAAAGCCCGATTGAAAATTTGAAAGGCGAAATATCCTTCGCGAATTTCCAAGTGTTCATATCTATGTTTCACCATAGACTATTTCTAAAATTTAGTACTCACCATTTGCTTGTAGTTGATTCCCTTCTGCTTGAGCAGAAAATACTTAGTGATTTAATACGAAAACGGTTCCCCCTTTTATACTTGAATCCTAACGGATCCTTGAAACTAAGAATGGATCAACTGACTTCTGAGTCAAAATATAGTCCTTATGACAATTAAAAATTCGAAATATTGATCATGTTTATCGCTGATGATCTAATTCTTTTACCTTTTTATTCCAATATATTCCTTATGAGTTTTCTACTGGGTGGGCCAAAATTCACCATGGGGTTTAAAAATTTAATAAATTTTTCGTTTATATATGTATATATATATATTTTTTTTCAGATTATATAAATAACACCTGGAGAATAAATAATGGAGTATAAAAAATATATAAACGAAAAGTTATTAAATTTTGACTTTCCGATTAAATTCAATCAAAAAACTTAAATGAAATTTCCATAATCCAGGGAAGAAATTATCAAGAAAATACATCTATTCGAGTAATTCTTTGTATTTTCAACTATTTTTTTTAAGCACTTATACTTTTAAATAATATATACTTGTAAAACTTCTATACATACGCCCTAATAATTTTACTTTACTAAAAAAAATTTATGAAATATGTATATGCATAATTTCTCAGCCTCGACAAGGAAAACACTGTTTTTGTAAATAAAATATATTTTATTATTCAGTGCAATATCCCTGAACTTCAATACACTTGTTTTAATGATTCTCCAATTTAAGGATTCCATCCCTGCAATGAAAATCCGGTAGGCCTCCAAAATACGGCTCTACAGCTACTATGACCTCTTTTAGCTTCTAGTTTCGATTCAGCATCATGGTGATGAACACAAGTCTCATCCATAGTGTTGAATTGACGTACGAAATCCATTTTATCCTTAAACGGTCCAAATGTTGAGAAGGTCGCATTTGAAGGTGTTTTTGTTCCATTGTTAGAGAATGCGGCACCCTTTTTGCGCAAAGCTTTTTGAAACCTAAAACTTTAGCTAAGATATGATATATTGATCTATGTGAGATGCCTATGGTGTCAGCAATCAGTTACTTATTAGTCGATCTTCTAAAACAATATCCTGTATTTGTTGTATGCTTTCTGTTGTTGATAGACTTTTTGGACGACCTTCAAGTGGATCATCTTCGAGACTTGTACGACCAGATTTTAAAAGGGCAGCCCATTTTTTCACCGTGGAAAGTGAAGGCGATGCAACCTTATATACTTCTAACAGTTTTGGATGAATTTCTGTAAGTGGTAAACCATTCAAAACACCAATTTAATCAATGCAGGATATTTAATTTTTTCCATGTTAAAAAATTCAATGACGCGTCAGCTTTAAGTAGCTTCTTAACAAAGACTGAAATGACTTATGGACGTGAAACTTGACACGTGTTCATAAGAGGGTTGTATCAATATAAGACAAATCGACCTGTTAGCAGCGCGTTTTCTTGTCGAGGCTGAGAAAAAAGTGTACACCCTAGTACATTTTGTTTTTGAAAATTATTGCGAAACAAAGTTTTTAATTTGATGCTCTGTTTTACCCTTTTCGTCCTTATTGATACTTTTTGGTAATGGGTTCTTATCACTTGAATATTGATGCAAGATTTTATAAATATTCCTTGAAAATTTCCTTTTCCAAAAGAATTTGCTCTTGCAGGACCCATATCATTTTTTAGATCCTGACGAGAAACAACGGACATCATGCCCTACGTACACGCAACGAACTCTCCAAATTTTATTAAAATAGAGTAACACGTTTGTCAGTTATCCTAACTACAATTTATGCAGATAACGTGGGAGGAATCTTCGGAAATCGTTTCATTTCATACAAAAAATACGTATGTTGTTCGGAAACTCTCCGAAGTTGTCTTGGGATTCAATTTATTTTCGGACTTAATTGTTCTGTGATTATAAAAATATGCTGTAACCAATTTCAGTGAAGTTGGTCCATAAATAACGCCACCATGCCCTGTAATTTAAAAACACAAAAAACTGAACTTTTGTTCGCCAGCTACAAGAAGTTTTAGTCCGATCAAATCCAACTTGATTCAAATCGGTACAAATACGGCCGCAATCTTGACCACCACAGACGGTCAGATGGATAGACGGAAAAACAGGCAGACATTAGCTAAAAATGGCTTCATCCAGCAGTCCTAAGCGCTTAGTCAAAATTCTCAATCTAAGCAGTTAGAATTTTATGAACGCCTGGATCCGTTTGCTTGAACCAAGTGAATAGTAGGTGTCTGTGCTAAAGGTCAAATTAGTTTTTTTAATAACTTCGAAAAATATACATATTTTTTGTTAAACAAAATAAATATCGAGAGGAAATGAAAATTGAAAATAAAGTGAAATAAAAATTTGATAGGAAAGTGGAAAAGTTGTATCAAACTTATTTTTTAAAATTCCAATTAAAATTGGATAATCCAGAAACAATTTTTAAAAACATTTCTCAATTTATCCTTTACACAAATCAACCTTAAATGAGCTATTTAAGTGAGCAAAACATTTTTATGTTAGAATTTCACTAAGCACTTAAAGTTAGTTGTCTTGCTAGATTTAAGCGCTGTAAAGTGCTTAATGCCCTAGACATACTACACGATTTAACGCAGTCGATTATTTTTAATCCAGATCATGCGACACATTCTGTTTTTCTGGAATTCATTCTCAATTATTCTTTGACATTTCTCAAAGCTTTCTATAAAATCTTTTTTTGGTTAGGAAATTTTGGAAGTAAAAAAAAATTATTTATGAATATGCAAACATTTAAAATCTTAAAGAAAAAATTTAAAAATATGATATTTTTAAAAAAAAAAGAACCATTTCCTTCAAAATACAAAAAATTAGAACCGCCAAATTCAAACCTGTGATTTTATTATGTGTCTTCTTCTTATTTGCGCTTTTTCCCGGTTTTATGTCAATAAATATAAGCGGTATTACCAGATTTAAAAGCGAAAGCTTTAAAGCTTTTCACACTCAGTGAACGAAAGGTTCTCAATTATTCAATAACTGAGATCAAAATTCTACGTTATCTATCCTCCATAATTGAGAATATAGATATAATATAATATAGATATAGATATAAACTTTCAAAAAAGGAAAAGTAATAGAAGCGTAGAACAAAATAACAGATTTGAATTTGGCGGCTCCAATTTTTCAAGGAAATGATTCTTTTTTTTTTTTAAATATAATATTTCTAAATTTTTTCTTTTAGATTATAGATGTTTGCATATTTATAAATAATTTTTTTTTTACTTCCAAAATTTTCTAACCAGAAACAAATTTATAGAAAGCTTTGAGAAATGTCATAAAATAATTGAGAATAAATTTTAATCCAGAAAAACAGAATGTGTCGCAATTCTCGATTATTAAATAATCCACTTGATTAAAGCATATAGTATGTCTAGGGCATTAAGCGCTTAGGACTGCTGGATGCGTCCAATGGTTGAAAAGGATTTAGAATCCTCTAAAACGCTGAGATTTGCAAAAAAAGAAATTATGATTCCAATAAAAATTATCGGTTCGCGCGAAATTGGGATTTCCATTAAAAATGACATGACATCATATTTCTTTGTCACCCATATGTAGCTATCTATGTCATGTCAAGAGTGGATAGAAAATTGTTCTCCCTAGTCTAGTTCATTCCAGTCGAAATCGTTAAAAAAAATTAGCAGGGCAGAGATAGGAAGTTTATAATTTCTCATGCTTAGGCTTTTATGGAGCAGCGCTAAATACTTGATATGGTCAGAATCACTGTTGGTATTCAAATGCTTCAGCCAGACTTTATTCCGCTTATTCCGTAAGCCCCTGAGTTTACTGGTATACCAAGGTGGAGATAGAGTTAAGTTTTTCTGTGAATAATAGGGCGCCGACATTACGATTTTTTGTGATTTTGTCTTTGAGTGGTGTTGACGTGTTTTGTGTTTTTAGTTTCCCGATAAACGAATGTTTATAGGGAAGTACTATAATCGTGCGAAAACCTAACTTTTGATCTAGAAGGGCTAGGAAGATGAAAATAAGTGCAAAATCCGTTTCGTCAAAAATAATTAGCCCCATGTCCGTCCGTCCGTCCGTCCGTCCGTCCGCTTTTTAAAATCGTTAATAAAATCTGAATGGATGGTCGGATTTCCATGAAACTTTCACAATTTTGGTGGTGCATCAAATGCCAGATGGTGTTAGATTTTGGCCGAAATTAATATATGGCAACACTATTTGGTAACGCTTTTTTTTGTCTAAAAACGACAAAATTTTGTCCGCACGGTTCAGACTAAACTGTTGGGCCCATTTCGATAAAATTTACACAGTTCGTGTATTTGACTCTAACTTAGATCTGACTAGTTTTTGAGCCATATTCAACTATGGCAACACTGTCTAAAAATACATGTTGTCCAAATATAGTCTATTTTTGCACTTGTTGTAAAACTGAAACTGCTAGTCCAATTTTGATGAGATTTGGACAGTTTGTGTACTAAGATCTAAGTCCGAACATATTAACTTTTCAACGGAATTTACATCTGGCAACACTAATTCGCAAAACTTTTTTTAAAAAAATGTTGTGGTGCAAATATAGAAACTTCCCTAATTCGGTTAATAATAGTCGGATTTTAATAAACCTTCGAACGTACGTTTGGAATGGACCAAGTGAAAAAATACAATATGTCTCCCCGCGGTGGGGGGTTGTGGAGGGCTAAAAAAGAAAAGCTTCAATACTTCACTCAATAATAGGCAGATTTTCTTTAAACTTGATGTGTACATTCTGGATAGGACAAGTGAAAAGATAGAATGCGTCTCCCCTCGGTGGGGGTTGCAGGAGGGTTATATAAAGAAACCTTAATAATTCGGTCAATAACCGGCGGATTTTAATGAAAATGGGAATGTACATTTAGGATGAGCAAACTGAAAAGATATAATGTCTCCCCTCAATGGGGGGTTGTGGAGGCGTGAAATAGAAAAACTTCAAGAATTCACGCAATAATGGGCGAATTTTGTTAAAACTTAGTGTATACATTTCGGATAGGCCAACTGAAAAGATAGAATGCGACTCCCCTCTGTGGGGGTTACGGGAATGCAAAATAAAAAAACCTTAATAATTTGGCCAATACTAGTCACATTTTCATGAAACTTGGAATGTACATTTAGAATAGGAGAACTGAAATGAATATTTGATGACATTATCGGGAAAGTTCCATAGTGGCCCGGTCGATATAGAGAAAATGTAAATTCACTACTATGGTTTGCTTTGCTTATTTTTTCTTTCTGTTATTTGTTTTTCTTTTTATAAATTTAATTACGGTGTTTAATAGTTGACAAATTATTGAAATTTTTTCATGTTATTCCATTTAATTTTTTACATTTAATATTTAATATTTTATATGTGTTTCCTGCATGAAAAAATAAAGGTATTATATAAAGGTACCGTAATTGGTGTTTTTGTCACTGTCATTGTTTTTCGAAAGAAAAAATTTTCTTTCTTTTTTCAAGAAAAATAGAACAAAAAAAAAGAAAAAAGAATACAAAAGTTGTTTTAATTTCATTTGTTGGTATTAGTATAGAGTTTATTTATACTAAGGGCCTGTTTCACACGTCTTGTTTGTTTGTTTTTAATTTTTTTTTGCCTTCGTTTTTGTTTGTTTCGTTCAATTTAATTATGGCAACAATTGAATGCTCTATTTGTTGTAGTCCAACGGGTGTTCATGCATCGATCGCTTGTCATGGGATGTGCGAGCGCTCATTTCATCGATCGTGTATCAGGTTGCCTAAAGAGAGTAACTGCTTTACCTGGTTCGGAATGCTGTGACATAAAACCTTGTCACAATCTGAAATTTTTAAAACTCACTTCATCAAATACTGACTTAGCGAAAGTGGTCCTCGACTCTCTAAGGGTGGACTCGTCCTTGACTGCAAACAAGGTTAAAACAATTGACGAGAAATTATCCAATATTGGAGAAACTGTCGATGACATGCGTAATTTTGTTGATTTCTTCGATAAACTCTCTTCGGCTTGCTCGATGATGCAGCATGACCTTTATTTATTTATTTATTAATTGAGCCGTTCACTGCACACATCGATTAACTCCACTTTTTTAAAAATCTTAAATTTAACTGTCAAAGGACTTGGTACAGTCATAACTTTTTATATTTATAATAACTTTCCTGAATAATAAAGATTAACACCATTAAACGATAAATTTTTTTAGGCCACTGAAAAATAAGTAATTTATTTCAGAGGTCATTTTGATTAACTCCGTACTCTAATGTAAATCGTTGCAATAGGGAACTTAAATGCACTAGCAAGCGCTGAATGATAACGCAGGAGCAAGTACTTGTGAAGTCAAACTAATTATTATTAAGAATAAAGTTTAATTCGGTATATTTTAACTTCTACTGTATTCTTTACCAATATTACACGGACTACATATTTTCTCAGCCTTTTCAACGTCACTCCCAGATCGTATTTGGGTTTGAATTATTATAAACAATTATTTCAATTTGTCAGTGGTTTTAAAGAAAATAAATATTATGTCGTTATAATCATGATAAGTGAAACTAATAATAATATGGATGTGGAAAACAGTAAATCATCTGATGGTTGTTCAATACGATTTATCAACAGAAAGTCTGGCTCAAGAAAACGTTTCTGGTTTCTTCGGATTCTTCTCATTGCAACAGTAAAAAATATTCCAACAACCACATTGATTGGGAGGAAAAGAAATTGTAATCCTGATAATTGGACCCGAAATTTACAAAGGCATAAAAGAACAAAAGGTTTGTCATACAGGAATAGAGGAGGAAATTTAATACCTGCAAAAACATTTGCCGATATACCATAATATGCAGATGCCCGCAGAAATGCAATCTAAAAATTCTTTCGAGAGGGGCTGCCGTGAAGGCATTTTATAGTTTACATAGTCAACTTGACCAACTTCACCTAGAAAGGTCCAAACCCCACCTCATTCAATTCAAATGTGACTATAATGGAAATTCAGAATTTAATGCCATTAATATAAGGAAATCTGGACCAGGTAGACCACAAAGATTGAAAAATGTAGATCAGCCTTTATTATATCCTAAAGGTAGAACTGTGATAAGGGAAAAAAGGAGAGACATGATGCACCTGCTAACATCCATTCCTCCTGTTAAATATGATTGATGTAAACACTTGACAACAAATCGAAGTGATCAGTCCTCACATACAGCGTATGAAGAAGACATAATTTATATTGCTGATGAATTAATCACAAATAATATATTATAACAAAACTGTTAATATTTATTTTTATGGAAAATCTGTAATAAAAATATATAATAATTAACTTTTTCTGCAAGAAAAAACTTAAAAATTTAAACACTGAATTTTACCTTATTACTTTTTTCACTTGCCAAATCGATTAACTCCACCAATCGCTTAAAAATTATAACATTAGTGATGATTATTTTTTGGCTATTCTTTCTTATTAATTTTATATACCATTAGATGAAAGCTACATCTGTATTTATGCATTCTACAACATTTATTTGAGTTTATATTATAAAGGGAATTTTAAAAAACAATGTACATTACTTCATCGCATTTCTCAGCTTTTTGTTTTATGGAGTTAGTCGATTTGTGCATTGAACGCCTCAATTGTAACGCCCCAATTTCACGAAAGACCTATTGTAGATAGGTTAGATATTTTACGTGGCGAAATACAGTCATGCACATCATTAGTTCCGTCTAATCTGGCTGCTTATGCAGAATTGAATAAGTTAACCTCTGAGCTAACTCAGTATATTAGCAGTAATAATATTAATATTAAAATGCCTGCTAACGTAACTGACGTCTCTACTTGCATTGACTTTACCCTGATAATGTAAACATTAATGTTACTGACGGTAATAAGAATCATACTAATAATCATAATAATAACACAACTAATAGTAATAATAGGAGGAAAAATAGTTCGAATAATAATAATACTAATAGTAATAGTAATAGCAATATTATTAGTAACAGTAATAATAAAACTAAAAATACAAGGGACGACAATAGTAAAAATCAGAATAAATTAAAACATAAAACTAGTAGTACCCTTAAAGTCAATATTAATGTTAATGATAAAAATAAAAATAATAACAAAAGTAGTAACACTAAAACTACATGTATTAGCCGTAATACTAGGAATAATAACACTAATAACCAATCTCCAGCCGATGTTATCCCTTCGCCTATTCTGCACATTGTACCCCATCCGAAATCGATTTTTATTTCCCGCTTCCTACCTTCAACTACATCGACGGATGTAATAAATTATATGACATCTTTGCTGCCTAGTAACTTTAAAAAGGCAGTTAGATGAGTTAAAATTTTAATAAGGTTAATAGCAATGTCGCTTCTTTCAAACTTTTGGTCCCCGATGATCTTTTTTCTAAGATAGTTTCACCGTCCTTTTGGCCTGAAAAAAGCCCTGGTCAAAGAATTAATACCGAGGGAACTAGCAAATCGCCGCTTTTCCTCTGCTGGTGTTTTAAAAGTTTAAAAAAACTAACGCGCTAGTCCCTTTACTATCAAAATGTAAGGGGCTTGCGTTCCAAACTGAGTGAAGTTTTCTTGAACGGGCAAGTTCTTTCCTACGACATTTTCGCATTGACGGAAACGTGGTTAAACAGTGGGTTTAATGACAATGAGATTTTCACCTCGGATTTTCAAATCTTTCGTAAGGATCTGTACACTAGTGCAGAACACTTCTGTCGCTTGGGTGGCGGAGCTCTTATTGCAGTCCGATCTGTTTTAGACTATTCGCACTTTGTCATTCCAAATAGTGAACTATTAGAACTGGTTTGTGTTAAAATTTTTCTAAAGCATGATATAATTTACATTTTAAATTGCTACATGCCTCCAACTTGTACTATTGAACACTACCAACTTCTGGTTGCTGCTGTTGATTTCGTCAACGAGATCATGCGCCCCAATGATGACCTAATTATTTTAGGTGATTTCAATCTACCTCATTTGCTCATTTGACTTGGGTGCAATCGGAGGATGATATTAATTATATTGGTACCAATATTTCATCCTTGCAAGAAACACTAATTGTTGATAGCTTTACAGCGATCTTCAACAGATAAACAGCGTTAAGAATTGTCGGAATAGGTTCTTGGACTTGGTTTTTTGCTCCAAATCTGTCAACTGCTTGGTCAAACAGGCTGAGTTCAATTTTTCTAAAATTGATCCTTAACATCCACCCTTGAACTTGTTACTTGCCTATGATATGGCCAGCGTTGAAGTTTGCCTTGACGTTGCTTGCAAATTTAACTTTCGCAAGGCAGACTTCAATTTACTTAATTCGTTGCTAGGTGACACGAACTTCGATGATATTATCAATGACTCAGACATCAATGTATGTATCACAAATTTTTACTCGACGATACTTGAATGTTTCGTCTTATCGGTTCCATATTGCTCTCAAAAGAATCTAACTTCTTCACCCCCTTGGTATATTACCAGGCTGAAGGGTTTGCGAAATCAGCGCAAAAAAGCATGGCGGAACTATTTGAATTCTGGTAATGCTTCGGATCATAGCGGGTACATATCGTTGCTGAAAGAGTTCCATAGCCTACTGGAATTTGAATATAAGTCATATTTGTCTAAGATGCACGATAATTTACTTATTCACCCGATACAGTTCTGGAAATTTATTAATAGTAAATGTAAAACGGATGGATATCCTTGCACTATGAAATATATGGATAGCTCGTCAAACAATGTCAAAACTATTACCAATCTTTTCGGCTCCTTTTTTAGCCAAGCAGTTATTGGCAGTAATTTCATACCTGACGAGGACTACTTTAGATATCTGGATAATTATCCGAAATCCACACTTGATTCAATTATTATTGACGAGGGAATGGTGTTTGATCATATCGTACTGCTAAAGGATGATTTTTCTTCGGGACCTGATGGTTTGCCTGCAATAGTGTTAAAGAAATGCTGCCATAAGTTAGCTGCACCGCTAACGTCCCTTTTTCGTAAATCTTTAACTTCGGGTGTTTTTCCAAATGCTTGGAAAGGTTCATTTATCATCCCTGTTCATAAAAAGGGTTCTAGGGCAGATATTAACAATTATAGGGCTATGGCGAAGTTATCTTGCACGCCCAAGCTTTTTGAAAGTATTGTCTATAACTCCTTTTACTTTCATTGGAAACCATTCATATCCCCGAAACAACATGGATTCCTTAAAGCTAAATCAACAACTACTAATTTAACTGAGTTTGTCTCTACTGCCATCAACTCGATAAAGCAAGGCAAACAAATAGATGTAATTGCTACCAATTTTAGTCAAGCTTTCGACAAATTATCTCACATTATTATTTTACGGAAGTTACGACATCTTGGGTTTCCTACCTTTTTTGTAAAGTGGATTAATTCCTACCTTTCTGGTAGACGTTATCGGGTTCTTTTCCGTGCTATTGAGTCTGATCCTTTTATTGCCCATTCTGGAGTCCCTTAAGTGAGTCATCTTGGTCCAATTTTATTTATTATCGCTATTAATGATGTTACGTCCATTATCAACAATTCTGATATTACAATTTATGCTGACTATATGAAAATTTCTAAAGTAATATCTTCTTTGCATGACTGTCATTTGCTACAAGCTGATCTTTGCAGATTCTCGACTTGGCACTTAATATTAAAAAGTGTTAGTTAATAACTTTTACGAGGAAATGTAATAAGTTCGTAGTCGATTATTCCTTGTCAGAAAACTCTATTTCGAGAGTTGATTTTATAAGGGATTTAGGAGTTATTTGTGATCACGAGCTTAATTTTCGACGACATATTGACACAATTGTTAATACGGCGTCATCGATGCTGGGGTTTATAAAACGTTGGTCAAAAGAATTTTCTGATCCGTATGTCACCAAATTTCTCTATATTACCTTTGTTAGACCACTACTAGAATACGCTAGCCAAGTTTGGTCTCCATACTATAAGATACACATTGAGAGAATTGAGGCTGTACAGCGTGGATTCGTTCGGTTTGCTCTTAGAGATCTACCTTGGAGCAATGCCATAAATCTCCCTGCTTACTGCAATCGTCTTAAACTAATTGATCTTCAGTTATTGCAGAAACGGCGTGAGGTAGCTGATACAGTCTTCATTCATCAAATTTTAGTTGGTGCCATTGAGTCTCCGAGCCTCCTTAATTGCCTTAAACTAAGAGTTAGTGCACACTCTCTAAGAAGAGTTGACTTATTCATGATCGACAGCCATCGCACCGATTATGGTAAGTTCGAACCGATCGCAGGAAAGTTACGGAGTGTTAACATTAATTTTGAACATTTTGACTTTTCGCTGAGCAAGCAAAAACTGAAAAGTCTTTTATTTGCAGAATCTGCTGCATCGTCTGTTGCTTAATTGGGCTGGTTTCAGTTGTTGACCATATGTATTGTATTGTTTTCCCCGGGTTAACTCGGTTTTTACTTATTTAACATGTACATATTATTTTATTTTTTGTCGGTGATCGGGTATGGTGGTGGTTGATGGTGGCGGTCGGTGACGGTAATTTTTTTTCTTTTTTTCCCCTTTCCACTAATTTACCTCTCTAATGCACTAATATTTCCTCTAGCCTACTCCACCCTCCGGATACTAATGATGATGATACCATCAATGACATGGATTAGTCTAGGGATGTGTGGGCTCTGGGTGGCTTTCGTTTGGCATGGGTGGCATGTGTGAGCTACATTGGATCTATTGCAATGAGCTTTTAGGAGGTCTTGCCACGGGACCTAGTGTGGTCTGCTCATGTTGATTAGGTTGGGTGGGGACTGTTAAGAGTTTTTCTTGCCTCTGTGCTCGTTTATGTCTTTGATAGCATATACATTCCATTCATCGTTTATTCGATGTGTTGTTGAATGATATCTTGCATTGCTTGTAATAAGCATTTCTGAAGTGTTACAAAAAGAAAAAAGAAACACTCAAACATCGCGGAATAAAAATTCGTCATAGCAACATTTATATCAGGGTTATTGACAATATCCTGAAAGGGAATGCCATGAAGCAAATAGTTTAGTAATTTGAAATCAGTCCTACGAAAGTTAAAAAAAAACCTCGTCATTGGTCAAATCGTAGGCAAATAACAATTCCAAAAGAAGATGGGAGAGATCAATGTCGGAATCAATGTCAAATAACAATTTAAAATGTAAATTGTTTCATGTTGCAAAAAAACTTTGACACATACCAATTCTAACAGTTCAGTGTTCAGAATGACAAAACGCGAACAGTTGAACATAGATCCAACTGCAATAAGCACACCGCCCCCCATGCAACTGAGTTGATCTTCTCTAGTGTATCTATCTTTGCGAAATATTTGGAAGATTGAGCTGAAAATCTCATTGCCACTAAAGCTAGGATTCAACCACGTTTCCGTCAAAGCAAAAATCTCATAGGAAAGTGCTTGTCCATTCAGAAAAACTTTACTGAATTTAAAACGCATTCCACTCACGTTTCGGTAGTAAAGGGACAAGCGTTTTAGGTTTTTGAATTTTTTGGCGCATCAACAGAGGAAGATCGACGACTGGAAAAATCTCTCGGAATAAACTCCTATACCAGAGTTTTATCAGGCCAAAACAGGGGCGAAATTACTTGAGAGAAAATTTTATCGGGGACCAAAATTTTAAAGGATGCGACGTTACTCTCGGCTTTGCTAATTTTTAACGACCTTCGCAGCATTAGTATTCCTAAGATCGGTAGGTAGCAAAGACATTATATAGTTAGTTACATCCGTAGGTGTAGTTGACGACAAGAAACTCGAAACAAAGATAGATTTCGGATGGGGTACAATTTGAAGAACGGGTGACTCAAGGGGAGCAGGTAATGGTTTGCCAGTATTATTATTAGCATTACTGTTGATATTACTATCAATATAAGATTTGCTATTACTACTATTTATTTTTTTTTATGTGAGAATCGGTATTGGTGAGTAATTTACTATCACTACTATGATTATATTTTACCTTGAATATTGGTTAAATTTTTCAATTCTGTAAATGCAGAAGTGTTGGATGATATTGTAGATGTACAGGATTGAAATTGATTTAGCAAGGTATCAAACTTTCCAGCGATAATAAGTTTCGTGTGGGATTCGTCACAGTTAACAGGCGATGATGAATTTGAAGTACACATAAATTCAGAGACATCATTCTGAAGGGTGTTTAATTTGGATTCAAACTGTAACGTTTTCTTCAGTAATTTGGAAAGGTCCCAAATAATTCTGGAATTTTGTTAATATCAAGCGCAAAACTGATGGATATTCTTCTACCATGAAGTATTTGGATAACTGGTCAAACAATTCCTGAATAATTAGAGATCTCTTCGCCTCATTTTTTTGCCAAGCGGTCTCTGGCAATAATTTTTCACCTGACGAAGATTACTTTAGATGCTTGGACAATTACCCCAAATCCACTCTTCACTCAATTAGTATAGACGTTCAAACGGTTATTAATCAGATCCAGTTGTTAAAGGATGATTTTTCCTCGGGACCTGATGGTTTGCCTGTTATAGTTTTAAAGAAGTGCTGCGACATTTTATCAGTACCGCTAGCTACCCTTTTTCAAAAATCATTGACTTCGGGGTGTATTTCCAAATGCTTGGAAAGACACTTTTATTATCCCGGTTCACAAAAAAGGTTCTAAGGCCGAAATTACCAATTATAGGGCCATAGCTAAGTTATCTTGCACACCTAAGCTTTTTGAAAGTATTGTATAAAACTCTTTTTACTTTCACTGCAAACCATTCATATCATCGAAACAACATGGATTCCTCAAAGTAAACTCAACAATTCCTAATTTGACTGAGTTTGTCTCTACCGCCGTCAACACGATGGAGCAGAGCAAAGAAATGGATGCGATTGCTACTGATTTCAATCAAGCCTTCGACAAGTTTGTCCCACAGTATTATTTTACCAAAATTACGACTTCTTGGCTTTCCTTCTTTTTTTATAAAGTGGATTAATTCCTACCTTTCTGGTAGACGTTATCGGGTTCTTTTCCGGGCTATTGACTCTGATCCTTTTATTGCCCATTCTGGAGTCCCGCAAGCTAGTTATTTAGGTCCTATTTTATTCATCATCGCTATTAAAGATGTCACGTCCATTATTGAGAACTCCGACATTACAATCTACGCTGATGATATGAAAATGTTCAAAGTAATCTCTTTTGCGAAGGATTGTCATTTGCTTCAGGCTGATCTTGATAAATTTACATCTCGGTGTACAAATAATGACTTGTCCCTTAATATTAATAAGTGTCAAACAATAGCATTTGCGTGGAAACGTAGCAAAATCATATTTGACTACACTTTACTAGAAAACTCTACTTCAAGAGTTGATCTTATTAGAGATTAAGATTTGTGATGGCGAGCTTAATTTTCGTTTTCATATTGACACTGTTGTATTGTTCGTCAATGTTGGGATTTATAAAAAGATGGTCTAAAGAATTCTTCGACCCATATATCACTAAATCTCTATACATTACCTTTGTTAGATCGGTACTTGAATATGCTAGTGAAGTCTGGTCGCCGTATCATAAAGTACACATTAAGAGAGTTGAAGCTATTCAGCGTAGATTCGTTCGTTTCGCTTTTAGAGGTCTTCCTTGAAGCCATGCTATCAATCTCCCTCCTTACTGTCTAAAACTGATTAACCTTCAGATTTTGCAGAAGCGACGCGAGGTGGGTGATATAGTTTTCATTTATCAAATTCTTGTTGGTGCCATTGAGTCTTCGAACATTCTTGAACGCATAAAATCAAAAGTTGAGCCATACTCCTTAAAGAAGTGTTAGCTTATTCATGATCGACTGTCATCTTGCTGACTATGGAAGGTTTGAAGCTGTTAAATAAAATGTTAATGAATGCAAATAAAAGCTCTGGACACTTTGACTTTTCGTTGACCAAGCAGAAACTGAAGAGTCTTCTGGCAAACGACTCCGCTATATCATCGCGAATGTAAACTTTACGGATAACCTTTTCCGTGTTCTAACGGTTGTTGACCATGTAGCCCAGTCAATGGGTACTTTTACCTTATAAAAGGTATAGGAAACTTTATATTTGGTAGGATTGTTCAATTAGGTAAGCTCTTGAAAATTCCAAGTTATATTTATCAGCCTGCTTCAGAACAATAAGTCACTGGGTGAATTAATACAAGTATTCAAAGATGAGAATGCTTACAGTGAAGATATCATTTGTGCTGGGGAAAAATGTTTGGTTGCACTTTACAGAATTGATGACGTTGTGCAAAGCATTTAACATTAGTCTCATTGCCTCCTGAAAGCGATGCTGCACGATTCTTTACGGCCCCACCATCAAGTTCAATTATGGTACAACAAATATAAGAATTCAGCTGATTGGGGATAGAAAAGTAGTAAATTTGGCCCTACTCCAATACTTATGATGAACGATTTTGCACCCGAAGTTCTATTAAAAGGTATTTCATGTAAGTGTAAAAAAGGATGTGGGAAAACATGTTGTTGTAGAAGGTCATAAAATGATCGATTATATGCGCCACTATTCTTCAACATTAGCTGATCCAGAACATCAATGAATACAAGAAGCTTGAAGAAGTCAAATCATTCATTATCTTCAACAACACGATGAATGCTTCGTGGATTATGCCTACTGGGGATACCGCGGTAAAAAAACGTGCCTTATTACTCTACCTCTACGGTGGTGTGCAAAGGAGTAAAATATAAGGGTAAAAAATTAA
This sequence comes from Xylophagus ater, assembly GCA_963422695.1. Taxonomy (NCBI): domain Eukaryota; kingdom Metazoa; phylum Arthropoda; class Insecta; order Diptera; family Xylophagidae; genus Xylophagus; species Xylophagus ater. The sequence goes on along the minus strand of OY730479.1, from coordinate 38,560,064 downwards.
TAAACAGCGGGAAATTTCTTCGGACAATTTTCCAAGAAATTTATGAAAACGCTCACTTTCTACGCACTGTAGCTTCAAAACTCTAAACTTTACAAAAAAAATGAGTTAAGCACAAAATCTAGAGAGTCGTACGCTCTACATTTCTTATACGGACCTCAACCAACGTATCTCGCACCAGTAACGAGATAATCGCAAAAAAGCGATTTTGCACCCCTTTAAACCTGTATAGGGGTGCGAGCGGTACCCCAACAAGGTCGAAAATTTGGAATTTTCAAGAGCTTACCTAATTGAACAATCGTACCAAATATAAAGTTTCCTATACCTTTTGCAAGCTGGAGCCATTTTTACTTTCCCGATAAACGAATCTTTATAGGAAAGTACTATAATCGTGCGAAAACCTAACTTTCGATCTAGAATGGCTAGGAAGATGAAAATAAGTGCAAAATCCGTTTCGTCAAAAATAATTAGCCCCATGTCCGTCCGTCCGTCCGTCCGCTTTTTTAAATCGTTAATAAAATTTGAATGGTTGGTCCGATTTCCAAACTTTCACCATTTTGGTGTTGCATCAAATGCCATGGTGTTAGATTTTGGGCGAAATTAATATATGGCAACACTATTTGGTAACGCTTTTTTTGTCTAAAAACGACAAAATTTTGTCCGCACGGTTCAGACTAAACTGTTGGGCCAATTTCGATAAAATTTACACAGTTCATGTATTTGATCCTAACTTAGATCTGATTAGTTTTTGGGCCGTATTCGACTATGGCAACACTGTCTAAAAATCCATTTTGTCCAAATATAGTCTATTTTTGCACTTGTTGTAAAACCGAAACTGCTCGTCCAATTTTGATGAGGTTTGCACAGTTTGTGTACTAAGTTCGAAGCCAGAATATATTAACTTTTCAACGGAATTTGCATCTGGCAACACTAATGCGCAAAACTTTTTTTAAAAAATGTTGTGGTGGAAATATAGAAACTTCCCTAATTCGGTTAATAGTAGTCAGATTTTAATGAAACTTCGAACGTACGTTCGGGATGGATCAGCTGAAAAAATAAAATATGTCTCCCCGCGGTGGGGGTTGTGGAGAGCTAAAAAAGAAAAACTTCAATAATTCACTCAATAATAGGTAGATTTACTTTAAACTTGGTGTGTACATTCTGGATAGGACAAGTGAGAAGATAGAATGCGTCTCCCTTCGGTGGGGGTTGCGGGAGGGTGAAATAAAAAAACCCTAATGATTATGAAATATAGAAACTTCCTTAATTCGGCCAATAATAGTCGGATTGTAATGAAACTTCGAAAGTACGTTTAGGATGGACCAGCTGAAAAAATAAAATATGTCTTCCCTCGATGGAGAATTGTGGGGGGCTGAAATAGAAAAACTTCAAGAATTCACTCAATTATGGGCGAATTTTCTTAAAACTTAGTGTATACATTTTGGATAGGTCAACTGAAAAGATAGAATGCGACTCCCCTCTGTGGGGGTTACGGGAATGCAAAATAAAAAAACGCTTATAGTTCGGCCAATCTAGTCACATTTTCATAAAACTTGGAATGTACATTTAGAATAGGCGAACTGAAATGAATATTTTATGACATTATCGGGAAAGTTGCATAGTGGCCCGGCTGATATAGAGAAAATGTAAATTCACTACTATGGTTTGCTTTGCTCATTTTTTATTCTCCATTGTCTGGGCTAATGTGTATTTTTTTAATTTTAATTCCTTAAGTTTAACAGAGACTAAAATATATATTTTGTATTTCTCTTATATTGCGTTAGTGAATGGGTAATGGATTGATGGCGATAGTGGGTTGATGGTGGTGGTTAGGTGAAGGCATTTTTTTCCCCTACCGACTAATTCTACCATTGCCTTACTAATATTCCTCTTACCCCTCCTCCTTCCCTGACAATAATAGCATGATAGCATACATTCGATTTATGGTATCGTTTATTCGATATGATTATGAATGATATCTTACTGTACTTGTATTAAGCATTTCTGAAGGATTAAAAAAAGTAAAAAAGGTTGGTCAGGGAAAAATGAACAAGGTTTTGCAAATATAATTTTTCATTTTGGCAGAAATGACATTTGGAAGTCAGTATATTGAATATAAAATTTTCAACTTCGGTGTAAAAATGGATTGTCTCCCATTTACGAGTAAACTGAAAAGGCCGAGAATGCAGAGATGCAAACCAGGACCTTTTTACAGTTGGTTCGGTTTTGGTTTAAGCATAAACCTTCTTTTTGGTTTTTGGTTTGGTTTTGGTTTCTAAATATTTCAAAATTTGGTTTTGGTTTGGTTCTGGTTTAAAGACTACATAATTTTTGGTTTTGGTTTTGGTTTGGTTTTGGTTTTGGTTCTGAACTAATATGTCTTTTTTCTTAGTTGTTGTGACAGAAACGAAGGAAGCCAATGTAGATTTGCTTGGCAAATTTTTTTCAGCTGTTTTTTTTGTTCGCTTCGTGTCAATTATGTCATAGAATTCGGAGTGCTTTTTTTAAGATGCCGCATTAAATTTTCTGGGTGATTATTTGTCATAACAATGCAGCATTCATTGTACTTACTGCTATTTGTTATTGAATCACAAACAAATTTTTCAAAAACCGGCTAATTTTTATCTTTGTTGCCTGACATTTTCTTTTAGGAAATACTAAAAAAATTATTAATTATTAAACTCAAAAATATACAGACTTGCTTACATTTGTCATTTAGATATGAATTTTATATCTTTTAATTTTAAGTATATTCTTCCTTCTTGTGTTTGTTTCTGTTTTTATTTTAATTATGATTTCACTAAATGAAAAACTATGCCGTGTTTGATTACTCGTTAAAAACAAATTTGAAAACTGGCAAACTGTTGAATGTTGATTAACCATCGTTTTTATAAGAAAATGTAGTAGACTTTTTTAGTTTTTTTAAAAGGAAAATGTAAATTATAGGACAATTTTTTCTGTTGAACCGAACCATAAACCAATAGAAAAATTTCGGTTTATGGTTCGGTTCAAGTATTAATTTTAAAAGTGGTTTGGTTTTGGTTTGGTGCGACCGAATCATTTTAAAAGTGGTTTGGTTTTGGTTTTGGTTTTTGTTCGGAAAATTTCGATGGTTCAGTAGTTTTTGTTCGGTTCAAAGTGGTTCGAAGAAACCGGTTTGCATCTCTGCGAGAATGACTACGAAGAAATGGAAGTTTAAATTTTATACTTTTTTAAAGACCTCTTCGTAAAAATAGAAAGTAACGAGAAATTAAAAATTTTACATTTAGAAAAAGAAAAAACGTTAGAGAAATTGAAATTAGAGTTAGAAATAGGTAAAATGAAACATTACAGCAATAAATAAAAACAATTGTTTTTCGTTTATAAAATTTTTTTAATTTGAAATAAATTATTATGGAAATGATACTTGATATAAAGCTTGTCGTTTAGTTTCACCTAACTCACTAAGGTCTGCAGCGTCGATGTTTAAATAATTTGTTTCATAGTTGTCACTTTCGTGACATGTTGTCTAAAATTCAAAGTCCTCTGGAGGAAGATGAGGCAAGAATATATGTTAATGTTTGTTTTCAGTTTAACTAAACAGTGTGTTAAACACACTGCAATGGGGTTAAAACAAAGAAGCACATATCCTGATGATCTGCAAAGCATATCTTCTTCCCTGCGAGGACAAGATATGAGATGGCACAGCGTATGTGAGCAACTAAAGGCTAAAGGCCGTCGGAGTTGGTGGGTCTTTGCTCACTATCATCTGTCATCTTTTTTTACATATAATTATTATATGCGTGCAAAGATTTTTAATGTCGTTAGGAAATTCGGTTTTGCGAGAAAAACCGAATAAGTGGAGTGTTCGTTAGTTTTCCCGGTCACCTAAACTGACCAACTGTTCGCTATGCCTTCGTGAGGCATGTCGGGGCCGATTCGCTTAGATGTGGTGCCAATCGGTCTTATTTGGGGAAAGTCCCACCCGAATGGATCAAGAGGCAAAATCTTGGCCCCCATGACCATACCCGCCCCTATGTAATCGGTATAGTCGCTTTATTTGTTTTATGCTTTCTTCAGTCCCCTCTCATTCCATCCCTCCCCTTCCCAACGAATTTTTCTTTTTATCTAAAGTTCCGCATTATAGAAATTACGATCATTTATTTTTAAGTTGTTTCGAGTGTTTTTTTCTTGCTTATTTCTTCGTAAAAACAAACTTTCAAAAATAAAAATTGGTGAAGGTACCATATTCTTTTATTGTATAAATTCCTAAATTGGTTAAACTTTACTTATAAACTCTTGACTTAATTAACTTGTTTTTTTCTTTTAAATGTGCACAAAGTTTTATTCCTTTATCTCTTTCGGGCATATATACATATATTTCTTTTTTTTTTCAAATTGTCTCCAATTTGCTTTGTAAATCATCTTAAATTTTACCGCTTAACTTTAATATTTAATTAGAAGAATATGTGATATCGAAGACATAAAAAAAATGAGCAAAGCAAACCATAGCAGTGAATTTACATTTTCTGTATATCGGCCGGACCACTATGGAACTTTCCCGATAATGTCATCAAATATTCATTTCAGTTCTCCTATTCTAAATGTACATTCCAAGTTTCATGAAAATGTGACTATTACTAGCCGAAATATTAAGGTTTTTTTATTTTGCATTCCCGTAACCCCCACAGAGGGGAGTCGCATTCTATCTTTTCAGTTGGCCTATCCAAAATTTATACACTAAGTTTTAAGAAAATTCGCCCATAATTGAGTGAATTCTTGAAGTTTTTCTATTTCAGCCCCCCACAATCCCCCATTGAGGGGAGACATTTTATCTTTTCAGTTTGCTCATCCCAAATGTACGTTCCAAGTTTCATTAAAATCCGCCGGTTATTGACCGAATTATTAAGGTTTTTTTATATCACCCTCTCGCAACCCCCACCGAGGGGAGACGCATTCTATCTTTTCACTTGCCCTATCCAGAATGTACACACCAAGTTTAAAGAAAATCTGCCTGTTATTCAATGAATTATTGAAGTTTTTCTTTTTTAGCCCTCCACAACCCCGCACGGGGAGACATATTTTGTTTTTTCAGTTGGTCTATCCCAAACATACGTTCGAAGTTTTATTAAAATCCGACTGTTATTAACCGAATTAGGGAAGTTTCTATATTTCCACCACATTTTTAAAAAAAGTTTTGCGCATTAGTGTTGCCAGATGTAAATTCCGTTGAAAAGTCAATATGTTCTGATTGCGATCTTAGTACACAAACTGTACAAATCTCTCTCAAAATTGGACGAGCAGTTTCGGTTTTACAACAAGTGCCAAAATAGACTATATTTAGACAAAATATAGTTTTAGATAGTGTTGCCATAGTCGAATATCGCCCAAAAACTAATCAGATCTAAGTTGGGATCAAATACATGAACTGTGTAAATTTTATAAAAATTGGCCCAACAGTTTAGTCTGATCCGTGCGAACAAAATTTTGTCGTTTTTAGACAAAAAAAGCGTTACCAACTAGTGTTGCTATATATTAATTTCGCCCAAAATCTAACACCATCTGGCATTTCCTGCAACACCAAAATGGTGAAAGTTTCATCCATTCAGATTTTATTAACGATTTAAAAAAGCGGACAGACGGACGGACATGGGGCTAGTTAATTTTGACGAAACGGATTTTGCACTTATTTTCATCGTTCTAGCCCTTCTAGATCAAAAGTTAGGTTTTCGCACGATTATAGTACTTTCCTATAAACATTCGTTTATCGGGAAAGTAAAAAAGACTATTTCATTTAAATTGTGTTTTTTTTTGTCCTTTTTTTCGATTTTACAATCTAAAATTTTATTTGAAAAGAAAAGTTTCTCCCCGTGCGGACTATTTTTACTAGTAAAAGAAAGTTTCCATGATACGTCTAGATATTTTTTTTTTTTTTTTTCTCGGATGCATCCAATATTTAAATTACCTTCACGAAGCATACGTGTGATTGGTTCATTCTTCCCATAATCAGTTCGATGAAAATCGATGTGAAAGAACTAAGTCAATCTAAGTGATCTCCAGTTAACGCTTAACTTTATTTTCGCAAGAATTTTTGGGGATCTAATTTCGCCGATCAGAATTTGATGGATGAAAACAATATCAGCAACCACCCTTCTTTTGGTGAGAGACTGGAGATCAATTAATTTAAGGCGGTCGTTATATGGTGGAAGAATGAAGCAATCCTGCCATGGGAGACCGCGAAGTGCAAATCTTAAAAATTTCTGCTGGACTGATTCGATTCTGTCAATGTCGACCGCAAGGTGTGGTGACCAAACCTGACTGGCAAATTCAAGCTGAGGTCGAACAAATGAAAGGTATAAAGACTTAGTGACATAGGGATCATCCAATTCTTTTGACCAACGCTTCATAAAACCAAGCATAGAATTACCTTTATTGACTATGAATTCAAAATGCTTCTTGAATGTGAGTTCCTGATCACAAATTACTACAATGTCTTTCACTTGTACGACTTTACAAATGGGAAACTATTGAGCTTGTAAGTAAAGTGAATAGGAGTTTTCTTCCTAGTAAATGAGATAAATTGACATTTGTCCACATTTAATACAAGGTTGTTTTTACAACACCAATTAGCAAATTTATCGAGATCACGTTGCAATGCAAAACAATAAGATAAATCAGAAACACTTTTGTATAATTTCATGTCATCAGCATAAATATTGAGATTACTTTTAGTGATAACCGAGGAAAAATCATTTATGCTAATGATGAATAAAAGAGGTCCCAGGTGACTTCCTTGAGGTACACCAGAAGTCGCAGTAAAATGTGTTGACAGGGCAGACCGGAATTTGATTACACATTGCCTATTTTTTAAATAGGAATTAATCCACTTGAGAAATACATGTGGAAATCCCAATTTATTCATTTTTAATAGAACAATTTTGTGAGAAAGGACATCAAAAGCTTTACTGAAATCAGTTTAGACTACACCAGTCTGATACCCTTTTTCCATCGCACAGAAGTATGTAGAGACAACTTCGGTTAAGTTCGTAACAATAGATTTCTTTTTTAGAAACCCATGTTGTTCATTTATTTAGGTTTGTATATGTAATTGATAGTGATATAAAAAAATTTAAAAACTAGAATACAATATATGAATATAAAAATTTTACTTTCCAATGAAGTTACTTGTGTTTTTTTTTCTTTTCTTCTAATTTCTGACGGTGTTGGTTTATTATATTTTTTTCCTTTTGGTTAGTCCTTTGGTTAATAATGACAAATTTGTTCTCTCAGCTATGAATTTAAGGAGATTTTTGACGTGATTTCAGCTAAATATTGCTCTTTCATACTTATCCCAAAATAAGTTTGATTTGATGAAGATTAGGGCATGGTTTGAACAAGTAATTAATTCCGCAAGCAAAATTAATCCAAATTTTGATTATTCAAGGCCAAAAAAGTTAATTCCTTCATTTAAGAGGGAAATATTGTTGAAAAGGGACAACTCGATGCGATCTTCCCAATGCTTTGTTTGAAAATGACAGAAACAAAAAATTCCGCACAAAAGAAGGAAAGAAAATTAGAAATTTTCCATTAGAAAGAACGAAGTAACCTATAAATCAAATACATTAAATTTTGCCACGTGCTCCCTATAAGATAATTGTAGCAAGGGAGACCAACAATGGTCTTAAATAGTCTTATGGGTTTTGCGCTACAGAAAGAATGAAACAAAGAAAGCAATCCAAATTTTTAACTCAATATTTGTAAACCAAAACCTTATAAATATTGTAATTTCACAACCCGTTTTCAAGTATTGGTGCATGTACGAATAATAAGCAGAAGAGAATTATTGTTAATATTTGAAGTGTTTAGTTCCTGTATAAATAGTGCAGTACCGGTGGGTTATCAGGCAGGGTCTGCAGAGAATAATAATAAAACAACGAACGTGCAAAAAACTGGTCATTTGGTTTTACAAGTTTATTTCTATACTCTCTTTAAAGTTAAAATTTCAAAACTATTTTTGCAGTAACTTTATTACAAGTTCGTGTTCGTTGATAGTAAAGCGATGTGTTTAAGATAGGCTATGATGTAGTAATATTAATTTTTCTACGACTGTTAGCTGAAATTGTTCTGTTGAAATTACTCTTTTTCTGACACAACAAAATTGTTTTTCAGCCTATTATTTCGAACACCATCATCATCACCAAAGTTAGTCACAAAGATATTACACTTTCATAGATATTTCTTCGTGCTACGAGGTGCGAAACGTAGGCCAGCAGGCACTGCCAGAATACAGACAAGCGAATCGGCACAATATCTAAATGTGTTGAATTATAAAAAATGTGATTACAGAAAGATACATAGGCTGCAGAAAATTATTGTCACACGCCACTGGAATAGTGATTGTTATTTTTTACATAAGTGTTAGAATTGTATTTTGAAGATAAATCTGTTTCTATCTCTGTTTTGCTAACATAATGTAATCTAGCTATCATTTTTTTAATAAAGAGAATTATATGCATTTTTAAGAGAATATTTTTTTTTTATTTTTTTTCCATATAACAAGTTTTTTCTCTTGGAATTTGGTCAAATGTGCTTAAAAAGTTTTTTTTATATAGGAAGGAATTAATTAGCTTACGGCCTCAATTAACCAGTTGTTCACAAACCTCAAAAAGTAATTAATCACGCCATGCCCTAATGAAGATGCAAACAAATTTATAGGGCGCACAGGCATCGCTCCACGCCAAGATTGTGAGGATTCGAGTAATTGATGAGATGAGATGTGGTTACAATTCAATTGGATGAGTGCATACTTCTAGTACCACCAGATGGACCATGCTGTACTGCTGTCACTGTTTATAATCCCCGCTTTTTCTTCCTGACATTAATGTACTAATTCAATTAAAACAAATATATTATAAAAATTGCCCCTTTGTTTCCTTGAGATGATTTTTCCGCCACTTTTTATGAAATGTCATGTTCGTTTTGTTCGATGGTTGCTATATTCAGATTGGATTTGTTAAACTACCATTTTGATTGAAAAGCTACATGTTTCTCAAATATTTTTATTTATTGATTTATTTCATTACATTTGGTTTTATTACAAAAAAATTAACAAAATAAAAAAACTAGTTTACAGCCTCTTCCAAATAAATTAGTTTTTTTGTTTTTTCTTCTTTTCACAATTTTTTTCCGGGCCAAATCCAAATTAAACCATGTGCCACATGTACCACAAAAGAAATTTATGCTTTTCGCAAGAAAAAAAAAGGTTTCATGCCAGAACTATGAACAAAATTCGAATTTGAGAATTTTAATTTAATACCGAAAGAAACATTTCTATTCTACTAATTTAACAGGGTTGGGATTGTACAAAACGCCCCTGCAGCGAACAATATTCCAGTCAAAAGGAACAGACGTAGTAGGAAATCTCCTAAGGAAACGGATAAAATAACCTATACAATGAGCAATACTTCAGTCCAAGTTGCCTCAACATAAGCCTGTAGCAGTAATACTGCAATCTTAAAGGCTGTGCCACCCCCTAAGAACATTTTTGTTTCGCGGCTTGATCCGTCAACATCCGTAGACGATATTTTGCGATATATAATTTCAAACGAAATGGACACTTCTTGTATTAAATGCGAGAAAATAAGTAAGACGTCCAGTATTGTCTCATCGTTCAAAATTACCGTTCCTCCCCAGTTGTTTTCGTGTTTAATCTCTTGCGATTTTTGGCATCCTTCCGCCTTCGTAAAAGAGTTTCTGTGGAAAGGACGCCAAACCAAACTGAGTCGTAACGAGAAATCCTCCAATAACCTTATTGACTTACAAAACTGAAATGCCTGTCCCTTTACTATCAGAATGTAAGGGGACTGCGAACTAAAACGCGCGAGTTATTCCTCGCAAGTATTTCTTGTCCACATGATGTCATTGTTCTGTCTGAAACCTGGCTTAATAGCAGTTTTCTTAATAACGAGCTATTTTGTTCCGACTGTGAGGTATTTCGCAAAGATCGCCGTGATTTAGACTTAAAGTCTCTGGGCGGAGGAGCACTCATAGCTGTCCGCACAAATCATGAAAGCTCTCTGGTACAAGTTCCTAACTTGGGAGTTTTGGAATTCTTATGTGTCAAATTGTCAGCTCAGACTGGTAACGTTTTTATAGCGAATTGCTATATTCCACCAAACAGTCTTGAGGTGAAGTACCAGCTTCTATCAAACGCAATCGATCACCTATTTGACGTTATTGAACCAAAGGATAATATTTTGCTCCTTGGCGATTTTAATCTCTCGAATTTACGTTGGACACAACTAGATGATGAAGTTTGCTTTGTAGCAGAGAATGTGAACTCTGCATGTGAATCTTTAGTTGTTGACAATTTGATGGCCGGTCGTCTGCAGCAAGTTAGTGGTGTACGAAATTCACTTGACAAACAGCTAGATCTGGCTTTTTATGCTGACGTAGCTAATTGTGTTGCTGAACACAGTTCTGAAAAGCTATCTAATCTTGACAAATATCATCCTCCCTTACATTTACTTCTCTCGCAGGAGTATGTTTCGGAGATTTCAGGCTTAGAGGATTCATATCGCTTCAATTTTCGTAAAACCAATTTCGAACTTCTTACTAACCTTCTTAATAAGGTTAACTTTGACAAAATTGTAGTTGGTAAGAATTTTGAAGCTTGCATCACAGAGTTTTACTCAGTAATTCTGGAGGCATTTGCCGTGTCGGTTCCCTTTATCCGATTTAAAAATTCAACATCCTCACCACCTTGGTTCAATAACGACTTGCGTTCGTTACGCAATAGGAGAAATAGAGCATGGCAAAGATATCTGATTTCACGGGATAACAGTGACTTTGCGAAATACATTGCTTTATTTAATGAATTTAAGTCACTATCTGCGTATCAATATGACTCCTATATTTATGAAATGGGATGCAAACTTTCCAACGACCCGCACCGTTTCTGGCAGTTTGTTAATAGCAAAGAGAAAACGGATGGTTACCCATCATCGTTGAAATACTTGGATCAATCATCGAATAATCCACTAGTTATTTCTTACCTATTTGCTGCCTATTTTGCGAAGGCATTTAATGATGACAATTTTGAACCGAATACAGACTATTTTAGTTATCTTGATGAATACCCTAAATCTTCCCTTATTACTACTAAAATTGACGAATCCATGTTAGCTGAGCATATTCGAGAGTTAAAAGAAGATTATTCATCGGGCTCTGATGGAATACCTCCCATCGTACTGAAAAGATGTGGTCATATCCTCGCACGCCCGCTATCGGTTCTTTTTCAAAAATTCCTTGACTCTGGAATTTTTCCGAAGATATGGAAGTCATCTTTTATTATACCAACCCACAAAAAGGGCAACAGGGGTCTTGTAGAGAACTACAGACCGATTGCCAAATTATCCTGCATACCCAAATTATTTGAATGCATTATCCACAAATGCTTATACTTTGGCTGCAAACCTTTCATTTCTAATTATCAGCACGGTTTCTTGAAAGGAAGGTCTACGGTCACCAATTTGGTCGAACTGGTCTCAATGTCTATCTGCGCTATGGACAATGGGAACATTGTGGACTGTATTACCACTGATGTCAGTAAAGCGTTTGATAAACTGTCATTCCGCCTGATCCTTTTTAAGCTTAATGCTTTAGGATTTCCTAACCTATTTATTGAGTGGATTCGCTCTTATCTATACGGTAGAAGTTATCAGGTGCTATTCCGAAATTCAAAGTCTCAGACTTATCTCGCCACCTCTGGTGTCCCTCAAGGGAGCCATTTGGGACCTGTCTTATTTGTTATAGCTGTGAACGATGTTATCTCTGTAATGAGACACACCAAAATATCTAACTTCGCTGATGATTTGACAATCTATAAAGAAATAAATAACTCTCATGACTCTTTTCTTGCAAGAAGATTTTAATAACTTTGCAACTTGGTGCGTCAATAATAATTTAGCGCTTCACTGCGATAAATGTCAGGTTGTCACTTTTAGTAGGAAATGTAATTCTTCTCTACACCCGTACGTTATGAAAGGTGCGCCTCTTCGTAGAGTGAGCAGCATTACCAACCTGGGAGTGGTCTGTGATAATAAACTTGATTTCCGTCAACATATTGACTCGCTGGTCCATAGGGCCAACTCAACTCTTGGTTTTATAAAGCGTTGGTCAAAGGAGTTTTGTGACCCTCACATTACCAAAGCACTTTTTATTACCTTGGTTAGACCTTTACTGGAGTATGCTAGCCAAGTGTGCTCTCCCTATCATAAGATCCAAATTGCTAGACTGGAATCTGTTCAACGTAGATTCGTACGTTTTGCTTTAAAAAACCTTCCCTGGGGAGATCCCCTCTTACTACCCCCTTATGTGAACAGATTAAAAGTTATTGGTCTGCACTCACTGGAAAAGAGGCGAGAGGTGGCTGACGTGGTCTTTGTCCATCAAACGTTTAATGGTTTCATAGATGCTCCTTCTCTACTAGAAAAGATGCATCTAAATGTCAATCCGCACTCCCTTAGGTCCGTGGATACATTCAAAATAATGTATCACAGGACAGACTGTGGAAGAAACGAGCCGATTTCTCGAATGTTGCGGGCGGTGAATGTTAATGCAAATAAATTCGATTTCAGTGAGAGTAAAGCATACCTCAAGAAGTCTTTACATGCATAGTTATTATATTTACCAAACTGACACTTGTATTAAGTGACGAAAAAAAAAAACCCTTTTTATTTCTTCCAAATTTACCCTAAAACTTCGTCTTCTTTTTTTTCAAATTCACTATTGAGTCACATTTTTTTTTTTTTCAATTGGCTTTCTTTATCTATTACTTTTTCTTCTTATTTCTTTCCATGTGCACAATAAACTTTAATTTCAGTTCACATCGCCATTTTTCCCCTTTTTGTTTCTTTTAAGGTAAACTATCATTAGGAATAAAGAAAAACTTTAAAACAAAATTAAAACTGAAAATGTGCACGGAAAAACTCTCGCCATTTTCAAAATTTCTTATTTGGCTTCTAGGCGCTTAAATTTTACAAAGATAGACAAAAACTGAAGAATATGGAAAGTTTTCCTGCATTTGTACCGAATTTATAACTCAAACTTCTGGTCAAATAATTTATATATTTTTCTTTCTAATTTATTCAAACTTAAACACCTTTTTTTTAAACAACCATTCTGCTGAACATCCAGAAATCGACTTGCTTTTTTGCATCGTTCAAACAAGACATTCTTCAAACATTTTTTAATTCTTTCTCATCTCTCGTCCCAATTTTTTTTTCCATCATGATAAATTTTGGAAAATTATTAGCTGAATCAAGGTTTAAATGTTGAAAATTAGAGTACACGATGGTAGATAAATAGAAAATGCAAATTTTGTGGTCATTAAGACACAAAAGGTAATGGTACCCACCGTTACAATTTCTAATATTATTAATTATTCAAATTCAGGTAATTCTACTTGCACGTTTTTTTCCATTGGAATTGGAAAATAATTTTTGAATAAAAAATGTTTATAATATGATCTGCATCATATTGCTGGTGCTACCTCTTCCCTTCTTAAATGCAAATGTCCAGGTTAAAAAAATGGCGTCTCGTAGAATTAGCGTCTGCTAGTTGTTTGATATTGTATTGTTGTTGCTGGTGTTTTTTGTTGAACTTCGTCTGGAACAATCACTATCTCTTGGGCGGTTTCCTGTTTGTTATTTGGTAGTTCTAGAGGTATTCCTGATATTTTCCTTTCGGGTATAGTTGTATTGGAGAATGAAATTTATCATTTTTTATTTTCTTCCCAATAATAATTATCCTTGTGAATATTTTACAGAACGCTTTTACTCAAAGAGAAATATATTTTATATTTATCAACAGAGAAAAACAAAAGGCGTCTTTATGTACACCCTGAGTATTATACAATAGTTTAGATTTTCACACAATTCAATTTATCGCATGATAATTATTACTGAGGATAATTATCAGTATGATAGTTTGAGAGGGATATTATCAATTGATAAATTTATTTTTATATGTAGGTCGTATGAATGACCGAATATAATTATAATATGTGTCTTGTGCTGCTCGTACTCGCATAATATGTTGCCTGTTGTTTTAGTACTTCTGTATCTATGTAGATTGTAGATTATTTCAAGAGATATTTATCAAATGATAACTCTTCTCAAAAGATATTGATCAAACGATAACCCTTTTCAAAAAATATTTATCAAATAATGGTTGTTTTTTTTAAACAAATCATTTATTGAATTATCGTTCGGAATTAAATCTTGTTGATAAATATCACCATGACAACTTGATGTGCATGATATTTACGAGCGTACGAAAAATATGATATTGCGATAATATCATGAAAGGGAGATAATTATCGCAAGATTTTTTCTCTTTTGAGATTTTTCAAAAGAAAATTTCATTCTCTGGTTGTATTGCTTTGTCTAGTATTCTCCTTTTTTTGCTGGATGACAATTCTTGTGTTGTTCCTGTTTATTGCTTTGAATAGTAGTATAATCGTTAATATAATAGCAACTGTGATGATCAACTTATAGCTGATTGGTGTGTGTTCTTTTCAGTTCATTACTCTTCAATCTCGTTGGTGTTGTTGATTTGGATTTCCCTCATCATTTCCAGCGACAAGAGTTCTCGATAGTCCTTTTTTAAGGGAGTTAGCTGTAGGATAGCAGGAAGAACTTGGAGGATTGGTGCTTGTTTTGAGATGAATAATCTGTCACCGATTCTGATAGTTGTGTTATGAAATTTGATTGAAATGTTCCATCGAGCCTGTGAGTCGTATTCTCAACACTGATGATGCTTTTGTATTGATTAAGCAACAAGATTCCTTCTGATATTTCTTCTATAGTAGGTACAAACTGGTTATTTGCTTTGTTACATGAAGAATTGAGAATTTTAATAGATTCGGAATGCAGGTAGAATTGCTAATATTTACTATGTTATTTTGATTACAAATAGATAAATAATTAAAAGTTTTACAATTGTTTATAATTCTAAAAATTTTGTCATTACTTTTTAAAATATTGTTATAAAGAATTTTGTTTATTACATTATTTCTTTTCACAGGTTTGATTAGTAACTTTTCGAAAACTTCTTCTGTTGTCATTGAAATGTTAATAACATAGAATAAACAAGAATTATTAGTTATGATTTTAATATTAGCAAAGTCTACAGCTTCCTCTGGTGTGGCATAAGGAAGTTTCTCTCTATCTAAAGTATCAGTTGTAACCTTTATTTCTGATTTTGATAGCATCCTCGAATTTATTATTCCTGCTCTAGCCCAGTGAATGACATATTTTATGTTAGTTAATTCTTCCTTAATCAGTTTTAATTTATATTGGACGTTGAAAGCTAATTGATCGATAACTTTGTGATCCTTTTTGACCATATGTAGAATTTCGTTAGTCACCTGAGTTATGTTATTTATTCTCTCATTATACAATTGTTAACATATTTTTCATTTTGTCTTCCATTATACGAAAGTTCTCGTGGTCAGGGTTTCCGGCGATCCATTTCCAAGCGCTAATAAAGTTTAACGATCTTTGAGCTTTGTGATTAAGATAGGGAAGTAAACAATGTGTTTTAGTAATTTCTTGATCGAGGATTGGATTCAGCTCGTTTATGAATTGTTGGTACTTTCCTAGTTCGATAACATATATTAATTTAAAATGTCCATCCTGTACCTTTGCTTTACCAGTGCTTATAGCAATTACTTGAGAATTTGAATAGTCCAGAATTTGAGCCTCGCTTGTAACGATGCAAGATCCATACCTAAAATAGAAAGTTTTTTGAATTTCTAATATTACCTTTGTGAACGGTTTTTTCTGATTCAGTTATAATGACCGGATTTTTATCTTCTTTAACTATTTCCGATTTGTACCTAACAGTTAGTTTAGACCCAAGACGTTTATTATATTTGACATAAGTAGTTTGTCCGGGTTCATAAGTTTTAATTGGTTGGTTCGTTCTTAATATCATTTTGTTGTTTTTGTTTTAATTTCTCGAATTTAATTAAACGGCTTTTTTCAAAATCTACAGGGACTATATTTGGTTTGTACCATAAAATAGTTCAACGGGTTTTTTCCCGGTGGTAGAGTGAATACTAAAATTATATTCATTTATGGAACGTTCGAGGAGTTCTTCAAATGTGCGAACTACTCCATCTGCTTTCAGACATCTCATAATTTCTGAGAGAGTGGAATGAAAGCGTTCTATTTGTCCATTGACTTCGCTCTTGTATGGAAGATCTTTTTTGAAGATCTTTATTTTAAGTTCGTCTTCCATCATGTAAGTTAATAAAATGGAATTAAGAGATTTCTCGTTATCAATGACTACTACTTCTGGTACGCTGAAGAAAAATAATAGATCTCCCAATAGTCGTTTTATGTTTTCAATCAACCTGGATTTGATAGAATTTGCTTGAGCGAGTTTTGTAAATTTATCTATCGCTGTTAGAATTAGTTTCTTTTCCGTCGAATAAATGTCGATATGGAGAGTGTAACATGGGTAATTTGGAATAGGAGTTGTATTGATAATTTGGTTGTTGAGGTGTCTTTCATATTTATTTTCCTTGCAAATGGTGCAATGCTTTATGAGATTTACAATATTTTTACTCATTTCTGGAAAGTAATATTTTTCTAAAACTTGTAATCTATTTTCTTTCGGATTGCGATGAGCTCTACGATGGACATTCTATATTATGGTATTTCTTCTTGCTCGGTTTTTTTTGTTATGTCTGTAACGAATATTTGCACATGCCGAATTTTGTAGTTTTTGAAATGGATTGGATAATTTTCTTGAATATTACCCATTACCGGTTCTATGGTGATTAACCCATTTATGGTGTGCGGGTTGAGATATCTCTTGAAAATTCTTATTATGTCATTTTCTGTGTATTCAGGTTGGATAATAATGTGTCTGGTGTAATTTTGAAAGGAATTTTCTAGTTGATAACTAGTTTCGTTACACTTTTTTAAAATAAACCGATTTCGAAAGATATTAATAGGGGTTTCTACTAAAGGGATTAAATTGTGCGATGAACTTTCATCACTATGTTGGGTTGAAGTCATTGAGTTTACTTCAGTTGTTTGTGGGGGTCTTGATAAGTTATCGGCTACAACGTTGGTCCTTCCTGGTTTTTATTTCAGTTCATAATTGTATTCTCCGAGAATAGTTTTCCAACGCTTCATTTTACTTTTAGTGTTTTTATTGCTAAGTGCATACGTGAGAGGTTGCTGATCTGTGAACATTTTAACTTTTCTTTATCCGTATATGAAATTTCTAAGAGAATGCAAAGCCCATATTATGGCGAGCATCTCTTTTTCATTTGTTGCGTAAGATTTCTCTGTGTTATTCAGTGTTCTAGACAAGAATTTAATTGGTCTATTATTTTGAGATAAGACTGCGTCGATGGCATAGTCAGAAGCATCAGTTGTGAGTTCGAAATCTGTTTCAAAATTGTGGTATGAAAGTATTACTTCTTTAGACATTAGTGAATTTTGAATTTTTTTGAATGATTCGGGTACATCATTGTCTAGACTAATAAGTTTATTTTTAAATGCGTTTTTGGACACTCGTCCATCTTCCCCTAAAAGAGATGTTAGAGCAGCTATTGCTTAATTTTTTTTTGGGCTAATTTTTATTACCTCTCTTGAGATAATAAAACCTAGAAAATCAACTTCTGTTTGTAAGAATTCGCATTTATCCAGTCGGATTTTCATATTTGCTGCTTCTAAAGTGCTAAAGACTATTTCGAGATTCTGAAAATGTTCATTTTCGTTTTTTCCGAATATGATAATATCGTCTATAAATATAGCATTTTTTTCCTAGCTGGTCTCTAAGAATATCGTCAAAAGTTCGTTGAAATATTGAAGGGGCATTTTTGAGCCGAAATGGTAGCCGTGTGAACTCGTATTAGGCGTTGTTTACTGAAAATGCTGTTTTCTCAATATCTGATTCTCTTAGTGGGATCTGAGGAAAGCCGCTTTTAAGATGTACGATTGAGAACCATTTACTTTTCCCTAAATTGGCCAGAACTTCGTTAATTTCGGGAATAGGGTACCTATCGGCTATGGTAACTGTGTTTAGTTTACGATAGTCGATAACCGTTCTATACTTTTTCTCCGGACGCGTCTGCTTTCTTTGGGACGATCCACACAGGGGAATTATAGGGGGCTTTTTACGATCTGATGATACTATCTTCGAGCAGTTATAGTATATTATTTGCTTTTCGACTTCGTCTTTTAGACACATTGGGTATGGGTAGGGATGGAAAAAATATATCGATATATTTTATATATCGATGTTTGTCAACGATATATCGGAAAAATATCGATATATTCTTGAATATATCGACATGAATTTGCACTTCGAATCAGTACTACACTGGATTGTACTGAAAGATGAAAGTAAGAATAAAGAAATCCACTTATAGTATATCATTTTCTATTGCGTATTATTTAATTTTCAACATAATTTTTGACAATGTCAATGCGCCTGCTATGTTAACTGTAATTGATATTGAAAATTTTAAAAAATCCTCTTAAAAAAATGACTACCGAGATATGCGCTGAAAAATTTGTTACAGTAAAAGTCATTCCTATTATACGGTGCATTACTGTACAATTCAACTCTAAAATTAAACCTTCCACACCATTGGGACAAAACCTAAAGAATGCTCTATTAATAGAATTTAATAAGCGATTTGGGCAAATCGAAAATTCCCTTTTGTTGGCCACTGCTACTCTACTAGACCCGCGATTTAAACAATTGCTTTTCAATGATCCAATAGTTTGTGCGTCAACAATTAAGAATTTAAAATGAGATATTGCGTTAAATTTAGATAGCATCGCAAGTAGTGGTAGCAGCAAATAATTGGACAACCCTGATGAACCTTTTGATTTATGGAAGCACCATAAACAAATAGCTCATTCCAAGCGACGAAAAGGTATTGATAGTAATGCCCCTGATGCAGTTACCCAATATTTGCAAATACCGGTACATAATTTAAGTCAGGATCCTTGTTTATCTACGATGAAGCAAAGAGCGTTTTTCCAAATTTGTACAAAGAGTACAAAAATATTTTTGTATTGTTTCTGCATCAGTGCCGTGTGAGCGCCTATTTGCAAAAGCTGGTGCCACCGCCACTAAAACCCGAAACCAATTAATGGGCAAACTCCCCAAACTGTTACTTTTGCAGTCACTGGAGTCAATTTTTGTTATTATTGATTTTTTAATTATAATTTTCCAATTTATTCATTAATTATAGATATTGTATAGTTGTAATACTTTGTAACAAAGTAGTAATTTTATTATTTTTAATCTATAAAGTTAGTTAAAAATTTCATTTGCTTTTATATTGTTAGTTTTTAGTTATTATTAAAATGTTATCTACTATTATTATAATAAATCTACATTTATTTCTATCCCTTTCTCTTGACATTAAAATGTATACTGTAAATAAATCGATATATTAGAATATCGATATTTCTATACCGATACATCGAACGTCACGATATATGATTAACGATATATCATATGATTCGCTATATCGATATATGAAACATTTTTGCCATCCCTAGGTATGGGTAAGATTTTGAATACACGGGTTCGTTAGAAGAGTTTCGGATTTCTCCTTTGATGGTAGTAGTGTATGTTAATTTTTCATCAGGATCAGATAATAGATTAGGACAATTTTTAAAAACTTCATCCAGTTATTGTTTTTATTCTAAATTCATATGAGATGTTCTAATGTTAATGGCATTAACTGAGTCAGAAATGCCTTGTTTTAATGGGGTAAAAATATCTGGTTCGATTGTCATGTAATTTTTATTTGTGTGGATTATGACTCCTAGTTTAAGACTGTCATTGGCAATTATACTATTAAAGGAAATAAGATTTGGTAATATAAAGAATTTCATTTTCTGAGTTTGGGGTCCGAATAAATTTACAGCATCATGAGTTATTCTTATTTTGCGTCCAACGGAATTAGCATAAAATGCTTTTTCGTTAAGAATATGATTCCTGTTATAATGGTATTGGATATAGTTTTTATTTGAACCTGTGTCTATTAAAAATTTAAGTATTTCTCCACTCTTCCCTTTGTGCTCGATATAGGGAAGCGAAGAGTTCTTTAGTCTAAAAAATAAATGTTATCTGATTCTTCATCTAAGTCGTGTTCAAAGCTTGGATTGGCTTGGGAATCGATATAATCGATTAGAGTTTGGTCGGAATTTTGGTCGGCGTTATTAAGTCCGTATAGTTCCGTATCATTCTGTTCGTTAAAAACTACCTCCGTATGGAAAACTGGTTGCTACATTTGATCCGAAAGAGGTCTTTTATTTCCTAGTTCCTGCATTAGAGGTTTATTTTGATAGTTCACTATACGGGTACGCAAGGAACGATCGATTTTCATTTGCTCTGGTTTTGGGGAAGGTTTAGGAAGTGGAAGATGGTGGTTATTAACATATTGCCTTTGCGTTTGTTGAAAGAATGGAATTTGTCTCGAGAAGTTAGGTATAGGAGGTCTTTGAGGATTATGAATCCATTCAGGACGAAAGTTTGCTCTGGGTATTGGAATCGGATTACCGCGGTGCGAACGAAAGTTATTTTGGGGGGGGGGGGTCATTTCCTCTTGAGGTCTTTTAACAACTCCATGGCTGTGTTGAACACGATTGTCGACATTTTCTAGTTTGAGGCATAGGTGAAGAGCTTGTGGTAGGTTGAGCAGTTCTCTGATACTAAGTTGTCGTGCAAAATTTCCGTTAAGTTCTCTTACAAACGTGTTTAATGCTTTATCGTATGCTTGGGTCGTTATATTCAGAGATTCCCGGCTCATCTCCATAGATGAGAGTTTATTTAAAATTAATGAAAGGTGATAATACACTTCTTGATAAAATTCGGGAAACGTCGTATTTCGTTGTATAAGGGTTGTCATTTGGTACTCTAATGTACCTAGATCTCTTTTATCATCGTAAAGCAGAGTGAGACATTTAGCAGTTTTCTCCTAATTTAGTGGTGTGTTATACGATTCTAATGGAATATCTGCACAACCAGTAATTTTGTTTCGAATAACGCTCAAAATACCATAATATTTTGGTGTCCCTTTTAAATGTTCATAGACCTCTAATATTCTGTCAACACTTTTTTTCCAAAAACTAAATTCTCCGGGTTGGCCTGAAAAATCTCTTAAACTTTTTACTACATCTCGTATTTTCTCCATATACGACAAATTTCGATCTGGCTCCGCATCAATAGTTTGGTGTACATCGTTATTGATATCTGTTCCTGGGTTTATAATGGAATTAAAGATTTCTTCACTTTCCCTCTTTATAATTTCTGATATAAGAAACGTGAAACCATTTAAGTCTAAATTGTTGAGAAGGTTTGTAGAGACAGATGAACTAATATTTCTAGTTTCTTCACTAACTGACCCTAATCTACTTGGTTTAAGTACGTTATCTTGAGCCATGTTTTTTTTTGTTTATTCTATTTAAAAGTTACTAATTTCTCTAGAAATCCGGTTTTTTTTTATAAGTTTATTCGAATGTGCTTGAAAAAATTATTTTTTTTTCTTAAATTTTGATAAACTTATTTGAAAGTACAGTTAATTTAAACTTTGAAACAGAGAAAGGAAAAAAAATATATTTAATTACTTATTGGCTAGTATTTATGTTTTTCTATTATTTTATTTTTATTATTTTTCTGCTGAAATTTATTTTTTATCTATTTTACGTATTTATTAATATTTAAATTTATTCTTTTTCGATTTAATTAAAATGTGCTTTTTTTGAAAAAATTTGTTTTTCGTTCCGTATATTTATTTAGTTATTATGCCCTATGGTAGGTACTGCCAGAGGGTATATTAGTTTTGTCACTCCATTTGTAATACATCGAAATAATCGTCGCAGAAAGGTTTTGATGGTATGGTTGTGTCGGGAATCAAAAGTTATATCGATGTATGCATGTACGTCTGTCCGCCCGTCCGTCCGTCCGTATACAAGATAACTCAAAAACGCGTTATCGATTTTGATGAAATTTATAATGTGAGATGCTTATTCCTTAACTTGGTTTCGTATTGCATTTGAGCAAAATCAATCCATGGGGAGCAAAGTTATAAACGAAAACCCAGGGTGACCAGAAAGTTTTATCGATTTTTGTTTATGGTTTTTCGGATTTAATCGTAAAATTTGTGAATCAATTTTATTCAAATTAATTATGCAGGTTAACTACCTAAATAGACGATACCATGTTAAATTTCAATCAAATCGGTCTAAGGATAAAGGAGAAAGAAATAATCCTAGGAGAAAATAACCCCGTTTATAAAGTTTTTTTGATGTACTTTAAAATCTAATACACCGATTTAAATAGAATCTACAGATTAGCCTTACGCTATCAGGATCTAGGTTATCTGCAAATTGGAAAAAATTTTGAAAAGAAGCAACAAAGTTATGAAGAAAAAACCTTGAAATAATGTTAGTTTTGACTGTTTTTCTGTCCCATTTCTACCATAGGGCAGTTACTACTTGTATATGTTTTTTTGTTTAATTTTCCAATATTTTGTTACTTATTGACTAATATTTAATTTTTTTCTTTTTTTCGTGTAGATTATTTTTTATTTGCTTCAGGTTGCATAAATTCTTTTTATTCACTTGATTTTTTTTAATACTTATAAAATAACTTACCTTAAAATAAGCAGATGAAGGATGGACATCTGGATAATAGTTGATAGTCTAGTCAAATGGTGTTCAAAAAGGGCAAATAGGGGAAGTTTTGGTGTAGTTTTGATATTTTGGTTCTATATGTTTTTTGGGCTTCTGAACACGAATTTCAGGTTTGCCAACAAGAATTTTGCCTGGAAACCTGTTTTTTAGGCGAAAAACGGCCAAAATGAAGGCCTTTTTTCATTTATCTCAAAATAACTTGAAAAATACCCACTTTTCGTAAACTTTGGTTATATATGAAATTGGAGAAGATGAAATTTCCTATATTATATATATATATACATTTTCTTGTATAATCAACGGTATAGTCGTGATAGCGCCGTGAAAACATGGTTATAAAACCTAAACACGGTTTTTTCCAATTTTGTTTAAGTTTACCTAAAAATTCAAGCACATTTTGTAACAGTTATCAGTAGTTGATTAAGAGGGATGAGAGCTGGTGGGTGGATAAAGAAAATAACGTAATGTAAAAATTCTTATATACAATTTTATTTCGCGTTTAAAATAAGATAAATAAATATATACATACAGAAAAATATATACATACAAGGATAGCTGTAATATATATGTATGCTGCTTGTTATTGTAGTATGGAGTTTTTTTCTTACTCGTGGCTGCTCAGTAGAATGTGAGTGGTGTTCCCCATCCACGAGTCCAGTATAAGAGGGGACGGACACGGTCTAAGTTATACAGATAAATTAACTGAAGGTATAGATTTTCTATCTCAGGTGGGTCGACAGAGGGTTATATGAAACTTGGGCTTAAAGATATGAAAAATAAAAACAACGCGGATTTTAAATGCTAACTGAGAGAAAACCATGTTAGATTATCATATTACATTGGTTGATTATCCAGTCGTTGACTCCGAAACCTTGAAAACTTGGGATTGAATGGTTTGATGTAAGCCTAATTTTGTATCAAAACGAGAGAAGCAAAATTTTCAGTCAATGTACATATCTCTATGGTGTAAGTCCAACCTATAATCCTCTTTGTTTAGCAGTCAATTTCTGTTACTATTTAGATTGAGCCGCGGCTGCGACAGTGTAACATAATGTCCCAATGTTTTATTTGTGATTGAAAGATAGAACTCTTTCATCAGCTGTTAAAAATCGAGGAATTGCATCGTTTAAGGAGGCTAGTGGAAAAAGTAGAGAAGAAAAGTTTTCTTTTTTAAGAGATAAAACATTGATAAATGTGCACGAAAGGTGCGTGCTCATACGTGAATGGACGGATAATTGCTGCCTACCTGAATAAGCCTAAGATACAGAGGGGTACCACATCTCAAGCATTTCGACCATCACTTCCTGTGTTTGATTTTAAAGTCATTGTTTTTTGTGTGGATTGTGCAATATTGACAAGTTCATTGCTACTCAGTCAAGATATCCAGCAGGTGAGCGTAGTAGTGTGTATAGTGTTCGGCACATAGGAATGAGAGACACAGTGCACAAGGCAGCTACAGCTCGTAACGATGACTATGAACGGTTTATAATTCACCGCATTGAGTCAGTGACAAATATGATAGCAGTAGACGCACAGTACCACAAAAATTGTTATAAACAGGAGTACGGTCGGCGAAAGGTCCAAGAAATGAAAAGACGTGGTCCATTTGTCGACGAAATTGACAGTGAAATGCAACATATTTACGATTACTTTGAAAACAGCGAAGACTAGTGCCATTTCAGCATGGAACAATTAATGGAGCAGATTAAAGGAAATTATAAACCTGAAGTGAAAACCGTGAAGGCTCGATTATTACAAAAATATGGAAAAGACATACTGTTCACAAGCAATAAACAAAAAACTGTTGTGTGGTTCAAGAATACTGGAGAGAAGATACCAGGTATCAGCAAGCCTATAAATGTGAGCAAGAGGAGAGGCTTCGAGTTGCTGAAGCAGCAGCGAAACTTATTTGCGAAGATATTCGATCACAAGTGTACTCCACTACAGACTACCCTCCACTAAACTGTTTCCAGGAAGAGAGTGAAGCTGCTGCTCTTGAAACTCTCAAATATTTTTTGAGCACTCTTATAATGAAGAAGAAAAGAGGGAACACTCATAAGTGGAAGACAAAACGTAATACAATTTCTCATAGTATTTTTACTGCTGTAAGGCCCAACTAGTTCTTGTCAAATGTACAAGTCGGGTTGGCAGCATTCGTTTACAAGAAAGCCGGTTCTCGGAAGCTAATTGAAGTGTTATCATCTATGGAATTGTGCAGTTTGTACTCAGAGGCTGTACGATTTGAAGTGTCATCCACCATAAAGTCAGAGAAAGAAATCAGTCGCGAAGGATTTGTTCAGTTTGTTTACGATAACGCCGACTTTATGTGATGGATGGGATTTACACTGTAGTCCCAGCCACTGCAATACCTGTAGATGAAAGAAAAAAGAAGACAAACTGTTTCCAAAACAAAATTTGCTTTATAAATAATAACTTTAGTTTTAGTATAAAAAAAATGGGACTTAATCCCGAAAAAGCCTATATAAAACACGAAATAAAATTTTATATAAGAATTTTTACATTACGTTCTTTTCTTTAAGTACACACCCCCCCACCCACCAAGGATATCTCAGAAGCGTACCACCCATCCCTCCTAATTAATTACTGATAACTGTTACAAAAAGTGCTTGAATTTTTAGGTAAACTTAAAAATAATTGGAAAAAACCGTGTTTAGATTTTATAACCCTATTTTCACAGCGCTATCACGGCTATACCGTTGATTATACAAGAAAATGTATATATACATAAAATATAAGAAATTTTATCCTCTCCAATTTCATATATAACCAAAGTTTACGAAAAGTGGATATTTTTCAAGTTATTTTGAGATAAATGAAAAAAGGCCTTCATTTTGGCCGTTTTTCGCCTAAAAAACAGGTTTCCAGGCAAAATTCTTGTTGGCAAACCTGAAATTCGTGTTAAGCAGCCCAAAAAACATATAGAACCAAAATATCAAAACTACACCAAAACTTTCCCCTATTTTCTACCATTTGACTAGACTATGAGTCTTTTTTGGGAAGTATAATATAAGTGCTCGGGTAATTTTGCCCTTTTCCTGTACGTGGGACCGCTTTTGGTCTTTCTGCAGCAACTGGCCAGGCGGCTGTTGATGAATATTTGGGACCTTGATTTGGTTAATCTAAGTCTTCTATTCAGCAACTCCTTTTTTTCCTCAGTGAGCTAACTCAGGGGCCTCGTTTCCTAACCCTTTGTAGTTCTGAAGATTTCAAGGGACTTTATCCCCTTTACTTGCCACTATGTGATAAGTGATAGATTAGTTCCACAAGAACGAGAACTAATATTTGGATGCACTAACTTTTATTGTTTTTAAAATATTTTAAGTGAATGGTTACAGTAATTCTATTTTAAAAACTTGCTCGAAAATAAAAATGTTTTAAGTGAATGGTTACACTAATGTAGTTTTCTTTTGACAAGAAACACAGCTCTGATTTTGAAAAAACAAATATTTTTTGTGAATGGTTACACTGATTTTAATTTTATTTTCAAACAGGGATGTAATCTTGTATTTCGATCCGACTGAATTTTCGATTCAATTTAATATTCGATGTGAATTCTTTTTGGCATCGCGTAAAATAATCGAATGCTTATTAGTGTGGCTGTTGAGAATTCCACGCAAATGGTACAAATTTTCAAAATGCCCGATGAAATTTTATGAAATTTTGACAGCTGTATTTTTTTTTGGAAAAATTAATTTAAAATTTTTGTATTTTAGATTTGTTTTTAGTTTTGAATTATTTTTTTATTTAATAAAATATGTTATTTTATTTTTTTTTGTGAAAACCTTCAATTATTTAGTAAAAATTTAAGTAAATAATTGTTAAATTACTTGTAATTCATTTTTTGTTTTTTCATTAAAAAATTTAACAATATAACAATAAACATAAAAAAACATGTTTTCGACAACTAAACACTGATCGAATTAATTTTATACGATGACAGTGTAAAATATTTTCGATCCAGTTTTAGCCGTAACCAAATTGGTTGGTCGAATCGTATATACGATGAAATTGGTTCAAATCGAAATACAAGAAAAATTTTAATGGTTTTCAGTGAATGTTTAAACTCTGACGGACGTTTCACTTCGGAATTAAAAATTTTGGGTTTTACAGTTCGAGTTTAACCTGTGTAGTCTGATTAAAATTCAGTGTAACCTAATCGACCGATTTAAGTTTAAACCTTTTTTTTCGATTAACCAACCAACTACAGGAAAAGGAGATAAAATAAATGTCAACATTAATTAATTAATGCAAAATTAAATTAAGATTTTAAAAACAACGTTTTTTTTTAATGTTATTTATTTATTATTTAGAACCTATTTGTTCTAAAATTGAACATTCGACAAATTAGGAATAAAATTTAATATTTTATAAAGAACATGAAACCAGAATGGCAAACTGTTGAAGCAAAAGCATCAATGCGCAGTATTACGATAATCAGTCGATTATTGTTATAGCGTTCATAATTTCTTTATTTTGCCACTTAGGATTCTTGTATTAGCGCAGCTTCACGCTAATTATGTCGAAGTAAAAAGCCTTTGTTTGGTTTCAAAATTAAACCAATGGAAAAAACCAAACCTTAAATACAATGAAAATAACATCGACATCAAAAACATTAAAACCAAGTTACAAAACAACAATGCTTTGATCACAAAAGCTGACAAAGGAAATTCGATAGTTGTTTTATGTCACACAAAATATGTTGATAAAGTTCATGAATTTATCAACCAAAATAACATCAAAATGCTACAAAGTGACCCCACAAGAAAATATGTGAAAGACATCAACAAGGCTATTAATGCATGTAACAAGTTGTTCAATAACCACACAAAATTCAGACTCAAACAACCCAATGCAAAAGCCCCACAATTTACAAGTCTATCTAAAATTCATAAAGATAATGTACCCATTCGACCTTTAATTAATTATACCACAGCACCAGGATATAAAGTAGCTAAACTGTTAAAAAAGATAATTTCAGACAACATTGTTTTAGAAAACAACTATAGCATTAATAATACGCTTGATTTTATAAACAACGTAAAAAACTTAATTGTACCACCTCAATATAAAATGGTTTCTTTTGATGTAACCAATATGTACACTAACATACGCGTACAACAAACTGTAGAGATATTAAGGACGAACCTGGAAAAAACTGCCACTTTAGATCTTGAGAAAATAGATGATTTAATATTCATACTTAAAAATGTGTTGGGACAAAACTATTTCACATTTAACAATGATTTTTACAGCCAAGACGAAGGCCTCGCAATGGGTTCTCCATTAAGTAGTCTATTAGCTGATATTTTTCTTAATTATTTTGAAGATAAATACTTATTTTCCGATTTAAATCCACAAAAAGATAAAATCATGTCCTATTCCAGATATGTTGACGACACTTTTATCTTGTTTAATGGCACAGTAAGGCAAGTAGAGATGTTAAAAAAGTATATGAGTAATTTAAAATTCACTGTCGAAACAGAACTCAATAACAACTTAAATTTTCTTGACCTAACCGTTACGAAACACAACAACGGTTTAAAGTTCAAAATATATCGAAAACCTACAACTGATATCACTATACACAACGATTCTTTCCATCCATTCACACAAAAAATGGCAGCATATAATGCCATGATACGCAGGTTAATAACGACTCCTATGGAAGAAGACTATCGAAACGAATTTGAAACAATCAAACACATAGCTATCAACAACGGTTATATACCTAATATCGTCGACAAACTAGTTCATAAACAATTAGCCAAAATCAGCACATCACAAACAAAAACAGCTCTTGAAGAAAACAAATTAATTAAACACGCATCTACTGATTACACTAATATCTTAGCTTACACATTAAAAAATGTTTTCAACAAATTTGTTTATGAAATTTCATTTAGAACGAATAATAATTTACAAAAACGATTACAAATTCATACAAATAACTCTGTAAGAACACTCTCTGGTGTTTATAAAATAGCATGTGATGATTGTGGAAAATATTACATAGGTCAAACTGGCAGGACATTTTACGACAGGTACAAAGAACATTTACCTCAATTTGAGACAAAGAAAGTCAAACTTTGCACAACATTTAATTGTGAATAGCCATAATTAGACAAATTTTGGCAACAATCTGACGCCATTACATATTTGCAGATTCAGTAAATATAGAGATGCGTACGAAGAATTTGAAATATATAAATCCTCAATAACTTCTAAAAACCTTTTACTTAACGACCAATTGGATTTCAAAGCCAACTGTATGTATGATACCGCATTAAGAAACGTTAAGCAACGTCCAACTGTATAAATAATAAAAAAATTTCAACTTTGTCGTCCGATAAATGCATCTTTTAACCAGTCAACCACCCAAACATATATTCCTTTTATAGTTTTGACTTACATTTATTAATTAAATATTGGAAAACCTAATAATGACGTATTAATTAATTATAAACTATTTTGATTATACCTGAAGATGAGAATTTAATGTTCTCGAAACGCGTAGTGAATTAATAAAATACACTAAAAAGTTGCAAGATTGAAAAGATAATTATTATATATTTTTATATTTTATAATAAAATAAATATTTAAAGTTATTAAATTTGTATAAATTAAGACGCAACTTGGACACCAAAACAAAAATATGTATATGAATTTATTTATCAAAAATTCTGGAATTTATACTATTTAAATGCTGAGTATACAAAAAATTCTTAAGTTCTAAATGTGGGAATCGTAAATTTTTAAAAACTATCCAAATATCAAATTTATTTAAATATAAAAGTTTAGTTCGATATTTGGATAAATAGAATTAAAATCGGAGTACTTTATTTTGAACAATATGAATTTTTTATACAAAAAATATTATTGTGGGAAATTTGTAGTACCAAAATTTTACGCGTTGCATAAAATATGTCTGGGAAATATCTGTTTGTTTTTTACGACAAAAAAACAAATATTTGATATAACTTAACATTCTCCCCCGCTTTGAAAGTTACCCTTTCAAGTTATACTTATAGAGTCAAGTTGAAAATCCCTTTTGTCGAAGTGACCGTGGTGGCTGTGGTTTTCTGGTCCATTTCTTTATAATGATGGTCAAAACGAATGATGCTATGAGGAGAAAAATTAATAAGGAGGAATTGCTGATTGAGAAATGATGAATATCCGTGGAGTCAGTATCTTGTGTAAGTATTTCTTGATTTTTTATAATTCTTATGGCGTCCTTTAAGTTTCGAATTTCCTTTGTGTTATTTTTGGAAAAATAGGTGTTGCTGCTAATTCTGATTTCTCGATTCTCGCTGCTTCTCGATGTTGAAAGCAGTAGTGTTCATTGAAGGCAAAAATGACTTCCCGATTTTATTCGTATGAAAGTTCTGAGAGCTGATTAAGAGTGAATCTTCTTTGATGACCCAATGTTAAACTTCAAGAATCCTTCACCTTTAACTATTATTCGATGTGTCATTGTACCACACACAATGTATAAAGTGTATTCGTAATCAAACGAGTATATCCAGTGACTCGGATTATGCAAATGGATCCAAATTTTAGATCTGTGATACTGTGGTTTCAATTGCACAGCTAGCAGCAAGGGTTTGCTAATGGTTTAATAGACTCAGTTCACATTGGTCTTGTCCTGCTTCTCGGTTATGAATAGCATGTTTCTGATAGAAAAAATACCTTTGGTTTTGACTAATTATACAAGCAGACATCTCGTTGTCAGACATTGAGAAGTGTTGGTCTCGATGAAGGTTTACCACTATGTATTCAGCAGTCGGTATTATTAGGATTAATTTCCCCTCCACAACTGTAGGTGGAATGACCTTGAATATTTCATACACTTCGTTAGCTGGAAGTGGAATATTTATGCTAAAAATTATCGCTTTAGATGTTACTCTGGTCCTTGCAGACATTAAATGGTATAATTCTAGTAATTATTATCATTATCATTATTATAGTTGTTTGGGGTTACAAAATTTTGATTGTTTGTATAATACTCATGATCACGATCATGAAGAAAAATTACATTAGGTGTAGAAATTAGTTGAAAATTTTCAGGTGTATTGGGTGGGAAGTTATTATATAGATTGGAAGATGTTTGAGTGAACTGTTTTTCCGCTCAAGATATTCTGCCTTAGCAGCTAATGTCTCGAAAGTTTTATGCTCTTCGTGTAGGAAGAAGAGGCGGTGATTGAAATTTAATATTCCATTTTGGAATGAAAATATTGCCGTTTCCTCTAAATCTTGTTTTACGGATCCATATGCGTCTGGCTGCCGTTGAATTGCTTCGTCTACGCACTCTTTTAATAGAGATTTTATCTGCCCTGCAAATTCTGAAAGAGTTTCTCCAAGAAATTGTCTGGAGTTTTGTAGTTCTTTCTATAAAATACCATATGGTTTACGCTCAATTAACATGTCTTGAACCGGATTTAAGAAAACTGTAAAATTTTCCGTCGAAATATTTATTAAAATGGCGGCGGCTCGCCCACGAAATCTGATGGGGAGAATAGACACGAACATTTTTTGCTCTTCTGCCGAAAGAATTTTATATGTTGTTTGACAACATTTTATAAATTCCCTTACCTTGCATGTTAAATTAGGTCCGAGTTCCGCGCTAAGTAGGGGAATTGAATTGGAAACAAACTGGCTAATTTTTTCGAATGACGTTTTCGATCTCATTTATTATTGAGACTTACATTCTAACAAAAAAAAATTATTTCGAAAATCTGCTTTTGTTGATGATATAATAAATTAAACCGCTTCACGTGCATCCTGGCTCTGCTTCTTGATGATGGGGTGAAGAAAATTTTCAAGGCTGGTGTAATTAAACGATAATTTGTCGATTATTTCCTTACTTTCAAGTTTTGGAGAAGAGTTTGGTTGAGTCATTTGCTGAACAGTTATTTTTAGTTCGTTTTTCCTGAGATTTTTAACGCTTAGCGACTCAGAACTATCTTAGCTGCGCCACTGTTATGTAAAAGTTCTTACGAACGTACTCAGCTTGGCTCTTTCCGGTATCTTATTGGTGAAGAAATGTGGTTGAACATTTTGTTGCTGATAAACGACGGGTTGGTGTCTTCTACCGCATTAGTTTTGTTTTACGTTTGTGCAATATATTCGAATATATTCTCACAATATTTACCCGTGAGAATTTTATGTTGCGTTGAGGTACGATGGACTTTTAAATTAAATAAATAAAAACGAACTTACTCAGTGTTATTGGATGTATCTGTCTTTTATTTTCTCCAAATTTTTTCTTGGCCGTTATATAATGTTTTTTTTTCTTTTGTATTCTCATTTCTGAATGACACAATAACAGAATTTTTTTTGGTATTTTAAATGTTTATTTTAAAAAAAAAAATCGATTTTAGTAATCTTTTCAAATATACAAGTTTTAGATTTTCCTTAATTTCTTTAAATACACAATTTTTTGATTTTCTTAGGCTTTTCGAATATACAATTTCTAGACTTTTCTTAAACTTATTTAAATAGACATAATTTTTAATTAATTAATCACTTCCAGATTCTGTTGATCTGTTTTGGTATGCTATTCACTTCTCGACCGTTATTTTATTCTTATATAGAACTTTAATATGACTTCAAACAATTTCTTAGACAATAGTTTTTGTTACACTTTCAGATTCTGTTGATCTGTTCTGATATACTATTCTTTTTCTTTTACTTCTCGACCGTTATTTTTTTTCTTATATAGAACTTAAATGTGACTTTAAACAATTTCTTAGACAATAATTTTTGTTACACATTCAGATTCTCGAACGTTATTTCTATTCTTACTTAGAACTTTAATGTTACTTTAAGCAATTTCTTAGACAATGATTTTTGTTATACTTTCATATTCTTGACCGTTATTTTATTCTTACATAGAACCTTAATGTTATTTCAAACGATTACTAGATAACAACTTTCAAGTTGACTTTTAACTTAAGCCGTTTACGTCTATCCGATAATTACTACTTTTGGTAATTTGACCATTGTCTTTTATACGTAGAAAGTTCTAACCTTTGTGCTCATTGTTCTAGATAAATAATTTTCGCGAACTATTGCATTATTGCGCAAAATTCTGATTCTATTATTGTATCGTTCTCTGTACCCATAAAAAAGGTTATACGGTTTATAAGATTGCATCAGTTGTATTTCCACGAGCAGTTCCCGAAGCATTGACATGTATTACAGTACGGAAACGTTTCCATGAAGTTAAACGTTGATATCGTGAACTATTAAAACGCCACAAATCTTTACATTTACGTGGAATTTTACCAGAACCAAAAGATCCGAGCTATTTGAAACGTTTCGAACCCGATGTTATACAAAATCGAAAAGATTATATAATACAATTATTAGATTTTTCGGCCAACATCCAGCATTGTATAAATCTCATCCATTTTTAAGCTTTTTTGAAAATGGCCACACACCAACTAATTCGCCAGCACATCAAAGTAATATTGAAACGATATGTGATAATTTAGATTTACCATTTCAATCTGAAGTTGATTTAATTGATCCAAGAAAAGAAATAGTGGTTTTGATGAAATTGCAAATGATAAAAATTGTAAATTACAACAAATGAAATTACCACCACAAATTGATACTGAAATTAATAAAACACGGAAAATTTCTGACGGCTTATATGTGGCGCCTGAAAGGCCTTTTACACGCAAATCAGATTGGTGGACATTTGGAATTATTTTATTTGAACTATTAACTGGATATACTTTCAAATCTTGTCATCCAAGTGGCTTAACATCACATTTTGAAATTCAATATCCCAAATATCTCGAGATTACTGTTGTGTACTTTGTATTGGATATGTTGTTGTATACACAATGGGATACGTTGGTGTTGTGATTTGGAAAATAATAAAGTTTTATTCGTTTTTCTTTTATAATCTTTATTTAATTTAACTTTTAAACTGCAAAAATAATTACACTCACAGTAAAACATTTAAATGTAATCTATGAAGCTTTGATCTTAACTATATGTATATATTTCATATACAACTTATTAACACTTGTATTTTGGTACTTCTTTTTTCACTTTTATATTTTGATCTTCCCTTATACTTTACCACTGGTGGGGGGCAAAAGTACTATTAACGGTGTAATTGACAACTAACTAATTTTCCGTCAACTCAGCCTTTTTATATAAAAATTCTAGCCTTTAAATGGCTAGGCTTGGGTAGGGATATGTATTTTTTATGAAGATGTAAGAAAAACAAATCCTTTCCATATATGTTTACATCACATACTTTAAAAGATTTGTTTATTCGAGCGGTAAGAACAAATGCATAACAGATATTTTTTACAATTTTCACCGTGATCGTAAAATCCTGATTCCTTGGAAAAAGGGATCTTTGCATCCATAAATACCATTTTTATGACTTTAGATGCAAAGATGCAACATGATTTTGTAGACCCTTTTTTACGATCCTTTTTATTGACATTTAGATGGCAAAGAGTTTTAAAAGATTTGCCTATTTCTTTGCATTCAAGCGATCACAAAGAACATGCGCCTTTTTTAAACATCATTTTCTGAAATTTCATTGCCACGTTGTTGTCTATTTCTAGGACATCATATTTGAAAATATATTTCGATATCCTAGATGGTCATGAGAAAGTATTTTAGACTTGCACGTTTTTCTTCAAACATAAAATTTGCGTTTCTTAGAAAACGTGGTCTATTCAAATTTTATGATCGCGTAGTGTGATCATTTTTTTCAAAACGATATTTTTATATCCTTTTGGGCTTGGGTTTTTGGATGCACGTGTTCTTTACAACATTTCAGAATTTTAGAAAACGTAGTCCACTCAAATTTTACGATCGTGTAAAACGATCTTTTTTACCAAAACGATATTTTTATATCCTTTTGGACTTAGCATTTTGAGTGCACGTGTTTTCACAACATTACTGATTCAGATTTACTAAACGGAACTTTACAGTGTAATCCAGATTTTCGATTTAATGAACATCAAATCAAATCTCGTGGATTTTTGAATGGAACTTTATGGGATGATGTTGTTAAGGTTGGAATCAATTCAATTTAAAGTGATTTTCAGTTGAAATCATTTTTATTACTGTGTTATTTTATTATCATTGCTTTTTAAGTTTATTTCATTTGGAACTACCATAAATTTATTTCGAAATAGAATTAATATTTCGAAATTCAAATATTTAATTATGTTTTTTCGTCAATGGTGCATTTTTTTAATCAGAACTTTCGCCCATAAAAATAAACTCTGAAATTAATTTGGGTTTGGATTTGTACTTGAAATAAGTCCGCAACATGTTAAAACGGTTCTTATTTGGTGCATCCAAAACCTTCAATTGATCACTTTATTGGTGGGAAGGGTGTTAAGTTCTTTACTTAACAGCGTGGACATCCTCTCTTTTGCCATTCCAATGAGTACAGCCAGCAGCACACACACTAAACACTTAATGTTTTACCATGAGATCCATCAGCGATTTCAGTTTCTGTCTGAAAACACGTGCTGTGATGTCATGCCTATCCACCGGCGATTGCCCGTTTTTAAATGCCTCCAAAAGTAAGCTCTACCTATGAAATGTCTTTCGGCTTGTGTTTGCAAAATTTTACGCCAATTAGTAGAGAGAAGATTATAATTTAATAATTTAATTTTGTATGTTTTAAAGAAACTTGATTTTTGAAATAAATAACGCAAACATTTTTTCAAATCGAATGTTCGACAATACATGAGTATTCAGCCCATTTAGAGTATTGCACCTCCGACTTCATATTTTTAATGCCGCCACTACTTGGCAACAAATAATCAATATAAATCCAAGTGTATGCTTCAATTTACCCTACTTGTTCTCTTTAATCTACGATCTTAAATCAGAAACATTGAAATGGAATCGTAAAATATTTAGTATAGCGTGTGTTGTTTTTACGTACAACAGATGGTGCTGTTTTTTAATTAAAAAACAATGTTTTAAGCTGTCACAGGTGTGTCATAGGTATATAAAAAGTATACAAAAACACGTTCGTGTTCGAAAGTAAAGTTCTGTAAAAATTTCAAAGCAATCAGTGAAGAACTTTCGGAGATTAGCGATTAGGAACAAACAGACATTTACGATCTTATTTATATAGATTATTATTGTATTTTTTTATTTTATATTTTAGTAAAATATACTATGTATCGAAAAATGAGCGATTCAGAATCTGAATATGAATACGCAAATTTGTCGGAAAGCGGCTCAGAAGAAAAGGATAATTACAGAAGTGATTCTGAAAATAGTTCAGATATAGCCGTTGGTTGGAAGGTAATAAGCAATGTCCAACCAAATCCATCTCCTCAAAGGTTTCCATTTGTTGCCGCTCCTGGTTCAACCTTTCTCTTGGTGGACAATTTTGATATACTAGCATATTGCAAATTATTTTGTGATAATTCGGTGTTGGATATATTAGTTTTAGAAGCAAATAGATATGCGGAACAAAAACCACGCAGATCTGGTAAGTAATGGAAACACGTTCACAAAAGTGAAATGATGATATTTCTAACTATAAATATACTTCACGGCCTTATAAAAAACCAGAAGAAAGAATGTATTGTTCAACTAACGAAATATGGTGTACTCCTACTTTTCCAAAATTGATGAACATAAAAAAATATCAAAGTATGAAAAGAAATTTACATTTTTATAATAATGAGACATTTTACCGATATAGCCATCCCAGCCCAAAACTATAAAATTTGGCCTATTTATGATTACATTAAGATATACAAAATCGTTGGTGTATATGTTCGTCTGACCATCACGGCTGAACCACTTGAGTTATACACCTCATATTCACACCATATGTTCGTGTGGTGCTCCGATTAATTTTAGTTTTCATTAGACCCCGGTAGGTGGCGTTGGGGTCGAGTTCGAATTTCGGAAATTAGTATTCACCGACAGATTTGGCTCAAATTCACAACATATAATATGTAAGTAAATAATTATGCTGTTGACAAAATTTCAACCCGGTAGGTGGTGCTGAGGTCAAGATATTAACGAAAAAGTTGTTTTGTCAGATGTGCACATTCTTTAATTGAAATTGGTGCGATGGACAAAGAATACACTTATTGCCACGCTTTCATACACACAGAGTATTGATCTATACATGTATACTATGGCCTTTTAACCACGCAGTACTAAATGAAATTGAATTTATTAAATCGAAAATACAATTTGCCTTTAAAATAACAATGAATTTCATTTCATTCTTATTAACACGTTGAATGCGTTAAATGTAATCATGGGCAGAACAACGTTTCCCGGGTCAGCAGAAAGAGATGTAACAATTGATGAAAGGCTAATGCTTTATAAAGGTCGATTAGGTTGGGTGCAGTATATTCCATTAATTGATCTTTTTGGAATAAAATTTATACGAATCTCAAAGTGGCTATCTTTTTCATTTATTATATACAAAGGGAAATGAACAGTAATAACTGACAAATATAAAGATATGCCGGTTGCTTCCCAAATTGTTGTGTCGTTGCTAGAACCACTTTAAGACCAAGGCTACTGTCTCACCACTGGTAATTATCATACATCACCACAACTGGCCATTTTTTTAGTAAATCGTAAAGCGGACACATATGGGACTGTAAGGAAGAATAGAAAAGAAATACCACAATTTATTCAAACAAAAAAATTGAAAAGGGGTGAAATAGTATCTGCTCAACGTGGAAAAGTAATGGTAATGAAGTGGCAAGATAAAAAAGACATTTTTTGCTATCTACAGTCCATAACACCGAGAAGGCAACTACAAAGGAAACAGATAAAGATGGTAATGTTATATCTAAGCCAAAAGTGGTGGCAGATTATAACGAAACGATGGGCGGTGTTGATCGTTTAGATTAGCATTTACATGATTACGCCATTACAAGAAAAGGGGAAAAAAATATTCTATTCAAAAATATTCTTTCATTTGCTAGACATCAACATTTGGAACGCATATGTTTTGTATAAAAAAAATGGAGGTGAAAAAAAATCTAAAAAAACCAGGTAGACCAAAATCTTTTCGAATTCTACGCCTAACGGAGCGTCATTTTCCCAGTTTTGTTCCACCAACACTAAAAAAGAGGCTCGCACAAGATACTGCGCTTTGTGTTGTGCTAAAACGGATAGCAGAGAGTCGTTATATGTGTAATAATTGCGATGTTGGGCTATGTGCACCTTGCTTCGAAATATATCACACAAAAGAAAATTTTCCATTATTTTTCAAAATAAATACTACTATTATTATTACGTCTATTGAAAAAGTATAAATAAATATTTTTACTTATAGTATAAAAATATGTTTTTTTTTTCGAAAGAGCAATTCGAAAAGAAGGATAAGAATAAAGTTGATGTACGGGCAAGATTGCAATATTCCGCTCTTATCTGCAATATAGATCGAAATCCAAAAACGAAATAAAAATTTTGATTGATTTGTGTTTTTTCTTTATGTTTTGCCAAAACAAGGTTCTAAACTGTGTTTTCTTAGATAAAAATTGATTTTTTTTGCCGGTTTTTTAAAAAAAAAGATTGTGCGTTAAGGGGTTAATCGCGCAGTTTGTTTCAATTTGCAATTCCTGTCCATCCAATGCAATAGTGTAATTTAATATTGCACCTTTATTTATACGGTAAGCAATCAATATGTATCATGATCATTTAATTTTTCCGGTAGGGTTCCAATCTATGTACAAAGTTCCGAAATTATTATTTCGTCACTGGAATGAAAATATACTTTACTAGCTGTACCCGGCCACGCGTTGCTGTGGGTCAGTCTGGTTAAACAGAAAAGACAAAGCACACGTTTCTAACATGTTTAATTTCACAATGTTTGTGGGTGTACAATATTTTCTGTTTTTCTATTCTTTGTGCAGATATATGCTGTATTTTATTGGGAATCCTATCCCGCGCTAATTTACTTTCTCAAAAGAACGGTTTCTCTTATATAAATTCTTAATTTCGAATATTCGAACCACTGAAATTATTTGGAGAAATTATTTGGTTGCGTACCCTACTAGGTAATTTTTTTGAGGGTAAACAAATTAAAAATTCTTTTTTTTAGACAAATAATGAAATCAAAACAAATAATATTTCGCGAGACGACTATTTAAAGTATTCTTTTAAGTAAATAAAACAAAAAGCAATAAAAATAATAGAAAAAAAAACTGATTAAAATGAGGTACGATTCAAGATTCAAACCAATTTTCTTTTATTTTTAAATATTCTAATGAAAAAAAACCCTTTGATTCACGCCATCTACCATCTGGTAGATATTAATATCCATCCTGCGATCCATGCCTGCTATCCATCGCTAATTAGCGCCCAATATTATAAGGCGCTAAATAAGAACCTATAAAATGTATTGGAAGCGCGGATAGAATTCCCAATAAAATACAGCAATGGTTTTCCGAATCTAGAACACGCAACATTTAATTGTACATGTGAGAAGCAATCCTTGTCTAGATTAAAACCGCACAATTCTAAAGATTGGCCCTGAGCTTTGTTGATGGTGTTTACAAACACCAATCGGATTGGGAATTGCAATCTCTTAGATTGAAATGGCATTTACGTTGGAATCATAGGAATACCTTTGAAAGGTCTGTGTTGGCAAATTGAGAGACATTGAAACATGGAAAAGCAACAGCAACATAACCCAAATATTTATCGGGTTCAGCGCCTGAGACCCCGAAAGAATTTAGTTATCTATGTTGCCTAAAATTACAAGAGCGCATTTACTCATCCAATCGTGATCCTTGTAATTGGTTTGGATATTGGGAAATACTGCACGAATTTGATTTGGATCTATAATAGTTCATTGGCTGCATTTCATATTTGTTTCTTCGCCACTGACTGGATTTATCATCTTAACGTTGAAGTGATATCCGTCGGCACCATCCCAAAAAATAATTGAATATTGCAGGCCGTCCTAGCATCGATGAGTTTCTGAAATTTTTGTCAATTGATCGTTTCTCCGATAAAGAACAACTCTACGTTGGAATTGATCTCCGACTGTAACAGTTGCCGCTTCATCTATATCTGGAGCATTAAATCTTCGTACATGTTCTCCAGCAGGCGTTTTGTCAGCATGAAAACAAATCTTATGTGAATCAGATGATATTATGTCAATTACTCTTTTGATCTTTTTTGGCCGGTAAAAATTCCGCAGCGTGCATTCAATTCATCATTGCCATCACCGATGAAATACATTTGTAAGAATTTATGTCTGGGAACGGAAGCAGGGAGCCAGCCCTATTATAAATTTGTCCTTTCACTTTAAAAGTTGGCATGAATTGAGCTGTTACGAGTTCTGCGCCAAACGATGTCATTTGGAAGCGTGAGTTGTATTTCCTGATGTTCGACAGGAAATGCTTTGATTCGGCGGTATATCCGGCCAGCAAAGTTTTTAATGGCTCTGATAGTTCCGCGAGTTGAGGCAGTCTAATTTTTCCGGCGGCGCAACATATTCCTTTCGTTTCTCCATTAAATTTCAAAGCCTTGCAATGAGGACACACTTCAGTCATAGTGCCGATTAAAACATGCGGGCCCAAACTATAATCATCAGCTCGGTAGTAGCGGAATGCAGTGATTGTAATCGCCGGATTGCTGTGCACGGAGTCTTTTTTGACGTTGATCTGCAGTTTCTCGTTGACGTCTTTCAGCCACTGTCAGCCTGTCGCGTGCATTCTGTTGAGAACGAAGCGGATCTGAAACTGCAAAACGCGATTATCGTGCTCGCAACTGTGGATCCTC
The DNA here is from genome assembly GCA_963422695.1 of Xylophagus ater. NCBI lineage: Eukaryota > Metazoa > Arthropoda > Insecta > Diptera > Xylophagidae > Xylophagus > Xylophagus ater. The sequence continues at coordinate 38,519,555 of OY730479.1, read as the reverse complement.
AATTCTGGCTGCACGTCGCTCTCGTGCTTCCTCGGGACGTATATGAGCCATTCTCTGTCTGTTTTGGTCGTTCCTGATGGCTGTTTCTTCCTCAGTTTGATTTGCAGTTACTCGTCGCACTGCTTATGCTCGGCGAGTATATGACGGCCTAAGTTCGATCTTCCGCGAGGCATTATTTATACGAACTAAAGCAAATCGATAGCACTGATTCTAATGATGCTAAAAAAGTGAATAAAAAATGTTTCTTTTTAGCGATGCTACGTAAAATGAAAAATGTAATTTTCGAACGATACTACGAAAAAACGAAGAGAAAACGTAAATTTCTACCGAAACGAAGAAAATATACATGAGCATTCAGCCCATTTACAGTGTTGCCCCTCCGAATTGATATTTTTAACGCAGCTACTACGCCGCATACATAATCAATAGAAAGGCAAGTGAATTTCAAAATAGCTTCAATTTCCCCTGCAAGGGGCTCATCCGTATTTTCTATAATCTAGGCCGAAAGTAGTAAGATACCTCAAGATCCATTAAATTCTATTTTTTTAAATGACGAGGAAAATTTTTCCAAGTCGTATTTTTCAAGAAGGTATGTTTCTCTTGGTTTTTTTTTGTTGATCAGGGAGAAAAATTTGGGTAGAATTCTTTCAAGAACATTTTGAATTTGTTCTTACTTTTTTATTAGAAACGATATTTTGCGTTCATATGTACCTATATCCCTTAAACAAAATATGTAAATAAAATATTGGGCGTATAATGTACATACTGTGCCTTATATTTTCATTATTTTCTGGTAAATAAAACAATTTGTTTTTAATTAATTAATTTCCCCTCATAATTTGAGAAGTCGAACTACTGCATATATAAGTAATCCCTTTCGATAGTCTATATATATACGAATATATATGAATATTTGTAAATGCAAGAGAGAAAATTAAGCCTTGTCAATTTTAAATACCTTTTTTGGCTTTAAGCTTTCCAAAAAATGAGACTTTACGTATGAAATGGCTTTCGGCTATGGGCTTACAAAATTTTACGCCATTTAGTGGAGATATAATTTGCTCGTTACATTTCAATAAAGAGGTTCTAAAGCGAATAATTTAATGTTGTACGCTTAAGAAGAACTTGTTTTTTGGAATAAATAACGCAAACATTTTTCGCAATTGTGATGTTCCAGAATACATGAGCATTAAGTCCATTTACAGTGTTGCCCCTCCGAATTAATATTTTTAACGCCGCCATTACGCCCATCTGTATTTTTTATAATCTAAGCTTATTATTTGGTATTATACTTTATTGATGTATGAGCGTGTGAGTAAGAGTTACCACGTTTTCTCGTTGGAAAGCGATGAATTTCGAGGTGCTTGTGGCTTTGTGTTAGTGATTTAATTTATTAAATCAATTATTACCTGGCTCAGGTGTAACATAGGTAAATAAAAAGTATGTAAGAACCTGCTCGTGTTCCTAAGGAATATAACAATTTCAAGTCAATTGGTTAAGAATTTTCGGTTTTGTACAAACGTACAGAAACGACTTTATTTATATAGATTACCCTTGTAAATTTAATAATCTTTAAAATTTTTAATTTTGTCTAAATGGAAACGTTATCATACGGGTGGAAATAGTTTTTTTTAGAAGAAGCAATGCAGTAGTTGTTTGATCCCAAACTGAAAAAAAAATTATTAAAAAATATATAACTACTACTACTAAATATCTACAACAAACTTTCTTCTTCAATGGTATCATCCCGATACAGACTTATTTTTTGAGACTCTACAAGTAACAATATATTGTCTCGTATTCTATTCAGATTGTTTAATAATTTATTTGCCTTGAAATGTAACCGAAAATCTGGTTCAATCTACATTATAATATGTAATTTTGGCTAATTAAACGCATAAAATAATAATGAATTAAACTATAAAATTAGCAAACCAGGAGTATCTAAGAATCTCGGGAATTCAATTAGCAAATCTTTATTCCTACTACCTTCCCTATACTGGAAATTAATTTCCATTCTTTGGAAAAGTTCAGACTTTTGGTTGGTTAGGCAGGCATTTTGAAGACATGTTATGTCATCTCCGAAGTTGACCAATTTAAGATTTTGCACTAAATTTTATTTACTTACTGCTTTCCTTTTTCTAAAGGAGTTGGCGGAGGTTCTATTTATTATACGCAACCTGTGTCCAAAGTATCCCCCTCTATTTGTTGGGTTGTAAAAAACTTGCTGGAATTAATTATACTTATTAGTTTTTTAAAATATTCTATTAACTTACATAGTTTTCAGAATTATTATCCACACAAATGTTTGGAAACAATTCTACTGTAGCTTGCGCCCACAATATTTTGACTTCCTTTGAAGGATAAAATCCACAAAACTCAATCATCCGTTCTATTACCAGATTTATTAGTAGTTTTCTTAATTACTGTGTTTTATTTGCCATACCCCACCTCGGTGCAGGGTAAGTGGTAAATAAAACGAGCAGGAGTGGGAGCAAGTTTTAATTCAAATGTTGGTAGCGCCGCTTAGCAGTCATATTGTCGTGAATTGAGAAACGTCAAACATTTAAAAACATAGTTGGTATACAAAACATTTTGTCAAAAAAGACTACTTTGTGAAAAATAAAAATAAGGAAGAACGTTTTTTTTTTCAATACAAATAAGGAAGAATATTTCATTTCTTGAACAGCCCAATGTCTTTTCGTGCTTAAAATTAATATAAGTTTAATGATTATACCTACTTCAATATAAATTATATTATTTTGATTTAATCTTTTTTCAATTGGCGCCATTTTATACATAAATAAATAACCGATTTCTAAACAGTTCTACCAACATTCTAGGTTTAATTTTACAGACAAATGTTTAGCTAATACCTTAGATTATGGAAAATATGGATGGTCCTTTCGCAGGGGAAATTGAAGCAATTTTGCAATATACTTGCATTTTTATTGCTTATGTATGCGGCGTACTGGTGGCGTTAAAAATATGAATTCGGAGGGGCAAGATTGTAAATCGGCTAAAAGCTCATGCATTCTGGAACATCCGAATTGCAAAAAAATGTTCGCGTTATTTGTTCCAAAAATCAAGTTTCTCTTAAATATACAAAATTAAATTATTAAATAATAATTATAAACATGTATGTGCCTATATATTTCTTTTCCTGCGTAAACAAATAGCCGAAAGCCATTTCATACGTAGAGCCTCATTTTTGGAAACCTTAAAACCAAAAAAAAACATTTAAAACTGAAAATGCTGATTTTTCAAAAACTTCGATGTATTTTAAGAATTGCCCCCATTTTATCCAAAAAAATGACTGTCACTGGTAGTTTTCATTTTAATTAAAATAAAAAATAAGTGGCGTTTAGCGCTACGGTCTAGATTCAAACTTGATTCAAAAAAACAATTTTTTTCTAAATTATGAATTAACATAATTTCTATTTGATTAACAATAAGTAAATAAACACCATAAAAACTTTTTTTATACGGCAATAATGAAAATTCGCCCATTTTAATAAAAAATATGTCAAATTTAGTTGTGATAGAAAATTCCAATAATTTTTCGATGTTGTTTGTTACTACACCCAGAAATTAAACACTTTATATTGCAAATTTTTTAAGTTTGATTATTTAATTCAAAAGAATTTGGTTTGGAATCCGAAACGCACTAAAAATTAGAAATAAAAAAAAATCCAATTTTTTCTTTCCTAAAACCGCTGCTTCAGACACAGATGTCGTAAAAACGAGTTAATGCCTACGCTTGTCTAATACACTTTGTACGGGAGAAAAGTGAACTAATTTCGGGTGTAATGGTTATACCTGGGCTGCGTTCATTCACCAACTAAATATAACTAAAAGCGACTAATAGTTACACTTTGGCGTTCACTGCGTACCATTATTTGACTACGATAACGTCATTACACCGACACTCTATCGTTCACTGCTTGACACCGGTGTCGATTTGAGTAACTTTTTTCGACCAATGTCATGGGTGTACTCGATTATTGTCATTTCGATTTCGTCAGTTTGATTTTGAATTGAGTACAAATTTGTATGAATTCAGTATTTTTTTTTTTTATTTGGCAAATTTATAAAAAAATTATAGTTTTAGTAATAAGTTTATATTCAATTCGTTGAATTATATTCGAAAAAAATTTAAAATATTAAATTTATAAAAAAAAGTGAAACCATAAAATATGTTTTCTATATAAAAATTCCTTACTAAATTAAATATTAAAAATAAATACATTTCATGAAAAAAATTTTAATAATCACAGTACATTAACTAACCTATAAATGCGCATTTTCTTCAAGTACAATTTCGAAATGTCACTAATTGACTACGACTACGACTACGATCGTTCACTCGCAAACAATTTACATTTTTCGACACCGGCTTTTTTGAAATATATTAACACCGACTTTTTTTTTACACCCGTGTGATCGAGTGAACGTAGCCCTGGTATGAATATAGTGTAGGATTTGCTCTTTTGTTGTTTTTGTTTTCAATGTAAAAATTTTCTCTACCCCAGAGCAAGTGGCAAATAAAACGGAGCTAGTCTGTCATTCAATGTTTGGTTTTTTTCATATTGGTCTAAGATATTTAGACCAAATTTTTTTAACTGAAGCTCAATAGTCTAAATGTATCAAAGCCGATCATTAAAATTTAATTTCCTAAAACTATGGAATGTTTAAACTGTTCTTGTTGTGCTAATATGCACGCGTAATTGATTTGGAAATACAAATGTATTGCATTTTCTTAAAATGCCATATTCATTCGTTTGGGTTTCTTTGGAAATCAGTTTATCTAAAATATAATTATTTATTTGTTTTCTTTTACTTAAAAAATTAAACAATATAATCAAATAAAATTGTTCTTTTTAAGTAAAATGTATACAACACAATATTGAATAATATACGACAAAGGCAAACAAAATAAATTATTTTCACAGAGCAAAAAGGAAAATTCTCTAACAAAATTATGTAGGTACAAAAGTTTTAAAATTACTCTAATTTGCACAATAAGTACCTTTATTTGGCATTTAATTTTACAATAAAATTTTGTTCGACAAACGCTGGGGAATTTGCAACAACAAACTTAAATTCGTCCTCGTCTACTCCTAGGTCAACAATGTATACATAATCCGGTGAATTGGTTTTCAATACACCTGGAAATTAAATCAATCACTTTAATTTTCTCTTTTTCATCGTACCTGTGAAACTCACATTAAATAATTTTCGTATTTTTGAAGCTTTCGTTTTCAATACGTAACAGAAACTAAGTCAAGACTACCGGGTATGTGATTTAGTTTGCGGCTTTTTAAAATTAAAAATAACATTATTTTTTATATAGAACAATCAAAAATATTTTATTCAAAGTACTGTCCATCACTTTCTACACATTTTGACCACCTTTCAGGCAATTTGTGGATACCACTCCAAAAAAATTGTTCTTCTTTTGATGAAAACCATTCAAGTACCCAATTTTCCAGTTCTTCAGATGTTCTGAAGTGCTGATCTTTCAGTACGTGTCCCATCGTTGAAAACAAATGGTAATCAGAAGGAGCCAAGTCTAGTGAGTACGGCGGGTGGGGCAAGAGTTCCCAGCCAGGTAATTTCACCGTATCCTGAACCGGTTTTGCTTTGTGACGGGACGTTGTCATGAAGCAAAATTACCTTACCGTGTTTTCTGGTCCATTCCGGTAGTTTCTCGATCAAAGCATTATTTAAATTGGTAATTTGTAGTCGGTGCCGTGCAGTATTAACAGTTTCACCAGGTTTCAGAAGCTCGTGGTACACCACACACTTCTGATCCCACCAAACACAGAGCATTCTCTTCTTACCGAATCGATTTGGTTTTGCAGTAGAAGTTGATGGCTTACCTGGACCAACCCAAGATTTTTTACATTTTGGATTCTCAAAATAAATCCATTTTTCATCACCAGTAACAATGCGGTTCAAAAAAGACTTCCTTTTATATCGTCCAAGCAACAAGTCACCGATGATTTTTCGTTTTTCTTGTTGCCTTTCAGTCAATTCATGAGGTACCCATTTTCCACACTTCTGGATTTTTCCCATTGCTTTTAAACGTTCACAATAAACATTGCATATAGCTACAGCCACATATCGGCCAAGGCTTATTCCATATGCATACACCTGGTAAACACTAATTCATCTCCAGTAAAAATTCGATGCAGGCAACTTTTTCTGTTGTCTTTTAAGCAGTATTTCATAAATGGTTTTTGACATTCGATGTCTCTTTTAATTTATATAGGGATTATTCACATAGCTCGGACACGTTTCGCAGTTGATCGATCAACATTTAATTATGCTGCCAATTCTGTTTAAAGTTTGACTGGATCTTCATCGAGTAATGGTTCCAATTCTTCGTCTTTAAATGCGTATTACGTCTTCAAAATCAAAAATAAAATGTCCGGTCCCTGGTTTAAATCAAATACAATATTTTATTTAATTTATATGGGGAGTATACTTTTGCAAATCTGCTCACAATTCTAAATGAAGAAAGCTGGCTTATACCAAAGATTGTATGTACGATTGTATTATTATTCGAAATAATATAGTACACTATTCTATTATCTATTTAGGCGAAATTTTTCGCATTTAATTTCTGGAACGCTTCAGGCGCTGTTTTTGCTATTCCAGCCCATCAGTGCGAATGGTATTCTACGTGCTGAACGTACTACTGGTTTTGCATTCTTCAACATTATTTTGTAGTATTCTTCAAACTTCCCTAGTAGCCCAGTCAATAGAGCGTAAAAAACGGCTCCAGCTTGCAAAAGGTATAGGAATCTTTATATTTGGCATGATTGTTCAGTTAGGTGAGTTATTGAAAATTCCAAGTTTTCGACCTTGGGGGGGGGGGGTGCCGCTCGCACCCCCACACCCGGTTAAAGGGGTGGAAAATCACTTTTTCGCGATTATCTCGTTACTGGTGCGAGATACGATGATTAAGGTTCGTATAAAAAAAGTAGAGCGTACAATTCTCTACATTTTTTACTTAACACATTTTTTTCTAAAGTTTATAGTTTTGAAGCTACAGCGCGTAGAATGTAAGCATATTGTCGAATTTAAAGTATTATTCGTGTTATGGGGTCTTAATGCATATTTTATTGCTGGGTTAACGGTATATATTTTAGAGGAAAGACAAAAAGACTTATTCCTAACGTGCTCTAGACTCTTTCTTACTTGCTTTTATGAAATCTGTGAGAACACACTACGCTCGTGTAATCATTTCTATATAAATTGATGAGATCTTTGCAGCGCTGCAAAGCTCTCCTCAATTTATATAGAAATGATTACATGTGGGTTGTACACATTCAGAGCACGCAAATAAGAGAAATATTTGATGCCCTTTGTAAACGCAATTTGAATGAAGGAGCTGTGGTCAGTGTGAAAGAAAGGTGAGTAAACACTTTGAGAGAGTCAAGTGCTAAACGAGGAGATGATAAGGATGAACAATATTTGAAAAATATTAAATCAGTTATTGAAGCTTGTCGTAAAAATTACATGAATGAAAAATTAATTTCAGCACTAAGTCGTCGAGGTAGCAACGTATCAATTCCACCGTCTCCTTTGTCTCTAAGATCTGTTGCGCCCACATTTAATTTCAAGGACTATTGTTTTTTATGCAATGTAAAAATTAAACTACTTGTCGAAGCAGAACGAATGGGCTGTTGGGCGCTTCATTTAGAGACAATTCAAAAAATGCTACCTTATTTTCATGCCAGTGGGCATTTTTTATATGCAAAATGTTGTCATCTATATCTACAAGACATGTATAATTTAAAAGAAAAAATGAACCGAGAAGAGTATGATAATTTTACACAAAAAGGATTTTTCACTATCAGGCGATCTCAAAAGTTCTTCAGTGGAACGTCAACAGACATGACCATTGAACAAAACTTAATGAGATCTATGAAAAGCCTTGGCGGTCTCACTCGCGATCACGGATTAACTGACAGTGTTTTGACTTTGTGGACTTTAGGGACGGTATATTTGCATAATGTGTGCGATGATGTTGAAATGTTCACTGGCGTATCATTGGGAACAACTGAACAACACGTGGATGCAAGAAGTGCACGAATTATTTCTGCGGATGAAGATTTAAAGAAGCTCAGTGAATGGCTCTCCTCGCATTTTCCTTTTTCAAGAATGGAAGAATTGGTGTCCATTGGAACTGGAATCATCGGAACTGAAAAAACTGATTGCCACATGTCTCGTGAAATGGCCTTCTTGGTATTAAAAAAATAATTGGTAGCAACTTTGAATCAGTGAAATTTAAACGTGATAGAAGAGTTCTTACTCTAGCGATCGCTAACAGCAGTATTAATGAGACAATGGAAGCTAATGTCTCTCAAGAAAAGTTCTTATCAAATGAAAAAAATAAAGTTCCCCTGATTTCCATGCTCCAAAAAAAAATTTTAAGAACATAACATAGCAATGATACAAGCCGTCGAAGATTCAGATTTATTAATAATCAAAACAGCAATTAGATCTCCTTGTCCTTTTAACTGCGTAAGATCTCTTCAAAATGTTTATTTTAGAAAACCTGGTAAAGGAAAAATCGTTGAAAAAATTTTCTCTCCTCGTAGCTTGAAATACAGTGACGTTGTAGCTAGTAATATTTTATTTTTACATGCATTCAGTGATTGCGATACCACGTCTTATCTCTATAGTAAAGGTAAAATTAAATTTTTCAATCTACTTTAGAACAATAAATCACTGAGTGAATCAATACAAGTATTTAAAGATGAGAATGCTAACAGCGAAGATATCATTTGTGGTGGGGAAAAATTTTTGGTTGCACTTTACAAAATAAATAATGCTGACGTTACCTTAAATGCTTTGCGTTACCAACATTTTATTAAATGCATAACAAAAAATAAATTTACATTGGCCTCTTTGCCCCCTACAAGCGATGCTGCACGATATCATTCTTTGCGGACCTACCATCAAGTTAAATTATGGCACAATAGATCCAAGAATGCAGGTGATTGGGGATGGAAGAATAGTAAATTCGGATTTACTCCAATACTTATTGTGAACGAGCCTGCCCCTGAAGTTCTGTTAAAATGCATTTCATGTAAATGTAAAAAAGGATTTTTTTAGAATTCGTTTGATTTAGTGGGTAGAGGACAATTTAAAAAACAAAAACTACACTTTAAAATTTCGCCAACGTTTCGTTTGTATTTTCAAACTTCATCAGGGCTAAAAACAGCAACCAACAAAAATTGTCCTCTACCCACTAAATCAAAGGAATTCTAAAAACATTTATATTAGGACGCTATTGTGATAAGAGTAAAAAAGGATGTTGGACAACATGCAGTTGTAGAAAGGCAGGTCTAAAATGTTCGATCATATGCGCCACTTGCACAGGAATTTCATGTAATAATGTTCCGGAAATAATATCCGATTGCGACGATGAAGACGATGAACCATCTGAAATCAGTCAATTTTTGTCCTTCCAAATGCCAGATGATGATGATGATGATCCTGAAGAACAAGAGAAAAATTCTCAGGTAGAGTGCATAATCTCTGATGAACTATGTTTTTCAACATTAACTGATTCAGAACAACCGGGTTCATCAATGAATACAAGAAAAGTCAAAACGTCAAATCATTAATTATCTCCAACAACATGATGAATGCTTCATGCTACCGCGTTAAAAACAGCCGCCCTATTACTCTACCTCTACGGTGGTGTGCAAAGGGGTAAAGTATAAGAGTAAAAAATTAATAAACAGCGAGAAATTTTGTTCGGAAATCAAATTTTCCAAGAAATTGATGAAAATGCTCACTTTCTACGCACTGTAGCTTCAAAACTATAAACTTTAGAAAAAAATGTGTTAAGTAAAAAATGTAGAGAATTGTACGCTCTACATTTCTTATGCTAACCTTAATCATCGTATCTCGCACCAGTAACGAGATAATCGCGAAAATGCGATTTTCCACCCCTTTAACCCGGTGTGGGGGTGCGAGCGGCACCCCTCCAAGGTCGAAAACTTGGAATTTTCTATAACTCACCTAACTGAACAATCATGCCAAATATAAAGTTTCCTATACCTTTTGCAAGGTAAAAGTACCCATTGACTGGGCTATAGAGCAGTGAAAATATCTTTATACTCGTGTATTAATGCGACTTTGTTTTGAATTTCAGCGATACTATCAATTCTTTTAACTAAATTGAAATTTTCGCATGTCCGTAACTCAAATATCGGAACTGTATCTCCATCAATAATAAAAAAAATCTTGTAATACCCACTTATCACGATTTTTAAACTTCAAATTTACTATTCTATTTGTTATTATTTTTGTTCTACCATATGCAATAAAATTTATTGCGGCCTTTTTGACATCTGATTCAAAAATGAGCAAAGCAAACCATAGTAGTGAATTTACATTTTCTTTATATCAGTCGGGCCACTACGGAACTTTCCCGATAATGTCATAAAATATTCATTTCAGTTCGCCTATTCTAAATGTATATTTCAAGTTTCATGAAAATGTGACTAATATTGACCGAATTATTCACATTTTTCTACTTTGGCTCCCCAAACCCCATCAAGTGGAGACGCATTCTATCTTTTCAGTTGGCCTATACAGAATATACACACCAAGTTTTAGGAAAATCCGCCCATTATTAACCGAATTTTTTAAGCTTTCCATTTTAGCGCCCCACAACCCCCTACCGAGGGGACACGCATTCTATCTTTTCATTCCGTTGAAAAGTTAATATGTTCTGATGCCGACCTTAGTACACAAACTCTGCAAATTTCATCCAAATTGGACGTGCAGTTCCGATTTTACAACTAGTGCAAACATAGACTATATTTGGACAAAATGTATTCTTGGACATTGTTGCTATATTTGAATATGGGCCAAACACTAATTATTTCTAAGTTAGGCTCCAATACATGAACTGCACAAATTTTGTCGAAATCGGCCCAGCAATTTAGTCTCCATCGTGGACACAAAATTTTATCGTTTTTAGACAAAAAAAGTGTTACCAAATAGTGTGCCATATATTAATTTCGCCCAGAATATAACACCATCTCCATTTCCATTTAGATTTTATTAATGATTTAAAGAAGCGGACGGGCGGACATGGGGCTAATTAATTTTGATGAAACGGATTTTGCACTTATTTTCATCTTCCTAGCCCTTCTAGAACAAAAGTTAGGTTTTCGCACGATTCTAGTACTGTCCTATAAACATTCGTTTATCGGGAAAGTAAAAAATCGTTTTTTTGAGAAAGTGGAATAGTGGCCGATAGAATTCCCAAAAAAATACGAAATGGTAATACCAAAGACATAAATAATATAAGGTGTGTAAAATTGGGTTTGCCCACAAATTTCGACTTAAAAAACTAGATAAAATATGAGGAAAAAATATACGAGGAGAATTCTTTCTTATTTTTACATTTCCTTCTTAAGCTTTGCTGTTTGTACCGGATTGATTAGTAGAGGAAATTTTTTTCAAATCATATAAGGAATTTAAGCTTTGAATTCATTCAGCTTATGAATGCCGTCGATGAGTATATTTTTATATTTGTTGGTTTTTTTTCTAATTTTAGAATTGAAATATTTGATGGTAGAAAACTTTTGTTCAATTCATGTACGCATATAAGGAATTTGTGGCTTTGAAATATGAATGGCATCAATTAGTTGATTTTGGTGTTGGTTTTTTGCTATTCTGATTTTAGAATTATTCTATTTTTGGAAATATGTTGTATGTTAAATTGTGCGCATAATTTGATAATATTAAATGTATTATATTTTTTCTGCGAGTTTCTCATTCTAATCGTATACTTCTTGCGTTCAAGTTGTCTTTAGAAAAATGTAAAAAAAAAATGAGTGATTCTTTTAATTTAAAACCAACAGTCTTTTTCAAGGCTAACAAAAAAACGACTTTACTCAGATGGAAGAAAATTGTAATACAAAAAATAAGTTTATTTGCGTAAAACATTTTAATCCCGTACATATAGGAAAACAAAAACTTGTGGCTGGTACTTGTCCTACATTTAGACCTATTGAAAAGTTGAACGACAGTGTTTTAAATAAAATATCACTAGATATAGTTTATAATTCGAAAGATCAGATATGTAATGTTTACGAATTTAACGATAACAGTTTAGACGAAGTTCCGCAATCAGTGTTGATACCAAAGGGCCTGCTTCGATAAATAATATTCTTGATAATGAAAGTGATATTAGCTTAAGTGAGCTGAACTGTCTCCACGAATTCAAAGCTAAGGATTGCTAATTCCGTCGAAGACATTCCCTTTTGGAGTCAATGTAAGAAACACAAGAAAAATTGGAATATTACAAAAAGAATGCTAAAACTTTTTGTGATGAAGGCATGTGATTACGGAAAGAAAAGGAAATGTTGTTAGAAAATATAAAACAACTGAAGGAAAACAAGTTCATTGATACTCATATCGATTCGTTACCTAGCAAAGAATTTTGTAAAATGATTTTAACTTAAAAGAATAGCTATAATGATATCCAAAAATATTTGTCTCAAAACGTCAATTATAAGTCTGTATCTTGTTATAATTTCTTACGTGATGACTTAGGTCTTCACTTACCTAGTCAGTCACGTATATGTAAGTGGAGTCCTGTGAAAGGACTTCAACCAGCAATGCAAGATATCACTCAACAACACATCGAATGAACGATGAATGCATTATATATGCGATCAAAGACATAAACGAGCACAAAGACAAGCAAAACTCCTAACTGTCCCCACCTAACATGAGCAACATGAGCAGACCACACTGGGTCCCTTGGCAAGAGCTTCTAAAAGCTTATTGCAAGAGATCCAATGTACCTCACACATGCCATAATATGTGCATATGTATATGTTAAATAAGTAAAAAACCGAGTTAATCCATGGAAAAGAATACAATACATATGGTCAACAACCGAAACCAGCCCAATTAAGTGACCGACGATGCAGCAGATTCTGCAAATAACAGGCCTTTCAGTTTTTGCTTGCTCAGCGAAAAGTCAAAATGTTCAGAATTAATGTTAACACTCCGTAGCATTCTTGCGACCGGTTCGAACTTACCATAATCGGTGAGATGGATAAGTCAACTCTTCTTAGAGAGTGTGCACTAACTCTTAGTTTAAGGCGAATAAGGAGGCTCGGAGACTCAATGGCCGTGACGCCGTTTCTGCAATGTCTGAAGATCAATTAGTTTAAGACGATTGCAGTACGGACGGAAATTTATGGCATTGCTCCAAGGTAGATCTCTAAGAGCAAACCGAATGACTCTACGCTGTACAGCCTCAATTTTCTCAATGTGTACCTTATGGTATGGAGACCAAACTTGGCTGCCGTATTCTAGTAGTGGTCTAACAAAGGTAATATAGATAAATTTGGTGACATACGGATCAGAAAATTCTTTTGACCAGCGTTTTATAAACCCCAGCATCGATGACGCCGTATTAACAATTGTGTCAATATGTCGTCGAAAATTAAGCTCGTGATCACAAATAACTCCTAAATCCCTTATAAAATCAACTCTCGAAATAGAGTTTTCTGACAAGGAATAATCGACTACGAACTTATTACATTTCCTCGTAAAAGTTTTTAATTGACACTTTTTAATATTAAGTGCCAAGTCATTATTTATACACCAAGAAGAGAATCTGCAAAGATCAGCTTGTAGCAAATGACAGTCATGCAAAGAAGATATTACTTTAGAAATTTTCATATAGTCAGCATAAATTGTAATATCAGAATTCTTGATAATGGACGTAACATCATTAATAGCGATAATAAATAAAATTGGACCAAGATGACTCACTTGAGGGACTCTAGAATGGGCAATAAAAGGATCAGACTCAATAGCACGGAAAAGAACCCGATAACGTCTACCAGAAAGGTAGGAATTAATCCACTTTATAAAAAGGGTACGAAACCCAAGATGTCGTAACTTCAGTAAAATAATAATATGAGATAATTTGTCGAAAGCTTGACTAAAATTGGTAGCAATTACATCTATTTGTTTGCCTTGCTCCATCGAGTTGATGGCAGTAGAGACAAATTCAGTCAAATTAGTAGTTGTTGATTTAGCTTTAAGGAATCCATGTTGTTTCGGGGATATGAATGGTTTGCAATGAAAGTAAAAGGAGTTATAGACAATACTTTCAAAAAGCTTAGGCGTGCAAGATAACTTCGCCATAGCCCTATAATTGTTAATATCTGCCCTAGAACCCTTTTTATCAACAGGGATGATAAATGAATCTTTCCAAGCATTTGGAAAAACACCCGAAGCTAAAGATTTAGGAAAAAGGGGCGTTAGCAGTGCAGCTAAATTATGGCAGCATTTCTTTAACACTATTGCAGGCAAACCATCAGGTCCCGAAGAAAAACCATCCTTTAGCAGTACGATAAGATCAAACACCATTCCCTCGTCAATAATAATTGAATCAATCGGATAATTATCCAGATATCTAAAGTAGTCCTCGTCAGGTATGAAATTACTGCCAATAACTGTTTGGCTAAAAAAGGAGCCGAAAAGATTGGTAATAGTTTTGGCATTGTTTGACGAGCTATCCATATATTTCATAGTGCAAGGATATCCATCCGTTTTACATTTACTATTAATAAATTTCCATAACTATCTCGGGTCAATAAGTAGATTATCGTGCATCCTAGACAAATATGAGTTATGTTCAAATTCCAATAGGCTATGGAACTCCTTCAGAAACGATAAGATCCCGCTATGATCTGAAGCATTACCAGAATTTAAATATTTCCGCCATGCTTTGTTCCGCAGATTTCGCAAACTCTTGAACCTGGTGGTATACCAAGGGGAAGACGAAGTTAGATTCTTTTGAGAGCAATATGGAACCGATAAGACGAAACATTCAAATATCGTCGAGTAAAAATTTGTGATACATACATTGATGTCTGAGTCATTGATAATATCATCGAAGTTCGTGTCATCTAGCAACATATTAAGTAAATTGAAGTCTGCCTTACGAAAGTTAAATTTGCAAACAATGTCAAGGCAAACTTTAACGCTGGCCATATCATAGGCAAGTAACAAGTTCAAGGGTGGATGGTAAGGATCAATTTTAGAAAAATTGAACTCAGCCTGTTTGACCAAGCAGTTGACAGAATTGGAGCAAAAAACCAAGTCCAAGAACCTATTCCGACCATTCTTAGTATCAAATGTATTGTAAGATTTATTGCTACCAAATGTATTAATACCGAATAAATTTATTTTAGAATAATTTGTCCATAGGCTTCGAAAATTTATAACTGACACGAAAGTAATTGCCTTTGTTACAAGAAAAATTTGATTCGAGTTAAACTGCTTGAAACGACTGGCTTCAATGCGAGCTCGAATGCAACTCAATTACAAAATTACAAAATTACAGCTAAAACTAATATCGGACCAATTTGTCCTCTCAATGCAAGCAACAGAAAACAAAAACAATGTAAATCTTGTATACTAAATGAACTTATGCCTTTACAGTCGACAAAAGTAATTTTACACATCTTATATTATTTATGGGTTTGCTTAGACCCTTTACATTTGCATACTTCAAGTACTTTAATATTATGTATTTAAATACCTTTACATAAAAGTGGTTAATATACTATCAGACATATTTCAGGTCTGATATTTCTGGTAAGATGATATACTGAACCTTTTTAAGTTATACGTAAATACATACATACATACATACATACATACATATGTATATTAAATAGTTTCTATCGACCAACGATTATAAAACAAATTTCATTGAACATACTTTCTTTTATTTATTTTCAGGCGAAGCGAGTTTCCAGAATGTTTATTATTTCCAGTTAAGAATTTTCTTTAAAATACCTTTAATGGATCATATAGATTTCAATCACAATTATATTTGACTGAGCCTGTTCCCCCATCATTAGCTACTACAATTAACAACATTTAATAATCGTATTCAAAACATCAATAGCAAAATTAATTTTAATATTGATATGGCAACAGTGGCAGCTGATAGACGACAACCTAGTGTCGAAGAGGATGTAATTAGCATTGATAGTGCCTCAGCAACGGTATCAAATTTAATTGATGCAAATACTGGACAACCAATGCTTAGTAAAAAGGCAATACATCAACGTGATGCTGACGAAAATTTATTTTTACGATTTCTTGAATTGGATCCACCACCATCAGATGTTTGTTCAGCTAGTGGTGGTGGTGGTGCTGCTGCTGGAACCGGAGCTGTTGGTGTTGGTGCTAGTGTTTCTGGTGCCGTTGGTACCGGTAGTCTTATTTGTAGTGGTACTAATAATAGTATACAACAACGTAGAATGTCAACATTTAAACCACTTCTTGGCCGGACACCGTTTACAATTACAAAAAAATTATCACGAACGGCCGACAAAGGTTTTGGTTTTTCAATTGTTTGGACACATCCGCCACGTGTGGAAAAAGTTGAACCAGGTTTATCGGCCGATAGAAATGCTATAACACCTGGTGATTATGTAATTTTTGTTGATAAGCATAATGTTGTTACAATGCCGGAAGCGGATGTTTTGAATTTGATTCGTTCACAAGGGAATTCATTGATATTAGAGATATTTCGAAGATCAGCTACAATAGCTCAAGTGCCGGCTTTAAGTACTGCACGATCTTCGATGGTGGTAACAAATGGGAATGGATTCAGTAAATCCCGAGTGGCGAGTGTAGCTAGCAATTATACTGCCGAAGAAATGTCACCGTCACCCGCGCTTAAACTATCTATTGGATTTGGCGGTGCACCACGTTCTTCGACAGCTTGTTCTAATGCTTCAATAGAAGTAACAAAACGAAGACTTAATTTGCCACAAGTTACCTTCAGCAAGGAGGTAGGATGCGGTGTTATAGTTTAAATAATTCTACATTTTATCATACGTCATCATTGGCTGCGTTTTATTCATCGGGGTCAGCGCCTATTTTGAATAAAACGATCCAGGCCTCGAAAAAAAAAAAATTTTTTTTCTTTTAAAAAAATTCAACTTTTTCGATTATTTTTTAAATAAATTATGCGTAAATCAAATCAATTTAGCAAATTCTCAAAAATCTTTATTGAATGATATTAAAAAATCATTTTTTTACGAATTTATGAAAGTGATTATGACATTTACATCCCACAATACAAGAGAAACGATGGCTGCGCCATTTTTTGCAATTTTAGGTAACTTGGGTAAATACAATCCATCGGGGTCTCAGGCGCTGAACCAGATAAATATTTTGGTTACGTTGTTGTTGCTTTTACATGTTATGAAGCAGACCTTGACGCTGACCTCGATGAATAAAACGCAGCTATTATTTAAATAATTTTTTTTTTTAAGTTTATTTTTTAATATAATATTAAAAGAAAAGAAGTTGTACATTTTTCTATTTTGGCAAAAAAACATGCTTCAAAATAATTTTTAAGATTTGTTTCTATTTTTAATCTTTTTCCAGCTAACAATTAAATTAAATTTAAAAACTTTAATCAAGAATTTTTTTACGCCAATGTAATTTTTCGTTATGCTTTCTATGTGAAATTTTTTCAACAAAATTGTAATTTTTATATTCTTTTTTTTATTATTTGTTAAAATTAAGGACGTGTGCGAATTGTAACTAAATCGGCTAATTCAAGCTTATCCGTTATATGGCACAGATGATTTCTCATTTAAAATTTGTATTAAAATAGCTAATACACAATTTTACAGCAAAGAACTTATATCCAGATTGTAGGTTAAGTTCGGCCGAACCTGTAAATGTCAAGAATTAAGTAAAACCACAAATATATTTCATTTTTGTTGTTGTTTTACTACTGAGAAATTTGCCAATAATTTCAAACTATGAGTATGTTGTCGTATCGCATGGCTTATGCCAAATTTCACACGATCACATCATTCCCGATTTGAAGATAAGTTTAAACAGGAGTGAGATTTCACTGTAATACATTTGGGAGGAAATCATATAAAAAAATGAGGAAAGCAAACCATAGCAATGAATTTACATTTTCTCTATATCGGCCACTATGGAACTTTCCCGATAATGTCATAAAGTATCCATTTCAGTTCGCCTATTCTAAATGTATAATCAAAGTTTTATGAAAATGTGATTACTATTGACCGAGTTATTGTTTTTCTAATTTGGCTCCCTCAACCGCATCAAGTGGAGATGCATTCTATCGTTTCAGTTGTCCCATCCAGAATGTACATACCAAGTTTTAAGAAAATCCGCCTATTATTGAGTGAATTATTGAAGTTTTTCTACTTTAGGTCCCCACAACCCCCTCACCGAAAAGAAATATTCTGTTTTCAGTTGGCCCATCCAAAATGTACCTTCAAAGTTTCATTACAATCCGCCTGTTATTGACTTATTAAAGTTTTTTTTTATTTTGCCTTCCTGCAACCCCCCCCCCCCCCCGAGGCGAGATGCATTCTGTCTTTTCAGTTGGCCTCTCCAGAATGTACACACCAAGTTTTAAGAAAATCCGGCCATTATTGAGTGTATTATTGAAGTTTTTCATTTTCAGCCGTCCCCAACCCCCCACCGCGGGGAGACATATTTTATCTTTTCAGTTGGTCCATCCCAAACGTACATTCCAAGTTTCATTAAAATCCGACTATTATTGGCCGAATAAGGGAGGTTTCTATATTTCCACCACAACATGTTTTAAAAAAGTTTTGCGTATTAGTGTTACCAGAAGTGAATTCCGTTGAAAAGTTAATATGTTCTGATTTCGACCTTAGTACACAAAGTGTGCAAATCTCATCCAAATTGGACATGCAGGTTTTACAACTAGTGCAAACATAGACTGTATTTGGACAAAACGTATTCTTAGAGTGTTGCCATAGTGGAATATGGCCCAAACTAATCAGCTCTAAGTTAGGCTCCAATACATGAACTGCATAAATTTTGTCGAAATCGGCCCAGCAGTTTAGTGTGCATCGTGGACAGATAATTTTGTCGTTTTTAGACAAAAAAAGTGTTATCAAATAGTGTTGCCCTATATTAATTTCGCCCAGAATCTAACACCATCTCGTATTTGACGCTACACAAAAATGGTGCAAGTTTCATGAAAATCGGATCTTCCATTTAAATTTTATTAATGATTTAAAGAAGCGGACGGACGGGCGGACGGATATGGGGCTGAAACATTCGTTCACCGGGAAAGTAAAAATATTACTATTGCTATGACCTTTCGATACGATTTAGTTCAAACTGACCTTCACGACTCGTGGTTATCATAATTTTAATACACTATGGTAGAAAAACATGCCGGTTAGAGAAAAGAGCTTTGTAGTTTCTTTAGAGAAAATGTTTAACGGTTAGTAGGAAATTTCTTCCTAACTTTTTAGTAAGCGCTTTAGTGACGGAAAAATTCAAATGAAATCGTAACATCCCGCCCATCTTGAAAAATGTAATTTTTAAATTAAACGATACAAATTGATTTATAAGTTAAGTTTCTGCTGATGGCAATAAAACTACTAGCTTTCAAATTGAACGATCAATAATTCCGTTTTTTGTTTTTAATGATACAACTCGTATTAAGCAATCCTTGCCTGGCTTGGTTGCAGTTACACGTCCACACATCTCCAAGGAGGTAAAATATCTTCTTTGATCAAAACAATATCATCTATTTGAATGTTCGCTTTTTTCTGCCCATTTTTTACGTGTTTGTAAGTGTACGACCACATGGGTTCTGCGCTTTCTACGCGGAGTGAGAAAAATATTAACGCGGTGCGGGAAATGAAAACGGTGAGCGAAAAGTGTCCACATCGGATATCACTCTTGTCGTTGAACACATTTACATTTTCTCTAGTTTGTCAGTTTATTCACAAATACAAATACAAATCTTCTTCACAATTGAAAAAAAAACATGGCATTCTTTTTCGAAAGGGGGCGAAGAATTGAATTTCAATTCTTCTCTTTTCTCTATCGTATCATGCTTTCAACAAACTCGGCCATATGGCCAGCTCTATTTAAATACACGCGAATATTTATCGTTGCTCTCATCTTCGAAAGCGCTCGCAGTAAGCGCAGAGCCTATGTGGCCGCACACTAAAGTTGAAATTTATTCTGTATTCCATCGTTTCCAGAATGATGCTTGAATTTGTTGTACGCGTTTCCATCTGTTTGATATCGACATGGTTTCTTCTTCCATTGGCAATTGAGCTGGTAAAAGAATTGGTCCCTGGGTTAAAAAAATGACCGGGCGTTAATGGATCTAATTCATCCATATGAAATGAAGCCCTTGCTATTGGTCTCGAGTTTAAACAAGCCTCTATCTGGCACAATAGTGTTGTCATTTCTTCAAATGTAATGATGGTTTCGCCAATTGATCTTTTCATGTTGTATTTCAGGGATTTGACTGAGGATTCCCATAAACCTCCAAAGTTGGGAGAATATGCTGGAATAAAATGCCAGGTAATGTCGTCTTTGCTTAATTCATTTGAAATTAAATCTTTATTATGTTGTAAAAATGATTGGAATTCATTTAATTTCCTAGCTGCTCCGATGTAATTATTGTTGAGTGTAACCTTCTGCCCTATAAGGCATGCATGTTGGACATTGACGAATTATTCGTTTGATAATATGATTACAGCCAATAATCCAATATTTCATGTGTAAAATGTTTAACATTAATTGCTTGTTAGCATGAAAATACGGATTATGCACATCTTGGACAATTAATAGTGTTAGAGGATGATCCTTTGACAAAATTATTGGATGCCTTCTGTTATAGTTCACGTGTGATTTTTGAATTCGACCACCTAGTTTTTCTAGAAGCATCGAACACTACACGAAGTTTGGTTGTTGTATTCTCCTTAAACACTGCGTGGTGAGGTAGATGGAACGTATTTTGAAACGATTTATTTTCAGTTGATATTGGCACCACGTGCCCCAGTTTGATGTATTCTGTTATAAACTTTGTATATTCAATTTTGAGATTTGAATCTTCCTCAAATCTTTGCTCCATTGATTGAAGTGTTTGTATTGCTGCCTTTCGTGATGTTCCGAGAGCATTTGTACTTTGTTTGAATGGTAACTGCACAATATAACGACCTTTTTTGGTTCTAGTATGATTTTCAACGAAATGATTCTATGATTTTAGTTTCTCATCGGTTGGAGGCATTTTTGTATGTAACTCTTTTTCTCCATTTCCCAGAAACTTCTTAATCTACTGTCGATGTTAATGCAAGTATGAAAACTTAATGATTTATTTTGATTATTAATCTGTTCTTTACCAGAAATCACCCAACCAAATTTTGTTTCTTGGGCTATTATTGATTATTAGCTTCTATGTTCATTTTGCCACTTTCTAATACTTCGAAGAAAATATGGCAACCGGTTATCATATCAATGCTGTTTGATTTAAAATACGATGGGTCTGCTAATTTAATATGCCTTTTGAACTATGTATTGTTTCACTTGGTATGTCTGATGTGACTATTAATAATGAGTGCCTGCGTTACTATGTCAAAGTTGTTGAATCTTGACTGAATGTGAAGTTGTACCTTTCCTCTGGTATGATCAGCTTTTACTGCACCGACACCACTGATTAAATCTCTTGAACTTGTTCTTTTTAATCATAATTTGCGCATACATTTTTCAGAAATTAGATTCACTTGTGAACCTGGATCTAAGGGAACTCTGCATTCCCAAAACTTGCCAAAAATGTCTTTTATTAAAACTACTGTTGTTGGTAAAATAATTGAATGAATGAAACTTGGTGACTTTAATATTGATACACACAATGAAACTTGTTTTGATATATTTTGTTCTGATGAACCTTGCTTTCATGAATTTTGTTCTGATGAACCTTGCTTGGATGCATTTTGTTTTGCCGAACTTGCGTTCATACTCTTGTTTGAGCCTTCAATTGTTTTGTAATTTTCATGTAATAACGAATTATGCTTTCCACCGCATGTTTACAGGATGATTCTGACTTAAGTTCTTTGATGAAATATGTACTCTTAAGATAATTGAAGCATAAGTCCTTTTGTTTAACAAAATCTTTTCGCTCCTTAACGGAAAGATTTAGAAATCCTTGACATGAGAAGATTCCATGATTGCCTTGACAATTATAACAATTCTTGACAGACACTGATGTTGCAGGATGACTTGACTTTGGATTGAATTTAGTATGTGAATTTTGACCTTTATTGTTTTTGGAAATGTTTTGATTTACCGATGATAATTGATAAATTCTGTTGTTGATGAAAGCAATTAGCTCTGAACATTTTATATCTTCTGTTTGAACGTTGACGACGCCATAATTTGATTGATTCTGAATCTATTTTGATTGCTAATACATGAATAAGCCATGCGTCCCACTGCTCTGTGGGTAAATTTAAAGCCTTCAGTACTCTAACTGATTCATTTACATTACTACAAATTGATTTTAAGCCATCCGCTGATGCACTAATTAATTGCTGTTGTTCCGTGATTTTTTGAAGATAAGAAGCGATAATAACTTGTCTTTTCTCGAAAGTATTGACAAATTCTTCATATGCTTGAATGTAATTTGCGTCGCTAATTTTTAATTTTTTTAGCACATTTTGTGCATTTCCAACTAAACTCCTTTTTAAATACTGCAATTTTTCAGATGCTGAAAACTGTGGTTTCTTGTGGATTAAATTCTTAAAAAGATCATGAAATTCTGGCCAATCCTTGTAATTGCCATTAAATGTTGGGATCTCAATTGGTTGCAATTTGAAGTGTGAAAGACCAGGTCTAGTTGTCTATTCTGAAAGTTTCATACATCGCTAATTTGCTGCAAGACACTAGCTGTCAAATTGTCAATTAATAGAGTTCATCGTCCGACCGAGACCATTTTACACCTGGAAAATTAAAGTCCCCAAGGAGAATAAGATCATACTTAGACTCCATGAGATTGGTAATAAATGTTACTGCATCTGACAAAAGCTGGTAAGTTTCCAGGAGACTGTTAGGTGGGATATAACAGTTCGCGATGAACAAACTACCACGGGGCAACAAAACTTGAACGCAAATAAATTCCAAAGAATCAGTTCTACGAATGTCCATGAAAGAACACTCGAAAGAAGAACGAACTGCGATTAGAACACCTCCTCCTTCTTATGTCTTAAGATCAGTTCGATATCGATCTACGAAAAATTTCGTATTCAGATGAGAACAATTCATTGTTACAGAAACTGCAACTAAGCCAAGTCTCTGTTAAAGCAATTACGTCATACGAATAGCTAGCGAGTTGCAACTCACGCATCTTGATGTGAAGCCCGCTTACATTTTGATAGTACAGGGACACACAATTCAGTTTTTTCGATTATTGCTAAGTGACATACGTTTTTTTCGACATCTGCGCTGAAATTCTTTGACAAATGTTTCAGGAGGCCAAAACTTTGAGCATACTAGTCCTTTAAACAATGATGGAGGAACGGTAATCTTGAAAGGGGAAACTTCGGTGGAAGATTTACTAATTTTAACACACTTAACACACTTATACTGGCAAACATCTTCCACGCTAGTCGATGGGTCTAAGCGTATAAGGACAGTCTTTGGTACTGGTACTGTTTTTAGTATATTGCTAGGTTCATTCTTACAACTAGTGACGGATGCATCACTAATTCTTCTACTAGAAGGTGTAGTAATATTAGCACGAGTGCTCGATTCTAATCCAACCGAATTATCAGCGACTTCATTCACTGGCGCACGACGAGCCCGTTTGCACGGAATTTTCATAGAAGTACCTGAACGTTTGCGTGAGGTACTTTTCTTGATGTGAGGGTTTGGTTGCTCAGTACGTACAATGTTATTACTACTTATGGAGGTAGTCAATGAAGGAGATGTCATGGCTACCGGAGGACACTCGAAATCAGTGCAGCAGCAGTAGCAATATCTGCAATTTTAATTTCGTCGTTAGACATATTGGCGTTAGACATATTGGGGAATAATTTGATAACATCAAATACTCCATTAAATTTGGATGAGAGAGCCGAAAATGTTTGCCAATATCGAATAATTTATACGATAGTGACAAAAGCGAGAATTGGCGGCATTCAGGACAGTAATAATGAAGCCCGGAAGAAGAAGAGTTAATTCTGTCGCCAATGGAGTCGTTCAAACCAATACATTTAACGTATTTAGCACATGACCCAGAGCACGAAATTAGCGCGGCCGTTGGTAACTTTTCATTACAATTTTTCAATTGGCCATAATCAGAAAAATGTATGAATATACAAATGAACAGTTACAAAGAAATTAATCAAAAAAAAAAGAATAATTAAATTCAAAAACTGCACCGACTCTCCTGCTTATAAAGAGACAAGAAAAATGAAACAATCGAATTAATTTGATTAGTACTAAAAAAGGAAACTATTTTTACGGTAAAAACTCTTACCGAATCAGCCCAGAAGGAATGGAAATCACAAAACTAATCACTCAGAACAATAAGGGAATATAAAAAAAATAAAATTTAATGTTGTTGCAGCGGTGGATTAGTATAACAAAATTTACAATTGAAATAAAAAATATTAAAATACACAAATTTAAAAAAAACAGACGTCATTCGACAAACACTGGACTGATACTGTGCCTGTAATTGACTTGTTGGTAATTTAGAAATTGAATTTGCTAAATATTCTTGGTGACTCATTTAAGATTATATTACTATGTTCAGTAGCTTTGTTATCAAAATATTTTTTTTAATTGTTGATCCTTCCAATTCTTGTTCTAATGTATCAGTATCACTATATGTGTGCGATTTTATTTCCAACTGGAGGCACTCCAAATTTTTCATAAGCTCATCTAACTTTTGAATTCTTGGTGTGATTTGTTCGCCATCTGCTTTAACGTTTCTAGTCCGAAAATATATGTTTCCAATCTTGTTATTTGGCTTTTAATTATGACACGACGTTTAATAAATTTGTCCATTTTAATTTAAATTTTCAACCAAAATTTTATTTTCGTTCTTCTTTCTTTTTACACTAACACATAAATACTTTTTTTGTTGAATGGTTTTTGAAACAGTCTGATGCAATTTTCATTTGTCGACGACAATCATTTGTTTTTTTTTTTCTTGTGAAATTTTTGGAAAATGGAAATATTCGATTTAACAAATATCCGGCTCGAGTAGGACCAAAAAGTTCTAATTTTCCCAAAAGAATAAAAAACAAAATTTTTATTTTCTAAATTTACACAATTTTTATTTATGTGAACAATATTAGAATTAATGCAAAAAACTAAGACCTTTGATTTCTAATTAGCGGACTGTAATGTTTTTCTTTGACTGAAAATTCACAATTAACTGTGATGGGAAAAATTCAAATGAAATCGTAACAGTATGTGTTCTCTGAGTGATAAATATGGAATAACTTCCACCATGTTTTTAAGGCCACAAATAATTTTACACCTAAAATTTCAAACCTATACAAACATCTTCGAGAGTATTTCTCAAATAACCAGCAGTCATAATTACAGTCAGAATATTATTGTCATAAATATTTATGACAGTAAAACTGTCACAGTGTCACTATTTCACAAAATCCTTTTCTTTTTATTTTAAATTAGTTAATCTTAGGATTTTTTTATTTTTATTTTAACTTATTCGGAAAAAATTATTTTTTGTAGAAATATATTTTTATGCTTTGTTTTCAAATTGCTGTTAAACAAAATTTCGTTTTTATTTTTTACCATCCTTTACCAAAAAAGGCAAAGAAATGATTTTATTAATTTTCTTTTTTAATATTATTAAAGTCCATTGCACCATGTCAGGGAGTTGAAGATCAAAGACGTCGATTTCTTTTACAATTAATTAGTCGTGAACAAAATTTTGTTGGTGCTTTACAATTTGGTATGCAAAGATTTGTAACACCATTGTTAGAACGTAAAAATTTAATATCACCGAATGATCATCGAACGTTGTTTCAAAATATCGATGAATTAATAAGAATTTCTGAAGATATTCTAGAACAATTGATCCAAGATGATCATCAGTCACATTTAAGTTTTGCATCACGTGTTTATTTATCAAAAACAACTGCAATTTGTGCGGCCTACAAAAAATATTGTAATGGAATCAAACGTGCTGATTGTGTATTGGTAAAAAAAAACAACAAAAGAATAAATATTTAAAATAATATTTATAAAAATCTTTTTTTTGTAGGTTAATAAATCACGCCAGCCAGGATCTGAATTTGTAACATTTATCACTGAACCACAAGTGCCACGTAAACGTCCCGATTTAACAATGTTTATACATCGGCCTCTCCAACATTTTCGTGAAATTCTAAAATTGATGCAACTATTAGCGTCACATTGTCGTTTAGATAGTGAAGAACATAAAAATTTTACATCAGTGATAAATGAATTGCAAGCTGCTTATCGTGAAATAACTGTAGGCGGTGGTCTAATGGAGCCACTCGGTGAAGGACGTCCATTATTAACATTACAAGATTTGGAATCAAGAATGGTATTTACACGTTGTAAACCGTTTACATTGGCAGTATCCGGACGCCAATGGATATTTGGTGGTGATCTTTCACGTGTCGAAGGAAGATCAATAAAGCCTTATTGGACATTATTATTTAGTGATATATTATTATTTGCTAAAGTTAGTCGAGATCGTGTATTGTTTATAACCGAAGAGCCATTACCGATTGCCAATATTGTTGATTCATGTTTTAATATTAGAAAAAAGTGTAAGGCAATAATTATTTCATTTTTTATTAATAATTATTTATTGTAAATATTTAATTCTAATTTTTAGCAGCTGAATTTCGTATTACGATTGATCCAAATGGTAGGGCAGCTGAAAGTCCGACAGCATATTGTGCACCTGATTTAACACGTACACCAAAAAAAAATTTTCGACGAAAAAGGTTATTATTAAGAGCACCATCATTAGAACTCAAAGCTGTTTGGCAAAATTTATTACAGAGGCAAATGTAAAGCTCTTACTTAAACAAAATTCATGTGTACTTGCGACCCTCGTATAGCACGGAAAATAGTTTCCTAAAAAGCACGGTGTTATACAAAACTGTGTTAAATTAGGAAATTCATTTTGTTTTGTTGCATTTTGTCGATTGCGTTATAGCAAAACTGTAGGATTAAAGTGCCATGTTATATGAGAGTTACTAGTATACATAAGTTGGTGTAAAAGTTTGCGAAAAGTATGAGAAAAGACACCGAAAAATTTTAATAAATTGGTTTATTCTTTTTCGAGATATTCTCTTTTAACACTTCGAAACTTTTGCAGCAACTTACGCATTAAATATTGTATATATGTATTAATTAAAATCTTTAAACAATATATGTATACATATACATATTTTAGATTTCTTGTGAATGCCGCATTAGGTTCAACTCCTTTATCAAGTCCATTAGATTCACCAGATGTATTAAATACACTCGTTCCGTTAAGTGATATCGGTGCAACGACAACATCAATGGCATCTATTAAACTATCATCCCTAGATAGTATTAATATGAAGAATCAACATCAGGTGCGTCTACTTAAAAACAAACATATTCAAATACAATCCAGCTTTGATAGTTTTCAAAAATTTAATTCAACTACAACAATTAATACAATACCAACTACAACCACAATAATTAATACTACACCAGTAACTACAAATACTTCCACAAGTGCATCATCATTACATACTATAGAAAACCCATTAGGTTCGAAAAATACAAATTTATCAACATCAATAATACGAACAAATAATCCAACAATTTGGTCAAGTTTTAATTTTGGTAACAATAGTCTTAATAAACCTATATATAATCCAATAGCAACTGAAAGCCAAAATAATAGTACGAAATCCTTAACAGCAATACCTGAAACAATACCTGAAGTCTCAGAATTCGTATCAAATAATTCAAATCAAAAAGATAGAAAATTACAAGAAAATGTACATACAATAAATTGGCGTACAATTAGTTTATCTCAAACGCGTAGTACATTGGTTAATTGCCCAATGTTAACAACAACGAATTTAAAATCTGAAAGTTATGGGGGCACAAAAATACATTTGTCACAAAAACCATTTTTAGAATTCTGTTTAAGTTCAGTTGGTCGTTCATTTATCGATGAAACTAATGAAAATCATGATTCAATATCGAATCCATCATTAAATACGCCAGAAACACCAACACCAAATATATCACCCACATCATCATCGAATCATTGTCCATCAGATACATTTTCTAATGATTTTGTACAACAAATTCAGCAACCATCAACTCCCAGTATAATTGTGTCACCATTAAATAGTGATCCATATAAATTGTTAAAAAAATTTGATGAAAAATCTGGTAATAACTGTGGAAGATGTAGAAATGTGAATATAAGTACAGATAGTAATAATAGTGATCAAAATGCAAGTTGTAGTCGAAATTCGAATAAATTAAACTCAAATTGTATTAAAAAAGAAACAAACTTAACATCCCTAGGACAGTATGATGGCTCATGGGATTTATTAGAACTTGATTTAGATTTTCATGAAGTTAATTTCGATCCATCATATTATAATGACGTTGAAGAGTGTGTATTTTTAGGTGATGATCCTTTCGGTATTCTGCCATGTCGACCGACACCACCAGATTCACTTGATCTGTGATTTTGTGTATTTTATTAATTATCCTTTAGTTAGAATAATTAGTAATTCTCAATTAATTGAAGCTCTAAGGTTTTTTTTTAAACAAAAAAATGGTTCTGTTTTGCTTTTAAATATACATAGTCGTCCAATAGTCCCTAAAAGTTTTAATTTCGCTATAAGTTTTTAACTATTCGGTAGAGATCAGTGCGCAGTAAACTTTGTATATTAGCATCATTTATGGAAACTTTCATATAAGTAAGATGATACTGAGAAGTCTTCTAATATGGGGTTCCTTTGGCAATTATAGCGTACGAGGTTTGCGATCACCGATTCGAATCCCAGTCGAGTTTGAAAGAAAGGAAAAAATATTCGCCTATTTTTAACTTCTATACGAAGTATATAAGTCACAAGTCTCCACGTTTTATAAGATTTTAAATCGTTTGCAATCATTTTTATCCAATGTCTCTCTATCGTCTGTCTATCTGTTGGTCTGTCGTGTACAAGATTGCGGCCGTATTTTTGCAGCGATTTCTATGAAAATTTGTAAGAGCGGTTTTTTCCTCATGAGAACCATTCTATCAGAAGTTGGGTTTGGACTAAAACTTCGGGTAGCCGCCGAACAATCCAATGTCTGTCTGTCGTCTGTCTGTCTGTCTGTCTGTCACAAGAAATGTTGTGATTAACTAAGGACTACGTTCACTCTGAATTTCCATATTCATGTAGCTTACTTTTAGAAAGACTTTCGGAAGGTAACGTGATTTGAACATACGTTTAGAAGTTTCAATACTGGTTTTGCACTATAGCTTGTTTAGTTTGAATTTGTGATTTCAGTCACTCGTCCGAGTTTTGGATAGCATATCAAATTGCCGGTAACGTTAAGTTAAGGCGTAACTACCAAAATAATGATAAAAAAGGGGTGCAATAGGCCGTAAAAGCAAGAATCTTCACTTCACTAAAAAACATGTAGTAACTGATGTTTTGATGCTCTATGACAGAAATAAGACAGAAAAATAGTCAAAACTAATAATATTTCATGATTAATATACACAATTTTGTGTCTTATTTTAAATTTCCTCTAATTCGCAGTCAGCCTGGGGCCTATATAAAATAAATATCTTCCGCAAATTTTAATGAAATCGGTATATTAGTTTTTAAAGTACATCAAAAAAAAACTTTTATGAAGAGGCTTATTTTCTCTTTCGACTATCTCTTTCTCTACTACCCTTGGTCCGCTTTTACTGAAATTTAACATATCATCGCCTACTTATGTAGCCAATGGATGTAAATAATTGAAACGAAATTGTTTCACAAAATTTCCAATTAAATCTAAAAAAACCATAAAAGAAAACTATAAAGAGGGTTTTTTTCTCCTAGGATTATTTCTTTCTCCTTTATCCTTGGACCGATTTGATTAAAATTTAATATGGTATCGTCTATTTATGTAGTTAACCTATATAATTAATTTCAACAAAATTGATCTATGCATTTTCCAATTAAATCCGAAAAACGATAACCAAAAAATTGACAAAACTTTCTGGTCACCCAGGTTTTTCCCTTATAACTTTGCTCCCCCTAGATCGACTTTGCCCAAATGCAATAACAAACCAAGGTAAGGAAAAAGCAACTCATATAATATACCCTCCGGTAGTACCTACCATAGGACATACAAATAAAAACTGATTTAAAAACGTAAAATTTTATCGGCGGATGAATCTTTGATGCTCCGTTTAATGTGTGTCAATGCCTTTCTATAGTATAGATAGGGTAGACCCCAAAATAACCTCAGCGCCAAAGCGAGAGAGATGAAACTATATGGTTTTCGAAAGATAGTTCCCATGAAAACCTCCACAACTTTAAGGAACATTATAATCGCGCGTAACCTCTATATAAAATGTTCGAAAGTTTGTGTTGACTCCAGCTCTTGGAAAGGAAGAAGACAAAATATCATTAATTCATTGTGGTGATCTTAACGTAAATTTCCCATCAAATGATTTATTTCTATTAGTCAACTTTATGCGTGAAAAATTCATTCTACACTTGACAAACGATTCAAATTTCACAAGGACCGGATCTGGAACTACGATAGATGGTATTTATTGTAGATATTTAAAAAATATGGAATTTAAAACATATGTCTCATATTTTAGTTATCATAAGGCTATAGTGTCTATTTATCCATAGTAGAAAAATAACTCGAAGGAATTGTAATAATCGCTGAAATAAATTGAATACTGAATTTACATTCGAAATCTTATTTTTGTAATGCAATCCTTTTACATACTATATTCCTTCCAATATTCACTCTGCCTATCTTTCTTTCTTTCTCTCTCTTTTATAAGATCGCCAAAGAAGTTTCGCTCTGTCACGCGCACACAGTTGCACGCGCTGATTTTTTTATTTAATTAATAATTTCGTATTATTGACTTATCATCAATAATTTAGTATAAATTTAGTAAAGAATTTCCTAATAAACCAGAATAAAATAAGCATTCTAACCAGAAGTTTTTTTTTCTCAACAAACACGGATGCAATTACCAAAAAACCAATCCCTTTGTACAATATTAAGAACTTGTAAAAGATTATGTCTGGAAATTTGTTTTTATATCTGCTATTTTATTGCAATGCAATTAAAAAATGAAATTGCAACCAAATTCTTTATGAAAAATAAAATGTGAGCACATCTGAAATAAAATTTATTTCAATACTTTCCGGATTAAAGCCTTATTAGGCTCGTGTTCCCGTGGAATGAAATTTTCACTGGTCTCCAAGTTTTGTACGTGAAATTCATCGTGAAAAATATCTGTGTAGAGAATGTTTTTTTTTATGTGACAAATGTAAGAAGAATGGGATAATGCATATAAAAATTTTATACGAATAAATTAAATCACAAAACACAGAAGGGAATTATAATAAAAAATTTTGAAAACTATGGAATAGTTAATTATATTAAATAAAACTAGAATCACAAAATAAATAAATACAAAAATCGAAAATAAGCAGTGACAAGGATTTAGAAGATATTGTGATCGGAGCATCCGTGGTAGTAGCTGCAATAGCGTCAAACTACGTAAAAGAACGGAAACAAAAGGTCCTTTTGTCCAAGATGTATATTTCTATTGTATTTCAGTTTTATGAAAAAAAGAAGCAGAATTACAAAACAAAATAAGAATACCTAAGGGCAGATTCAAGAATTCAGTCGGCTGTACAAATGGAGCAACCAGGCGTTCAAAAATTCAGAACATTTAACAAGCAATCGTCGCCTACACATTTTTATCTATATAAATAAAATCGTAAATGTTCGTTTGTTCCTAACCGGTAATCTCCGAAACTTCTGAATCAACTGACTTGAAATTTTTACAGAATGTCCTATGTGATTATGACCATGTTTATATGTACTTTTTATTTACCTATGTTGCACCTGAGTCACGTAATAATTGATTTAAAAAAACCATTAACTAACACATAGCCACAAGCATCTTTCAAATCAAAATCTTCAAGCGTGAAAACGTGATTTTTCTTACTCACACGCGCATACATCAGTAAGCTTTTATTATAACAATACAGATAGGCGTAGTGGCGGCGTTAAAAATATTAATTCGGAGGGGCAACACTTAAAATGGGCTTAATGCTTATGTATTCTGGAACATCAAAATTGTGAAAAATGTTTGCGTTATTTATTCCAAAAAACAAGTTTCTCTTAAGCGTACAAAATTAAATTATTCGCTTTAGATCCTGTTTATTGAAATGTAACGAGCAAATTATATCTCTACTAAATGGCGTAAAATTTTGTAAGCCCATAACCGAAAGCCATTTCATTTCTCATTTTTTGGAAAGCTTAAAGCCAAAAAAAAGGTATTTATTATTGACAAGGCTGAATTTTCAAAATCTTCGACGAATTTTAAGAATTGCCCCCAATTTCTCAAAAAAATTACTGTCACTGATAGTTTTAATTAAAAAAAAGACGAGGGGTTTTTAGATTTGGATTCAAAGTTGATTAAAAAAAACGAATTTTTTACTAAATTATGAATTAACATCATTTCTGTTTGATTAATTATTATATATGTAAAAGGCTAATCGTTCTTTCTTTCCTTCTGTCCGTCCTATATTGTCCGGAAAGAAAATTCGTTGAGCAAAAAAAAAAACAACACTTTTTGATATATTGTAGAGAATTACTTGAAACCTGGAGAAATTTTGTTTCCGGGGAGATTGGGGGTCGGAGGGGTTACAAAGGGGGACTTGAAAGCTTATTTCGGAAAACCTCATTTATAATCTGAAATATACATCGGATATAATTCTGGCCTGAGGTAATCTTATTAAGATTTTTATGCCGGACATTCTAACGTACACGGCAAAGTTCCATTTCCCACCGCTTTGGCGCTGGAGGCAATACAAATTTACGAACTTTTTATATAGAAGTCACACGCAATAACAATGTTCAGCAAAGTTGTGGAGGTTTTCATGGGGATTATTTCCGTCGAAGACCAAACAGTTCTATCTCTCACCACTTTGGCGCTGGAATCAACACAAATTTTGGAACTTCGTATGCAGACGTCACACACGATTACAATGTTCGGCAAAGTTGTCCAGGTTTTCATGGGGATTATATCTGTAGAAGGGCAAATAGTTCTACCTCTCACCACTTTGGCGCTGGAGTCAATAAAATTGTGGAACTTCGTATTTAGAGGTCACGCGCGATTACTATGTTCGGCAAAGTTATGGAAGTTTTCATGGGGACTATTTCTGTCGCAGACCATATAGTTCTATCTTTCACCGCTTTGGCGCTGCAGTCAATGCAAACTTTTGAACTTCGTATATATACGTCACACACGAGTACAAAGTTCGGCAAAGTTATGCAGGTTTCCACGGGAATTATTTTCGTCGAAGACCAAATAGTTGTATCTCTTACCGCTTTGGCGCTGGAGTCAATACAATTTTGGAACTTGGTATGTGGACGTCACACACGATTACAGTGTTCGCAAAGTTTCGGAGGTTTTCATGGGGACTTTTTCTGTCGAAGATAAAATAGTTCTATCTCTCACCACTTTGGCGCGGCGGTTGTTTAGGCCCCTACTCAACAGAGGTTTTTGCCTTTACGTAATATATGTTTGACGGGAGCTATTTTACGAACCGGAGAAATGAAATCAATTTAATATCTTCGCTCGGGGTGTTGCGGGGTAAATAATGTGCATTCTGAATAGATCGACTTAAGACATGAAATATATCACCAGTGGTGCTACGAGAACGAGGTAAAAGATTCATTATGTTCCGAATTAAGATCCCACGCTTGAATACATTTTGTTAATTTAAAGCGATTTGTAAACCGAAATTTTTAGGAAGCCGTCTTAGGACGGGTTACAACCTAACAATTAAATAAAGCCTATAAAAAAATTTTTTTTGTAGAGCAATAATGAAAATTCGCCCATTTTAATACAAAATATATCAAAATTACGTGTGAAAGAAAAATGTTTTCCCCCCGAAAATTATAATACGAGCTAAAAAAGATATCGTAAAAATAGGGTTTATGCCAAAAATAAAGTTTGTTTAATCATACAAAATTAAATTTTAAAATTATAATCCACTCTACTAATTGGCGTAACATTTTGAAAACCCAAAGCCGAAAGACATTTAACACGTAGAGTCTCATTTTTTGGAAACCCTAAAACCAGAAAAGGCATTTAAAAATGCTGAATTTAACAAAATCTTAGATGAAACTTCCAGCTTTGGACGATTTACAATACAAAAGCTCTTACTTCCTGGCCAATCGCCGGTGGATAGGCATGACATTACAGCATGTTTTCAAACAGAAGCTGAAATCGCTGATGGAATTCATGGTAAAACATGAAGTGTTTGGGTCTGTGCGCTGCTGGATGTACCCAGTGGAATAGCAAAAGAGGGGATTCCCAAGTGTTGGAAGAACGGCTCATTCCGCTTTGAAATTGCCATTAAACATTCAATTCAGTGAAAGTCCCACATGCAACATTTCCAAAGCATCCGACATGGGAAAAGTATTGCAGAAATGCAAACTTATGGTTTGGGATGAATGCACAATGGCGCACAAAAAATCGCTCGAGGCCCTTGATCGATCATTGTAAGACTTACGTGCAAATATCAGACCATTTGGGAACTCATTAATATTGCTTGCAGGAGATTTCAGGTAAACATTACCTGTAATTCCTCGATCGACACCAGCGGATGAAATAAATGCTTGCCTGACATACTCTGCTTTGTGGCGACGCGTAAAGAAGTTAAAATTAACTACAAATATGCGAGTCCAGCTGCAAAACGATCGGTCAGCAGAGCTATTCTCACATCAATTGCTGGAAATTAGGAACGGAAAGGTGCCGGTTGATCTGACGTCAGGACGAATTTCATTGCCTCATAACTTCTGCAATTTAGTGACGTCAAAAGAAGAATTGGTTAAAAAAGTATTTCCTAATATTCAAACCAATTACAAGAATCACGATTGGCTAAGTGAACAAACCATTCTTGCGGCCAAGAACAAACACGTCTACGAACTTAACAATATTATTCAGTCTAACATTCAAAGCGAGGTGGTCATATAGAAGTCCATCGACACTGTTGTGGAAGCAGATGAAGCGATTAATTATCCAACAGAATTTTTGAATTCACTCGGTCTGCCAGGGATGCCACCGCACGTACTGCAATTGAAAGTCGGTGTGCCAATTATCATGTTGCGAAAGATCAACCAGCGAAAGCTTTGTAACGGCACGCAGTAAAAAAATTAATGAGCTATGTCGTAGAAGCAACAGAGCAACAGAGTCGTCAAACCAGAAAATCTCTATATCTGCACAGAAAATGGAACAACAAAAAATGTTGTATACCCACAAGCATTGTGAAATTAAATATGCGAGAAACGTACACTTTTTCTTTTCTTTCTTTTCCATTTAACCAGACCGAGCCACATCAACGCGTGGCCGGGTAGCTAGTTAGTAATAAAATTTTTTTAAGAATATTTTTTTTATTTTTATTTTATCCAATATAGTATATATTGGACAGTAATGAGACTGTATTCTTAAAAAATACGCGCGCAATGAATATCAATGTGTATATTTATTTGATAGATTGGTATGACTGGTGTTAACATCTAATAGAAATCTCATGATGTTTGCTTTGTTAGTTTAAAACTTTTAGGGACTTTTGTAATTGTGAAAAAAAGCGGCTAGCGAATTCTCTTGGATGACTTCTACTGACTCAAAACGATGTCCACGAAGTGATAATTTCAATCGAGGAAAAGGAAAAGTCACACGGAGCCATATCTGGCGAATACGGTGCTTGCGGAACGACATTCACCTGATTTTTGATGAAAACTGACGAAAAACTGACGTTGTTTTTCAAACTAATTCAATTTACATTGGTATTATATTCTAGATATTACTTACTCATATTGATTTGGAACACCTCTTGTTGGTTTGAATGCTTTATTTCAACTGTTCTTAAAATATTACAATTACTTATTATTAACTAATACTAGTTAGACATAATTTAAAAAATAACCGTAATCCGTTAGTTCATAGCGGGTTACACAACTATGTTACACACATTGATATTCATTGCGCGCTTATTTTTAAAAATACAGTCTCATTGCTTTTTGTCCATAGTAGTAAACTAGCTGATCCCAACGGTTGCTTGCGTTATAGTTAGAATAAGATTTAGGAATTCATTTCTTTCAAAAAATACGCCCAATATTGAGTGCTTATATGCGATTTTCTATCTTTATCCCCCTGTAACCACACAACGAGGAGAGCCGTACCTTTTCAGACGGTGTATCCAAAAAGTGTGTTTCATAAACATCGGCGACTATTAGCCAAATTAGGGGCGTTTTGATATCCTAACCGGCGATCCCCTGGCGAGTGGAAGCATATCCTATCTTTTAAGTTGGCCTCTCCAATATACACATTTCCAATTATATAAAATTTCTCCAACTATGGATCGAATTAGGAATATTTTTATATTTTTTCTCCCCTCAAGTTGGTCTATCCAGATAATATATTCAATGTTTCATGAAGATTAGCCTACCATCAACCGAACTAGGAATACTATTACCTTATGTAAGTTGAAAAGTATTATTATTCTTCTGCACTTCGTAACGTACTTCAGGAACTCCTGCTATGTTTATAGGTATCCTTGATGCCATTGGATTATAATACTTAAAATCTTTTTGAGCGTAGGAACAGAAATAATTTTTTAAAGAAAAAGAGTACAATTTTGATTTCATACTCATCCCATTGCCATTATTCACTAGATAACGAAAAACGAATTCCGAATGATAGACGGTTATGACATACTTGAAAAAGATTTAAAAGATATGTATGTAATTTCTCCAAACCTAAAAAAATGTTAACCAACTGTAGTAACTTGAATTTAGATATTGTTACTAACAAAAGAATATAGTGCTTTCCATTGCGATGCCGTAAGTAAATACCTACTAAAATTGGCCCTACAACATTTTCATTAATACAATATATAGTTGCGCCAACAAAAGATATAATGCCAAATCAATTAAGTTGCAGTTTACTTGCAACTTGTGTGTTTTATTGGATATTTTACTCAAGCAATACATTTTAGTTTTGGTAAGTACTTGCAAATTCCCAATGGAAAGCACTAAATATAGTTACCACGCTTTGAACACATTGAAAATTTTATTTACCAATAACACAGCACAGTAACTCAAGCTAAACAAAAAATATTTTATTTTGCTGCACGTAAATTATTAACACAAAATTACAAAAAATTAAATATGAAAACAAAATTCAGTTAGTTTATAAAAGAAAGTATTTGAATATAATACGCTTATTAGTTATAAAAAAAAAACAATTTCAAATAAAACATTGTCAGTCAAATTATGAGGGGAGTTTATAAATTCTAGGAATTTGGCTGTTTATATTACCTTATGAAAGTATTCAGCGTCAAATGTGTGACTTCAACTGAATCTGAAAGTTGTTCAATCAAGCGGAGGCATAAACTCGTTTTTATGATATCTGTCATAGATATATGTTATATTGTATATTACTAGATTACTCCAAGCAATAAATACCTTCAGAAGCAAATTGCAAATTTTCGGACTTCTCTTTCTTGCGTCGACCATACCATTCGCCATACTAAACGCTATGCGACTATGGCGAAAAAACCAAATAGTTGTAAAATTTGGAACTAACCAGGGATTGTCAAAAGGAAAAAATTAATAATTTTTTGGTTTTTATAATTTATTTTGCATTTTTATTAATAATTCATATAATTCATATACAAAAAAACTTAAATAATTTTTAATTTTAATTTTTCGGTGTTTAAAAATTAATATGAATTTTATTTGGTGTTTTTAAAATTTAGGGTAAAAAACGATTTCTCCGCATTGAGGAACATTTTAGCCATGAGTGAGTAAGCGAATCGTAGTCCAGTAGTATTTAAGTCATTGATACCTGTTTATGAAGCACCGTTTTTAAGGTCCAATTAGAATGAGAAGAGCCACGCATAGAGAAATACTAATCTTCGTCAATTGTATACTGCGATTACAATTTGCATAGACGAGCTTTCGTGAAGTTCGATTTCCGTTTCGTTATGTTTAAGCAACACAAATCAATTAGTACATTCGGTACAGAAATTTTGACAGTTGAATTGAAAATATTTTTCTGATGAAATATGACTCGACGATATGGCTTTTTTTGCAAATTTGTTTCCTAAACAATTCTCAATTTTTTAAAATCACTTTTACATAATACAAAACAATTAAAAAACACAAAATTTGTTGAGCCAAATGGTTGTTCTTGCTTATGAACATTGTAATCGGTTTAACGGATTTGACATGCATAAGCTTGCATTCGACCGGTTTTTTTGTCTATGCTTAATACAAGCACAGCAAGATATCCTTTATAATCATATCGAATAAACGATAAATCGAATGTATATGCTATATCTCATCCAGGAAGGGAGGAGGGGTAAGAGAAATGTTAGTGCGGCAGTGGTAAAATTAGTCGGAAGGAGAAAAAAAATTCCATCACCTAACCGCCGCCTTCAAACCATCGCCATCAATCCACCACCCATTCACCGACACAAAATAAGATAAATACAATTATATCATTTTAGTATCTATTAAAATTTAAAATAAAAAATACATATGGTCAACAACCGGTAGAACATGGAAAATGTTCCATAAAGGTTACATGATACAGAGAGTTGTTAGCTCTGTCATTGTAATTCAGCCTTTAGATCGTACTGTCAGTTTTGGAGGGGGAAAAAATTAAATCGTTTTCATTTCTAATTTTTAGTGCATTTAGAATTCCAAAGAAAATTCGTTTGAATTGAATAATT
Source organism: Xylophagus ater (assembly GCA_963422695.1). Classification (NCBI taxonomy): domain Eukaryota; kingdom Metazoa; phylum Arthropoda; class Insecta; order Diptera; family Xylophagidae; genus Xylophagus; species Xylophagus ater. Next base: position 38,480,631 of record OY730479.1, on the reverse strand, counting down.
GAGCTTAAACAATTTGCAAAATGAAATGTTTAGTTCCTGGGTGTAACAGCAAACAACATCAAAAAGTTCCTGCAATTTCCTTTCACACGTAAGTGTGATATATTTTTATTAAAATGGGCGAATTTTCAATACTGCCGTATAAAAAAAGAGTTTTTATGCTGTTTATTTACTTATTGTTAATCAAATAGAAATTATGTTAATTCATAATTTAGAAAAAAATTTGTTTTTTTGAATCAACTTTGAATCCAAATCTAAAAACACCTCGTTTTTTTTTACTTAAAACTACCAGTGACAGTAATTTTTTGGTCAAAATGGGGGTAATTCGTAAAATTCGTCGAAGATTTTGAGCATTCAGCATTTTCAGATTTTAATGCCTTTTTTTGGTTTTAATGTTTCCAAAAACTGAGGCTCTACGTATGAAATGGCTTTCGGCTATTGGTTTACGCAGAAAAAAAATATATAGGCACATACATATTTATAATTATTATTTAATAATTTAGTTTTGTATGTTTAAGAGAAATTTGATTTGGAACAAATAACGCAAACATTTTCTTGCAATTCGGATGTTCCAGAATACATGAGCATTTAGCACACTTACAGTGTTACCCCTCCGAATTCATATTTTTAACGCCGCCACTAAGCCGCATACATAAGCAATAGAAATGCAAGCAGAGATGCGAACCGATTCCTTTGAACCGCTTTGAACCGAACCAAAACCACTGAACCATCGAAATTTTCTGAACCAAAACCGAAACGAAAATCAGACCACTTTTATAATGATTCGTTCGAATCAAACCAAGACCAAACCCGTTTTAAAATTAATACTTAAACCGACCCATAAACTGAAGTTTTTCTATTGGTTTATGGTTCGGTTCAGCAGAAAAAATTTGTCCTATAATTTACATTCTCCTTTAAAAAAAATTGAAAAGGTCTACTATATTTTTTTATAAAAACGATCAACAATCAACATTTTGCCAGTTTTCAAATTTGTTTTTAACGAGTAATCAAACACGACATAGTTTTTCATTTAGTGAAATCATAATTAAAATAAAAACAGAAACAAACACAAGAAGGAACAATATACTTAAAATTAAAAGATATAAAATTCATATCTAAATGACAAATGTAAGCAAGTCTGTATATTTTTGAGTTTAATAATAATTTTTTTAGTATTACCCAAAAGAAAATATTAAGCAACAAAGATAAAAAATACCCGGTTTCTGAAAAATTTGTTTGTGATTCAATAACAAATAGCAGTAAGTACAATGAATACTGTATTGTTATGACAAATAATCACCCAGAAAATTTAATGCGGCATCTTAAAAAAAGCACTCCGAATCCTGCGACATAATTGACACGAAGCGAACAAATAAAACAGCTGAAAAAAATTTGCCAAGCAAATCTACATTAGCTTCCTTCGTTTCTGTCACAATAACTAAGAAAGACATATTTGTTCTGAACCAAAACCAAAACCAAAAAATTATGCAGTCTTTAAACCAGAACCAAACCAAAACCAAATTTTGAAATATTTATAAACCAAAACCAAACCAAAAACCAAAAGGAAGATTTATGCTTAATCTAAAACCGAACCAACTGAAAAAAAGTTTTGGTTCACATCTCTGAATGCAAGTGCAATTCAAAACAGTTTCAATTTCCCCTGCGAAGGGCCAATCCGTAATTTCTATAAACTAAGTGTTCAATAAATCGAAACGTCGAATAGAGCCTAACCCATGAATCAGATTGAAGCAGCAACAGCAACAGCAACAGCGAAAGTCTTGAATACTGCTTTTCGAAACACATTAAACGACAGCAACGACAACAGCAAAATTTGGCAGTTCAAGTTTTGGAAAATAAGTTTGCTTGCTTTCCTGTTACCCGGCAACTCCATTGCAACAAAATGCATACAGAATGCACATAATTGCGAGGATTTTCCCAATATTATTTCCATTTAAAATGGTTTTCTTTCCTAGACATTTTTTTTGAAAAAGAATAATTTGGCGCCTTTATAACGACCCCAATAAAATGTATACAATTTCATTTTAAAAACTTTTGATTAAAATTCATATCGTTTTATGGTAAAAATATTTGAAATATTCTTAATGACATTTTATTACATTACCGTAATAGATATTTCTTCCAACAAATAATATCATTAAATTCACGAATTTATGGCTTTTAGGTAAATTATACCTTCTTCTATTTTAATAATAGTTAATTTTATAAAATATTATTTAGAATAAATAAAAAAAATGCAATAAAAAATTATAATTTAACAAAGAAATTATATTTTATTCATTAAACAAAACCAAAAAACTGAAAAATCAAAAAAAAAAGCAAAAAAACTATAATTCATATTTTCAAGGTTCATGCACTGTATTATAAGTATGATCATGTTGTCAACTTGCAACAGCAACAGCAACAGCAAAATTAGAATTAGAAATAGAAATGAAGTTGCTGTTGCTGTCGATAATCTAATTCAACCCATTTAAACGCATAGTTTCTAAAATTTTTGCTGTTGCTGCTTCAATCTAATCCAGCCTTAAAGTATTGTAACGTGTTAGTCTTTCGGTTCGATGTTATTAGAATGATAACACTTTTTATTTATGTGAATTTAGCGTATAAACTTTATTTGTACTTATTTCTGCTTAACAATTAGTCTTAAAAATATTTGTCTTTCAATAATTTAATTATTACAATTATTTATCACAGTTATAGAGCTTCACTATTTTAATCACTTTCACAAAAATAATCTCGTTTCCAATCTCTGCTTTGTATAATCTCTGACGAAGCTTTTCACTTCAACTGATCGATTAAGAATGATTTCAGGCTCGACCCCACAGCGCTTTTTATATCAGATTGGTCTATTTCGCGAACTTTCTTGAAAAGTCTGGTCGTTTGGCTATCTAAAGCTAGATGGCAACGTCTAGAAAGTTCTTATTCCATACACAAAGCAATGATTCATTTCGGAGCTTTCTGGAACATATCTTTTGTACATTAGATGGCGATATTTTCTCGAAAGTTCTACAAAGTCTTGAATATTTCCAAGAATTGTTTTGGTGTTTTTTTGTGTTAGTTGTTTTACTTAGAATACTTGTGTTGTGACAATGTTTTATTGTTATTGTTTGATGATTTTATGAATCACCAAGTATTCTAAGTAGAATATAGTGCACTACCCCCTTCTTAAATCTGTTCGTCCCGAACAGAACTCTTTTGGACCCGTGCCGCGATTCTTCGCTAACTGATTTGAAAGAATCACCTTCATTTTTACTTTCGATGATTTTCGCTTTCGCCATACCACGTCCAAAGAGTTCATCTCGTTGGTGCAGTCACTATCTTTTAACTTGTTGTTTGCAGGTTCCTCAAATACTTTGTCCACCGGAACCCGTATATGCTGTCGAGATGATCTTTCCGGTGGAGTCTGTCTGGTGCTATCCTGTCCACTCGTGTCTTGCTTCAGTTCAGCGTCAACATATTGCCCCACTGCAGTTTCAGTTTCGTTTTGATGTCCTACAATCTTTGTGCAGGTGTCACAATTCCTGCACCAGCTTTTGACATCAGCTCGCCAGTGTACCCAATAGAATCGTTCTCGCACCTTCGCTAATGTTCTGTTGACTCCCAAATGTCCCCCTGAAGTTCCAGCATGTACTTCACCAAGTACCTCATGTACTTTGGACTTAGGCACGATCAACTGCATTAGTTTGGCTTTTCCATCAGGAGAATCCCATTTTCTCCTCAGAACGCCATTTTCTATCTGTAACGAGTCCCACTGAGCCCAATAACTTTTTGTCGTATCACTGCGTATTACGATATCGCTCCATTTTGGACGCTGACCCCTTTTCTTCCATTTAAGGATTGGTCCAACATCTTCATCCTTTAGCTGCGCGTTTCGGATGCTCGACATGTCATCGCCTGCAATCCTTAATGTACGGATAGCTACTACCTTTTTCACATTCCTGCAGTCCTTACTCGTTTCCTCAAAAACCCCTCCAGCATCTACGACACTGGATTTGCTTCTTTTCCTTTTATTTTTACTTTTTGACAACTCCGTGTCTTGAGTTGTCAGTCCAATGTCGTCCGTCCGTTTCATTTCTACAACAGCATTTGCATCTGACGTAACTTGTTGGTCTCGTAGATTTGATTTGGTGTCACTGGAATCTGCTTCCTCCAACGTTAGCGGGAACTCAATATTTCCACATCGCAATAACCTATCTTCAATGTTCACACTCACTCCATTCTGCTTCATGAAGTCCAGGCCCATGATACAATCGTCCATTATATCAGCCACCAAAAACGTATGCCGAAACACATACTCATCTAGCCCCAATGCTAGAATCACTTCACCCAGAATCGGAGATGATTCCCCTGTAACCGTTTGAAGAACACTGTTACTGCTTCTGCTCATGTGTTTCCTACTAATGAGCTTCCTGTTCACGATGGATCTACTTGCACCCGTATCTACGATGATCCTGCATCGATGACCAGCAATTACTCCTTGCGTCGTTAATCTGTCGTTACTCTGTTGTAGGAGAGAGACTGATACCATAATCGGTGCTTTTGTCTGGTTGGGGCACTGCCGCTCTAAATGTCCTTCTTTACCGCAGCCCCAGCATTTCAGTCTTCTTTTAGTATCGTTCAATTTCAATTCCTGGATAGCTTGCTGCACATCCGCCTTTATCTTTTCGGTTAGTTGGTCTATCGTTAGCTCTGTTGAGTCTTCATCAACCATAGCAGCTCGTACCATTGGAACCGCCCTTGTTGCTCTCTTTGCAGCTTCCAATGTCAACGCGACAGCCAACACATCGTGCAACATGCGCTTTCCACTAATCCGGACCTTGAACTGAATGTCTGCATCCCGAATGGCATTGGTGAATCTTTCTGCAGCCAAGTCATTCTGCAGCTCCAGGGGATAATCGGGGTATGACAAGTATACCAACCGCTCAATATCTGCTGACAACTCCTGAAGTGTCTCTCCAGATTCTTTCATTCTGTTGACGAGCTCCATTCGGTATACGTCCTTCATGTGGTTATCCCCATATCGAATGTCCAATTGTGTTACAATGTAATTGTAATTTTTCTCATTTTCCGGTGAGATTGTCCGTAATAAATCGGCTGAGTTACCCCGTAGAGCCAGAATTAATGCTGTGGCTTTTTCTTTATCGGACCAGTCGTTCGCACCAGCAGCCGCTTCAAACTGTCGTTTATATACAGGCCATGAAGTTTTGCCGTCAAATATTGGTGGCTTCATCCTTTTACCTGATGACTCAATATTTGGTTTATTTTCTTTGATGTCAGCCATTTTTGCTTCTATTTCTGCTACTTTTTGTTCCAATTTTTGTTCTACGTTGCTGACTTCTGTAGTTATTTTGCCTTCCAATTTCTGCTCAACTTTGTTTACTTCCGTACGAACTGCAGAGACTTCCGTATTAATTTTAGTTTCAAGGTTCGCAACACTGGATTCCACCTGAGTTTTTAATTCACCCATGCTGGATTCCATCTTATTCTGCATGTCAGATACACTTGCAATCTTACTTTCTAGACTTGCAGAAGTCGAATCTATTTTACTTTGTAAACTTGAAGCAGTTGATTTTAATTCGCCTTGTAAATTGGAAGCATTTGATTTTATTTCACCTTGCAGATTGGAAGCAGTTGAGTCCATTTTAGTCTGAAGACTAGAAGCATTTGTTTTCATTTCTTCTTGCAGACTAGAAGCAGTTGAGTCCATTTTAGTCTGAAGACTAGAAGCATTTGTTTTCATTTCTTCTTGCAGACTAGTCTGAAGACCGATCATCATGGTCATAAGCGTCTTTAAATTATCTTGAACACTTGCTGTTGTTTTTGCACCCTCTTCACTGAAATCGGACTTGTCATTGTCCTCGTTCGTGTTTTCTTCTTGGTTTCCCTCTTTCAGAATTTCACTAAAGTCGAATGTGCTACTGTCTAGTCCTCTTATTGCACATTCAGCGATTACTCTTTTCTTCTTTTCTGGTTTAGTTCCCGTGGAAACTGACTTCCACACACGCAGAACTGTGGATAGTTCTAATGTACTCAAACTATCTAATAATTTACTTTCCATCGTTCAAATATTTTTAATTGTTCACGAAATTCTATTGTCCTATCGAAACTTCTCGCACAGTATCTAAATACTACGAAATTTCCTAGTATAATCTTAATTTCCACGAAATTTCTCGTACAATCGAAATTTTCACACGATACACGACGTATAACCTCAAATTTCGCACAATCGAAATTTTTATACAACTCACAAAATTTCTTGTACGCCCCTGAAATTTCTCGCACCGTGGAATTATTATACACTCAAATTTCTTAATAACAAATTTCTTCGAAATTTTCCCCACAGAAGTTTCTGGTTTAATTTCGAATTTTCTTGCAGAAATTTTTAGCACAATTGTCTTTTCCGCACTGATTCACAATAAATAATCCCACTTCTGACACCAATGTAACGTGTTAGTCTTTCGGTTCGATGTTATTAGAATGATAACACTTTTTATTTATGTGAATTTAGCGTATAAACTTTATTTGTACTTATTTCTGCTTAACAATTAGTCTTAAAAATATTTGTCTTTCAATAATTTAATTATTACAATTATTTATCACAGTTATAGAGCTTCACTATTTTAATCACTTTCACAAAAATAATCTCGTTTCCAATCTCTGCTTTGTATAATCTCTGACGAAGCTTTTCACTTCAACTGATCGATTAAGAATGATTTCAGGCTCGACCCCACAGCGCTTTTTATATCAGATTGGTCTATTTCGCGAACTTTCTTGAAAAGTCTGGTCGTTTGGCTATCTAAAGCTAGATGGCAACGTCTAGAAAGTTCTTATTCCATACACAAAGCAATGATTCATTTCGGAGCTTTCTGGAACATATCTTTTGTACATTAGATGGCGATATTTTCTCGAAAGTTCTACAAAGTCTTGAATATTTCCAAGAATTGTTTTGGTGTTTTTTTGTGTTAGTTGTTTTACTTAGAATACTTGTGTTGTGACAATGTTTTATTGTTATTGTTTGATGATTTTATGAATCACCAAGTATTCTAAGTAGAATATAGTGCACTACCCCCTTCTTAAATCTGTTCGTCCCGAACAGAACTCTTTTGGACCCGTGCCGCGATTCTTCGCTAACTGATTTGAAAGAATCACCTTCATTTTTACTTTCGATGATTTTCGCTTTCGCCATACCACGTCCAAAGAGTTCATCTCGTTGGTGCAGTCACTATCTTTTAACTTGTTGTTTGCAGGTTCCTCAAATACTTTGTCCACCGGAACCCGTATATGCTGTCGAGATGATCTTTCCGGTGGAGTCTGTCTGGTGCTATCCTGTCCACTCGTGTCTTGCTTCAGTTCAGCGTCAACATATTGCCCCACTGCAGTTTCAGTTTCGTTTTGATGTCCTACAATCTTTGTGCAGGTGTCACAATTCCTGCACCAGCTTTTGACATCAGCTCGCCAGTGTACCCAATAGAATCGTTCTCGCACCTTCGCTAATGTTCTGTTGACTCCCAAATGTCCCCCTGAAGTTCCAGCATGTACTTCACCAAGTACCTCATGTACTTTGGACTTAGGCACGATCAACTGCATTAGTTTGGCTTTTCCATCAGGAGAATCCCATTTTCTCCTCAGAACGCCATTTTCTATCTGTAACGAGTCCCACTGAGCCCAATAACTTTTTGTCGTATCACTGCGTATTACGATATCGCTCCATTTTGGACGCTGACCCCTTTTCTTCCATTTAAGGATTGGTCCAACATCTTCATCCTTTAGCTGCGCGTTTCGGATGCTCGACATGTCATCGCCTGCAATCCTTAATGTACGGATAGCTACTACCTTTTTCACATTCCTGCAGTCCTTACTCGTTTCCTCAAAAACCCCTCCAGCATCTACGACACTGGATTTGCTTCTTTTCCTTTTATTTTTACTTTTTGACAACTCCGTGTCTTGAGTTGTCAGTCCAATGTCGTCCGTCCGTTTCATTTCTACAACAGCATTTGCATCTGACGTAACTTGTTGGTCTCGTAGATTTGATTTGGTGTCACTGGAATCTGCTTCCTCCAACGTTAGCGGGAACTCAATATTTCCACATCGCAATAACCTATCTTCAATGTTCACACTCACTCCATTCTGCTTCATGAAGTCCAGGCCCATGATACAATCGTCCATTATATCAGCCACCAAAAACGTATGCCGAAACACATACTCATCTAGCCCCAATGCTAGAATCACTTCACCCAGAATCGGAGATGATTCCCCTGTAACCGTTTGAAGAACACTGTTACTGCTTCTGCTCATGTGTTTCCTACTAATGAGCTTCCTGTTCACGATGGATCTACTTGCACCCGTATCTACGATGATCCTGCATCGATGACCAGCAATTACTCCTTGCGTCGTTAATCTGTCGTTACTCTGTTGTAGGAGAGAGACTGATACCATAATCGGTGCTTTTGTCTGGTTGGGGCACTGCCGCTCTAAATGTCCTTCTTTACCGCAGCCCCAGCATTTCAGTCTTCTTTTAGTATCGTTCAATTTCAATTCCTGGATAGCTTGCTGCACATCCGCCTTTATCTTTTCGGTTAGTTGGTCTATCGTTAGCTCTGTTGAGTCTTCATCAACCATAGCAGCTCGTACCATTGGAACCGCCCTTGTTGCTCTCTTTGCAGCTTCCAATGTCAACGCGACAGCCAACACATCGTGCAACATGCGCTTTCCACTAATCCGGACCTTGAACTGAATGTCTGCATCCCGAATGGCATTGGTGAATCTTTCTGCAGCCAAGTCATTCTGCAGCTCCAGGGGATAATCGGGGTATGACAAGTATACCAACCGCTCAATATCTGCTGACAACTCCTGAAGTGTCTCTCCAGATTCTTTCATTCTGTTGACGAGCTCCATTCGGTATACGTCCTTCATGTGGTTATCCCCATATCGAATGTCCAATTGTGTTACAATGTAATTGTAATTTTTCTCATTTTCCGGTGAGATTGTCCGCAATAAATCGGCTGAGTTACCCCGTAGAGCCAGAATTAATGCTGTGGCTTTTTCTTTATCGGACCAGTCGTTCGCACCAGCAGCCGCTTCAAACTGTCGTTTATATACAGGCCATGAAGTTTTGCCGTCAAATATTGGTGGCTTCATCCTTTTACCTGATGACTCAATATTTGGTTTATTTTCTTTGATGTCAGCCATTTTTGCTTCTATTTCTGCTACTTTTTGTTCCAATTTTTGTTCTACGTTGCTGACTTCTGTAGTTATTTTGCCTTCCAATTTCTGCTCAACTTTGTTTACTTCCGTACGAACTGCAGAGACTTCCGTATTAATTTTAGTTTCAAGGTTCGCAACACTGGATTCCACCTGAGTTTTTAATTCACCCATGCTGGATTCCATCTTATTCTGCATGTCAGATACACTTGCAATCTTACTTTCTAGACTTGCAGAAGTCGAATCTATTTTACTTTGTAAACTTGAAGCAGTTGATTTTAATTCGCCTTGTAAATTGGAAGCATTTGATTTTATTTCACCTTGCAGATTGGAAGCAGTTGAGTCCATTTTAGTCTGAAGACTAGAAGCATTTGTTTTCATTTCTTCTTGCAGACTAGAAGCAGTTGAGTCCATTTTAGTCTGAAGACTAGAAGCATTTGTTTTCATTTCTTCTTGCAGACTAGTCTGAAGACCGATCATCATGGTCATAAGCGTCTTTAAATTATCTTGAACACTTGCTGTTGTTTTTGCACCCTCTTCACTGAAATCGGACTTGTCATTGTCCTCGTTCGTGTTTTCTTCTTGGTTTCCCTCTTTCAGAATTTCACTAAAGTCGAATGTGCTACTGTCTAGTCCTCTTATTGCACATTCAGCGATTACTCTTTTCTTCTTTTCTGGTTTAGTTCCCGTGGAAACTGACTTCCACACACGCAGAACTGTGGATAGTTCTAATGTACTCAAACTATCTAATAATTTACTTTCCATCGTTCAAATATTTTTAATTGTTCACGAAATTCTATTGTCCTATCGAAACTTCTCGCACAGTATCTAAATACTACGAAATTTCCTAGTATAATCTTAATTTCCACGAAATTTCTCGTACAATCGAAATTTTCACACGATACACGACGTATAACCTCAAATTTCGCACAATCGAAATTTTTATACAACTCACAAAATTTCTTGTACGCCCCTGAAATTTCTCGCACCGTGGAATTATTATACACTCAAATTTCTTAATAACAAATTTCTTCGAAATTTTCCCCACAGAAGTTTCTGGTTTAATTTCGAATTTTCTTGCAGAAATTTTTAGCACAATTGTCTTTTCCGCACTGATTCACAATAAATAATCCCACTTCTGACACCAATGTAACGTGTTAGTCTTTCGGTTCGATGTTATTAGAATGATAACACTTTTTATTTATGTGAATTTAGCGTATAAACTTTATTTGTACTTATTTCTGCTTAACAATTAGTCTTAAAAATATTTGTCTTTCAATAATTTAATTATTACAATTATTTATCACAGTTATAGAGCTTCACTATTTTAATCACTTTCACAAAAATAATCTCGTTTCCAATCTCTGCTTTGTATAATCTCTGACGAAGCTTTTCACTTCAACTGATCGATTAAGAATGATTTCAGGCTCGACCCCACAGCGCTTTTTATATCAGATTGGTCTATTTCGCGAACTTTCTTGAAAAGTCTGGTCGTTTGGCTATCTAAAGCTAGATGGCAACGTCTAGAAAGTTCTTATTCCATACACAAAGCAATGATTCATTTCGGAGCTTTCTGGAACATATCTTTTGTACATTAGATGGCGATATTTTCTCGAAAGTTCTACAAAGTCTTGAATATTTCCAAGAATTGTTTTGGTGTTTTTTTGTGTTAGTTGTTTTACTTAGAATACTTGTGTTGTGACAATGTTTTATTGTTATTGTTTGATGATTTTATGAATCACCAAGTATTCTAAATAGAATATAGTGCAGTATTATTATAATCATAAGTTTTGAGGAGGGAAGGATAGGAGATAGTTAAGAAATGAAGTTAGTAAGCAAAAATATGAATTCGGAGGGAAAACACTGTAAATGGGTTGAATGCTCATATATTGTGAAACATGCGAATTACAAAATTATGTTTTAGTTATTTATTTTAACAATCAAATTTCTTTTAAATAGATGCAAAATTAAATTATTAAGTAATAATTATAAAAAAGTATGTGCCTACATATTTTTCCTTTTGCAAACCAATATCCGAAACCCATTTTATACGTATAGTCTCATTTTTTGGAAACCTTCAAACTAAAAAAGGCGTTTAAAACTGAAAGTGCTGAATTTTACAAAATCTTTGTCGAGTTTAAGAATCACCCACCCCCATTTTGACCAAAAAAGTAATAGCAAAGTGTAATTAATAATAAAGTGGCGAAAGTTCCTATCCTTACCGTACCGCCGTTTTTCAAATTTTGACTGTTCTTTTTCAAACAATTTTCTATCCACTGCTGAAATAGATAGCACTAAAAATTGTACATATGGGTGAAAGAGAAACATGATGTCATATGATTTTGAAAAACATCCCTCATTTTTTTGTTCGAAAAATTGATCCCATGATGGTGTTGCCATTAATGTATTTTTTTTAAACTGACTGTTTAACTTTTTTAAAAAATGATGAAAATCTTTAATAATTGAGTTATTATTTAAATGAATTTTTTAATAATGAAAAATGAAATTAATATTTCTCCATTCTATTCTATTCTATTGCTATTTTAGTTTTAATGCAGCATTAGGGTGGCTCTCACTTTTACATTAAAACAAATTTGAAATTTGTGAAAAGTAGAAGTATTCTTTAATTGTTATTTCTATTAAAACATGTTCTATAAAATTTATGCGAATTATAGGTATTTTTATACAATTCTGAAAAAAAAAACAAATTCGATCCACCCTTATATGCATAAACAAATTAGATCCACCCTAATGTACATATCTTTATTAAATACAACACTTTATTGCAAAATGCACTAACCGTTCCGGATTTGTCGGCATTTTAAAAAACCTTACTTGACTGTTTTCAAATGTTGAAAAGCAGCCAGGCACAAAACACTTAAATTTATTTTGTTTCGAACATTTAAAATTTTCCATATTTTAAACCGCGGTAACTCCAACGATTTTTTTTGAAAGAATAGCAATTTGCAATATTGGCAACACCACTAATGGGTAATTTTTAAATGTAAACAATGAAACACAGGCAGAAATTAATATACACACACACCAGAAAAAAAAAATTTGGCGCACATTTTTTTTCTGGTATGTATGCAAAATTTGTGCCCAAACTTAAGATTCCGGGATCAAATCATAAGATTCCATCTGATTTTTAAGAACATTTCATTCTCTCTCTTGCTGATGGATTTTGCCTATGAAAAGCATATGTACTCTTGCGTATTCTTTTCCCCGTCTGCCACGTGCTTTTTCTAGCTACTTCGCTAGCTTTCCTCACTTTACCATAGTTACACTTCGGTAATAGTCACTGATAGTTAGTTTTCGTTTTAAATTAAATAAAAAAAAGAAGAGTCCCGCGCTTCGATTTAGATTCAAGTTTGATTCAAAAAACAACGTTTTTTGTTTGCTATTTGATTAATTATAATTAAATAAAAACCATAAAAGCTTTTTTTTTACTCCCCTATATGCAATGAAAATTCAGCGATTTTAACAAAATATACTATATGAATGCGTATGTATATGTATATGTTTCTGGTACACCCAGAAACTAAACACTTCCAAATATATGGCAATAACTTTGTTGTTGGGTCCACGATATTACACCAGACCCTCCGGCGACTCCAAACAACGTCGGGGAATATAAATAACTCAACGCAAATCTATATTTATACAAGTTTTTGAAAACGCTCTTATATAATTCAAAACATTGCACTATAAATCTAGGTTCCATGATTTTCTTATGTAAACAATATTCGATAAACACAATGAACACAGAACAAATAGATTAGAACTTTTCATGATTTGTCTACAATAGAAAATAATAAAATTTTCCCAAAAATAGCTCAATACAATAATTACTTAACGTTTGTCAAAAAATCTAAAAGGTTTCCTCCCCGGATTCCACATGCCCCTTGACGATTAAAATTTTTCGAAGTTTTTATAATTTGACCCCTCGCTACTCTCCATCGAGTTGACCTGCCCAGAACATTTCAAGTTTCATGAAAATCCGACTTCTATTGGCCGAATTAGGGAAGGTTTTATATTCCCCTCCCCAAACTCGTAACCCTCATCGGAAATTCAATTACTCTATACCAGCGGTTCCCATCTGGTGGTCCGCGACCCAAAAGAGGGTCGCGAGCTTTTAAAATAGGGTCGCGAAAATTTTCTAAAATTATAACTTCAAATATTTATAATCATCTCAAATTATTTTTTCAAATTACCTCCCAATATGCATTAATTCCAACTTGGAAATTGTAAAACGATTTTCACGCGGAATTCTGAGTGCAAAATCGTACGCTACAGGCTACACCAAAACACACATAGATTTGGTATAAATCGTGCATAAATAAAGAGCAAACGCAAGTCAGGTTTAAATTTTTGCAAAACAGATGTTCACGTAACTGGATCGCGAAATTTGCTTTAAAAAGAAAGTGGGTCGTGTTGGAAAAAGTCTGGGAACCGCTGCTCTATACATACTCTGAAAACACATCTACACATGTACCAAATTTTATTAAAATCGATTCAGTAGTTTTTGATTCTATAGGGGTTGAACAAACATAAAAATAAACAGAATTTCAGTTTTATAAGTATAGAAGAAGATTTCCAAAAATAATTAAAACGAATTTTGATTAGGATATAATTTGCTACCTCTTGATACCACATTTTATATAAGTACATGTTTCAGGTTTAAATTATTTAATTTATTTGAGATGAAATAAAAGATGGCACTATTTGTTAATAAGTTACTTCTGCTACATTTATTATACAAAAACAAATGAACAAAAACAATACACAGTAGAATTGTAGCAGCCACCAAATATTTAGAATTTCCAAGTTGATATGTTTCCTCCAAGATGGTATAAATTTGACCGTACCGAGAGAAGTGCATGAGATCATCACGTCGCCTCATGTTTATTATACATGTGTGAAATGCGTGATATCAGCATGCTTCTGTAACCAGTTGCTTGAAGTGTGTGTGCATGATACCATGCTTTAAAAACCAGTTGTTTGCTGTATCCTATTGATGTGTGTGTGCATGAGATCATCATGTTGTTGTATATTATAAATGTACATATGTGCGCCCAGTGCTGCTCAAACCAATGTGTTCATCAATATGGTCGAAATCAAATAATGAGCAAGCAAACACAGTTTCGGCTATACACTTGTTCCAACCCAACATAAAACAGACTCGTAAACTGTATTCAAAGAAATTTGATGAATAATCATATCCACCTATTTAATCATTTTTTCACTTTATTAAAGGACGGAAAAATTGCGTGGCAATAGTTTCTTAATTTATGAAAGAAATTGTAATCGTAGGTTGTTAACCGGTCAGAAAAGACAGATATGAGACTGGTTCCTATCGTAAATTGAGAAAAAAATTTAAAAAGAAGAATAAAGGCCAATCTCCACACAGCCGACATCCTATTATGACGAGAAAAATCATAAAACTAGAGATGGACTTTTGCTATTTTCGCTAGGATTGGTCGAATAAAAACATCAGAATCTCCCCACACAATTTAGAAAAATTGGTAGTGTGTGACGGTATCGTGTGTGATTATTGTAAGAGTATGCACCCGCAGATGAAGTTCCATATAAATCAGATAAACATGTTCATCTGATTTTGAGGGGAATCATCTGCAGATCGAAAATCAGATTGGGAGAAATGCAGAAGCCGACAAAATTTGTAGGATGATTGTTTTCTCCCTTTGTGTTTAACTAGTCTTTGTATAGTGCTATCCCGTACTTACATCAGATGTTGGATGTCGGCTGTGTGAAGATTGGCCTTAAGAATTGAATTTGACAAGTGCTATATGCAGTAAACGACATAAAAAAACCGAATTAATATTGTTGCAAGTTAAAAAAAGGATTCTAAAGGGGCCTACACACGTGCAATGTATGTTGTCAATGTTACTTGAATGACTCATGTTTCAAGTAACGTTGATCGTTTGGATGCTCTTCAATGCAATTTCCATCATATTAATTGACGAAAATTTTCACCAACAATACTTGTCAAGTAGCATTGAAAGTGTGCAGGCTCCTTAAGGTTTGTTGCTGCTAGTCACACATTAGATCGGAATTCCTAAAATCTTACAAAACCCCTCGTAAGTGAAGTAAGTAAAATTGAAGAAAAAAAAAACTTGTGCAACTAGTGCAAAATAATTTTTAAGTGGTTTTAAAAATTAAAAAATAAACAGAAGTAAAAATTAAAAACAGCTCAATTAATTTGATGTGTAAATCTAAATAGAAATTTTATTATTAAACATATATTTGGTAAAATAAAAGAAAATGTGTCAAAAGAATTAAGTTAACAAAATTCTAAAATTGAAAATTTATTTCTTTTTTGAAAACAAATTAAAAATAATTTTTTTCAATCTAAAATTTTAATTATTTTTAAATAACCAAATTATTATATGTTAGGGGTATTTCGCTTTCGTTGTTCTAAATAGTAATGCACCTTATGCCAAATTTACGTCAGGTATGCAAAATAAACTAGCGATGGAAGTGAGATGAACCATCGCTTAAGCAAAATTCAATTAGTATGAAAACTACGGCAAACATTGAAGGCAAAATTTTGCCCCGGATATTTTGTGACTGCGTGTGAATATGTATGAGGTATATCGTGTATTAATTTTGTTGCATATAAATTTAAATTAAACTATCTTCCTTACATTGTTAGTAAATTTTGCATGCTTCGGTGATGTAAATTGGGCTTAATACAACGAACACTGAATACGGCTAATATATTTATTATTATAAATCTTTTATTTATTTAATTGTATATACAATTTCGAAAAAAGTAATTTATTTAATATTATTTTAGATATTTTAAAACAAATTGTTCATTTAAAAAAATTTCAAAACAAAATTTGAATCTATAAGCGATATTCTTAGGTTCTTCTTTATCTCTTCCTTTTATTCAAGAACGTTCACAAAATCGTTTTTACTTCTTGCTTAAAAATGCAAACTTTTTATAATTTTTTTTACCTTTCGTAATAGTAGAAGTCTTGTACACTAAAATGAAGAGAAATTGGCGTAAAATACTTAAAAAAATGAGCAAAGCAAACCATAGTAGTGAATTCACATTTTCTCTATATCGGCCGGACCACTATGGAACTTTCCCGATAATGTCATCAAATATTCATTTCAGTTCTCCTATTATAAATGTACATTCCAAGTTGCATGAAAATGTGACTAGTATTGGCCGAATTATTAGGTTTTTTTTATTTTGCATTCCCGTAACCCCCACAGAGGGGAGTCGCATTCTATCTTTTCAGTTGGCCTATCCAAAATGTATAGACTAAGTTTTAACAAAATTCGCCCATTATTGAGTGAATTCTTGAAGTTTTTCTATTTCAGGCCCCCGCAACCCCCCATCGAGGGGAGGCATTTTATATTTTCAGTTTGCTCATCCTAAATGTACATTCCAAGTTTTATTAAAATCCGCAGGTTATTGACCGAATTATTAAGGTTTCTTTATATCACCCTCCCGCAACCGCCATCGAGGGGAGGCGCATTCTATCTTTTCACTTGCCCTATCCAGAATGTACACACCAAGTTTAAAGAAAATCTGCCTGTTATTGAATGAATTATTGAAGTTTTCCTTTTTCAGCCCTCCACAACCCCCCAACGCGGGGAGACATATTTTATTTTTTCAGTTCATCCATTCCAAACGTACGTTCGAAGTTTCATTAAAATCCGACTATTATTGGCCGAATTAAGGAAGTTTCTATATTTCATTATTATTAGGGTTTTTTTATTTCACCCTCCCGCAACCCCCATCGAGGGGAGACGCATTCTATCTTTTCATTTGCCCTATCCAGAATGTACACACCAAGTTTAAAGAAAATCTGCCTATTATTGAGTGAATTATTGAAGTTTTCCTTTTTCAGCCCTCCACAACCTCCCACCGCGGGGAGATATATTTTATTTTTTCAGTTCATCCATTCCAAACGTACGTTCGAAGTTTCATTAAAATCCGACTATTATTGGCCGAATTAAGGAAGTTTCTATATTTAATTATTATTAGGGTTTTTTTATTTCACCCTCCCGCAACCCCCACCGAGGGGAGACGCACCCTATCTTCTCACTTGCCCTATCCAGAATGTACACACCAAGTTTAAAGAAAATCTGCCTATTATTGAGTGAATTATTAAAGTTTTTCTTTTTCAGCCCCCCACAATCCCCCACCGCTGGGGGACATATTTTATTTTTTCGGCTGGTCCATCCCAAACGTATATTCGAAGTTTCATTAAAATCCGACTATTATTAACCGAATTAGGGAAGTTTCTATATTTCCGCCACAACATTTTTAAAAAAAAGTTTTGCGCATTAGTGTTGCCAGATGTAAATTCCGTTGAAAAGTTAATATGTTCTGATTTCGAATATAGTACACAAACTGTGGAAATGTCATCAAAATTGGACGAGCAGTTTCCGTTTTACTATAAGTGCAAAAATAGACTATATTTGGACAAAATGTATTTTTAGACAGTGTTGCCATAGTCGAATATGGCCCAAAAACTAATCAGATCTAAGTTAGGATCAAATACATGAACTGTGTAAATTTTATCGAAATTGGCCGAACAGTTTAGTCTGAACCGTGCGGACAAAATTTTCTCGTTTTTAGACAAAAAAGCGTTACCAAATAGTGTTGCCATATATTACTTTCGCCCAAAATCTGACACCATCTGGTATTTATTGCAACACCAAAATGGTGAAAGTTTCATGGAAATCGGACCATCCATTCAGATTTTATTAACGATTTAAAAAAGCGGACGGACGGACGGACGGACGGACATGGGGCTAATTATTTTTAACGAAACGGATTTTGCACTTATTTTTATCTTCCTAGCCCTTCTAGATCAAAAGTTAGGTTTTCGCACGATCATAGTACTTTCCTATAAACATTCGTTTATCGGGAAAGTAGAAAAGAAGAAAGATTTCCAGTTTGATTTTATGGGAAAAATAAAGGGTGATCCAACTTCAGTTTCCAGACTTTATAACAAAATAAAACATTAATTATGAAAAATAATATCAATTAAATGGCTACCTCTGAAGGTCTAGAGGCGGCCATTTAATGCAGCCGGACGATCCTTTAGAGATAATTTTCGATGACTTTCGTAAATTTCGGGTGGTATCTCGGCAATAACTTGGCGTATGTTTTTTTTTAGGTGCTCCAACGTTTCGGGTTTGTTGGCCTAGCCACGACCTTTAACGTAAGCCCACAAAACATTCAACATCGCAATTGCTGTGTGCCAAGTTGCGCCATCTTGTGGGAAGCACATGTCTTCCACATCAATATCTTTGATTTCGTGCCAGAAAAAATAGGTTATCATGCGTCCAATGACGCCGCCTGACCGCTATGCGCACCAAACAGTCACTTTTTGGCCAAGTTATGGTGTCTCGTGAATCTCATGAGGATTTTCATCTCGGCATATGCGCCAATTTTCCTTATTAACACGCAGAGAGGTGGAAATGTGCCTCATCAGAGAAGAGGATTTTCTTTGAAAAATCAGCGGAGAGTACGTCTACGAAGTTAGCTACAATCTTAGGACTTTTATCGTGTATTTCAAAAAAAGTATACTTTTGAAACGTTTCAAATATTTTGATGTGTAAACATCTTTGCTCTCGGTAGGGGCTAGTTGAAAAATCGACTGTGATCATCAGATGGGCGGAGCCATCAAAAATTAAACTCGGAAATAAATATATCGTTGAGCAAAAAAAAAAACGATTTTTGATATGTTGTAGAGAATTAGTTGAAACGTGGAGAAATTTTGTTCCCGGGGAGATTGAGGGTCGGGTGGTTACAAAAGGGGGGTTTGACATCTCATTTTGGAAAACCTCATTTATAATCTGAAATATACATTGGACATGATTCTGACCTGAGACAATGTTATTGAGATTTTCATGGCTCACATTCCGACACCCACGACAAAGTTCAATAAGCCACCACTGTGGCGCTCGAGGCAATACAAATTTAAGAATTTTTTATATAGAAGTCACACGCGAATACAATGTTCAGCAAAGTTGTGGAGGTTTTCATGGGGACTATTTCTGTCGAAGACCATATAGTTGTATCTCTCACCACTTTGGCGCTGTAGTCAATATAAACTTTTGAACTTTTTATATAGAAGTCACACGCGATTATAATGTTCAGCAAAGTTGTGTAGGTTTTCATGGGGATTATTTCTGTCGAACACCATATAGTTCTATCTCTCACCACTTTGGCGCTGGAGTCAATATAAACTTTTGAACTTCATATATAGAGATCACACGCGATTACAATGTACAGCAAAGTTGTGTAGGTTCCCATGAGGATTATTTCTGTCGAAGACCATATAGTTCTATCTCTCACCACTTTGGCGCTGTAGCCAATACAAACTTTTGAACTTCATATATAGAGGTCACACGCGATTACAATGTACAGCAAAGTTGTGGAGGTTTTCATGGGGATTATTTCTGTCGAAGACCATATAGTTCTATCTCTCACCACTTTGGTGCTGTAGTCAATATAAACTTTTGAACTTTTTCTATAGAAGTCAAACCCGATTACAATGTTCAGCAAAGTTGTGGAGGTTTTCATGGGGACTATTTCTGTCGAAGAACATATAGTTCTATCTCTCACCACTTTGGCACTGTAGTCAATATAAACTTTTGAACTTTTTATATAGAAGTCACACGCGATTACAATGTTCAGCAAAGTTGTGGAGGTTTTCATGGGTATTATTGATGTGTAAACACCTTTGCTCTCGGTAGGCTAGTTGAAAAATCGACTGTGATCATCATAGGCTCCGCCCATGAAAATTCATTTGAACCTCTGTTTTCTATGTCATTGTGAATTCAATTTAAACAGTCTGCACATAATTCATAACAAACAGCTGTGTGAATTAACTTAGCAGAGGTCTCATTTACTTCAAGGGCACACGTTTTAATAGAAAAATGTCAACAGCTGTGTCAATTGACTTAGCGGAGGTCTCATTTATTTCAAGGGGTCATTATTTAAGAGATAACTGCCAACGGCTGTGTGAATTGACTTAGCGGAGGTTCTATTTACTTCGAGGGGACACGTTTTAATAGAGAAATGTCTCCTTTTTACATTTTTGTCGCTGCGCATTACAATTGTCCCCAGATTTTGAAAAATTTTAATTTTATGTTATCATTACAATGTTAGCTCTTTTATGATTTTGATTTATATCAACTTCTGCCACATTTACCTATTAAAACATCCCCACGAAGAGAATCAGCATTCAACGAAGTCAATTCATACAGCGGATCGATCTATAAATATAATTTCTTGTCATATTGCCTCGGAAAGTTGATATTTTAATATATTTATATCAATTTCAGGATTCAGTTTCCTTTGGTCTGCTAGTAAAATGTCGGATCCACCGAGCGAAAATTACACTCAACAAACGTCCGATCAAGATGAACCAACTGCGAAAAAAGCAAAAGCAGCTGCGTATTCCCGTGCTTATCGAGCTCGAAAAAAGGCTGAGGAGACAAATAAAACGGCATCTACGAAGTCATTTGAAAGTATTCAACATTGAAGAGCCAAAATTGCTGAAAACACGAGGGCTTATCGTCTCCGACAAAGGACTGCAATAACAATCCCGTTGGCCTCCAATGAGCCCACACCGATGCCAGTGGATTCCGCTTCGACTGCAACAATTCAAGTACAGCCAAATGAGGAGATCGAAGAACAATTGACGCCGTCAGTGCCAACCACCACTTATGCAGCTTTCTTTACACACGATAAAGCTCATGCGCAGTTCAGAGAGAAGTTTTTAGAGAATAATTTTGGATTAGCATGTGCCATATGCGACAGATTATGGTACAAGAACGATTTAAAGCCAGTTCCGTCTGATTCCACAACTCTTCTCTCAGTAGAATTTGCTGATATAATCGACATGCAATCGACACGAGCGTGCGGCACTTGTTATAGTTCATTGCAGAGAGGAATAATACCTACTATATCTACGACAAACGGTTTCAAGTATCCTCCACTGCCAGATAATTTGCCACAGCTTGATTTAGTATCTGAACGTTTAATATCACCTCGCTTGCCATTTATGCAAATAAGAAGACTTAGACATGGTCAAGGTTAATATGGAATTCTTGGACAACTTATAAATGTTCTAGTTTCCGTTCATACTATGGTTCACCGTCTGCCTCGAGAGCTCGACGACGATTACTGCATCAACGTTCATATAAAGCGCAAAAAGATACACAAATCAAGTTACCTTGTCGGCATGGTTAAGAAACGCGTTATCATGGCTACGTTATCTCGTCGACACACCAATGTACAAATTCTATGACGTTACTATTAACGAGTCCTTTTTCTCAACGAATATGCCAGCGGTTGATTCCATCGAAGATCTGAGTGAAGAAATCAACATAGAAGAAAGTCGACATCCTCAGCAACAAACTCTTTACCGGAACGAAGATAAATATCTACGAATAGGTCCGGCAGAAAATGAGGTTCCGCGGAGTGTACTGTTCGACGAACACTGCGAAGAGTAGTCATTTCCCTCTATTTATCTCGGACAATTTCGTACTTTCAAGGAAGGACTCGTTGTAACACCGTACATGATAGCAACCAGTGAATTGCGAAGAGCAGATAGACGTGGAGTTACTCCACAGCACTTGCTGTACATGGCAATGAAAATCTTACGAATACGTACACGAGATGCATTAACAGTTGCTTTCAAGTTCGTTGGGAAGGATACGAAACTCACCAGAGAACAAATAGAATCAACTGATTTCATCGACGGATGACTCGAAAAAAATTTGGCGTTCTTGCGGTCGATTCCTAATTCCGTCTACTACTGGTCGCAAAGAAAGAGAGACGTTTTTGCAATGATTCGCCAGTTAGGAAGACTTACATTTTTCTTAACGATGAGCGCGAATCAAATATTTTGTTCCCCAAACAATTGCTAATTCCTTTTCTATTGTAGAAAAGTTTTTTCATGGTCATTAAGTGTTCTTGAAACATAGCAAATAGTATCTTGAGTTAGTACTGCACCTATGGCAAAGTTGCTAGCGTCTGCTATTAGTATAAATTATTTTTTTTAATTTGAGTATTTGAGTACTGGATGTTCGGTAATTATTTCTTTTAGTTTTTCGAAAGCATATACAGTGTCTCAAAGTAATAATGGAACAAGCTGAAATTTATTATATTTAAAGTGTTTTTAGCCAGAGATAATATATTAAAAAATCAGTTTTATATTTTTTTTAAACTTATATTAATATGCAACAAAAAAATTAAAAGCAATAATTCAAAATCTGCTTTTAAATAAAAACAAAATAAAATAATGCGAAAGTAATATTTAGCCTCAAAGATATAATGGAGCACGTCATTAAAGTCGCGAAATTGTTAATTGCAGCACGATGAAATATTCAGAGGTATACCTTTTTATGACTTTGGCATTATTTCTTGAATTCTGGAGTGAGCGGTTTAGCAAAAAGCTTTAGTGTGGTGCTAAAAGGTTCTCAAATCACGGTTGACTGAAGAAAATTAATAGTTCTTTATTCAAAAAGTGGTAAAATGGTTCGGGAAATATCGTCAATTGTAAATCGCGGATCCACTACAATATTTTATATAATAAAACGATGCGAAAACATCACCAACTATCAAAATAAGGCCAAGCTCAGGTGAGGAAAATTTTCACGGACGCAGGCGAACGATGGATAATTCAACAAACCAGGCAGAACCCCAGCTTAATGCACCGAAACTAGGAGCAGAAGTAGAGAAATATCTATGGAGAAAAGTTATTCCCGAAACTGTAAGAATTATTCTAAGGAAACACCAGTACAATGCAAGGGTAGCCAGTAGAAAGGTCTTTATAACCAAAGTGAATCGCTAAAGAGGGCTTGATTTTGCTAAAAAATATGGCAACAATGGCTTATCGTTCTGGGAACGAGTTGTATTCATGAATGAAAGCAAATATAAAGTTTTCAGATCAGATGGACATTCATATGTGTGCAGAAAGGCAAATGGAGACCGTAAAGATAAAAAAAGGTGTGAGCGACGCTGCTCTCACGGTAGTTGATGTGTAAACATGTAGGCTCGTTAGCGTTGCATGTGGGAATATCGCAGAGGTTGTGGTTTTAATAAGCTAGAGATTTGGGTCTTTTATTGAAATAAAGCCATTATATATATTTAATGTAAAAGACAAACTTTATTTTTTATGTTTAAGTGAACAAATATTTGGTTTGTGGTAACTGAAATAGGAGACGTATACCGTCGTCTCAAGTGTATCGATGTACCGTGAAAATATTGCATCGATTGTCGTTTTTGTGTTCGTCGTTGGAATGTGTCTGTTCGAATTCATTTCCAAGTTTAATTTTTCCCGCAAGAATGTAATGAGCGGCTCTGCCTCATCTAAGGCGAAGTTAATGTTGAAGTCGCCTCCCAATATCATGGGTAATTTGTCGAGGTCTGCCCCAAGCTCAGCGGATCCGACCGGAGTGTATGGTAAAAGAACAAAATGAATGAATTTTATAATTGCGTCGACGGGTTGATTTGGCGAGATGTACACGACTACTGAAAGTATCTTCTGTCCGTTTTGCATTACAAATTCAGCTCCACAAACGTCTCCGATTGCTCTTGACGTCATTGTGGCACTCGAAATTTGGCGATCTGTAATAGTCACATTTGGTATATTTATACGTGCTGTATCACGCTTCTGATATATCGCTACATCACCGGCTCGTTGTCCTTCTCTTTTAAACTGCACGCAACAATCAAAGCTTGGAACGGAAATATGCTCATCGTTACGTAGCCAAGTTTCGCTGAGCATCAAGAAAATACAGTGTTGAGCCACGTAGACGAGCTGTTGGTCATGCGGCTTGTCGTAAGCGTAGACAACTTGGTCGAAAGTTCCACCTTGTGATTTGTGAATCGTCATACCACAGGCAGGAATGAGAGGAAAATGATTTCGCTTGGCAGTTATTGTTCGATTCGTGTTTAAGTAAGTAGTAGAATTTCTGCGTGCGATGGGAACCAAGTCTTTTGCTATATCATTTCGTAGTACGTATCTTGTCGCGAGTCTCATCACTTTTCGATCAATTTTGCAATTTTCAGGAAATCGTAACCACACGCGCTTCACCGTGCCGTTGTCTTGCCGAATGCTATTATTTTCAAAGTTCTCTTCGTCGATATTATTGTCATCAGCTTGGGTCTCGTTCTCATATTCAATGAGTTCCAAAAACCCTACGGCTCCGTTTGCTAAACCATCCGACACGTCAATATTCGTCGATATCATGTAAGGCCGCCCTTTAACGAGCGTAAGGTCAAATGGCAATCCTCCAGTATCCAAAACGGCCTTTTAGTGTAGCTGTTGTCGAACTTGTGCTAGTTGTTCAGCGCTATCTTAGCCGGCGAAAATGTCTTTCGCTACAGATAACACTTTCACTGAGGCAGTGGACCTACCATGATATTTTTCGATTGTTTATAAATAGCAGTTGCGCGGACAGCTGGTAATTCTCGTAGATCCCCGATGAGAAAAATGTCTTTTCCACCGTAAAAAGAGTCAACAGCTGTGATCTGTTTCAATCGCGAGTCAATTTTTTCGTTCAATTCCGCTGATATCATGCTGATTTCGTCAATTAAAATGCATTGGATGTACTTGAAGAGACTACGATATTGTTGGGCCACTTCAAATGATAGAGGCAGCGTCCGCCCTATAGAGATTTTGAAAGCGGTATGGACGGTTGTTCCATCAATAGCAACGGCTGCTTTCCCTGTCGACGCGCAGGTGAGATATGCATTGCAATACCCATCGGTATGGGCGAAGCGATTGTAAATTTCACGGAGCAAGTTGATGACGAATGTTTTTCCGCAGCCAGCAGGGCCAGTGAAGAAAATTTGCAATTTTTCCTGAGTCTCGTTGTTTAAGAGCTGTGAGATGACATGCAGTAAGAGACCTTTCTGGCGGTGATTCGGTGAACGCATCAGACGATTAAAGTCCGACTTGTCCATGACGTTGTCACGTTTTTTAACTATAGAGCCAAGACGATTTAGAGTAGCCAGTCTAAAGTCCGCGTTTGCATCCGTATTAGCGTTTGCAAGGAAGTCATCATAAGGATCTGTATCTCGTACGTGTGTCGCCAGTAGATTAATATCGCTCGAAAGTTCTTCGTCCTCGTTGGCTTCATCAATGCACAATTCTCGACAGATTTCGATGGTTTTAGCGATATCGATAGTCGCCTCAAATTCTCGCCTTCGCTCTATTATGAGCACATCGTTGTCGTCATAAAGTTGAACGTATTTTTTCTCAGCGAGAATTTCATTTTCCTCATCACGGAAAGGCAAATGCAAGGTGACCATTTCACGTTTGTATTCATTTAGATCAGCCGTCATGTCATAGTTCCGATACCTAATGACTTGCTGAATCTTACGTCGTTTCCACTCATTGGCTTTGGCCTGAGCCAAAGTAATATCATTTAAATCTTGAGGCCTGCTTTGATATTTGTCAAAACAGTTTTCTAGCCAAACGTCACATAAGTCCTGATCAACATTTTCTTCTTCCAATAACTTGTTTGATTTTCGAACGCGATCACGCTCCACTGGCCATGAAGTTGGAATATAAACCACCTTGACAGAGCTCCTTGACATGTCTTGTTGAAGAAGTTACCAAGCAGCTTCTTGGCTGGTGAGTTCTACAGAGTTTAACATATCGACACTGAGTTTTCTCGCGATCTCTACTATATCGAATTCAGGGTGCTCATCCATGGTTTCAATAATTTTCCGCTGAAGGTTGCTGATGCCCCTATTCGTTTTGTTCACATATTCGACCACATATGCGGCGCAAGAGTATTCCTCAATGATGAACTGCAAGTCCATATTTGAACCTAGCACACTGAGTATAAACGGATTAAATGGGTTCATCCACTTGTCTGTAGGTTGACGTTTGAGGAATACTCGTGGCCTTGTTATGTCGGCTCTCAAGATATCCAAGTACGTATTGTACGACTTGATGTTGTTTACTCTTAAGAACTCGTCCAAATCGGGATAATCATTATCTTCGAGTGCTTTCCAGATACGCTTACAAATCGTTGAATACGGCATGCGACGTGGATCTGTTTATGCCATAGGTTGAAGTATAATTGTTGAGCGACTTGGCATTAACGGCGCCTCAAAACGACAAGCGGTGGAATTTCTTTTCTTGTAACACGTGAACGTATGTTTATGTCACTGAAGCTTTTGGTGACCAGAAGCATCAGCTGGCGATACAGAGACAAGTCTGTCAATTAGACTCTCAGCTGCAGCCTTATCTTCTCCTATGGCATCGATTAAAGGTTCATTCAACCAAAGCAGTATATGCGCGTGTGGACTACCGCTGTGCTGGAATTCGATCCGTTTGAAGTAATGCTGGACGTAGTGATTTCCAAAGGGGCTGAAGCGTTTCGATTGTAGTATACCCATAATGACTTGCACGAGTTTATTGAAATGGATAGTGCAAGTGACGGGATCCTCGTTGATGAGAGTAGCTTTCGAATTGTAGTGCATATTCGCGAGATCGTCTGAGTCGATCTCCGGTCCCTTATTTCGGAGTTTATACAGGAGTTTCATTAATTTTGGCCAACCAATTTCATTCGCGCTCATCGTTAAGAAAAATGTAGGTCTTCCTAACTGGCGAATCATTGCAAAAAGGTCTCTCTTTCTTTGCGACCAGTAGTAGACGGAATTAGGAATCGACCGCAAGAACGCCAAATTTTTTTCGATACATCCATCGATGAAATCAGTTGATTCTATTTGTTCTCTGGTGAGTTTCGTATCCTTCCCAATGAACTTGAAAGCAACTGTCAATGCATCTCGTGTACGTATTCGTAAGATTTTCATTGCCATGTACAGCAAGTGCTGTGGAGTAACTCCACGTCTATCTGCTCTTCGCAATTCACTGGTTGCTATCATGTACGGTGTTACAACGAGTCCTTCCTTGAAAGTACGAAATTGTCCGAGATAAATAGAGGGAAATGACAACTCCTCGCAGTGTTCGTCGAACAGTACACTCCGCGGAACCTCATTTTCTGCCGGAGCTATTCGTAGATATTTATCTTCGTTCCAGTAAAGAGTTTGTTGGTGAGCATGTAGACTTTCTTCTATGTTAATTTCTTCACTCAGATCTTTGATGGAATCAACCGCTGGCACATTCGTTGAGAAAAAGGACTCGTTAATAGTAACGTCATAGAATTTGTACATTGGTGTGTCGACGAGATAACGTAGCCATGATAACGCGTTTCTTAACCATGCCGACAAGGTAACTTGATTTGTGTATCTTTTTGCGCTTTATATGAACGTTGATGCAGTAATCGTGGTCGAGCTCTCGAGGCAGACAGTGAACCATAGTATGAATGGAAACTGGAACATTTATAACTTGTCCAAGAATTCCATAGTGGCCTTTACCATGTCCAAGTCTTCTTATTTGCATAAATGCCAAGCGAGCTGATATTAAACGTTCAGATACGAAATCAAGCTGTGGCAAATTATCTGGCAGTGACGGATACTTGAAACGGTTTGTCGTAGATAAAGTAGGTATTCTTCCTCTCTGCAATGAACTATAACAAGTGCCGCACGCTCGTGTCGATTGCACATTTATATCAGCAAATTCTGCTGAGAGAAGAGTTGTGGAATCAGACGGAACTGGCTTTAAATCGTTCTTGTACCATATTCTGTCGCATATGGCACATGCTAATCCAAAATTATTCTCTAAAAACTTCTCTCTGAACTGAGCATGAGCTTTATCGTGTGTAAAGAAAGCTGCATAAGTGGTGGTTGGCACTGACGGCGTCAATTGTTCTTCGATCTCCTCGTTTGGCTGTACTTGAATTGTTGCAGTCGAAGCGGAATCCACTGGCATCGGTGTGGGCTCATTGGAGGCCAACGGCATTGTTCTCGTCTCATTCATTGCCAGTTGAACTGTTGGATTTATAGTTATTGCAGTCCTTTGTCGGAGACGATAAGCCCTCGTGTTTTCAGCTATTTTGGCTCTTCGATGTTGAATACTTTGAAATGACTTCGTAGATGCCGTTTTATTTGTCTCCTCAGCCTTTTGTCGAGCTCGATAAGCACGGGAATACGCAGCTGCTTTTGCTTTTTTCGCAGTTGGTTCATCTTGATCGGACGTTTGTTGAGTGTAATTTTCCCTCGGTGGATCCGACATTTTATTAGCAGACCAAAGGAAGCTGAATCCTGAAATTGATATAAATATATTAAAATATCAACTTTCCGAGGCAATATGACAAGAAATTATATTTATAGATCGATCCGCTGTATGAATTGACTTCGTTGAATGCTGATTCTCTTCGTGGGGATGTTTTAATAGGTAAATGTGGCAGAAGTTGATATAAATCAAAATTATAAAAGAGTTAACATTGTAATGATAACATAAAATTAAAATTTTTGAAAATCTGGGGACAATTGTAATGCGCAGAGACAAAAATGTAAAAAGGAGACATTTCTCTATTAAAACGTGTCCCCTCGAAGTAAATAGAACATCCGCTAAGTCAATTCACACAGCCGTTGGCAGTTATCTCTTAAATCATGTCCCCTTGAAGTAAATGAGACCTCCGCTAAGTCAATTGACACAACTGTTGACATTTTTCTATTAAAACGTGTGCCCTTGAAGTAAATGAGACCTCTGCTAAGTTAATTCACACAGCTGTTTGTTATGAATTATGTGCAGACTGTTAAAATTGAATTCACAATTACATAGAAAACAGAGGTTCAAATGAATTTTCATGGGCAGAGCCTATGATGATCACAGTCGATTTTTCAACTAGCCTACCGAGAGCAAAGGTGTTTACACATCAATAATCCCCATGAAAACCTCCACAACTTTGCTGAACATTGTAATCGCGTGTGACTTCTATATAAAAAGTTCAAAAGTTTATATTGACTACAGCGCCAAAGTGGTGAGAGATAGAACTATATGGTCTTCGACAGAAATAGTCCCCATGAAAACCTACACAACTTTGCTGAACATTGTAATCGCGTGTGACCTCTATATATGAAGTTCAAAAGTTTATATTGACTACAGCACCAAAGTGGTGAGGGATAGAACTATATGGTCTTCGACAGAAATAATCCCCATGAAAACCTACACAACTTTGCTGTACATTGTAATCGCGTGTGACCTCTATATATGAAGTTCAAAAGTTTGTATTGACTCCAACGCCAAAGTGGTGAGAGATAGAACTATATGGTGTTCGACAGAAATAATCCCCATCAAAACCTCCACAACTTTGCTGAACATTGTAATCGCTTGTGACTTCTATATAAAAAGTTCAAAAGTTTATATTGGCTACAGCGCCAAAGTGGTGAGAGATAGAACTATAGGGTCTTCGACAGAAATAGTCCCCATGAAAAGCTCCACAACTTTGCTGAACATTATAATCGGATTTGACGTCTATAGAAAAAGTTCAAAAGTTTATATTGACTACAGCACCAAAGTGGTGAGAGATAGAACTATATGGTCTTCGACAGAAATAGTCCCCATGAAAACCTCCACAACTTTGCTGAACATTGTATTCGCGTGTGACTTCTATATAAAAAGTTCTTAAATTTGTATTGCCTCCAGTGCCACAGCGGTGGCTAATTGAACTTTGTCGTGGGTGTCAGAATGTGAGCCGTAAAAATCTCAATAACATTGTGTCAGGTCAGAACCATGTCCAATGTATATTTCAGATTATAAATGAGGTTTTCCAAAATGAGTTGTCAAACCCCCCTTTTGTAACCACCCGACCACCAATCTCGCCGGGAACAAAATTTCTCCACGTTTCAACTAATTCTCTACAACATATCAAAAATCGTTTTTTTTTTGCTCAACGATATATTTATTTCCAAGTTTAATTTTTGATGGCTCCGCCCATCTGATGATCACAGTCGATTTTTCAACTAGCCCCTACCGAGAGCAAAGATGTTTACACATCAAAAATATATCTAAGTAACAAGAAAATGGATATTTAAAAATGCATTATAATTCATTGCAAAATATTTAGAAATAAAAAAATTTATTTCATTTCTAAAAATTTTGGACATATAATCAAACATTTTCAAAACATACAAAAATTTAAATATTATTAGTTTTTATTTATTCTTCTAATATTATATTCAGAGCCAATATATATATATATATATATATGCTTCATTACTTAATACTAATACTTATTATAATGTTGTCGGTAGTCGTAGCTAGCTAAATGGTAACGCATTTAACGACGAAGTCTGTGGAAGCCAGTTGGAATCCCAGTCGGAGGATTGAAAGGAAGGAATCAATTTTCCATCTGCTCTTAGTTTGAATTTGAGATTTCATTTTCCTATCCATATTTCGGAGGGGCCGTTAGGCCATCAATCTGGACTAGTTGAGTCGTAGCTACAAAAGAAATACGAAAAGGGGTACAGTAGGTCATCAGGCCTAAGAACAAGGTCCTGTTGACCACTAATTATAATTGATGATCATCAGAATTTTATAAGCCGTACAGCGATTATTTATTGCACCTTGGTAACTGTTTCCTTACCTGTCATCTTGAATTGATCACTTTCAAAAGACAAATTAACTTACATAACAGAATAAAATACCTACAGTAAAATATTTGTCTCCTGATTTTAAGAAATAAACATAAAGTAATTTAAAATCGGCCTATAGCATATAGCAAATCGGTGTATTACAAGGTGGTGTCCAAAGTAATCAGGACTTTAAAAAAAAAACAGAACAAATGGTTTTTTCGGCAAAATCAATTGATTTTATTCAAAATAGTCTCCTTCTGCTTCAATACAGCTTTTTGCACGGTCCAAAAGCATGTCGAACGAGTGTTTTAGCTCGTTGGCCTGTATGGCCGCCAGTATGCCGGTGCAAGCCTTTTGAATGGCCTCTACGTCTGCATAACGCTTTCCTTTCATCGGCAAATGCATTTTTCCGAAAAGGTAGAAGTCGCACGGTGCCATATCCGGTGAATACGGGGAGTGGTTGATGGTTAAAATGTGATTTTTGGTGAGATAATCGGTCACAAGCGTCGATCGATGAGACGGCGCATTATCGTGCAACAAACGCCAAGTTCCATCTTCGCGATATTCGGGCCGAACACGTCGAATACGGCGCACCAAACGCTTCAAAACTCCTAAGTAGAATACCGCATTAACGTTTTGACCGGGTGGAACAAATTGTTTGTGGACAATACCCTTGGAATCATAAAAACAAATCAGCATTGTCTTCACTTTTGACTTCTCCAGGCGCGATTTTTTGGGTTTCGGCTCGTCCGGCGCCTTCCATTCAGCACTCTGGCGTTTCGTTTCGGGATCATATTGAAAACACCACGTTTCGTCACCAGTCACAATGTTATAAAGGAAGTTTTTGTCCTTTTTGACCTCTTTAATGATGTCCTTCGAATGTTGAATTCTGAGCAATTTTTGGTCGTCGAAGCTCATTTTCGCACCGATGACACAAACATACTGCACTTAAAACGCAATAACTTCACTTTCAATAGATGAAATGTCATGAGATTCTCACAGGAAGTCGATAAAGGATAGCAGATTCTAACGCACCAGTCGACATATAGATGGCGCCACTAGGGGCGCTAGATTCAAAAAGTCCTGATTACTTTGGACAACTCCTTGTAGTTCTGAAAATACATTAAAAAAACTTTATAAACAGACCTATTTTCTTCTACGAGTATTTCTTTCCCCACTATCCTTAGACCGATATCACTGAAATTTACCATGGTATTTATGTAGTCAACCAATATAATTAATTTAAACAAAATTGCTTGAAAAACTTTCCAATTAAATCCGAATGTGAGTTGATTATTCTTAACTGGATTTGGGTTGGATTTCAGCAAAATCGACCGAAGGAGTGCGAAGTTATTAAGGAAAAACCAGGCTGACCCGAAAGTTTTGTCGTTTTTTTATATGGATTTTCGGATTTAATTGGACAATTTGTAAAGCAATTTTGTTTGAGTTAATTACGTTAGTTAATTTGTAACAGGGGAGTTTACATATAATTACAGTGTGACCCAAAAGTCACACTGCAAAAGGGTTTGACGAAAAAACCAAATCCCCTGATGACCTTTGCAGCATATCTTCTTCCTTGCGAGGAGAAGATATGAGATCGCACAGCGTATGTGAGGAATTGAAGGCTGCACGCCTAGCTAAATTGCGCAGACCGGCTCGCCGGAGGGAGTGTGTCGTTGCTCACTACCATCTGTCATCGTGTTAACACATAATTTTTTTATGCGTGCAAAGATTTTTAATGTCGTTAAGACTTTAACGTGATAGCGCGAGTTATCAGGCAAGGCAATTCGGTTTCGCGAGAAAAAGATCGATTAAGTGGAGGGTTCGTTAGGTTCTTCGGTCACCGAACTTGACCAATGCTTCGCGAAAGCCTTCGCGAGGCATGTCGGGGCCGATTGGCTGAGACGTGATGCCAACCGGTCTTTATTTGGAGCTCCTTGTCTCGCCCTATGAGTTAAATCCGAATTTTGACCCCCATTCGACCATATCAGCCCCGAACGATGAGATATGATCCCTTACTAAATTTTTTTTTATATGTCTGCCCTCATCGGCAGTCCACCCGTTGCCCCCTCTCTCTCACTCCAACCATACTATTTCGCGCTCGACATTATTCAGTTACTATCAAAATTTTCCCCAGTTCTAGCAAAATGAAAATTCGCTATTATTACTTAAAAAAAAAAAAAATATTTCCTTTTTATTTATTTGTCCTTTCTCTTTTCTTATTACCCCTAATTCTATAAGTGAAATGGTTTTAAATCCTGTTTCCATTACAATATTTTTTCTCTTTCTTCTCGTTTTAAACTTCATTTTTTTTTTCTTTTTTTTCGTTATACCTACCCTTAAGTTTATTTTTAATTTTTCCATTGGCATTAATTCAAGTTTAAAATGAAAATTTATTTGGTTTTATTTTTCTTATTTACTTTTTAGTTCGGAATATCTATATAAATAAAATCGTAAATATTCGTTTGTTCCTAACCGGTAATCTCCGAAACTTCTTGACCAATTGCTTTGAAACTTTCACAGAATGTCCTATGTGATTATGACCATGTTTATATGTACTTTTTATTTACCTATGTTGCACCTGAGCCAGGTAATAATTGATTTAAAAAAACCATTAACTAACACATAGCTACAAGCATCTTTCAAATCAAAATCTTCAAGCGAGAAAACGTGATTTTTCTTACTCACACGCGCATACATCAATAAGCTTTTATTATAACAATACAGATAGGCGTAGTGGCGGCGTTAAAAATATTAATTCGGAGGGGCAACACTTAAAATGGGCTTAATGCTTATGTATTCTGGAACATCAAAATTGTGAAAAATGTTTGCGTTATTTATTCCAAAAAACAAGTTTCTCTTAAGCGTACAAAATTAAATTATTCGCTTTAGATCCTGTTTATTGAAATGTAACGAGCAAATTATATCTCTACTAAATGGCGTAAAATTTTGTAAGCCCATAACCGAAAGCCATTTCATTTCTCATTTTTTGGAAAGCTTAAAGCCAAAAAAAAGGTATTTATTATTGACAAGGCTGAATTTTCAAAATCTTCGACGAATTTTAAGAATTGCCCCCAATTTCTCAAAAAAATTACTGTCACTGATAGTTTTAATTAAAAAAAATTCGAGGGGTTTTTATATTTGGATTCAAAGTTGATTCAAAAAAACGAATGTTTTACTAAATTATGAATTAACATAATTTCTGTTTGATTAATTATTATATATGTAAAAGGCTAATCCTTCTTTCTTTCCTTCTGTCCATCCTATATTGTCTGGAAAGAAAATTCGTTGAGCAAAAAAAAAAAACACTTTTTGATATGTTGTAGAGAATTACTTGAAACGTGGAGAAATTTTGTTTCCGGGGAGATTGGGGGTCGGAGGGGTTCCAAAGGGGGACTTGAAAGCTTATTTCGGAAAACCTCATTTATAATCTGAAATATACATCGGACATGATTCTGACCTGATGCAATCTTATTAGGATTTTTTTGGCGGACATTTTAACGTACACGGCAAAGCTCCATTTCCCACCGCTTTGGCGCTGGAAGCAATAGAAATTAACGAACTTTTTATATAGAAGTCACACGCAATAACAATGTTCAGCAAAAGTTGTGGAGGTTTTCATGGGGATTATTTCCGTCGAAGACCAAACAGTTCTATCTCCCACCACTTTGGCCCTGGAATCAACACAAATTTTGGAACTTCGTATGTAGACGTCGCACACGATTACAATGTTCGGCAAAGTTGTCCAGGTTTTCATGGGGATTATATCTGTCGAAGGGCAAATAGTTCTACCTCTCACCACTTTGGCGCTGGAGTCAATAAAATTGTGGAACTTCGTATTTAGAGGTCACACGCAATTACGATGTTCGGGAAAGTTGTCTAGGTTTTCATGGGGATTATATCTGTCGAAGAGCAAATAGTTCTACCTCTCACCACTTTGGCGCTGGAGTCAATAAAATTGTGGAACTTCGTATTTAGAGGTCACACGCGATTACGATGTTCGGCAAAATTATGGAGGTTTTCATGGGGATTTTTTTTGTCGCAGACCATATGGTTCCAGCTCTCACCGCTTTGGCACTGAAGGCAATACAAATTTTTGAAGTTCGTATGTAGAGGTCACACACGATTGGAATATTCAGCACAGTTGTGGAAGTTTTCATGGGGACTATTTCTGTGGAAGATCATTTAGTTCTATCTCTCACCGCTTTGGCGCTGCAGTCAATGCAAACTTTTGAACTTCGTATATATACGTCACACACGAGTACAATGTTCGGCAAAGTTATGCAGGTTTCCACGGGAATTATTTCCGTCGAAGGCCAAACAGTTCTATCTCTTACCGCTTTGGCGCTGGATTCAATACAATTTTGGAACTTGGTATGTAGACGTCACACACGATTACAGTGTTTGGCAAAGTTTCGGAGGTTTTCATGGGGATTTTTTCTGTCGAAGATAAAATAGTTCTATCGCTCACTACTTTGGCGCGGCGGTTATTTAGGCCCCTACTCTATAGAGGCTTTTGCCTTTACGTAATATATGTTTGACGGGAGCTATTTTACCAATCGGAGAAATGGGATCAATTTAATATCTTCGCTGGGGGTGTTGCGGGGTAAATAATGTGCATTCTGAATAGATCGACTTAAGACATGAAATATGTCACCAGTGGTGCTACTAGAACGGGGTAAAAGATTTATTATGTTTCGAATTAAGGTGCTACGCTTGAATACATTTAGTTAATTTACAGCGATTTGTAAACCGAAATTATTAGGAAGCCGTCATAGGACGGGTTACAACCTAGCAATTAAATAAAGGCTATGAAAACATTTTTTTTGTACAGCAATAATGAAAATTCGCCAATTTTAAAAATTATAATACGAGCTAAACAAGATATCGTAAAAATAGGGTTTATGCCAAAAATCAAGTTTGTTTAAACATACAAAATTAAACTTTAAAATTATAATCTACTCTACCAATTGGCGTAACATTTTGAAAACCCAAAGCCGAAAGACATTTAATAAGTATAGTATCATTTGTTGGAAACCCTAAAACCAAAAAGGCATTTAAAAATGAAAATGCTGAATTTAACAAAATATTAGATGAAATGTCCAGCTTGGGACGATTTAAAATACAAAAGCTCTGACTTCCTGGCCAATCGCCGGTGGTTAGGCATGACATTACAGCACGTGTTTTCAAACAGAAGCTGAAATCCCAGATGGAATTCATGGTAAAACATGAAGTGTTTGGGTCTGTGCGCTGCTGGATGTACTCACTGGAATGGTAAAAGAGGGGATTCAAAAATGGTGGAAGAACGGCTCATTCCGCTTTGAAATTGCCATTAAACATTCAATTCATTGAAAATCCCACATGCAACATTTCCAAAGCATCCGGCATGGGAAAAGTATTGCAGAAATGCAAACTTATGGTTTGGGATGAATGCACAATGGCGCACAAAAAATCGCTGGAGGCCCTTGATCGATCATTGCAAGACTTACGTGGAAATATCAGACCAATTGGGAACGCATTAATATTGTTTGCAGGAGATTCCAGGTAAACATTACCTGTAATTCCTCGATCGACACCAGCGGACGAAATAAATGCCTGTTTGAAATACTCTACTTTGTGGCGACGCGTAAAGACGTTAAAATTAACTACAAATATGCCAGTCCAGCTGCAAAACGATCGGTCAGCAGAGATATTCTCACATCAATTGCTGGAAATTAGGAACGGAAAGGTGCCGGTTGATCTGAATTTCATTGCCTCATAACTTCTGCAATTTAGTGACGTCAAAAGAAGAATTGGTTGAAAAAGTATTTCCCAATATTCAAACTAATTACAAGAATCACGGTTGACTAAGTGATCGAGCTATTCTTGCGGCCAAGAACAAAGACGTCTACGAACTTAGCAATATTATTCAGTCTAACATTCAAAGCGAGGCGGTCACACACAAGTCCGTGGACACTGTTGTAGAAGCAGATGAAGCGATTAATTATCCGACAGAATTTTGGAATTCACTCGATCTGCCAGGGATGCCACCGCACGTACTGCAATTGAAGGTCGGTGTGCTAATTATCATGTTGCGAAATATCAACCAGCTAAAGCTTTGCAACGGCACGCGGCTTGCAATAAAAAAATTAATGAGCGACGTAGTAGAAGCAACAATCTTGACAGGACCTTTTAAAGGTGAAGATGTGCTCATTCCTCGCATTTCTATGATTCCAACGGATATGCCATTTCAATTTAAGAGATTGCAATTCCCGATTCGATTGGCGTTTGCAATCACCATTAACAAGCCTCAGGGCCAATCTTTAAAATTGTGCGGTGTAGATCTGGACACGGATTACTTCTCACATGGACAATTATATGTTGTGTGTTCCACAGTCAGCAAACCAGAAAATCTATATCTGCACAGAAAATAGAACAACTAAAAATGTTGTATAACCACAAGCATTGTGAAATTAAACATACGAGAAACGTGCGCTTTTCCTTTTCTTTCCCATTTAACCAGACTGAGCCACAGCGTGGTCGGGTACAGCTAGTAATCAATAAAAAAATTTAAAAACCAAAATTTAGAACATTAACCAGTTACTAATTTTGTTTTCTTTGTTTCTTTAGTTCCGTTTTTCCGTTTTTCGTTTTTTATAATTTTTTTTAACTTTACATTAACTTTAGTTTTAAATGATCTCCTTAGGAGTTCTCCTTTATGTTATATATTTATTTATTTATCCTTTTTTTCCAAACAACTTATATTCTAGCTTATTTGATTTTTTTTTTCTTTTAATAGATACCAAAAAAAATTATATGTGTTAAGATAGTATTTTTCTTTTGTGTATTAATTGTTATGAAAAAAATTTTTTTTTTTTAAAGAATAATATTTACGATTAATACCATTCGTTCCAGGGTTTGCGATTTATTGTGATGTTTTTTTGTTCCTACTTTGTTTTTCTTTTTTTCCATTTGTAGTTCGTTAGTATCTCCAGTTTTGCATTACTTCGTAATCTCCATTCATTCCAGACTTTCGGATTTATTGTGAAGTTTTTTTTTTCTTTCCAGATTGTAGTGCCTTCCAGTTTTCCATTACTACCAATTTTAAGTATAAATTATTAATTCAAATCATAAACAAAAAAGAACTAAACCAATTTTGGAGTATATCTCATAATTGTCATCTGGTCGAATTTACGTTAAGGTCACATTTCTTCGTTTTCATAGTGATCATGGTGTCAAACAATTCTTTCCAATTAATTCAAACTTTTCAATGTCTGGTTCCCATTTATTTTCCCATTTTGAAGAGAAAAAAAGATTTTATTACTTCGAGAAACAGTTGAAACCATATTTCGTCTCTTTTCAATTAATTAAAAGAATTATTGGTTGTACGTTGACAATTCATGTTTTATTTATTAAAACTAATATTTCAGCAAAATACATACTCGGGCTTGTCACGAGATTTGATTATTTTTGCGAAGAGTTTTCGCAAATTTAACATGTCATTCTGATTGGCCAGGGAAAACTTAAAATAATCTGCACCCGTGACAGCGTTTCGCAAATATAATTTTCCATTTTCGCAGAAATGACATTAGGCAGTCAGTTATTTTGAAAATAAAATGCATTTTGAATTAAAAATTCTACTAATTCTCTTTCTTTTGACATTTTATACAATTTCATAGTTTTTGGTACTCACTTCTAAAAGGAAAACTCGTTAAAATAAATTCAAAATCGCCCATGTCAAACATGAAAAATTAATTCGCAAGTTTGGGAAGATAATCAGCTCCAGGGCATGTTTATTTCTGACATAAGCTTCGCAAATTAGCGAAATCTTTTAAGCATTTTGATTGGTTCATCGAATTGTCAAAAATAATCAAATAACTTCGCAAGTTTGTGAACTATCGCGTGACGAGCCCTATTACTTTTTTTTCAATAAATTTTTTTTATAGAGTACACATTGAATTTTGTTCTTCTTTGTTTAAAGCAAAATAGTTTTAACAATTCTGTCTATTCTTCCATTTTTTTTAATAACTTAGATGAACGTCACCATAAGGAAATTTTATATTTGTTCCTTTTTTTTCATTTGAATTTATTGATCTTTTTCCTTTTTTTCTCAATGCATCGTATGGCTTTCCAAAATATTTTTGATCGCACCAAATTGTAAGTCACTGTTGAGGGTTTTAGGATTGCACATTGACCACAACTATGTTTTAAACCATAGAAACTTTTCTTACAGCAAAACCGAAAACAACGTTTGGTTACGCTGTACAATAAAACACATTTTTTTGCGTTCCTAATATAAAACTGTTATTCTCGCTTAGGTTAATATTTATTTCTAGAAAACTCTTTTTTCCCCAAACAATTATATATACTTTTTCTCATCAAACACTGATTTTAAATATCTAATATCTTTTTTTATATAATTACGTTGAACTTCCCCGTTTTGGGCTTTTTTACTTTCCCGATAAACGAATGTTTATAGGAAAGTACTATAATCGTGCGAAAACCTAACTTTTGATCTAGAAGGGCTAGGAAGATGAAAATAAGTGCAAAATCCGTTTCGTCAAAAATAATTAGCCCCATGTCCGTCCGTCCGTCCGTCCGTCCGTCCGTCCGTCCGTCCGCTTTTATAAATCGTTAATAAAATCTGAATGGATAGTCCGATTTCCATGAAACTTCACCATTTTGGTGTTGCATCAAATGCCAGATGGTGTTAGATTTTGGGTGAAATTAATATATGGCAACACTATTTGGTAACGCTTTTTTTGTCTAAAAACGAGAAAATTTTGTCCGCAGGGTTTAGACTAAACTGTTGGGCCAATTTCGATAAAATTTACACAGTTCATGTATTTGATCCCAACTGTCTAAAAATACATTTTGTCCAAATATAGTCTATTTTTGCACTTGTTGTAAAACTGAAACTGCTCGTCCAATTTTGATGAGATTTTCACAGTTTGTGTACTAGGATCTAAGTCAGAACATATTAACTTTTCAATGGAACTTCCAGCTGGCAACACTAATGCGCAAAACTTTTTTAAAAAAATGTTGTGGTGGAAATATAGAAACTTCCCTAATTCGGTTAATAATAGTCGGCTTTTAATGAAACTTCGAACGTACGTTTGGGATGGACCAAGTGAAAAAATAAAGTATGTTATCCCCGCGGTAAGGGGTTGTGGGGGGCTAAAAAAGAAAAACTTCAATAATTCACTCAATAATGGGCAGATTTTTTTCAACGTGGTATGTACATTCTGGATAGGGCAAGTGAGAAGATAGAATGCGTCTCCCCTCGGTGGGGGTTGCGGGAGGGTGAAATAAAAAAACCCTAATAATAATGAAATATAGAAGCTTCCTTAATTCGGCCAATAATAGTCGGATTTTAATGAAACTTCGAACGTACGTTTGAAATGGATCAGCTTAAAAAATAAAATATGTCTCCCCGCAGTGGGGGGTTGTGGTGGGCTGAAAAAGAAAAACTTCAATAATTCATTCAATAATAGCCAGATTTTCTTTAAACTTGGTGTGTACATTCTGGATAGGGCAAGTGAAAAGATAGAATGCGTATCCCCTCGGTGGGGGTTGCGGGAGGGTGATATAAAGAAACCTTAATAATTCGGTCAATACTAGTGACATTTTCATGAAACTTGGAATGTACATTTAGAATAGGAGAACTGAAATGAATATTTGATGACATTATCGGGAAAGTTCCATAGTGGTCCGACCGATATAGAGAAAATGTAAATTCACTACTATGGTTTGCTTCGCTCATTTTTTTCGATATACATATATGTTTTCTAAACTCAGAATCAAAATTTTTATTTTTCACAAAAACGTCGATCAGCGACAAGACTTTATCCGAGAGTCTCTCTACCAAAACGATTTTTTCGTTGTCGGTGCATTCATTACGGTAAAAAAAAATCATGCCATATTTTACGAGTGAAAATGAAAATCACGCCACATTTTGGCTTAACGTTTTTGGTTATTCTCGTTTCTTTCTTCTCTCTTTTCTTTTCATCTCTGTCATTCCTGGATATCATGTGCGGCGAAAATCCCTTGAAATTGTGAAATTATATTAGTCCTCAGATTTCATGACAAATCACAGAGTGAAATTACTCTTATTTTGAGTTGAACTTTGCCGTAAGGGCACGTAAGGGAACGCATGCATAAGTATACACGTTACAAACTACATAAATAGACGATAGCATAGTAAATCTATGTAAACCCAAGGATAATGAAGAAAGAAATAATCCTAGAGAATAATCCTGTTCATGAAGTTGTTTTGATTTATTTTAAAATATAATACACCGATTTGAATAGAACTTTTAGACTAGATTTATGCAACTAGGGTTTAGGTTACCTGCAAATTAGAGGAAATGTTGAGAAGAGGAATCAAAGTTATGAAGAAAAACCTTTAATTATTGTTAGGTTTGATAGTTTTTCTGTCCCATTTCTGCCATAAGGCATCAAAAAATGGGCTATAGGTCGATAGAAACTCGTGCACGAGTTAAATACATTGAATTAAATTGCTCTCTAGTTGAATTGTTATGTTATTATTTTTATATATAAAAGAAATTAAATTGTCCCCTAGTCGAATTGTTCCGAGTGGAATTTTGCCGACTGGAATTGCGCCCGAGTGGAATTGTGCGAGTGGAATTGCATGTTATCCTAAAGCTGCGTTTCCACCAAGGAAACAAACAGCGCGCGTATGCGGCGCGCGCAAAGATTTTAAATTTTCATTAAATTAATTATTATCGTACCTGGATTGATTATTAAAACAAAAAAGGGTATTTTATTTTATTTTTTACAATAATTTATTATAATTTTGTTTCTCTCGTTTTTTACTTCCTTCTACATAATTTTTGTGGACTGTATTGTTTTTTGGTTGCTTTAATTAAAATTTTGACATTCTAAAATATACAGTGATATCAATTTACTTTGAAATCGTAACATCCTCTCCTTGAAAAATATGTTTTCAAAATGTTGTTATTATTATTGCATATAAATTTAATTTTGACTATATTAATGCCTTGATGTTGGCATTAAAACCACTAGTTTTTGAATTAAACGGTCGATGATTCCATTTTTAGTCCTCAAAGATACTACTCTGATCAAGCCGTCCTTTCCGGGCTTAACTATGATTACATGTCCCATTAACCATCTGCATGGTGGTAAATTGTCCTCTTTGATTAAAACAGCGTCATTAATTTGAATGTTCTTGATTCTTTCAGTCCATTTCTTACGTGTTTGCAATGTTGAAATGTATTCTGCACTCCATCGTTTCCAAAATGATGTTTGAATCTGTTGCACATGTTTCCATCTGTTTGATATCGACATGGTAGATAAAATGTCTTTTTAACTAGATTGCTGTCAGTTGGTACTAGAATCATGTGCTTAAGATTGATATATTCATCAATGAATTTTGAATATTCCATTTTAAGATTTGGATCCTTCTCAAATCCTCGTTCCAATGATTGAAGTGCTTGTACTGCAGCATTTCGTGATGTTCCCAGCATATTTGTATTTTGTTTGAATGGCAAACGAACAACATAGCGAAATTCTTGAGTCCTGGTATAATTTGCCATAAAGTGATCCTCTGCTTGTAATTCTTCATCGGTTGGAGGTATTTTTATATGTAAATCTTCCATTTCCCAGAAGCTTTGTAGTCGATTTTCTATGTCAACACAACTATGAAAACTTGATGATATAACTGCATTGTTTATAAGTCCTTTTCCACAAATCACCCAACCAAATTTTGTTTCTTGAGCTATGGTTGAACTACTAACATTGTTAATTTTGCCACTTTGTAATGTGTTGAAGAAAACATCGCAACCAATAATCATATCAAGATTGATATTTTGAAATATGTCCTTTGAATAGTTATGTATAGTTACACTTCGTGTATTTGCAGTAACTCTATTGATAATGAGTGCCTGCGTTGATATTTCATATCCATTGAATCTTGACTTTATATTCAGTTCGACCTTTCCTCTGGTATGGTCCGGCAACACCATTGATTATAATTTTTGCATATGATCTTTTCAGACGTAATTTGTTTATACATTTCTCAGAAATTAGATTCACCTGGGAACCTGAATCTAAAAGAACTCTGCACTCCCAAAATTTGCCATAACTGTCTTTAATTAGTGCTATTGCTGTAGGTTAAATAATTGAATGTGTTTCTTTTGGTGGTTTCAAAGTTGATGTACATGATGAAACTTCTTTTAATGATACTTGTTCTGATGAAGCTTGTTTTACTGCAGCCTTTGACTTATTGTTTGAGCCTTCAAACGTATTTTTGTTTTCATGTAATAATGAATTATGTTTGCCTCCGCATGTCTTACAGGATGATTCCGACTTGCATTCTTTGATGAAATGTGTACCTTTAAGACAATTGAAACATAATCCCTTTTGCTTAATGAACACCTTTCGTTCCTTAACGCAGAGATCTAGAAACATTTGACATGAAAACATTCCATGACTACCCTCACATTTGTAACATTGGTTGACTGATGCTGATGTTGCATGATAAGTTGATTTTGAATTTAGTTTGTTGAACGTTTTTTGATTCTTATTAATCTCATAATTGGTTTGATTTAACGACGATAATTCATAAATTCTTTTATTAATAAAAGTTATTAACTCAGAAAATTTAATGTCTTCATTTTCTGCTTTCTTTGAACATTTCCGACGCCATAATTTGATTGATTCTGAGTCCATTTTTGATGACAAAACATAAATGAGCCATGCGTCCCACTGCTCGGTGGGTAACTTTAGAGCTATGAGTGCTCTAACCGATTCATTTATATTGCTGCAAATTGTTCTTAAGCCATCTGCAGATGCGCTATTTAACCTTTGCTGTTCAAAAATCTTTTCAAGGTAAGAATCAACAATAATTTGCCTTTCGTCAAAGGTTTTGACTAATTCTTCATAAGCTTGCATGTAGTTTGCGTCACTAATAGTCAAGTTTTTCAGAATACCTCGTGCATTCCCAACTAGGCCCTTTTTTAAATATTGAAGTTTTTCTGATGCGGAAATTCTTGTGTTGTTGTGTATTAAATTTTTAAAAAGGTCGTGAAACTCCGTCCATTCTTTATAATCTCCATTAAATGTTGGAATTTCTATTGGTGGTAGTTTCAACTGAGATTGATTGTGATGTCCATTAATGTTTCCTGCTCCTGTTGTACCTACTTTTTGTTCAATTAAATTTGCTAAGGATGCTTGATGGTTTATTAATAATTGTATTGCACTTTCAAGTCCTTCTTTACTTTCACCTTTTTCCAGCAAAGGATTGGATGATACATTATTTTTGGTACAAATTTCATTGAGAATATGTTTTGCCTTAGTTTTTATATTGAAATACTTATCTTCAACAGTTATTCTTTCTAATTTCTGCTCTGTCTCATCTTTACATTCTGCGTGTGATTCAATTGCAGATTGAACAGTTTCAAACTGTTGGAGATGATTATTTAACCTTTCAATTCTCTCTGTAATTTGTTCCGGGTCTGCTTGTTCTATCTGAAATTCTCAAAGGTATTTTTCAATTCTGGCGATTTGGCTTTTAATTGTGCCACGTTGTCTGATTAGCACATCCATTATTAAAATTCAATAAATTTTCCTTTGAGCAATAATTTGCACACACAAACTATTTGCTTGGTTCTATTTTATTGCTTTCAAGAGAAAAAATAAACACCAGGTCCAGGTTCATACAAAATTTCCTAAATCCGGTTCGATTAGGACCAAAAAATGGATTGATTATTAAAAGAAAAAAGGGGTATTTTATTTTATTTTTTACAATAATTTATTATAATTTTATTTCTCTCGTTTTTTACTTCCTTCTACATAATTTTTGTTTTTTGGTTGCTTTAATTAAAATTTTGACATTCTAAAATATACAGTGATATTAATTTACTTTGAAATCGTAACAGTACCGAAAATATATGGAAAAAATTATTGGGCTTGTCACGAGACTTGATTATTTTTGCGAGGATACTCTGCACCCGTAATAACGTTTCGCAAATATAATATTTCATTTTTCAAACTTTATCAGAAATGACATTGGAAAGTAAATCTTTTATACAAAATTTTTCAATTTTTACACTTAAAAACTACTTTTTCCAACATTTCATTCATTTTGGAAATTTTTGATGTTCCATTTAATAAGAAAATAGTTACATATTTTTCAAAATTACAAACTGTCAAAAATGAAAAAGTTATCTTCGCAAACTTGCGAAGATAATCAGCTCCAGGACAGGCTT
Organism: Xylophagus ater; assembly: GCA_963422695.1. NCBI lineage: Eukaryota > Metazoa > Arthropoda > Insecta > Diptera > Xylophagidae > Xylophagus > Xylophagus ater. The sequence goes on along the minus strand of OY730479.1, from coordinate 38,435,685 downwards.
ATTTTTGACATAAGCTTCGCAAATCTGCGAAGTATTTTAAGGATTTTGATTGGTTCAACGAATTGTTAAAAATAATCAAATAATTTCGCATTTGCGAACTAACGCATGACGAGCCCTTATGAAATTTTTATTTTGGAAATATTGTTTACCTGGAATATCGGTTTGAAAAATTATTTCTAAAAACGAAAATCAAAACATATGAATATGTATTTATCGAGAACTAGCTGTACCCGGCCACGAGTTGCTGTGGCTCAGTCTGGTTAAATGGAAAAGAAAGAAAAGAAAAAGTGCACGTTTGTCGTATGTTTAATTTCACAATGCTTGTGGGTATACAAAATTTTTTGTTGTTCCATTTTCTGTGCATATATAGAGATTTTCTGGTTTGACGACTCTAGAACACGCAACATATAATTGTCCATGTGAGAAGCAATCCGTGTCTAGAGCTAAACCGCACAATTTTAAAGATTGGCCCTTGAGCTTTGTTGATGGTGATTGCAAACGCCAATCGAATCGGGAATTGCAATCTCTTAAATTGAAGTGCCATATCCGTTGGAATCATAGGAATGCGAGGAATGAGGATATCTTCACCTTCAAAAGGTCCTGTCAAGATTGTTGCTTCTACGACGTTGCTCATTAATTTTTTTACTGCAAGCCGCGTGCCGTTCCAAAGCTTTGGCTGGTTGATATTTCGCAACATGATAATTAGCACACCGACCTTCAATTGCAGTACGTGCGGTGGCATCCCTGGCAGATCGAGTGAATTCAAAAATTCTGTTGGACAATTAACCGCTTCATCTGCTTCTACAACACTGTCGACGGACTTGTATGTGACCACCTCGCTTTGAATGTTAGACTGAGTAATATTGTTAAGTTCGTAGACGTCTTTGTTCTTGGTCGCAAGAATAGCTCGTTCACTCAACCAATCGTGATTCTTATAATTGGTTTAAATATTTGGAAATACTTTTTCAACCAATTCTTCTTTTGACGTCACTAAATTGCAGAAGTTATAAGGCAATGAAATTCGTCCTGACGTGGGAGCAACCGACACCTTTCCGTTCCCAATTTCCGACAATTGATTTGAGAATATCTCTGCTGACCGATCGTTTTGCAGCTGGACTCGCATATTTGTAGTTAATTTTAACTTCTTTACGCGTCGCCACAAAGCAGAGTATGTCAGGCAAGCATTTATTTCATCCGCTGGTGTCGATCGAGGAATTACAGGTAATGTTTACCTGAAATCTCCTGCAAGCAATATTAATGAGTTCCCAAATGGTCTGATATTTCCACGTAATTCTTGCAATGATCGATCAAGGGCCTCCAGGGATTTTTTGTGCGCTATTGTGCATTCAAATAATAAGTTTGCATTTCTGCAATACTTTTCCCATGTCGGATGCTTTGGAAATGTTGCATTTGGGATTTTCAATGAATTGAATGTTTAATGGCAATTTCAAAGCGGAATGAGCTGTTCTTTCACCTGCTGGCAATGTCGCAACTATTCTGGACGAGGCAACAGCTACGGTTATGTCATTTTGGGATCGTATTGCTGCCAGAATCAATCTAATTAGGAACGGTTTACCAGTTCCTGCTGGCGCCTAAGAAGAAGATTTATCCAACCACGTTATTGACAGTTTCTATTATTTGATCATAAATGCCTTTTGCTTACGTTAGCTTAGGAATATTTAATTGCACATACGGCAAAAGATCGCCTGTGTTGTAATTTTGTTCCCGACGCAATTCTATATCGAACGAAGCAGCAGCAAATCGATTCGGTGATGGCATCCCCAACTGATTGAGAGCTTTGCTCGCGATTCCTAAGCACAAATCTACATTCATTATCAACACTTCGTTGTAGATTTCTGCTATGAAATCTATGCTCATATTTGAATTTTCCTTGCGCATTCGACGGAAAATATCTTCAGCCATGTGCGATTTATATTTCTCCCATAGCTCAGTTGGAGATGAAGGAGAGCAGACGGTGAATAGATTGCAAAGAATGCCCGAATTAGATTTGGATGTGATGTGTTGCACGCTTCAGTAATGCATACATCCCACTATCGGTTGTTCTCCAATAAATTCAGAGCTTCACATGCCGTGCGGAAAGTGGCATGTGTAACACCGTTTACAATTCTCAATTGGTGGAAGGATGGTCCGGGCACATTTACCGACAACATGCAAAGAATCACTCATCTTGATTGGGATGCACGGTGTGCAGTCTGCCTATCGTAGTTTTTTGAATGTACCAGGTTGTTCGTCGAATCGTTCTGCTCGTTTGCGTAGTTCGAAAGATTTTCTACTACCATTCCATGTATAATACGTACACACTTACGAATTTAGCAGTCTTTCCGCAAACGCATCATTTTGACATAACGTGAAGAAAGTAGTTAACGTTGTAGCCGGTGGATTCAGCGCTATTTTTTGCTCATTTACAGCTGTGGAATAAATGCGTTGTTCATTTTCTAAATGTACTGGTAAGTGCACCATAGCTGGACTTCGTTCATATATGGGAAATGAAAGAATTCGCCATACAACTTCGTTGTTGTTTTTGCTGATTTGCTGTTTCTTGTTGACGTCTTTCCGCCACTCGCAGCCTGTCGCGTTCATTCTGTTGAGAACTAAGCAGATCAGAAGCTGAAGAACGCGAACGCCCTGCTGCTTTCTCAGCGTAGTTGAGTCATTCTTTGTCTGTTTTGTTAGTTCTCTAATCCCCGTTCTTCCTCAGTTTTATTTGCCTCACTGCTTCTTTTATCCGAGGACGACGACCTAAGTTTCATCTGCTGCGAAGCAGGTGAACTAAAGCAGATGGCACTGATTCCAACGATTCTACGAAAAAGCGAATAGAAAACGCAATTTCCCAACAATGCTATGAAAAACGAAGAAAAATGTCTTTTTCCAACAATGCTACGAAAAACGAAGAAAAATCGTTGTTTTTCAACGATGCTACGAAAAACGAATGAAAATCTTATTTCCGAATAATGCTACGAAAAGGCGAAGAGAAGACGTAAATTTCCCGACGATGCTACGAAAAACGAAGAAAAAATGATACTTTCCAACGATGCTACGAAAAAATAAGAAAAGATTTTATTTTCCAACGATGCTACGCAAAAATGGAGAGAAAACGTAATTTCCCAACGTTGCTACGAAAAACGAAAAGAAATGTTATTTTCCAACGATGCTGCGAAAATGAAGAAAATCGCTGTTTTTCAACGACGCTATCTAAGCAAAGAAAGGAATGAAAAGTGTTAGTGCCACCGAGTCTCATGATTTTTCAGGTCCTAAGAGCTTACCGGCGTTGTCGCTATCAAAGAAAATTCTTTGAGCGCCAAATTTCCAACGATGCTACGAAAAACGAAGAAAAAATGTTGTTTTCCAACGATGCTAGGAAAAATGAAGAAAAATCGTTGTTTTTCTACGACCCTATCAAAGGCCAAGAAAGGAAATGAAAATTGTTAGGACCACTGAGTCATAAAAGCTTACCAGCGTTGTCGTTGTCAAAGAAAATTCTTTGAGTGCCAAATTTCCAAAACGGAGAAATGGAAGGAATTTTCAAATCAACGATGCCAAAAAAATTGAAGAAAAGCGTTAAACGAAGAAAAATGTTACGAAAAACGAAGAAAAGTCGCTGTTTTTCAACTACCCTATCAAAGGCAAAGAAAGAAAATGATAAGTGTTAGGGCTACTGAGTCTCATGATTTTACAAGTCATAAGAGGTTACCAGCGTTGTCGCTATCAAAGAAAATTCTTTGAGCGCCAAATTTCCAACGATGATAATGAAAACGAAGATATGAAAAGAATTTTCAAATCAACGATGCCAACAAAATTGAAGAAAATGCGTTAAACGAAGAAAAATGTGTTTTTCCAACAATAGTAACAAAAAAACAAAAACGTCACAAAATTCACCTTTTTTTTAACTGAAAAAACAGTCGTAGAAATGAAAAATCAAAAAAAAAAGTTTTTTCACAAACTAATTCACAAATATTCAGTTTTTTTTGTATTTGCACTAAAAAAACGAAACATGGGAAGAAAAAAAAATCTTTTTCGCACTACATATTGCTGCCAGCGTGCTTACTCGTTCAAAGCAAATTTTGAACTGAAATATTTAATATTATTTTGTGTGGGGATGACATCATTAATATCGAAATGCATAAATAATCACTAACTTGTGTATACATGAATTATATTTGGTATGTTCTTGCTGGAAGATGATGACTTTAGCCATGCTTGTGGCTTTGTATTAGTGATGAATTTTTGTAATTGTTTTTTAAAACTCTCAGGTGTAACATAGGAAAATAAAAAGTATGTAAGAACCTGCTCATGTTCCTAAGGAATGTTCTATAAAAATTTCAAGCCAATTCATCAAGGATTCTCGGAGATTATCGATTTTGTACAAACGTACAGAAGCTATTTTATTTATATAGATTTTAGGTTTTTGATATGGAGGACATGATTATAATAAGGATTGAAAACTACACTTGTCAATCAAAAGACATGAAAAAAATAAACATTCGATAATTTCCATTTGAACACCATATAAATAGGTGCCAGTTGCAATTACCAAAGACCCAATACCATTATATCAAATGGAAAGACACGTTGAATCAAACGAATCCATGTCAATAAAGCCTGTTTCTTTTCATCACAACTAACTTGGCATTATAAATAACGATGTGGAAGGAAGAGCCATATGGACCAGACCGATAATCGAATAGCTATGAAGTGATTGCTAATAGACCTATGTATTATAAAATGCAAATATTCCTCTGGTCTATTTACGAGACTTTAACAAAAACTGAAAATAGCTTAATAATGGCAACACACTACAGACTGAACGTACTTGACATTGTAAAATATTATTAGGAGTAATAATATGAATGAATGTGAGAATATTCGAGATCCATTGATCGGTATCTCTTGCTCATTCCATTTTAGCGAGGCTAGGGAATGAAGCGAGAGCGACATTCGTCTTTGGACCTTCAACACAACCCTGGCCATGATTGCGCTAAAAGCTGTGCGTAGAGAACGCACACTAATGCCAAATGGAGAATTATGTACCAATTGGATTTTTTAGGCAGAGTTACTAGAACTTGACTGCCCGAGGTTTGCATGGAAACACGTGAATATTATTAACACGTGGTGAGCACGAGGTACTCCTTGTGCGAAGCATGACCTTGATAAGGCAGAATTACAATTTTGTAATTGTTTCACTGAGAGATGCACATTTGAATAACAACACCAGGGCTGGAATTTATCGCTTCAATTCACAGCTCCTTATCCAAGAAGGATTTTATATCGCTCAAGAGATAGTAAATGTGCTAGTTCCTGATCGAGCTCCTATATCCACATCCCAAAATCAATACTACTTTAAACACCGTAGCCATTGAGTGAACATCAACAAAGCGAATGCCCAAACAATGACCCATTATGAAATCAATGTATAGAGTAGGCAATTTAATAAGATAAATGGAATGTCGCCCAATTTCCCTCTTAATCATTCCGTCGCGAATAGAAGTTTTTGAAACAGAAACTGCTACAATGCCAAACGAAATGCCTTTCCTTATATTAAAAATTCAAAGGATTACTCATACACAGGACAAGCATGAATAGAGAATATCAGCGTAAAACCACACAATTCCTTACGAATGGAAATAATTTTACTTATTCCCTTGAAAAAACAAAGAAGAAAACACGATTTAGGAATAACTTCATTTAACAAAAATATGCGGTTTTCCACTGCTTGCTTCTACGAGGCAGAATCAAGACAAAAAATATGCCGCAAGACAGCAGTCTTACGCTGCTTGACTTTACGAGGCAGAATCAAGAGAAAAATATGCCGCAAGGCAGCGGTTTTCCACTGCTGGATTCTACGAGGCAAAACCAAGACAAAAATATGCTGCAAGGCACCAGTTTTGCTTGATTCTACGAGGCAGAATCAAGATAAAAAATATGCTGCAAGGCGGTTATCCACTGCTTAACTCTACGAGGCAGAATCAAAACAAAAACCATGCAAGTGACGAGGTAGCAATTACCTGAATTTTCTTATTTTGGCTGAGCGCCAATAAGAAAAATGAGCAAAGCAAACCATAGTAGTGAATTCACATTTTCTCTATATCGGCCGGACCGCTATGGAACTTTCCCGATAATGTCATCAAATATTCATTTCAGTTCTCCTATTTTAAATGTACATTCCAAGTTTCATTAAAATCCACCGGTTATTGACCGAATTATTAAGGTTTCTTTATATCATTCTCCCGTAACCCCACCGAGGGGAGACGCATTCTATCCTTTCACTTGCCCTATCCAGAATATACACACCAAGTTTAAAGAAAATCTGCCTATTATTGAGTGAATTATTGAAGTTTTTCTTTTTCAGCCCACCACAACCCCCCACTGCGGGGACACATATTTTATTTTTTCAGCTCATCCATTCCAAACGTACATTCGAAGTTTCATTAAAATCCGACTATTATTGGCCGAATTAAGGAAGTTTCTATATTTCGTTATTATAAGGGTTTTTTTCACCCTCCCGCAACCCCCACCGAGGGGAGACACATTCTATCTTCTCACTTGCCCTATCCAGAATGCACACACTAAGTTTGAAGGAAATCTGCCTATTATTGAGTGAATTATTGAAGTTTTTCTCTTTTAGCCCCCCACAACCCCCACCGCGGGGAGACATATTTTATTTTTTCGGCTGGTCTATCCCAAACGTACATTCGAAGTTACATTAAAATTCGACTATTATTAACCGAATTAGGGAAGTTTCTATATTTCCACCACAACATTTTTTAAAAAAAGTTTTGCGCATTAGTGTTGCCAGATGTAAATTCCGCTGAAAAGTTGATATGTTCTTACTTAGATCCTAGTACACAAACTGTGCAAATGTCGTCAAAATTCGACGAGCAGTTTCCGTTTTACAACAAGTGCAAAAATAGACTATATTTGGACAAAATGTATTTTTAGACAGTGTTGCCATAGTCGAATATGGCCCCAAAACTAATCAGATCTAAGTTAGGATCAAATACATGAACTGTGTAAATTTTATCGAAATTGGCCCAAAAGTTTAGTCTGAACCGTGCGGACAAAATTTTGTCGTTTTTAGACAAAAAAAGCGTTACCAAATAGTGTTGCCATATATTAATTTCGCCCAACATCTAACACCATCTGGCATTTGATGCAACACCAAAATGGTGAAAGTTTCATGGAAATCGGACCATCCATTCAGATTTTATTAACGATTTAAAAAAGCGGACGGACGGACGGACGGATGGACGGACGGACATGGGGCTAATTATTTTTGACGAAACGGATTTTGCACTTATTTTCATCTTCCTAGCCCTTCTAGATCAAAAGTTAGGTTTTCGCACGATTATAGTACTTTCCTATAAACATTCGTTTATCGGGAAAGTAAAAAAAAAATGAGCAAAGCAAACCATAGTAGTGAATTCACATTTTCTCTATATCGGCCGGACCACTATGGAACTTTCCCCATAATGTCATCAAATATTCATTTCAGTTCTCCTATTATAAATGTACATTCCAAGTTTCATGAAAATGTGACTAGTATTGACCGAATTATTAAGGTTTTTTTATTTTGCATTCCCGTAACCCCCATAGAGGGGAGTCGCATTCTATCTTTTCACTTGGCCTATCCAAAATGTATACACTAAGCTTTAAGAAAATTCGCCCATTATTGAGTGAATTCTTGAAGTTTCTCTATTTCAGGCCCCCACAACCCCCCATCGAGGGGAGGCATTTTATCTTTTCTGTTTGCTCACCCCAAATGTACATTCCAAGTTTCATTAAAATCCGCCGGTTATTGACCGAATTATTAAGGTTTTTTTATATCACCCCCCCGCAACCCTCATGGAGGGGAGACGCATTCTGTCTTTTCACTTGGCCCATCCAGAATGTACACACCAAGTTTAAAGAAAATCTGCCTATTATTGAGTGAATTATTGAAGTTTTTCTTTTTTAGCCCTCCACAAGACTTAATTTGTTTTTTCAGTTGGTCTATCCCAAACGTACATTCGAAGTTTCATTAAAAGCCGACTATTATAAACCGAATTAGGGAAGTTTCTATATTTCCGTCACAACATTTTTTTAAAAAAGTTTTGTGCATTAGTGTTGCCAGATGGAAATTCCGTCGAAAAGTTAATATGTTCTGATTTGGAATATAGTACACAATCTTTGCAAATGTCATCAAAATTGGACTAGCAGTTTCGGTTTTACAACAAGTGCAAAAATAGACTATATTTGGACAAAATGTATTTTGAGACAGTGTTGCCATAGTCGAATATGGCCCCAAAACTAATCAGATCTAAGTTAGGATCAAATACATGAACTGTGTAAATTTTATCGAAATTGGCCCAACAGTTTAGTCTGAACCGTGCGGACAAAATTTTGTCGTTTTTAGACAAAAAAAGCGTTACCAAACAGTGTTGCCATATATTAAAAAATCTAACACCATCTGGCATTTGATGCAACACCAAAATGGTGAAAGTTTCATGGAAATCGGACCATCCATTCAGATTTTATTAACGATTTAAGAAAGCGGACGGACGGACGGACGGACGGACATGGGGCTAATTATTTTTGACGAAACGTATTTTGCACTTATTTTCATCTTCCTATCCCTTCTAGATCAAATGTTAGGTTTTCGCACGATCATAGTACTTTCCTATAAACATTCGTTTATCGGGAAAGTAAAAATAATAACCAACCAAGAAATGGCAGATTGTATGTTTCCAAAGGAGCTTCTCCCGGGTTGCGGCACCAAAATCTTCGTTGTAGTATTGATGTTGACTGAATTTAGTAGATGAGATAAAATAAAACGTCAGTTTTCTATTGAATGCAAAAGTATTATATTTTCTTGAATTGATTTTACAATAATGTTAACTTTCTGAGGTTACTTGATGTAATATTTATTTTATATATAATAAAACTGAGTGTTTTAATATTCTATGACAAGTCGATATAATATTTATTTTATACATATATAATAAAGCTGAGTGTTTTAATTTACTATGACTACTTGATATAATATTTATATTTTGTATATACTAATTGTATTTATTGGTAACAATTGGTAACAGACGTACTGTGCAATTTTCAGAAGTTCTGAATTCATTTCAGAACTACAATATTAAATTGATTAAAATTGGCGACCCATCTTTCATGAGATAAAAGGTTTCTAAAATGTTCTAGTTATTTTTAAAAAATGTACATTTTTTACCTTATCAATATAAGGATTTTTCAAATTATTCAAAAACGAGGACGTAGATCAAAAACCCGCGAGGACATCTGAGGACGCCCTCAAACCTAGGACATATTTTCGGAAACGAGGACTAATAGGAACCCTACGTTTAGTTTCCAATAAGCAGATGAAAATTAAATTTTGTACTTAAGTAAATTCAGCAATTAGACGCTACATACCCTAAGGTTGGCCCTGAATATGTATATAAAATTTTTTTTTAAAGTCAATTGTTCAATAATTAGTAAAACCTAAGAAAAAACGAAATTTATTGTTGTATACAAAATAAAACCGATTTTTGCAAAAGCGGAATACAAATATCTTATAAAATGGGTATTAATCAGAAAAATTAATACAAAAAAAAAAAATTTCATAAAAGAACATAATTTTTTGAAAAATAATCACAAAAAAAAAATTAATCGAAATAAAAATATCTTTGAATAAAAACGCTTGTGAGTTTTTCATTTATTTTCAGTTTTTTAAGAAGTTTTCCAAAAATTTTAAATATTAGATTTGAAATCAAATAAAATAAAATCGAAAAAACGTGATGGGCTCAAAATTAATGTGGCAAATTTAACTTGTTTTTAAATATCTTTTTTTAAACTAATTTAATTTTAATATAATTTAATTTTATTTTTTATAATTTAAATAAATTTAAAACAAAAGCAAGCGTTTTTAATCGAAGAATTCATTTTTTGAAATCATTCAAATTCCAAATTTTTGTTTTTTCAAATGTAGATGAAATTGTTTTCTAAATTCTTTTTTTTTGTAAATTTGGGTTTTTCTTATTATTAGTAATTTGTTTTTATTAAGCTTCTTCTTTTTTTTTTTTTAAGGAAAACTAATAATACATTTATTTATATTTTTTTGTTTTGCTTGACTTTCGAGACCATCACAGAACTCCCTTCCAACATGTATTCGTAAATTAAGGGCGTGTGTGAATAGTGATTAAGTAAGAGCTGCCTAATTTAAGTTCAGCTGGATTCTCAGCTTAAGCTCTACTGACTTTTATTTGTATTTCACAGTATAAAAATTAAACTTCTGAAAACTTTTTAAATGTGGACAAGATATTGTGAATTTTTATTCGTAAGTTGGTAATGCGAATGATGTAAATACATGGTGCTCCATCAAACATTGTAAAACTCCGAAATAAAAATCATCAGTAACTGTTTGACCAATTAAACCGAATTCTTTGTGAATGATGCCTTTGAAACAATGAAAATTGTCTTAATTTGTGATGAAACTTTTCGTCTTTTTTGGGTTGCGGTGAAAGCTTTTCTATGCCTATCAAAATTGTTTATGCCACTCAAAACTCTTCAGCTTTAAAAAAAATTAGCACCATAAACTTTTCGTATCGTTTTGTACTTTTCTGTAGTCTGTGTGCTAAGTTTTGCGTTAAATTTAACAACAGATCTCTTTATTCCACGCTTTTATTCCAAAAAATATTTTTTTTTGCAAATTAACAAAGCGGTCATAAAATTGACACATGTCAATCGATAAAACTAAAATTTCATTATTATCCGATGATGACGATAGCCTGATAAAAAGGCACTAGAATGTTGAGCTTCCTAGTGTGATCCAGTGTGGTTAAAAGGTAATTTTGATTTTGACAAAGAGAAAAGTGATTAGTTTGCCCTAACATTCGATTCTCGTCGGTAATAACAGTGAACTCAACAACAAACCTTTTTAAATGGATATGTCCTTCAAGCTTACCATGGAAGCAATCATTATAAAATGTTTTCCATGCTTGATGAATTCGAAGATGAGAAATTATCCTGTTTTTTCATAGTCTCAATCCACAGGATCTTAATAGAATCCGCAATAAAATATTGGCGATCGTCGTTTTTGCGCAAATTTTGCAGTGAGCTGAAAAATACATGTAAAGAAATAAACATTTTTTATAATAATGAAAAAAAATAATAGGAATAGAAAAACGGAAGAACACAAGTTGGGGATTTTCATTCATATTATTGTGTTAACATTAATATTGAATTTCTAACGGTGTAGAACGAAAGTATGCCATATTTTCTGAATTCTGCTAATGTCTTAAAATAGTGGTTCCTAGTCGTTGAAAAAAATGTTGAACATGAAAAATAATTGATTGTTATAAGAGGAACAAAGTAGGAGATGGTTGCTCAATGGATATTGCATTGAACTACAAAGCCTGTAATCACCGGTTCGAAACCTAGTCGAGTTGAAAGAAAAAATATATTAACCTGTTTTTAGTTCATAGAATTTATATTTCGAAGCGCACGTTAAGTAGCCCGTCCCGTAACTTGCAGCAAAAGAAAAAGGTGTACAATGTGCCACAAGGCCTAACACAGGGTCTACATTAGCCAATATTTCTGGTATACCAGCGAAATTGGTTGCTAAAAAGCTAGTGTAGTCCCCGCTGGTATATCAATTTTTCTGGTATGACAATTCTGGTATAACATTTTCGTAGACAGCGCTACTATACCAATTTTTGACATTTGCATTTAATAAAATGGCATAAACTAAATTTTTGCGGAGTGAAATTATCAAATTGATAAATATGTTTCGAGAAAAAGAAGAAAAATATAGAAGGATTGATTTTAAAAAAAGGGCATGGGAAGATATTGCCACAGAATTGAATTCGACACATTAAAGCTAATATTTTGGCTATTTTTATTTTCTATTCTCGGTTCAACGGCATGTCAGATACTGAATTGGCATACCAGTATTGGCCCACGTAAAAAAAACTGGTAGCATTTTATTTCTGGTAAGCCAATTGGTATACCAGAAATATTGGCTAATGTAGACCCTGTGTAAGTACATGGTCTTCTCGACCATACACCTCAAAAAACCAAACCTAAATAGTTGGAATAACTTATTGATTTGCAATATCTCCCTAGAATACTTGTTGGAAATTAATTATAATTTAGACAATTTAGATGATTTAGTCAAAATTCACGCACACCCCAAGTATTATTTCCTTTCTTCCTATAAATGAATTAGTTTACCATAAATTTAGTTTATTGGTGTTTTTTTTGTGGGTGGGCAATCTTTCTTAAAAAAAATTTTAATTCATTTTAATTTCATCTAATAAGAAGTTTTTGTTTTAATTTTTTGTTTTCAAATAAACTTTTTTATTAGCATCGTCCTATAAATGCATCACATCAAATAGAACAATTAATTGATGAGAAATGCCGTATATTGAATAAAACTGGAACACCAAAGGGTAGTGCATTACATTTGGCGAATTGGATGAAAGGTCAACTGGACAAACAACAAGAACAAGCTAGATTAGCTGCCGCTACTGTTGCAGCTGAATCGGCGGATTCCCTAGAAAATTCTGAAAATTCTGAAGATGAATACGTTTCAGAACAAATGAATGATGAAGAAGAACGTATTACGTTTTGGACACGCGAACAACTTGAAAAGCGTACAAAAGAACTAAATTTAGCAAAAGAAAACGGAAATCTTAAAATTCTTTCTGGTAAACGTTTAAGTGGTGTTGAAGAAGTTGGTTTCAGTGAAACTGAAGATGATTTGAAAAGTCCATCCCGAAGTACAACATCTGATAGTCAGGTAAAAACAAAATTTAGAAAAAAGCATCATTTTAGTTGATATTCATATTTGCTAGTGGAATTTTTTTTTAGTTATATGAATTAGGGTCCATGCGGAATAAGGGTGTTCTACGTCAGCGGTAATTTTCAGAGGTAAACTGTTAAAATAGATAAACCGCAGATTACGTCGATCACCAATTTCAAACGATCATCCAAAAAGCTGTCGGGTCATAAAAAAAAGCGAACTTAGGCAGCGAGATGAAAATAATATAATGAAAATAACAACCATTCCCATTTAGTCATGAAGTTGAGAAACTTTCTATATCTCTCGTGTTAATTTTTCTTCCGATCTCGTTGCATAGTTTTGTATAGAAGCAAGGGAAGCAAAATCTCTAGTTATTAAAAGAATCTCTATGGGCGAAAATATACAAAGCGATTTGCACGTATTGAAATATACTGCTCATCGTGGCCACACATGTTAGCATGCTGAGATACCACTTTATACGATTATAAGAAAACTCAAATTTGTTTGATATATGTGCGACCCATGAAAGAAAACAAAGAAAACATCCTGAGAAATAATCATTCATGAAATAGCAATGTTCTCGCTTCGAGTCCAAAAAATTATGAATTTGAATATATATGTATATATGTGTGCATTCGATTGCTATGTGGCTTGGTTCACTTTAGTGCTTCAAGACAGAAAAGTGTAGCAAAAAACAGTTTTTGCATACACGTAATATCCGCGTGTGTCTCAGAGATATGAGTTTTAACGATATTTTGGAAAGGCTTTCGGATATTTGTGTGGAATTGGTGTAGCGTTTACTATTGATACAAAAAATTTGCAATTATTGCTGGCATAAAGCGCACACTTCGCTTGGGCTTTTAAGTCTTAATAATTCCTGGTAATTTTTTTTTTCTTATTTGTATTTTTCATGTTTTAATACTAAACTACATCACACACATAAATATGTATGAATATGTATATGAATTTATTACAATATATCAGATCACAGTCCGTTCAAGTCCTATTGTTGATAAATTATCAGTATGTCATCATTGTCATAAAAATTGTAAACAAAAGTTATTGCCATCTCCTTCGCTATTAAGTAATTCACTTAAAGTTCAACATAGTCAAGCAACATCACCAAATCGTTTTTGTCAGTTATTTAATCCATCAGTAATAAAATCGAGTTCATCTTCAGCTGGACATTTAAACTCTTACACTTCATCAAAAGATATTCATAATGCTAGTAAATCAGCAATTGTTAAGAAATCATCATCATCAACAAGAACAACACCATCATCAATAATATCACCAACATTAATAGAAAATGCAATCAACAATTGTTGTAATAACGCTGATTATAAAAAACAATATGATCAATGCCAAATAATTAATATAAATAATTTAAACAATAATAATAATTTGAATTTAGTTTGTAATTCACCAACAACCAATAAGTTATTAAATGGTAATTTATCTAGTAGTAGTGATGATGGTCATGAAACAACAATGACAGATACAACCAAAATTATATACAGTACACAATCAACGACGACTACTACCCCATCATTAAAACAATCAAAAAAATTACAACAATATGAAACATCTCCAACGAAACAATTTATACAATGTAATTGCAAATGTAATCCAGAAGATTTTCAACAATTAAGTCCAGATGAAATGAAATTCGAAACATGTAAATTAATTGAAGATGTTACAACAATTTCATCTACAACATCATTAACACCAACAAGAAGAAGAAACGAAATTTTTAATAAGAACTCACATGGAAATTGTAAATGTTTATGTAAGAATAATGATGAAGATCAGCAATACCAATTAAATAATTTAGATGATAATATCAAGTTGCAAGAAGATTTATCATTAGCCTTAATCGGTTTAGCACAATTTAATCCAGCTATGAAAATAATCAATTCGGACGGATTTGTACCGACAATATCAGTTGTGCCGCCAAGTCCGGATGCAATTTTATCGAAAACAATAACAAACATATGGGATAATACATTAACACCAGTATTACCATCGGATCGAACAACAGTGATAATAAATTCTTCACCAAAATTGATGACAATCAATAATATTCCACGACAAGCTATTATTGAAAATATACCAGAAGATTCACCAGATGATTCACCGCAGGACGATGACCCACCGTATCGTTCTTTGAATACACAAATAACGACGAGTCTAAAACGTTACGGAACCTTATCAAGCTTAGAAAAATTTCCATCGGAAGAAGAAGAACTCGAAGGAAACGATTGTTCATCGGGTGGTGATGAAATTGATCGTATTGGCGGAGATGATATTGACAACAATGGTGAAAATAATGACAAGAATTACGATGATAATGATGATGATATTGAAGTAATAACCAGAGAAGTGTTTACGCATAATCAACAACAGGCTACATTAAGAAATTGGACAGCACGTGCTGGTTCTTATGTTGTTGAAAAAATGTCATTTTTCGAAGAATCGCGTGCATTTATTGATAAATATTTAGGACGTTGGAATCAGGAACAATGTGTTGAAGGTAGTCAAGGAGATGAACTGGATGAATGTACATCGGGTGCTACATCAGGCGAGGAAATTTGGGGTACACCAACAAGTGGTGGTGGTAATGATGATGATATGCAAATGATCAATTCAGATCATAGTCCCTCTGTAACTTACATTTATGTGATTTAATATTTTATTATTTCTTAATTTTTTTTTCTATAATTTTACAGTCACCAACAAAATCTAGTTCTTCTTTAAATGGGGATGACGATACGGAATTAATGATGGATGAACTTTTAATGGCACCACCAATGACTGCCAGTACAATTCGAGGATTGTTACCACGGTAAGGGATTTGGTAGAATTTTTTAAATTACGGGTTAATAAAGATTTTTTTTTTAGTATTAGATTTAAAACTAATTTTATTTTGGGTTTTAGCGCAGCGATACTAAAAAAAATTTTTTTTTTTTAGAAAAGAAATTGTTTATAAACTCACATGATAAACAATAGTTGTAGGGATGATTTCTTTTTAAGCACACTCATTTTGTCTGAAGCGGCAAAAATTGAATTAAACATTCGTAGCCAAATTTCATAAATACAGGGATATATCAAGTTGATATAAAATATCTGGTATGATATATCACCTAACTTTCTAATTTATTATAACTTAACTTTGTACCAAATGCAAGCAAAATAGGGATAGTCGTTCTTAAGTTATCATGCCATTAAAAAGATATCCACTTTTCCAATTTCCACTGAAAATTTAATAAATTTTTTTCTGTACTAGTACTCTTTATAATCAGATTACGGATAGTATGTGCGGCACACCAAATTTGAATTAAATTGGATTTTAATACGTTAGAAACTTTGTGGCTTTTAGGGTAGTCAATAGAGCCATTCTTGGATACTTTTAACTTTCGGAACAGCCCTTCTGCCAATTATCCTTGCATTGATGAGAACAAATGGTCTTCTTTTTGGAGAATAAGCCGCAGGTAGGAGAAGTTAAAAGGCCAAGCTGGACATCGCCAGGACTCTTACGTTTCAACTTGCCCTTATTTTTATTGTGTATCTTGATAAATTTCTGCCGTTATCGTTCCGTCAAGTTTTTGGGGCTAGTAATATGTTAGACGCTTCCTTCCATATATCACCTAACACGGAGCAGTACTTTACGGCCATGAATATTTGATTTTGCAGTGTTTATTGCTGGTTGTCCAAGTTTCATTTAGGATTGTCGTACAATATCCCCTTTTTATGGTCCATTTCTTTACTTACAACTTAACAAAGAAAAGACGATATTCTACGGTATGATTTTGTTTTTCTTCATTACGCTTTTATGCTCACCCTATAAACGCTTATAAATGACTGAAAATTGTATGTCATTCAAACGTTAATATTATAGCTGAGAATTGCCAAATTGGTGATAAAATTAATGGTTTTAAAAATAATTTTGATAAATAATATTTTGTATGCTAATCGTCGTTCATAAAATGTACACGGAATACATACCAAATAATCATCCCTATAAATATTGGTTACCAAGTATGGAACATCCTGTATAAATTCTTTATAGTTATAGTCATAATCATATTAGTAAAAACAAAAATAAAATTATTTTAGCAATTACAAAAATTCATAATTCCCTCTCGTAGGCGACGATTAGAACCGTTATTTGAAGAGGAAACTGAAAGTGATGAAGAAAAAGCTCTTTCTGACAATGATGTAATGAAAAAGGTAGGTTAATTGTTGCATGTCCGGCATCCTTTGTCAAATAATCCTTAATTATCAGCTTACAAATTTCAATCATTTTCCACCACAAAAATCATTCATTTATATATTTTTAATTAGAAAACGATCACTCTAAAATTGAGTTAATAAGGTTTTTATTTGAAAATCCTTCGAAAAACATCAAAGTAAAATTTAAACAAAAAAATTTAAATCATGAAAATCATCATCCGCCAACCATTTGTGTTTTTTTCTTTCTTTTTTTTTATCTTTTTAGAAAATTATAGTGAAAGTAGTCCAATTGTAGGCTCTGTTAAAATGTCGTCCAGTTACTAAAAAAACTAAAAAAATACACTGTAATTTAAAAACAAAAAATATATATATATATGTATACATATATATAAACACAAACCATAGAGCTATAATTCCAGAATTGATTAGTTGAATTCTATTCCAAAAAATTGGTAGGGGGAAACATCGGCAAATGGCCGCGATTTAGAGGATTCAATTGGAAAATTATACGACGAGATGATGACCATAAAAAGGATTCAGATTCCAATAGCAACAACAAAAATCGATATGATAACATCATCAATAACATATATCGAACCGATACCAATACCACCCACGATGCCGACATCACAAACAAGATCAACAACAGTGACCTCGTCACCAATAGGAGAAATTTCTGTACTGCCAAAAGTAACAACAATAGCCAAAACGATATCATCGATGACAGGAATTACAGGAACTACAACGAATATAGTGAGACGAGCCAAATTCTCACCGCCTCCACCTCCGCCAAGGCGTCTACTTCTAACCCAATCCGAACTAACGACTATCCAGCAGGTACAGGCACGGAAAGACGAACAGGTACTGTTATTAAAATACAAACAAAGCAATAACTATTGAATATTACGTTTTTCAAATGTTTTTATAAAGGCGGTAGAAATATCTGGAAATATTGCTGACATTTGTTGTTCGCTGGGTGTTCAAAATTCGATCAAACCCATCAATCTAATAAACAATCGAAAAGCGGGTGCAAACAATATAGAAAACTCTGTCGAAAATACCGAAGCTGTCGTGGACAGACAATCAATTCCAATGCGAACAAAATCACACAAAATAATATTGCCCTTATGTCAATCAGCAACATTCTTAACGACGACAACAACAGTAACAACAATGAAAGCATCTACAACAACAGTGACTTCGGTGATGACAATAGCGATGCCGATAAAAACAACAATGACGACGACGACAACAACAACAGCTACAGCAACATCAGGAGGTACACTCTCGGTGAGCCCATTACGAACGGGTGCTGTGCCTGGTTCAGGTCTCAGTCCACGTCTGGAAATGCGTTTGGCTCTAAATCACGATATAATGGGCGACGAAGATTTAATAAGTTACGATCCTGGACCAGATCTCACTACCATTCTAGGGTACAATTTTTTCATATTATCGGTGTATAGCATATTAATATTGAAATATTTTAGACACGACCTCTCTACCTTCCATCGGTTGACCGGCCGGGATTTGTTGAGCAGATCGGCGAATCGGATACAACCAAAAGAGCCCGTCATATCATACTCACAACAGCGAAATTCAAAAATGGATACACCGACGTTAAACCGAAAACGTCAACAACAACAACTTCAACAGCAACAACAACAAAATCGAAATATATGGAACAATTCTGCATATGTGGATCAAATCGTCGACGGAGACATAAACGACGAAAATTACAGAAACAACAACAACAGCAGCGGAGAGACAAAGTTAGGCGATCTGGAGCTCTTAGCGAAACGCGAGAAGATATATTGCACGTCTCGATTGAAGAGTGGCTCACCAGCGAAAGCGATGATGACGACGATAACAACAACACCAAGTCAAATGACTCCAATGATGAAGAATACTTCTTCGATGGGCTTGGGAATAGACACAATGAGTGTGTGTAGTAGTAGTGGCAGCAGTAGAGGTCGTATTAAATATGAACATGATGGTATTTTACCATTGAGTGATAATAAAGCTACCGATTCTAGGAGAAGTAGATTGTTAGTATTTTAAGGCTCAAAAAAATTGTTTTGATTAAATTTAAATATTTTCAGTTTTAATTTCTTGACACGACGAAACTCAGAAAATCAACTGACTCAGATCTTTAGAAATTCATTAGATGGCTCTAATGCAAGCAGCCCACGGGATAGAAGAATTTTTTCACCGCGAAAGGATAATGTAAGTGGGGTTTGATTATTTACCTAAAACTTAAAGCAAAACATAATTATAATTTTATTTTTTAATTGTTTGCCTATTAAATATTCGGAACTTTTTCTGCACAGGTCCCAAAATATTTTGCCTAACTTCGTTGGTAACTTTTGTGCAACTCGAGGTCCATAACCGCGAAAATGTCTATAGTACTTTTGCTGCCTATCCTTCCAGCCCAATATCTTTCAATGGGACGAAGTAGTAGAATATTAGATGGATTCATATTTTTTCATTGAAGATGATTTGGTTAGCCTCATACCACTTTTACGTTGCTCCCACATAATGAGTAGTAACCAAATTTGTTCAAAATTGTCAAATATTGCACTTTTATTGTGTGATCTTTTGAAGGGTAATAAAATTTTCTGAAACCAACCTTTCATATCTAAAACTTTGTTTAAAGTTACTTAATAGTTAAATTGACAAATTCAATTGACAACAGTAACAAATTAGTTGCCGTACTAGCCCAAATTTGTGAATCACAATTAATTTTTCTGCATCAAATGTATTTTCCTTATTGTTTAGATTATAAAAATGTGGTCCTGATAGTGTCAGAAAATCATATTAAAAGTAAGAGTAATAGTAATTAAGCATATCATCAGCGGAGGCTGACGGCGACAGGAACGGAATGCGATTCTTCACTTTTTGACATTTAAACAATTCTTTGTCAATACATTTTGTGTTTGATTGTAAATAAAAGTGTATGAGAAAAATAGTAAAATATGGATTTTGAGTTCTATGTCATGGTTTTATTGAATCAACAAAACAACGTTTAAAAAAGGAAACCATGAAGTTGGGCTGTTTGACCCATAAATAGGGAAAGAAATCATCTTGGATTCTTCAACGTGTATTTTCTTGGTTGTTGCCACTTTATATATTCCATTTGAAATTTATCGCGGAGATGCGTTCATTATGCCCTATGGTAGGTGTTACCAGAGGGTATATTAGTTTTGTAAACCAAGTGTATAAGGCATAGAATTAATCATCGTAGAAAAATTTCAAGGGTATGGTTTTGCAGGGAATCAAAAGTTTTATCGATTTATGCATGTCCGTCCGTCCGTCCGTCTGTGGACAATATAACTCAAAAACGCGTTGTCCGATTTTGTTGAAATTTAGAATGTGAGTTGGATATTCCTTAACTGGGTTTGGTATTGTATTTCAGCAAAATCGACCGAAGGGCAGGGAAGTTATTAAGCAAAAACCAGGGTGATAGAAAGTTTTGTTGTTTTTTTATATAGTTTTTCGGATTTAACTGGAAAATTTGTAAATCAATTTTGTTTAAATTAATTTTATTGGTTAAATACGTAAATAGACGATGTTCAATTTCAGCAAAATCGGTCCAAGGATAGTGGAGAACGAAATAATCCTAGGAGAAAATAAGTCTGTCCATAAAGTTTTTTTGATGTACTTTAAAAATTAATATACTCATTTAAATAAAATTTGCAGATTGGATTTATGCTATTAGGGTCTAGGTTACCTGCAAATTAGAGGAAATTTTGAAAAGAGGAAACAAAGTTAGGAAGAAAAAACCTTGAAATAATGTTAGTTTTGACAGTTTTTCTGTCTCATTTCTATCATAAAAAAAACATATAGTAATTTAAAATCGATTTTTTATCGATTTTAAATTACTATATGTTTTTTTAATGTCTGGAGGATCTGAAAATTATTTTCGTTTATTTATTGTATCCCAGATATAATTACAAACTTACTAGGATTATTCATGCTTTTGGCTATGGCATCCAAATTTGGTCTTTGTGTTTTTGGTTATTATAATATTTAAATCAAACTCAATTTATATATCCATTAATTAATTCTATTTTTATTGTCCCGGTCAACTCGAACATCTAGAACATATATTTTGTTTCAACTGTTTTCATAGCAACCCATATCCCAGTATACGTTGCTTAATTTTTTTCAACATGAAATTAATCCAAAAATATTATCTCCTTGTGTTCTATACTATTTAAATTTCTTTATTTATTTATTTATTTAAATATTTACCAACTAATATATCGTATATAGGTTCAAAGTAAGTTAATCGGAATTTTTATTTTGACTATCGTCGATATTTTTGTTTAAGTTCATTTTTTTCCATACGCCTTCAACTTTTTTTTAATGAACTATATTTCTTCTCTTAAGTTGACCAGTTTCATCATTGACTACTTGAAGATTTCCTCCTTTCTTACTATAACAGTATGCGGAACTGAATTTGCAGTTAATTTGTTAATTTTTGCCAGCTTTTTAACGTATACTCTATAGCCCGGAATGTACTCAGTATCAATAGCCTTACGTTTTTATCAGCATACTCTTTTCCTTTTTGTTTTTCAAATTTACCTTTATCTGTAATTTCTCCATTGTAACAACTATTGCCATTGTTCAATAAAAAATGTATTTTATCACGAAATTCTGCCCTGAAAAAGAATTCTGATAGTGTTTCACCAGTAAACGTACGGGGTGTGCTATTTTACGTCTTTAAATATTTCAATTCTCTTTTCCAATTCTTTTTCATACTCGGTCTGACTTTTGACCTTTTCAAAATATCTCTGTTTTGCCGTTCTACTTCCCCATTTGTTGGGGCCAATACGCAATAGTATTGTATAATGTTATATTATTTTCTTTACAGTGTTTTTTAAACTCATTACAGTTGAATTGCTTGCCATTGTCAGCAGTAATCGGGATCGGAAAAGCTAAACGAGGGAATATTTCTCTAAGAACATTAATTGTATTTTCAGTCGTAATGTTTCTCCTTATTTTAACTTCTTTGTATCGACTGAAATAATCCACTACTACAAAAATATAATCTCCACTAGATAAAGGTCCCATGAAGTCCATAGCCACATCAATCCATGACTGTGCTGGTAATTCTCTTTTTTTCACTTAAGAAATGCTTATTACAAGCAATGCAAGACATCATTCAACAACACATCGAATGAACGATGAATGGAATGTACATATATGCTATCAAAGACATAAACCAGCAAAAAGGCAAGCAAAACTCCTAACAGTCCCCACCCAACATAATCAACATGAGCAGACCGCACTAGGTCCCTTGGCAAGAGCTCCTAAAAGCTCATTGCAATAGATCAAAGTAGCTCACACATGCCACCCAGAATTTACATTTTCTCTATATCGGCCGGACCACTATGGATTTTTCCCGATAATGTCATCAAATATTCATTTCAATTCTCCTATTATAAATGAACATTCCAAGTTTCATGAAAATGTGACTAGTATTGGGCGAATTATTAAGGTGTTTTTGTTTTGCATTCCCGTAACCCCCACAGAGGGGAGTCGCATTCTATCTTTTCAGTTGGTGTTGCCGACAAGAAGACTTAGTCTATACTCAGTTGAAAATAAATCAACTATAGTTTTAGTAATTTTTATATTTATTCAAGGAGGCCTTTTTAATATAATTTCTTTTAAGAAGGCTGTGAAATTTAATGTTTTTAGTATAATAAATTTTCATTTGTTAGTCTTTATTCAACCTTTTAAAAATCATATTGTACTTTATCGGGAAAATAAATATTTGAAAATAAAATATCTATCTCCAATTCTATTTCACATACAATTGTGGTCCTTCGAGTCTACATTATTGTCGCGCGGTACGCATAGTCCAGAAAAAAGAGAAAAGAATACAAATATTAAAAAAAAAATTTTAATAAAAAATTCTTACAAACAATGTTATCAAAATTGATGATAAAAAATATGGAAGAATCGGACTTATCAATTCTTCAAGCGGTGTATTATGTTCTGTTTAAAAGTGAAGCAAACAGAAGTGAAATGGAAGAGAAAATTTTGCAATTTAAAGGGTTTGAATTTGATAAAGATTCAGAAGAATACGAAACAAAAGCGAAGCACTTATTGAAATTAAATAAAGAGAATCTAGAGTCGATTTCTTTCATTTTTGAATTGCCTACGGAAGGACTAAAAGCAACATTAATAACTAACATAATGTCATTTTTCTCGAAATCTGATGTAGGAATTGAAAATGGAGGCTCAAAAAAAGATTCGAATGAAGCAAATAAAGAAACAGTGAGTACAAACTTTAGAAATAGCAGAGGCTTAGAAAGTTCCATAAGTGTTAAAAGTTCGATAAGTGCAAAAAGTTCCGAAATAAAAAGGAAACAATTAGAAGCTCTTGAAGTTGACAAGAAAAAAATTGAGGTACAAGCCGAACTAAATCGATTACAACATGAGAAAAAGCTTTTGGAAATTCAAGAAGAAATTGAAAAATGCGGTATTGATGAAAATGAAGAAAATGATAACGATTCAATAAATTTTAATGACAAGGTATCCGATTGGATAGCTAGATCAAAGAAAGAAAATTTGCCTGCTCATCATTCCGAAACAAAACAAATGGACATAATACTTGCAAGACAAACTTTCAATAACGCATTACCTACATTCAGTGGCAATTCTAAAGAATGGCCTGCGTTCATTGCAAAGTTTAGCAAAACGAATGAATTATGTCGATTTAGTGACGACGAAAATGTTGAACGATTAAATAAAGCTCTGCGAGGAAAAGCAAGAGATGCAGTTTTACATATGCTGCAGATGTCCTCCGACTACAAAACAATTATAAAAATTCTGCAAAGAAATTTTGGAAGAGCAGAACAAATTTTGACCGAAATGACCAGTGAAATTAAAGACGTGAGTGAAGTGACAAGCGAAGAAAGTTTCATGAGATTATGTAACTCCACAATAAATTTAGTGGTTTCGGCAGAAAGTGTAAATAGCCTGCAATTTTTGAGCAATCCAATGTTAATAAGTGAATTGGTAAGGAAATTGCCTAATTTTCTCCGAATCAAATGGGGAGAATATAGTTTACACAAATATGTAACTATGAAAACGTTTAGTGAGTGGTTGTTTGAACAAAGTGAAATTATCACTGCAATTGGTTATCAAAGCGACATCCAAGGAACAAATGTTTTTAACAAAAACACTAAAGATGAAAATCCTAAACAAAAGTGGTGTAAATTGTGTAATAAAAAAGATCACAGCGAGTTAATTGACTGTGAGAATTTTAAGAAAATGGACACAAAGAAAAGGTGGTCAATTGCGACTGATAATAAAGTTTGCTTTTGTTGTTTGAAACTGCATCGAGGACGCATTTGCAAGAAGGAAATGTGCGGAATAGATGGGTGTATTAGAACACATCACAAATTGTTGCACAAATACGAATCAAATTCAGATCCATCACCAACATCTCAAATTAATTATGGTATCCAAAAAGAAAAACGAATAATTTTAAAAATTGCTCCAGTAAAACTTCGGGGACCCAAAGCAGAAATTGATGTTTTAGCACTTCTAGATGATGGTTCTACAACAAGAATAATTAAAAAATCAGTTGCAGATTATCTTGGGCTCGACGGTGAAATTTCGCCTTTCCATTATCATTTGGCCGGTGCAGTTTCGATAATTGATAATGAATCTACCATTGTTACTGTTGACGTCGCTAAGTATTCAAAGGGTTCCAAATTTCACAAAATTTCATCTGTAAGAACTGTGCAAGATTTAAATATTTCACAACAAATTTCAAATGAAATGGCAAAATACCCTTATATAACTGAAGACTACATTAATAAAATTAATAATAACAAAGTAATGATATTAATTGGGCAAGATAATGCTCATTTACTGGCTGTTAAGGAATCATTTCAAGTGGAAAATAATGGACCAAGGATAACGAGGTCGAAACTTGGATGGGTTCTTCATGGTGTTATTAATGAAAAGACAAACGATCAACCAGAAGGAATAATAAATGTTTGCTGTGAACATCAAGATGATATGCTTCATGAACTTGTGAAATATCATATGAGCGTAGAAGCTGTTGGTGTTGAAACAACAAAAATCGAACTTCAAAAATCCGAAGATGAAAGAATCGCTACAAAAATTGCAGAAGAGTCTATCAAATTTCAAAACAAACATTACGTGATGGCTCTACCATACAAATTAAAGTTTACAAAAACTCCTGACAGTTACAATAACGCGGTAAGGAGATTGTGGTGTACTGAGCAGAAAATAATAAAGCTAAAAAAAGTTGAACAATACTCGCAGCAAATTCAAGATTATGTTTCGAAAGGATATGCAAGAAAAATAACCTTGGACGATATGCCTGAAGCATCACGAAGAAAGCTGTGGTTTCTACCTCATTTTCCCATAATAAATCTAAATAAACCTGGAAAACTGCGAATGGTTTTTGACGCAGCAGCAAAAGTTAATGGGAAAAATTTAAATGACTGTCTAATTGCTGGGCCAGATTTACTAACCTCATTACCTGGTGTATTAATGAGGTTTAGAAAAGGTGCTATTGCATTTGTAGGAGACATAAAAGAGATGTTTCATCAAATTAAGATAAATGAAGAAGATTGTTGGTCACAATGCTTCTTATGGCGAGATATGTGCCGTAAAAAAGTACCTGATATTTACCAGATAGTGTCAATGATTTTTGGCGCAAATTCTTCACCATTCATGGCGAGTTTCGCAAAAAATTATAATGCAAATAAATTTATGAAACAATATCCCAGAGCATGCCAAGAAATATTAAGACAATTTTATGTAGACGATTACTTGAGTTCGGCAAAGACTGAAGAAGAAGCTTTAGAATTAGTAAAAGATGTAATCAAAGTCAACCAAAATGGTGGTTTTGAATTAAGAAATTTCATATCAAATTCAAACTGAATATTAACATCATTGGAAAACGCATCTTTCAAAGAAAATATAAATTTGAACTTATCAGATGACACACAAAAGGTATTGGGAATGTATTGGAATCCAGAAAGCGATACTTTCACTTTCCCAATAAAATTCACGAAATTAAATGAAGAAATTGTAAAAGGCAACAAAATTCCAACAAAACGGGAAGCTCTTAGTGTAGTCATGTCTCTATTTGATCCACTTGGTATAGTAAGTCCAATAACAGTAATGGGAAAAATTATACTACAACATGTATGGAAACTCGGAATTGGTTGGGATGACGAAATCGATTCAGATCTGTATATGAAATGGAAAAGTTGGGTAAATGATCTTCATAATCTCAGTAACCTGAAAATTCCGAGACATTTCTGTGTAAAGGAATGGGATGCAATAGAACTTCATATCTTCAGTGATGCATCCGAAGAGGCTTATTGTGCGGCAGCATATCTCCGTTTCATTAATGCAAACAAAGAATACATCGAAATGAAGCTAATAATGGCAAAAACAAGAGTAGCTCCTATCAAGTCACTGACGATTCCTAAATTAGAATTACAAGCAACTGTACTGGCAGTACGTTTAGCAAAATTTATAAAAAATGAAATAGATTTACCAATATCACAGTTGTATTATTGGACAGACTCCTAGACTGTTTTATGTTGGATAACAACAAAGAAAAAACTATCATCATTTATAGCAGCAAGAAAAGGCGAAATGCGAGAGCATTCAAATACGAATAGTTGGTGTTGGATATCGACAAAACATAATATAGCGGACTGGGCAACAAGGTCAACCAGAAAGCAACAACTGGAAAGTGACAACGATTGGTTTGTGGGGCCTCAATTTTTAAAACAACACATAGATAATTGCCCTATAGAAAAGTACTTATTGCAAGAAAAAATGGAAATAGACGACCAGGATACAACTTTTTGTAACGCATTAACGATTACACAAACCGAAGAACTTTATTTACCGGATGTCAATCGATTTTCGTCCTGGCTTCGTTTAATACGTACTACAGCATGGATGTGTCGTTTTTTGCATAACTGCAAAAATGTTGAAAAAACTACATATGAAGTTCGGCCAACAGAATTCGCAGAAGCAGAAAATCATTGGTATAGGTATCAACAAAGGTTAGATTTTGCTCCAGACATACAAAATCTGGAAAACAAACGATGTATAAAAAATATTAAATTAAAGCAATTATCACCAGTATTGGAGGATGGTATATTGCGGCTGCAAGGTAGAATTAATAATTCCAATTTAGGTGATTATACGAAAAAACCAATAATATTAAATGGAAAAGGTCGGTTTGTGGAACTTTTAGTTCAACATTATCACAAAAAATTTAATCATCAAGGGGCAGAAACAATTCTAAATGAAATCCGACAAAAGTATTGGATTTTTCGACTACGAAATCTAGTAAAAAAGGTTTCACGCAGTTGTCAATTTTGTATAATTTCAAAAGCTAAACCAGAGTGTCCGGAAATGGGTCAACTTCCCGAATTGCGGCTTCATGCTTCGCAAAGGCCATTTACCAACGTAGGCGTTGATTATTTTGGGCCATACGAAATTACCATAGGAAGACGTCGGGAAAAGAGATATGGAGTTTTATTCACTTGCATGAATATAAGAGCTATACACATTGAATTGGCGGCATCCGTATCTACTGATTCAGCCATTCTTGCGTTAAGACGAATGATAGCTAGAAGAGGTCAACCGAAATCGATATTTTGAGATAATGCAACTAATTTTCGTGGAGCGAATAAAGAGCTAAAAAATGCTTTAACTGAATTAAATGAAAATGATTTTGAAGAAGTTCTGAACACATTGCTAATAGAAGTGGAATATATGGTAAACAGCAGACCGTTGACATTTGTGTCGTCAGATCCAGACGATTTAGAAAGCATTACTCCAAATCATTTCTTAATCGGAGCCGATAACAACATCTCCAAAATGGGCATATTTGATCAAAACGATGAAACTACCAAAAAGCAGTGGCGATTATCTCAAAGACTTGCAGAAATGTACTGGAAAAGATGGCAAAAGGAATATATTCCAACATTGGTTAAACGCAGTAAATGGTATAAAAGTAAGGAAAATATTAAAAAGGCAGACATTGTATTATTAACGGGTGAGAAAACTTCAAGAGGAACCTGGCCCGTTGGACTGATAACAAAGTGTTTACCTGGACAAGATAATATCGTTCGAGTTGTGGAAATTAAAACAGCGCAAGGATATTATATAAGATCAGTGCATAGATTGGCTAAAATTGCGGACTGTGGTGTGGAAACATATTCGCACACCGGGGAGGAGAATGTTGCCGACAAGAATACTTAGTCTATACTCAGTTGAAAATAAATCAACTATAGTTTTAGTAATGTTTATATTTATTCAAGGAGGGCTTTTTAATATAATTTCTTTTAAGAAGGCTGTGAAATTTAATGTTTTTAGTATAATAAATTTTCATTTGTTAGTCTTTATTCAATCTTTTAAAAATCATATTGTACTTTATCGGGAAAATAAATATTTGAAAATAAAATATCTATCTCCAATTCTATTTCACATACAGTTGGCCTATCCAGAATGTATGCACTAAGCTTTAAGAAAATTCGCCCATTATTGAGTGAATTATTGCAGTTTTTCTATTTCAGCCCCCCGCAACCCCCATCCAGGGGAGATATTTTATCTTTTCTGCTTGCTCACCCCAAATGTACATTCCAAGTTTCATTAAAATCCGCCGGTTATTGACCGAATTATTAAGGTTTTTTTATATCACACCCCCGCAACTCTCATGGAGGGGAGACGCATTCTGTCTTTTCACTTGGCCTATCCAGAATGTACACACCAAGTTTAAAGAAAATCTGCCTATTATTGAGTGAATTATTGAAGTTTTTCTTTTTTAGCCCTCCACAAGACTTATTTTGTTTTTTCAGTTGGTCTATCCCAAACGTACGTTGGAAGTTTCATTAAAACCCGACTATTATTAACCGAATTAGGGAAGTTTCTATATTTCCACCACAACATTTTTTAAAAAAAGTTTTGCGCATTAGTGTTGCCAGATGTAAATTCCGTTGAAAAGTTAATATATTCTGATTTCGATCTTAGTACACAAACTGTGCAAACCTCATCAAAATTGGACGAGCAGTTTCGGTTTTACAACTAGTGCAAAAATAGGCTATATTTGGACAAAATGTATTTTTAGACAGTGTTGCCATAGTTGAATATGGCCCAAAAACTAATCGGATCTAAGTTGGAGTCATATACATGAACTGTGTAAATTTTATCGAAATTGGCCCAACAGTTTAGTCTGAACCGTGCGGACAAAATTTTGTAGTTTTTAGACAAAAAAAGCGTTACCAAATAGTGTTGCCATATATTAATTTCGGCCAAAATCTAACACCATCTGGCATTTGATGCAACACCAAAATGGTGAAAGTTTCATGGAAATCAGATTTTATTAACGATTTAAAAAAGCGGACGTACGGACGGACGGACGGACGGACATGGGGCTAATTATTTTTGACGAAACGGATTTTGCACTTATTTTCATCTTCCTAGCCCTTCTAGATCAAAAGTTAGGTTTTCGCACGATTATAGTACTTTCCTATAAACATTCGTTTATCGGGAAAGTAAAAATATACGAGGAGAATTCGTTCTTATTTTTACATTTAGTTCTTAAGCTTTGGTTTTTGTACTGGATAAGGAATTTAAGCTTTGAATTCATTCATCTTATGAATGCCGTGGATGGGTATTTGGTTGTTGGTTTTTATGCCCTATGGTAGGTACTACCAGAGCACGCAGCAACTTTTGCATCAGGGTTTTTTTGATTGTAGCTGCAAAAGTTGCGAGTCTTGTTCACACATGGAGGCAAAAGTGGCGCGCAATCTGAAGTTTTTATGCTGCTGCAACCTAAAATGCTGCATCTTAAAAGAAAAGTTGCAGTTCACATGTGCAGCTTTTATTGCTTGCAACTTCCTCGCAGTTTTTTCGTGTATGTGTGTGTTAAACATTTGACGTCTTGTTTTAATTTTAACATTTAATTAATGCAATAAAATATGTTTTACGGCGAGAATGAACAACCTGTAGCATGTTTAACACTTATTTTATTGAGAAGAGAAAAATGACGGCGTAAAAAATAAAAGAAAATGCTGGATACAAAAAATGGATAAAATAACGTGAACAGTACGGATTTGTTCATAATTTATTACGTGAATTACTTGTTATTTTTTAAACATTTTTATAATTATCAGCATCTGATTTTGATTATCTTTTGGAAAAACCAAGTCCCATAATAAAAAAAAGGATATTCTCAGGTGAATTTCATTACATTTTAAAAACTTTTCAGAAACAATAATACTAAATTGTCAAAAAACTTCCATGCAACATGCAGCAAAAGTTTCAATCATTTCAATATTTTTTGTTGCATATGCAACTTTGTTTTTTGCTATTTACACGTTGAAACTTGCCAGGTTGCGCGCAATATAAAAATCTAGTCATCCAGCAACTTTGTGAATTGCAATGCTATTCACACTATGCATCACTCGAGTTTCGCATCTTTTTATGCTGCGTTGCAACAAAAGTTGCAGTGTGTGATCTTAGCTTTAAGCTAACACAACTTAACTGAATGGATACTCGCCGTCGGTCCCACTTCCTCCTTAATTTTACGAGCAGTTTCCACAGAATTCGATGCTCCCCGTAAAATGGCCCTATGTTCTCGTTCGGTAGTTGCTTTGCACGTGCGTCCTTTTCGATTTTTTCCGTAATTTTCTTTGTTTTTGATAAGATTATTTATAGTCCAAGGATCTCGACCAATTCGCATAGCAATATCGCGATTGGAATAATTTTTTTCTTTCAATGAAGTGATTTTTCCAACTTCCGTTTCGGTTAGTGATTTTCCATGCCCCATTTCTTTCCAGGTGGTATAAAAACTTCACTAAGGTAAAGCAGACAAGTAACACACTTGTTTTTTAACGATTAATTGTTTTTAGAAGACCACCGCTCCCCTTGCAAGCTTGAAGTAAACTGATGGCACTAATCAAGTGTCTCGGTGCATGGTCTCAAGCATGGGTTTTTCCCACATCTGGATCATCAGGTAGAATAGAATAATGGGCAACTAATATTACGGAAAAAGTGTCTAAGAATTTGCACCATTATGTCATAAATGACGTTAGAAATAAGAGTGTTGCTAATCAAGTGTCTGGGAGTGTATGTCACAATTAATTTTTTATTTTATTTTATTTTTTATTTTCATTCTCTGAAGTCGTGCTGATATGATGGTATTTATTGACTTATTCATAATACCTAGTAATGGTTTATGATTTGGCATCACCGTAACTGTTTTTCCATAAATAAAGTTATGAAATTTTTTACACGCAAAGACTATTGCCAACATTTCTTTTTCTTTTTGCGCATAATTTTGTTCCGTTTCCGATAAACTACGCGATGCAAAACAAATTGGTTTTCCTTCTTGCAATATTGCGGATCCTACACTATCCTTTGATGCATCCATCTACAGTGTCTCAAAGTAATAATGGAACAAGCTGAAAATAATTATATTCAAAGTGTTTTTAGCCAGAGATAATATATTAGAAAATCGGTTTTATTTTTTTTTTAAACTTTTATCAATATGCAACTAAAAAATAAAAAGCAATAATTCAAAATCTGCTATTTAAAGAAAAATAAAATAAAATATGAATGCAAAAGTAAAATTTAGCCTCAAAGATATAATGGAACACGTCATTAAAGGCGCGA
This sequence comes from Xylophagus ater, assembly GCA_963422695.1. Lineage (NCBI taxonomy): Eukaryota > Metazoa > Arthropoda > Insecta > Diptera > Xylophagidae > Xylophagus > Xylophagus ater. The sequence continues at coordinate 38,403,956 of OY730479.1, read as the reverse complement.
AATTGTTAAGTAGAATTGCAGCTAATTTGACTGATCTCGATGAAATATTCAGGGGTATACCTTTTTATGACTTTGGCATTATTTGTTGGATTCTGGAGTGAGCGGTTTAGCAAAAATCTATAGTGTGGCGCTAAAAGGTCCGCAAATCACGGTTGACTGAAGAAAATTAATAGTTCTTTATTCAAAAAGTGGTAAAATGGTTCGGGAAATATCGTCAATTATAAATCGCGGATCGACTACAATATTTAATATAATAAAACGATGCGAAAACATCACCAACTATCAAAATAAGGCCAAGCTCAGGTGAGGAAAATTTTCACGGACGCAGACGAACGATGGATAATTCAACAAACCAGGCAGAATCCTCACCTTAGTGCACCGAAACTAGGAGCAGAAGCAGAGAAATGTCTATGGAGAAAAGTTATTCCCGAAACTGTAAGAATTATTCTAAGGAAACACAAGTACAATGCAAGGTTAGCCAGGAGAAAGCTCTTTATAAACAAAGTGAATCGCTAAAGAAGGCTTGATTTTGCTAAGAAATATGGCAACAATGACTTATCGTTCTGGGAATGAGTTGTATTCATGAATGAAAGCAAATATAATGTTTTCAGATCAGATGGACATTCATATGTGTGCAGAAAGTCAAATGGGGAGCGTAAAGAAACAAAACTTTAAGTCAAGCGTTAAACACGGTGGAGGTTCAGATATGGTTTGGGGTGCTATGTCTGCAGCAGGTCCTGGAAATCTCTTCATAATAGATGGCATGATATATAAAATGAAGTATATAGAAATTTTAAAATCCAATGTGAAACGAAAGTGGCGAAAAATTGGGAATAACCATAAATTTGGGTTTTACCAAGCCAACGATCCAAAACACAAGGCCTATAAAGACAGAAATTGGCTTTTGTATAACTGCCCACATGCTTTGGAGACACCACCCAGTCTCGGGATTTAAATACTATTGAGCACTTATGGAGTCATTTGGATGAAAAATTGAAAAATCTGTGTATCTTTAACAGAAATTAACTTAACGTAATGTAAAGGACGAATTGGCTAAAATTGAGCCTTGCATCTGTCGGAAGCTGGTCGAGTCTATGCCAAGTCGTTTAAAGGCAGTTAAAAGACAAAAATAAATATAAATTTTTTAAAAAATATTATTATTATTAAGTTAAAAAAGTTAATTTATGACTATGTTCTATTATATCTTTGAGGCTAATTTTTACTTTTGCATTAATATTTTGTTGTATTTTTTTTAAATTGCACATTTTGAATTAAACTTTTTTATTTTTTTATTATATACTTGTATTAATAAAAGTTTTCAAAAAAAAATGAGACCGATTTTCTAATACATTATTTCTGGCTAAAAATACTTCGAATATCATTAATTTCAGCTTGTTCCATTATTACTTTGAGACACTGTATATCGTTATTGGTTTGTTTGAACGGTTTCAGAATTGGTGCACTTTGTATTACTTCTTTAATTTTCTCCAAACAAATTGAATGATGTGGTAACCATTCATACACAATATCTTTCTTTAAGATTTCTCGTAATGGTTTCGATTTTTCCGACAAATTTGGGATCAAATTTCGTATAATAATTTATCATTCCCAACAACTTTTGCAAGTCTTTTTTATTTTTAGGTTTTTCAATTTTACTGTTTGCTTCCATATTTTTATTGTCGCATGCAATGCCATCTCGCGATATTATGTGACCTAAAAATTTGATTTTTTCTACACAAAATTGAAATTTTTCTTTATTAAATTTTATATTCTTTTCTCTTGCACGTTTAATTACCCTGTTTAATATTTCGTCATGTTCTTCTTTTGTTTCAGCCGATATAAGAATATCATCAATATATATATTAACGCAAGGTATACCTGCAAAGTTTTCCTCATTTATTTTATGAAATAACTCAGGCGCGATTTTTATACCAAATGGTAATCTTGTAAATCGATATCACCCGAATTTTGTACTGAATGTACATAATTTTCTTGACTCATCATCCAAACTAATTTGCCAATATCCTTCTTTCAGGTCGAGAACAGAAAAGTATTTTTTATTCATTAATTTAGCTGATATGTCTTTGGGATCAATACATATTCGTATACTTTGTTTGGCTTTTCAATGATCACTAGATTTGATACCCAATCACACGGTGTATTTACCTTTATTATTATCCCGTGACTTTCTAAGTTTTTTAATGTATTTTTCAAAGGTTCTTGTATCGCTATTGGAATTCTTCTTGGAGATTTTGCAACTGGTGTTACATTTTCTTTTAAATCGATTTTGACCTGACTTCGAAAATGTCTTTATTTTTTCTATTATTTTATTTTTTATATCATTTTGTAATTCAAATACGTGTTGAATTAAATTTAATTTTAGGCAGCCTGGAAGTCCTAACAATGGAATCGCATTTGTATCTATTATAATGAAGTTTAGGTTTACTTTTTCATTTTGAGCATTACAACTTACTTTACAAAAGCTCACTGTTTTTATCTTAGTACCCCCATATGACTCTATATTTGTATTTGTTTTTTCAATTTTAACATTTTTTAAATGTTTAATGTTCTTAACAGGTAACACATTCACCTCAGCACCTGTATCTAATTTGCAATTTATTAAACACTTTTCGACCACAATTTTCTCATACCACGATTCATTTTTTTCAGTTCTATTACTACCAATTTTTGTATATATTCCATTTGTTATGGAATCTATAATAAAATCATTTTGTATATAGTATGTATTTCTTTGATTTGTTTTAATCTATAGCACAGTGCGAAATGATTCAACTTACCACAATTTGCACAATGTTGATTGTTTATTGGTCATGATTTTTATTACAATATTTGCAAATAAAATTATTTGTTGGTTTTTGATGATTCTGTTCTCCATTATTCCCCCTAGAAATAAATTTATTATCTTTGTTTTATAATTAAATTTTGAACGATATTCCCTGTTATTTTGCTACTTCTGTGTTGAACTCTGCAATTTCCCGTTGTCCATTCTTGATTGTAAGCCAGTAGATTTGTTTCTTTCTACTGCATCTAAAAATGTTGATGTATTTGTTCTCCGCATATTTTTTATTGGACTTTTCGAAATTTCCACTGCTTTTACTATCTCAATAGCTTTATGTAAATTAAAACTGCTCTAGCTCTAATAACCTCTTTTGTACATTTTTTTCGGCAACGCCCAACGCTATTCGGTCCATTATCATTCTATTTTCTTCTCCTTCAAATTCGCAAGATTTACCTAATTTCTTGACGTCCATTAAAAAGGAATCAAAATATTCATCAACCCCTTGATTTCGACTATGGAATACAAATGTTTCGTACATTTAGTTTGTCTTTGGTTGATAAAATGGACTGGAAGCCTTCACAACTTCTTCAAATGACGTTTTCTTTTCAATATCTAGATTGAACGTATTGAATAGTTCAACTTATTCTGGTCCAATAATATTAAGAAACTAGGGGGTTACCCGTCCTAAGACGGCCTCCTAGAAATTTCAGTTTACAGATCACTGTAAATTAACTAAATTTATTCAAGCGTAGCATCTCAATTCGCAACATTCTAGATCTTTTATTCTGTTCCCGTAACACCACTGGAGATATATTTCATATCTTAGGTTTACCTATTCAGAAAGCACATTATTTACGACGCAACACCTCGAGTGGAGACATTAAATTAATCCCATTTCCCCTATTGGTAAAATAGCTCCCGTCAAACATTTAGTAAAGGCAATAACCTCAACAACCGCAGCGCCAAAGTGGTGCGAGATAGAACCATTTTATCTTCGACAGAAAAAATTCCCGTCAAAATCTGCACAACTTAGCTGAACATTGTAATCGCGTTTGCCCTCTATATAAAAAGTTCAAAAGTTTTATTGACTTCAGCGCCAAAGCGGTGAGAGATAGAACTATATGGTCTTCTAAAGAAATAGTCGCCATGAAATGCTCCAAAACTTTGCTGAACATTGTAATTGCGTGTGACCTCTATATAAAAAGTTCGTAAATTTGTATTGCCTCCAGCGCCAAAGCGGTGGTAAATGGAACTTTGCCGTGTACATCAGAATGTCCGGCATAAAAATCTTAATAAGATTTCTTCAGGTCAGAATCATGTCTGATGTATATTTCAGAATATAAATGAGGTTTTCTGAAATAAGCTTTCAAGCCCCCCTTTGTAACTCCTCCGACCCCCAACCTCCCCGGAAACAAAATTTCTCCACGTTTCAAGTAATTCTCTACAACATGTCAAAAAGTGTTTTTTTTTTTTTTGCTCAACGAATGTTCTTTCCGCACAATATAGGACGGATAGAAACAAAGAAAGAAAGAAAGAAAAAAAGAAAGAAAGAAATTAAGAAAGAAAGAAGGATTAGCCTTTTATATATATAACTAGGTGGTAACCCGTCCTAAGACGGCCTCCTAAAAACTTCAGTTTACAAATCACCGTAAATTAACAAAATATACTCAAGCGAAGCGTATTAATTCGCAACATAATGTATCTTTTACCCCGTTCTCGTAGCACCTCTGGCGATATATTTCATGTCTTAAGTCGATATTTACCACGCAGCACCCCGAGCGAAGACATTAAATTGATCCCTTTCCCGGTTGGTGAAATAGCTCCCGTCAAACACATATTACTAAAGCAAAAACCTCTATAGAGTAGGGGCCTAAACAACCGCAGCGCCAAAGTGGTGAGAGATAGAACTATTTTACCTTCGACAGAAAAAATACCCATGAAAACCTCCGAAACTTTGCTGAACATTGTAATCGCTTGTGACCTGTATATAAAAAGTTCAAAAGTTTCTATTGACTCCAGCGCCAAAGCGGTGAGAGATAGAACTATATGGTCTTCGAAATAAATAGTCCCCACAAAAACCTCCACAACTTTGCTGAACATTGCAATCGTGTGTGGCCTCAAAATACGAACTTCAAAAATTTGTATTGCATCCAGCGCCAAAGCGGTGAGAGCTGAAACTATATCGTCTGCGACAGAAATAATCCCCATTTAAACCACCATAACTTTGCCGAACATTGTAATCGCATGTGACCTCTAAATATGAAGTTCCAAAATTTTCTTGACTCCAGTGCCAAAGCGGTGAGAGCTGGAACTATATGGTCTGCGACAGAAATAATCGCCATGAAAACCTGCATAACTTTGCTGAACATCGTAATCGCGTGAGACCTCTAAATACGAAGTTCCAAAATTTTATTGACTCCAGCGCCAAAGCGGTGAGAGATAGAACTATATGGTCTTCTAAAGAAATAGTCGCCATGAAATGCTCCACAACTTTGCTGAACATTGTAATTGCGTGTGACCTCTATATAAAAAGTTCGGAAATTTGTATTGCATCCAGCGCCAAAGCGGTGAGAAATGGAACTTTGCCGTGTACGTTAGAATGTCCGGCATAAAAATCTTAATAAGATTGTCTCAGGGCAGAATCATGTCCGATGTATATTTCAGATTATAAATGAGGTTTTCCGACATAAGCTTTCAAGCCCCCCTTTGAAACTCCTCCGACCCCCAACCTCCCCGGTAACAAAATTTCTCCACGTTTTAAGTAATTCTCTACAACATATCAAAAAGTGTTTTTTTTTTTTTGCTCAACGAATTTTCTTTCCGGACAATATAGGACGGACGGACAGAAAGAAAGAAGGACTAGCCTTTTATATATATAACTAGGGGGTTACCCGTCCTAAGACGGCCTCCTAGAAATTTCAGTTTACAGATCACTGTAAATTAACTAAATTTATTCAAGCGTAGCATCTCAATTCGCAACATGTTCCCGTAACACCACTGGAGATATATTTCATATCTTAGGTTTACGTATTCAGAAAGCACATTATTTACGACGCAACACCTCGTGGAGACATTAAATTGATCCCATTTCCCCGATTGGTAAAATAGCTCCCGTCAAACATATATTACGTAAAGGCAAAAACCTCGACAACCGCAGCACCAAAGTGGTGCGAGATAGAACCATTTTATCTTCGACAGAAAAAATTCCCATAAAAACCTCCACAACTTAGCTGAACATTGTAATCGCGTTTGCCCTCTATATAAAAAGTTCAAAAGTTTCTATTGACACCAGCGCCAAAGCGGTGGAAGATAGAACTATATGATCTTCGGCAGAAATAGTGCCAAATGAAAACTTCCACAACTTTGCTGAGCATTGTAATCGCGGTTAACCCTATATAAAACGATCCAAAGATTTTATTGACTCCAGCGCCAAAGTGGTGACTCATAGAACTATCTGGTCTTCGGGAGATATTATCCCCATGAAAACCTGCATAACTTTGCTGAACATCGTAATCGCGTGTGACCTCTAACTACGAAGTTCCAAAATTTTAATGACTCCAGCGCCAAAGCGGTGAGAGATAGAACTATATGCTCTTCGAAATAAATAGTCGCCATGAAATGCTCCACAACTTTGCTGAACATTGTAATTGCGTGTGGGCTCTATATAAAAAGTTCGTAAATTTGTATTGCCTCCAGCGCTAAAGCGGTGGGAAATGGAACTTTGCCGTGTACGTTAGAATGTCCGGCATAAGAATCTTAATCAGATTGCCTCAGGTCAGAATCATGTCCGATGTATATTTCAAATTATAAATGTGGTTTTCCGAAATAAGCTTTCAAGCTCCCCTTTGTAACTCCTCCGACCCCCAACCTCCACGGAAACAAAATTTCTCCACGTTTCAAGTAATTCTCTACAACATATCAAAAAGTGTTTTTTTTTTTTTGCTCAACGCCGTTTCTTTCCGGACAAAATAGGACGGACAGAAGGAAGGATTAGCCTTTTATATATATAAGTAGGGGGTTACCCGTCCTAAGACGGCCTCCTAGAAATTGCAGTTTACAGATCACTGTAAATTAACTAAATTTATTCGAGCGTAGCATCTCAATTCGTAACATTATAGATCTTTTACCCTGTTCCCGTAACACCACTGAAGATATATTTCATATCTTAGGTCGACCTATTCAGAAAGCATATTATTTACGACGCAACACCTCGAGTGGAGACATTAAATTAATCCCATTTCCCCGATTGGTAAAATAGCTCCCGTCAAACATATATTACGTAAAGGCAAAAACCTCGACAACCGCAGCGCCAAAGTGGTGCGAGATAGAACCATTTTATCTTCGACAGAAAAAATCCCCGTCAAAACCTCCACAACTTTGAACATTGTAATCGCGATTGCCCTATATATAAAAAGTTAAAAAGTTTCTATTGACGCCAGCGCCAAAGCGGTGAAAGATAGAACTATATGGTCTTCGGCAGAAATAGTGCCAAATGAAAACTTCCACAACTTTGCTGAGCATTGTAATCGCGGTTACCCCTATATAAAACGATCCAAAAATTTGATTAACTCCAGCGCCAAAGCGGTGACTGATAGAACTATCTGGTCTTCGAGAGATATAATCCCCATGATAACTTCGACAATTTTGCCGAACACTGTAATCGTGTGTGACCTCTATATAAACAGTTAAAAGTTTCTATTGACTCCAGCGCCAAAGCTGTGAGAGATAGAACTATATGGTCTTCTACAGAAATAGTCCCCATGAAAACCTCCATAACTTTGCTGAACATTCCAATCGCGCCTGACCTCTAAATACGAAGTTCCAAAATTTTATTGACTCCAGCGCCAAAACGGTCAGACAGAACTGTATCGTCTTCCACAGAAATAGTCCCCATGAAAGCCTCCATAACTTTGCTGAACATTCTAATCACGTGTGACCTCGAAATACGAAGTTCCAAAACTTTATTGACTCCAGCGCCAAAGCGGTGAGGATTGGAACTATATGGTCTGCAACAGAAATAATCCCCATGAAAACCTCCATAACTTTGCCGAACATCGTAATCGCGTGTGACCTCTAAATACGAAGTTCCAAAATTTTATTGACTCCAGCGCCAAAGCGGTGAGAGATAGAACTATCTGGTCTTCCACAGAAATAGTCCCCATGAAAACCTCCATAACTTTGCTGAACATTGTTATCGCGTGTGACTTCTATATAAAAAGTTCGTAAATTTGTATTGCCTCCAGCGCCAAAGCGGTGGGAAATGGAACTTTGCCGTGTATGTCAGAATGTCCGGCATAAAAATCTTAATAAGATTGCCTCAGGTCAGAATCATGTCCGATGTATATTTCAGACTATAAATGAGGTTTTCCAAAATAAGCTTTCAAGCCCCCCTTTGTAACTCCTCCGACCCCCAACCTCCCTGGAAACAAAATTTCTCCACGTTTCAAGTAATTCTCTACAACATATCAAAAAGTGTTTTTTTTTTTTGCTCAACGCCGTTTCTTTCCGGACAAAATAGGACGGACAGAAGGAAGGATTAGCCTTTTATATATATAAGTAGGGGGTTACCCGTCCTAAGACGGCCTCCTAGAAATTTCAATTTACAGATCACTGTAAATTAACTAAATTTATTCAAGCGTAGCATCTCAATTCGCAACATTATATATCTTTTACCCTGTTCCCGTAACACCACTGGAGATATATTTCATATCTTAGGTTTACGTATTCAGAAAGCACATTATTTACGATGCAACACCTCGAGTGGAGACATTAAATTGACCCCATTTCCCGGATTGGTAAAATAGCTCCCGTCAAACATATATTACGTAAAGGCAAAAACCTCGACAACCACAGCACCAAAGTGGTGCGAGATAGAACCATTTTATCTTCGACAGAAAAAATTCCCGTAAAAACCTCCACAACTTAGCTGAACATTGTAATCGCGTTTGCCCTCTATATAAAAAGTTCAAAAGTTTCTACTGACACCAGTGCCAAAGCGGTGGAAGATAGAACTATATGGTCTTCGGCAGAAATAGTGCCAAATGAAAACTTCCACAACTTTGCTGAGCATTGCAATCGCTGTTAACCCTATATAAAACGATCCAAAGATTTTATTGACTCCAGCGCCAAAGTGGTGACTCATAGAACTATCTGGTCTTTGAGAGATATTATCCCTATGAAAACCTCCATAACTTTGCCAAACATTGTAATCGTGTGCGACGTGTATATACGAAGTTCCAACATTTTATTGACTCCAGCGCCAAAGCGGTGAGAGATAGAACTATATGGTCTTCGAAAGAAATAGTCGCCATGAAATGCTCCACAACTTTGCTGAACATTGTAATTGCGTGTGACCTATACATAAAAAGTTCGTAAATTTGTATTGCCTCCAGCGCCAAAGCGGTGGGAAATGGAACTTTGCCGTGTACGTCAGAATGTCCGGCATAAAAATCTTAATAAGATTGCCTCAGGTCAGAATTATGTCCGATGTATATTTCAGATTATAAATGCGGTTTTCTGAAATAAGCTTTCAAGCCCCCTTTGTAACTCCTCCGACCCCCAACCTCCCCGGAAACAAAATTTCTCCACGTTTCAAGTAATTCTCTACAACATATCAAAAAGCGTTTTTTTTTTTTTTTGCTCAACGAATTTTTTTTCCGGACAATATAGGACGGACAGAAAGAAAGAAAGAAAGAAAAAAAGAAAGAAGGACTAGCCTTTTATATATATAACTAGGTGGTAACCCGTCCTAAGACGGCCCCCTAAAAACTTCAGTTTACAAATCACCGTAAATTAACAAAATATATTCAAGCGAACCGTATTAATTCGCAACATAATGGATCTTTCACCCCGTTCTCGTAGCACCTCTGGCGATATATTTCATGTCTTAAGTCGATATTTGCCCCGCAACACCCCGAGTGAAGACAATTAATTGATCCCATTTCCCGGTTGGTAAAATTGCTCCCGTCAAACACGTATTACTAAAGTAAAAACCTCTATAGAGTAGGAGCCTAAACAACCGCAGCGCCAAAGTGGTGAGAGATAGAACTATTTTACCTTCGACAGAAAAAATACCCATGAAAACCTCTGAAACTTTGCTGAATATTGTAATCGCTTGTGACCTGTATATAATAAGTTCAAAAGTTTCTATTAACTCCAGCGCCAAAGCGGTAAGAGATAGAACTGCTTGGTCTTCGACGGAAATAATTCCCGTGATAACCTGCATAACTTTGCCGAACATTGTACTCGTGTGTGACTAATAATACGAAGATCAAAAGTTTGTACTGACTCCAGAGCCAAAGCGGTGAGAGATAGAACTATATGCTCTTCGAAATAAATAGTCCCCATGAAAACCTCCACAACTTTGCTGAACATTGCAATCTTGTGTGGCCTTTAAATACGAACTTCAAAAATTTGTATTGCCTTCAGTGCCAAAGCGGTGAGAGCTGGAACCATATGGTCTGCGACAAAAAAAATCCCCATGAAAACCTCCATAACTTTGCCGAACATCGTAATCGCGTGTGACCTCTTACTACGAAGTTCCAAAATTTTAATGACTCCAGCGCCAAAGTGGTGAGAGATAGAACTATATGGTCTTCGAAAGAAATAGTCGCCATGAAATGCTCCACAACTTTGCTGAACATTGTAATTGCGTGTGACCTCTATATAAAAAGTTCGTAAATTTGTATTGCCTCCAGCGCTAAAGCGGTGGGAAATGGAACTTTGCCGTGTACGTGAGAATGTCCGGCATAAGAATCTTAATCAGATTGCCTCAGGTCAGAATCATGTCCGATGTATATTTCAAATAATAAATGAGGTTTTTCGAAATAAGCTTTCAAGCCCCCTTTGTAACTCCTCCGACCCCCAACCTCCCCGGACACAAAATTTCTCCACGTTTCAAGTAATTCTCTACAACATATCAAAAAGTGTTTTTTTTTTTTTGCTCAACGCCGTTTCTTTCCGGACAAAATAGGACGGACAGAAGGAAGGACTAGCCTTTTATATATATAATATTGCAATTCTTATTTCTTCTTTTATCGAACTTAATTCGGTTGCTATTGCAAATATGTCGAAATTTTGTTTGAAAATTCTCCAATTTCCCGCAAGGTTTCCTTCAAGCTATAATTCTAGAACTTTCTTTAGATAATCCATATTTACCCTTTCCTCTACTATTGTATACTCTGGAGGTCGACCCCATTTATTTCTTATGGATTTAGTCAAATTTTTCTTTCTGGCGATTTCCATATACTTCCAAAATTTCTTTCACTTGAAATTGATTTTTCCGATTTTTCGACATGTATTGTACTTTATTAGACTGCTTTGAAAATACACTTCGATGTTGCAATTAACTATAACTAACTATTACTAACTTAATCTAACTACTACTGGGTGGGCCAAAATTCACCGGGTGGGCCAAAATTCACCATGGGGTTTAAAAATTTAATAACTTTTTCGTTTATATATTTTTTTTATTATTTTTTTCAGATTATATAAATAACACTCCATTATTTATTCTCCAGGTGTTATTTATATAATCTGAAAAAATAAAATATATATATATAATATGCAGATATAGAGATTGTCTGGTTTACCGTATCTAGAACACGCAACGTATAATTGTGCATGTGAGAAGCAATCCGTGTCTAGATCTAAACCGCACAATTCTAAAGACTGTTAATCAGTTAATGTTTTCCTGAAATCTCCTGCAATTAATATTAATGCGTTTCCAAACAATAAATTTGCATTTCTTCAATACTTTTCCCATGTCGGATGCTTAGGAAATGTCGACCGTGGGAGTTTCATTGAAGTGCATATTCAATGGCAATTTCAAAGCGGAAGGAGAAGTTCTTCCCCCTCGTAGCAATGTAGCAGCTATTCCGAACGACACGTGAGCTAAGGTTATGTCATTTTAGGATCGAATTGCGGCCAGAATCAATCTAATTAGGAAAGTTTTACCAGTTCCTCCTTGAGCATCTAAGAAGAAGATTTCCCCAACCCCGTTATTGACAGTTTGCATTATTTGATCATAAATGCCTTTTTCTCAAGCGTTAACTTAGGAATATTTGATTACGACAAAAAATCACCCGTGTTGTAATTTTGTTCACGACGTAATTCTACATCGAACAAAGCAGCAACAGATCGATTCGATGATGGCATTCCCAATTGATTGAGAACTTTGTTCGCGATTTCTAAACAAAAATCTTCAATCATTATCAACGCTTCGTTGTGGATCAGGGCCGGCCCAACCATACGTGCAATGGAGCCGCCGCACCCAGCGCCAAAGTTCGGAGGGCGCCAAAATTGAGCGTTTTTTACTTAGCATCGCGCGCTTTTTCATTTTGGTTCATATTCAATTTTGTGGAAAATTAGAAAAGGTACTACAATTTTTCTTTGATTACATATATTGCATTAAGGAAAAAGTTCGTGGCATTTTTTCCAATAGATGGCTTTAGAGTCACATAACTTTTGCAGTTCTAACCCTAGCAAGTTATATTATATAGCGCGCTTGAAAGGTTACATTTCGCAGAATACTTTCAAATATGTTGTGAAATTCAGTAAGAAGTAATTCCGGTAATTCAGTTTTGAAGCCAATTCTGAAAAAATTCGCTATATTTTACTATATCACTTCATCAAAGGCGATAAAGCTTCGCAGGCTTCTGAAAAAATTCGTAGTGTTTATGTTGTAGATGATCTAAAAGGCAGCAGCACGTAAATGCTTTGCTTGTTTCCGCTCTGGATATTGCGATGTTAAAGATTCGCCCTGCTCTGGTAGACCAATTATTGCACAAGTCGATGAAATTTTTCCAAAAATTGAAGAAGCCCTACACATTTTATCTTATGACATTGCTGAGGAACTAAAGATTGATCAAAAAATCATTTATGTGATGCTGGATACAAAAAGAAACCCGATATTTCGGTTCCGCATGAATTAATAGTGAAAAATTTAATCGTATAATTCCATGCAGCATACACCTTTATTGACTAGGCAATTGAGAGAGCTTGGCTGGGAAGTTTTGATGCATTCACTGTATACGCCGGACCTTCCTCCGCCCGACTACCATTTGCTTCGGCCTCTGCATAATTTCTTTAATGGTGTAAAGCTGACTTGAGGCCTGTGAAAATCACTTGGTTCAGTTTTTCGCCCAGAAATCCCAGAAATTTAACAGTGATGGCATAATGGTTTTACCAGAATAATCTCAAACGATTATCGATCAAAACGGCACATATTTGGTTTAATAAAATTTATTTAAAATGTAATAAAAATGTGTCTGAATTTTGGTGAAAAAACGTCATGAACTTTTTCCTTGACCTATACGATATTTTTGGTATTGAAGGCGCCATTTACCTGATCAGCACCCGGCGCTGAAATAGCTTAGACCGGCGTTGTTGTAGATTTCTGCTGTGAAATTAGTGTTCATATTTGAATTTTGCTTGCGTATACTATGGAAAATATCTTCAGCCAAGTGCTATTTATATTTCTCCCATAACTCTTTTGGAGGTGAAGGAGAGCAGACGGTCAATATGATTGGAAACAATGCAACTCCGTAGGCAACTCCGAATACAGCAGTGTTGCGGCAAACGCGTCATTTTGACATAACATAAAGAAAGCAGCTAACGTTGTAGCCGGTAGATTCTGGGCTATTTTTTGCGTATTTGCAGCTGTGAAATAAACACGTTGTCCATTGTCTAGATGTACTGCTAAGTGAACTATAGCTAGACTTCGTTCATGTATGGGAAATGAAAGATTTCTCCATACAGCTTCATTGCTGTTTTTGCTGATTTGCTGTTTGTCGTTGATGTCTTTCATAAGAGCTTACCAGCGTTGTCGCTGTCAAAGAAAATTCTTTGAGCACCAAATTTCCAACGATGGTAATGAAATCGAATAAATGAAAGGAATTTTCAAATTAACGATGCCAACAAAATTGAAGAAAAAGCGTTAAACGAAGAAAAAATGTCTTTTTCCAACGATGCTACGAAAAACGAAGAAAAAATTTTATTTTCCAACCATGATACGAAAAACGGAGAAAAGCTGTTTTTCAAAGACAAAGAAAGGAAATGAAAAGTGTTAGGGCCATTGAGTTTCATGATTTTTCAGGTCATAAGAGCTTACCAGCGTTATCGCTGTAAAAGAAAATTCTTTTAGTGCCAAATTTCCAACGATGACAATGAAAGGAATTTTCAAATCAACGATGCCAACAAAATTGAAGAAAAAGCGCTAAACTATGAAAAAATGTCTTTTTCCAACAATGGTAATGAAATGAAAAAACCAAAACGTCACGCCACGTTCGCAAAAATCAACGTTTTTTTTAGTCGGACTGAAAAAACAATAATGTAAACTCTTTCATAAATATTAAGTTTTTTTTTCAATTGCACTGAAAAAATCAAAACGTAAGCTTTTTCGCAAATATTAGGTTTTTTTTTTAATTTGCACTGAAAAAATCAAAACGTAAGCTTTTTCACAAATATTAAGTTTTTTTTTTATTTGCACTGAAAATAAGGCCTCGAAGAAAACCATTAATTCTTTACGACGAAATAAAACAAAAACAAAAAACTTATTCCACACTTTTGCACCAATATTCACTGCCTGCGTGCTTACTCGTTGAAATATGAATTTAGAAGATTCAATAATATTTTGTGTGGGGATGACATCATTAATACTTTATTAATGATATGCGTGAGGAATCACTATTTCGTGTATACATGATGCTTTGTATATTGTTGATGGAAATGCATGAATTACATGATGCTTGTGTCATAATGTTAGTGTTGCATTTACAAAATCCTTTTTTTACCTGTCCCACGTGTGACATAGGTACATAAAAGTATATAACCTAGTCATATTCAGATAGGATATTGTGTAAAAATTTCAAACGAATCGATAAAGAACTTTCTGAGATAAGCGGTTAGGAACAAACGAGCAGAAACGATTTTATTTATACAGTGGTGTTCAATGAAATCCGGACACCTATCATTTTTTGATTTGAACTGATTTTTTCCAAAAAATTAGTGATGCTCATTCGGTGAAATAATTTTTTATATTACCTCACATAATATTCATTAAAAAAATTATATGGTTCAATCAGTATTTATGGTTTTATTGGAAAATTAAAGAAATTAATAAGAATTCAGATAGTTTTTTGTAAATATTACGTTTATTAGGGTACAAAAAAAAAACATGTTATAAATAGAGTCAATAAAATTTATCAATTGTATTTTGTACACACCTCCTGGGACCTGCAATTTAATATTTAGTATGACTGACATTTGCCTTAATAATCGCTGTGCACCTGTGCTTCATGGAATTCACCAAATTTCCAGTGACGTCATCACTAATTTCATCCCAAGCAAGATCTGGGCTGTAGGGAGACCATTCCAAGATGTGAATACAGTTTTCGTTTAGGTAGTCTATTATCTGAAAATGAAAAAAAAAAACGGAAATTAATAAAATTTCACAAAATGTTTAAACTAGCCTTTTTCGAGGATTGTCCAATAGTTCTAAAAAAATAAATAAATACCTTTTTTGACGTGTGTGCTGGCGCATTATCCTGCTGAAAGATGAACCTTTTAGTTTCAGCAAACAGCTCCAAAACTGACGGTTTCAAATGGTTCTCCAGGACATTTAAATACACATCTGCGGTTACTCTTCCATCTATAAACCCCAGATGACCTAAACCACTTGCACTGGAACATCCCCAGACTATTACTCCTTCAGCTTTGTTGGGAATTTCTTGAATGCAATTATCACTGAGGCGTTCTCCTGACTTCCTTCGGACGCGTAGCCGCCCATCCCCAACATGCAGCTTAAATTTGCTTTCGTCAGAGAATACTACTCCATTCCACGTCTGTGGGGTCCAACTGTAATTTTTCTGGGCCCACCGAAGCCGAGTGATCTTTGATGAAACCTTTAAAGATGGCTTTTGAAGCGAGCAACGTGACCTTAGATTTGCCTCCAGTAACCTCCATAGCACGGTTATCGCAGAATTTTCAGTTCCACTGGCTAAAGCAAGCTCCGCTTTCAATTTTGTGGAAGTTTTAAAGCGGTCACGTTTGCAACGAAGGACCAGAAATTTGTCTTCTACTATGGTTGTCTTGCGTTTCCTTCTAGATCCCTTGGAGCGTTCTGTGGTCCCGGTATTTTTAAATTTTTTTATTAAATCAGCAACAGAGGACTTCCCCCGTGATACTCTATCACTAATTTCCCGTACTGATAATCCTTCGTGCCATAATGCGATAAAAACACTGTTTTCAGAATCACTTAATTTCGACATTTCTTTTATTTATTTAATGTTTATGCTCATTACTTGACTTAATGATTGTTACTAAACTGTTTTGTGAAATATACACTTACTACATAAATCGAGTAACTAAATACTGAAAAAAAAATTGGGACGAGATTAAATTTTGACCTGCACCATGCATTTTTTCCAGGAATTCAAAGTGTCCGGATTTCATTGAACACCACTGTATATGTAGGTTGTTAAAAGGTGTCTTTCAATTTTATCTATTACTAATGTCTGTTTCTGTTGATCTAATGGAATGAACATCATTATCAATATCTATTTCGCTACTGTTTTGAAATATGTTGACATATCACCCTCAAAGTAACGGCATGGTTGAACGCTTTCATAGATCATTGAAAGCAGCATTAATAGCTTCTAATAATACTATGCATTGGATGGATGAGCTACCTATCATATTGTTACGTTTCGCAATGCTATTAAGGAAGATATTGGTTGCACTTCGTCTGAATTGGTATACGGGCAATCACTTCGACTACCAGGAGAATTTTTTACAAGTTCAAGATCATTCAAATTTTTTAAAAATTATTAGAAGTACTTTTAAAAAGATTTAACCAAAAGAAATTAACCACCATAGCTTATCAAAAATTTTTGTAAATAAAGATTTAACATCTTGTAACATAATTACATATTTGTTAAAAAAGAAGGACTACACCCTACTTTAGACCCACCTTATGACGAGCTCTTTAAAGTTGAAAAAAGAACGGTTAACCACATTTTCATACTTAAAAAAAAACAAAATTACGCCTATTCATATTAACAGAACCAAACCCGCATATATGCCACAGGAAACAGACATGTTGTCGAATAATAAAGTAAAAGAAACAAATACAGTTTCCATTAATTAACTTATTTCTTAAAAATTTTAATATATGTAAAATTTTTACTGGCAAGGGGGTATGTGGGGTACTTACAACTCAGTTAGTTGTAAATAAAATTTTTCATCTAAGTTAGTTTACTTTACTTGTTAATTTAAATTTTATTATTTATTAATCTAGTATATAGAATAAGTTTTCTTAACTAATCAATTTTCAGTTTTTTCCAGTTGCATAATATTTCTTATCGAATAATTACCTAAATTAATAAATTATTTGTAAAAAGGTTTATGATATAAGAAATGCCGCCGGCAGAGAAATATGTAATAAAAGAATATCGGAAGAGGTCCTGATAATGAGTTGCATTTATTGGCTTCATATGCAGAGATGTATACATATATATATAGGGTGATTCATTCTTTACTTTTTTTTTTAAATAAAAATAAAACACTTAGAATTGAATGCAAATATCAAATCTTTATTATAAACCTTAAGCACATAGTATGCAATTAATGTTTGAAAATAATTTCCTTCAAATGTTGGTCGGCACTACGTTTCAGCTCGGCCAGTCTGGCGGTCCAATTTTCGATCACTCTCTCAAGCATTTCGACCGGAATCTCATGAATGACACGTGTTATGTTCGCTTCCAATGCTTCAATTGTCACTGGTTTATCGGCAAAGACTTTTGACTTTACATAGCCCCAAAGAAAAAAGTCCAAAGGTGTGATATCGCACGATCTTGGTGGCCAATTCACTGGGCCAAAACGTGAAATTAATTGCTCACCGAAATGATTTTTCAATAAATCCATTGTAACACGGGCTGTATGGCTCGTAGCACCGTCTTGTTGAAACTAAATATTGTCGAGACCACGGGCTTCAATTTCAGGTACCAAAAGTCCGTTATCGTGCCACGATAGCACTCACCATTGACGGTAACGTGGCCGCCGGCCGCATTTTTGAAGAAATACGGACCGATGATGCCCCCGGCCCATGAACCACACCAAACTGTTGTTTTCAATGGATGTAATGGTAGCTCTTCAAACTCTTGTGGATGCTCATCATCCCAAATACGGCAATTTTGCTTATTAACGTAGCCATTAAGCCAGAAATGAGCCTCATCACTGAACAAAATTTGGCTTGAAAATTCCGGATTTTCTTCGTAATACAATTGAACGATTTGTAAACGTTGCTCAGATGTAAGTCTTGACATGATGAATTGCCATACAATACTGAACAAAAATGACAAATCAGAATGACACTAATCACGCGTGATCTGTCAAAAAAACCCTGTTGAAAAAAAAAGTAAGGTTTGAATCACACTATATATATATATATTTATACATGACGCTCAATTCATTATAACACCATACCCCTTAAGGCCAATCTCCACACAGCCGACATCCTATTCTGATGAGAAAAATCAGAAAAGTAAAAAGAGATGGACTTTTGCAATTTTCGCTAGGATTGACCGAATAAAAACATCAGGGTCTCCACACAATTTATAATATTATGGGAAATTTAAGAATATTCCCTTCCATTTTATAGGAAAATGTAGTACCAAATTGTGTTTTCAGACTTTATCATAATGCTTAAATTTCTATCACGTCTAAAAACAATGTAATGCAAAACGACCAGACTTCTATACGTATGTTCAAATTAAGTTACCTTCCGAAAGCCTTTCTAAAAGAAAGCTATATGAATATGGGAATTCAGAGTGTACGTAGTCCTTAGTTAATCACAACATTTGTTGTGATATTCAGACAGACAGACATTGGATAAAAACGATTGCAAACCATTTAGAATCTTATAAAACGTGAAGATTTGCAAAACAAATTTTTTTATTTTTTATATACTTAGTATAGAAGTTAAAAATTTAACTTACGTAAACTATAAAAATCAATTCGTCATAGAAACACTTCCTCTAAGAAAATTTGGTAGTGTGCAACGATATCGTGTATGATTATTGTGAGAGAATGCAAATGCAGATGAAAAGCCATAAATCAGATGAACAAGTTTATCTGCGTTTGAGGGGAATCATCTGGCAGATGTAGAATCAGATGGGGAAATTATAACTGCAGAAGACGACAAAATTCGTAGGATGATTGTTTCTCCCTTTCTGTTTAACTAAATTTTGCATAAGTGCATCCCATACTTTTATCAGAATAGGATGTCGGCTGTGTGGAGATTGGCCTTTATTTGCGAAAGTTGATATTTTTGAAATGAAACTATCGGTTGTAAGAACGAATTGAAAGATGATTGAGTCGTACATTTTTTTTTTTTTAATTCTTTTGAAAGTTCATATATTGTTTATATACTATTTTTTTTTTGTACATTTTGTGTTTATATATGTATTTATGAATGTTAAAATTATGGACCTCTTTTTTTGTTTTAAGTAATTTCTTTCAATATTATTATTATATTTTGTGCAATTTTCCTTATTAGTGAGATCGGTTGATTTTTTTTGAATCCTGTGTATCCATCATTTTCATTTCTAGATTTCTACTCAAGTAGAATTTTATCGTGTGTTGTATATGATAATTAGGTAGGTATAGGATCTTTACTCGGAATGTAGAAATTGGGTGGAATTTCGTCAATTTCACATTAATTTGGATAGCTTGAAGATGAGTTTTTGTTGCATACTATATCAATAGTTTTAATCGAAAAAAGGTTTGAGGTTGTTGTTATGAATTTTTTTTTGTTTATTTCCAACTAGTATTGTAGAGTTTTCTGTGGAATTTATTTCTGTTATTTCGTATGGACCTATCCATAGTGCTGAGAACTTATTTTTCTTTACTTGATTTTTTAGTAATACCTTGTCGCCTATAACAAATCTTTTTGATTTGCTGCCTACGTCATAATAATTTTTTGATCTGTTTTTATGCTGAATAAGATTTTCTCGTGCGATTTTGTAACTATTTTGAAGGCGAGCCTTAAGCTCTTTGGTGCAATTGTCATAATTATAGCTAATTTCGGGTTCTCTTTTTAATGAGGATGGTATCGCTGGTGGAAAACCGTATAATAGTTCGTGTGGAGTATAATTGGTACTTGAATGAGTAGAAGAGTTATACACGAACATTGCGTAAGGTACCCAAGTGCCCCAAGTGAGTGGATTCTTGTTGATGTAATGACGTAAATATTCAGGGTTCGGTGACTTCTCTCTAATGCACCATTCGTTTGCGGGTGGTATCGGGTAGTTTGTATTTTGTGTATTTTTAGCAATTTACATACTTCTGAAAACATTGAGCTTAAAAAGTTAGATCCATGATTAGTTAGAATTATATCGGGGATACCGTGTTTGCAAATAATTTCTTCTGTAAAGTGTTGTGCGATTGTTGCTGCTTCGGCATCTTTTATTGCAATGGCCTCAGAATACTTTGTTAGATCATCTTGGAATATTAACATATATTTATTACCTTTATAGCTCACAGGTAATGGGCCTACTATGTCTAGAAATATTTTTTCAAAAGGTTTTGAACTTGTAGTAGTAATTTTCATCGGTATTTTTTGGTTTTTTCGAACTTTATTAAGTTGACAAGTAGGGCATTGCCTTATAAATTTCTTTATATCATTAGTCATACCGTTCCATTTATAACTACGTTTTATTCGTCTCATAGTTCGGTTTTCTCCTTGATGGCCATCAATCTCAAACTATAAAAATATATTCAGTAGCCAGTAAAACAATCTCGACAATCGGCACAGCCAAATCCAACATAAATATATCGAACCAAGTATTCGAACATTCTTTTCAAATAATAAGAGATAACTTATTATTAAGTTACGATGGTACTTTAGGGCACGACTTCCTTGACAAATTTGAATGTCATGTCGACTATTCAAACCAATTTCTATCCCTTTCCGTACTTCCGAAACAACCTGTACAATTTTTTGACAGAATTTCTAAACCCCAAAATGCTACAAAATTTTTTTCAAAACCCGAAGAAATCGGAGAAAAAACAAAAATGATTCAGTAATCGAAACTGAAGACGTATCTAAATCAACTGTAATGAGAGCTATGTGTGCAAATAGGAAAATTAAAATTCCTGCACGTTCTCAGGTCATAGAGGTCATAAAAACCGAAATTAAAGGCGAAGTATTTTTTTTAAATCAAACATTAAAACAGGGTGTATATTTGGGAAATGTAATAGTGAGAGCTGACCAAAACGGTTATGCAAAAGTACAAATATTAAATTCGAGTAAAAACGACGAATACTTGAACATCCACGAGCTGAAACCACATGTCGAACCTTTAGACAAATATGACATCTTAAACTTAAATACAGAGCACGACCCTATACAAAATCGTTTAAATCGATTGGAGAACGAAATAAATCTAATCCATTGTAATAAAGAAGAAGCTAAATCCATTTTCGATATCTGCCGAGAATTTAATGATGTTTTTGATTTAGAAGGAGATTATTTAACATGCACAAATGCAATTACCCATACAATTCCGATTTTATCTGACAAACCGGTAGTGAATATAAAACCATATAGACTACCGCAAGCTCATCGTCCCGAAATCAACAAACAAATCGACAAACTAATAGATGAAGGTATAATTTCACCAAGTAATAGTCCGTGGAATTCTTCTCTACTACTTGTACCGAAGAAGACTGATTCATCTGGAAATAAAAGATGGAGGTTAGTTGTTGACTTTCGTCGTCTAAATGCTATCACTGTTGAGATGCATTCCCATTACCAAATATTACTGATATACTCGATCAGTTGGGTAGAGCTAAATATTTTAGTACCTTAAATTTGGCAAATGGATTCCATCAAATACCAATTTGTGAAGACGATAAAGAAAAAACGGCGTTTAGTACCGCATACGGACATTATCATTACAATGGGATGCCGTTCGATCTAAAACGCGCCCCAGCTATCTTTCAGAGATTAATGAATACGGTACTTATTGGCCTTCAGGGAATCGAATGCTTTGTTTACATGGATGATATTGTAGTGCACGGGTATAATTTAAAAGATCACAATGAAAAACTAATAATAATATTACAACGATTGCGGTCAAATAACCTTATATTACAACCTAAAAAATGCCACTTCGGTATCTTCAGTATCTAGGACATTCAGTAGGAGAAAACGGCGTATCATCGTACCCTAATAAGATAGAAGTTGTCAAAAATTACCCGGTACCAAGAAAAGAAAAAGATATTAAAGCTTTCCTCGGATTCCTACGATACTATAGACGATTTATTCCAGAATTTTCCAAACTAGCAAAACCTTTGACCAAATTATTAAAAAAGGGTGAAAACTTTAAATGGGATGCCTTTTGTGACGAATCTTTTACAAAATTAAAACAAAGGCTAATTACAGCCCCTTTATTACGATATCCACAATATGATAAGGAATATTTAGTAACCTCTGATGCCAGCGATTTTGCGATTGGAGCAGTACTATCCCAAGGCAAAATAGGCGAAGATAAACCTATCTGCTATGCAAGTAGAACACTTAATAATGGAGAAACGCGATATTCAACTATCGAAAAAGAACTGTTAGGAATTATATTTGCAGTTGCACAATTTAGACCTTACCTTTATGGCAGAAAATTTACCATTATTACTGACCATAAACCCCTTACGTGGCTTATGAGTCTGAAAGACCCAACCTCTCGTTTAATGAGATGGAGAATAAAACTCGAAGAATATGAATACAAAATTGTGTATAAACCGGGTAAAGCAAATTCAAACGCAGATGCTTTAAGCAAAATAAAAATCGAAAAACTTCGTCAAAGTAACACAAATGACATCAAAGCAGAATATGACGAGATCGAATCTAGAAACGAATGGAATACAATATTTTCAAAGATTAACAAAAAATGTGAAAAAGAAGCGAAAGGGAATTCACTCTCGTCGAACGAATCTCAAAAAAGCCATAATCAACCCTTCAATCGATATTCGGATATAATCTCGTATAATCATTCTCGAATAAAAATTCATCGCTCGAAAACTGATTATATCAATGCTAATCTAATCAAAATAAATAAAGTAGAACGAAAATACATTTTAACTCAAGAACCTCTTAAAGAAACCATAAGTCATTTCTGGTCAATGATCTAGGAACAAGACAGTAGAACAATAATAATGTTAAACGAATTACTTGAAAACACTGAAAGTCATATGTATTGGCCGACAAATTTTGAAAGGAAGCATTTATTGTATTTAACAGATGTTGGTCTCAGTGTTGAATATATTAAGTACGAAGAATATGGAAATTTTGCAAAACGCACTTTTAAACTTACAGATGTTGAATCAAAAGAAAGCAGAAAAATTACACATTTCCACTATAAAAATTGGCCGGATTTCGGAATTAGAAATTCCCCAACCGAACTTTTGAACTTTCTTAAGGAAATTAGAAATTCAGACACATTTAACACTAAAGTCGGACCACCTGTAATACATTGCAGGGCCGGCATCGGTCGATCAGGAACATTCTGTTTAATCGAATGTTGTCTTACTGTTATCCACAAAGAAGAAAAAAAGTCTGTGTCAGTACAACATATATTGTGTCAACTACGGCAATATAGAATGGGGCTTGTTCAAACGGCTGATCAATTACAATTCGCATATCAAGTAATTATAGAAGGAATTCAGGAAATAAATAATATGTCTCAAACTAAACCAGAGGAAAATGAAAATACTAAAGAAATTCAAGTAATAACTAGAAGTAAAGCTGCAAATAAAAAAGAAAATAAAATCATCATGGAAAACAAAAATTGCCTATTGGAAGTAAGAAACATAATAAATAAATATTTCGTTTGTTTTGGAAATAACAAAAAACTAGAAGAAAAATTTAAAGAAATTAAAGATATGAGACAAGGGGATATAAAACAATTCAAAGCAGACAAAATCAACTACACTATAGGCAAAGTACCTATGCAACAAGACCAAAAATGTCTCGAGGAAATTTTCTCTAATTTCAAAAAATCATGTGAAAAAACACAAGAAAAAGAAATAAATATTTCTATTCAGGTATTAAACAATGCTCACTACTTCCTAACCAAATCTATTTGTTTTAAAGTATTTCAAAATTCTCCGATTCAACCTATTTTCTATTTAAACTAAATCTTAACGCTCACAGATCCTGAAGAAATAAATAAAGTCATGAAGGAATATCACAACTCACCCAGATTGATTCATTATAGTTTCACCCGATGTAGAAGATGCTTTATGAAGTGAAACTTCGGCACCTGTGTCGATAAGAAAAATGCTTTTTCCCGATTTAGATAAGTCATTTATTAATGTTACTTTCAGGTCTTTTCTAGTAACGTTCAGTTTTATTTTGATTTGTTGTGCGTTTATTCGTGGTGTATGCCGGCTTCTATTGTTATTTGATTGAGGCGGGACGCGAATTGATTGGGGTTTCCATCCCGCCCATGGGAGTTTCCCGATTTTTTTGGGGTTTTAATATTGTTACTATTCTGGCTTTGTTTTGTGGTCGCGAAATTTACTCGCCTCTCCACAGGGCTTCGATTTCGCGATTGATAGTTTTGATCGTTTGTAACATGGTTGCTGTTTCTTCGACTATTGTAATTCGCGCTGTTGTTTCTAACGTTGTTATTGTGATAATTTACATTATTGTTTCCAGAATTGTACTTGGTGTTAAACTGGGAGTTTTGATATCTTTGTGTCAGGGGAATTCTCTGAGAGGAAGAGTTTAGTGGACCTTGTTGCCGCGAATTGTTGCTGAACATTCTTGTTCTACATTCCGCAATATGGTGATTAGGTCTTTTGCAATAAGAGCAGAAGACACTTCGAAATTCATCTTTTATATTTGAATTTCTTCTTTTATTTGTGAAACATTGCTCTCCAGCATGACTTTCACTATTACATTTGGAACATTTTTTCCGGCTACTCTTATTTTCTATCCTATCAGATTTCTCGATAGCATAGTCTATGGCTTCTTCCAAAGAATTTTTTGATTGACACTTGGTTAATATTTTAATGTGTTCATTTGATAGACCTTCTTCAAAAGCTCTTTGAACTAATTTTTTGTTTTCTGAGATTGGCCGGTTTTACACTGGTCTTCAAACGGGCGCATTCTTCAAAAATTGATACGCCAGAAGGGTGCGCGAATGCCGGGGAAATGCGCCAGCTTTAGCTTGAGTGCAAAATTGAAGAAACGCACACATAAACAATTGTGGAAAAAACTGGTTGGGAAAAATTTTCAAATGAACGATGACTCATTCTGCTTTTGACCGGTGAGATGGCAACATCCAACAACGAAATCAAAATGTCGAAGTGGAATAAACAACAAACGGAAGAATTTATTGAAATTTTTCGGAAATACAATTTAGTTTACGATGGTAGTGATCCGGAATACTTAAATAAAGTAAAACGAGAAGCGGCTTATGTAAAAATAGTTGAAGAAATGAAAGACATTAAAAAGGATATATCTGTGGGTGAAGTTAAAGTAAAAATAAAAACTTTAAGAACTCAATTTGGTAAAGAGAAATAAAAGTGGAGAAATTCTTTAAAAAGTGGAATAGGAGAAAATGAAGTATATGTACCTAGTCTATGGTGCTATCCAAATTTAAAGTTTTTAGAAACCAGTGGCGGTGATGAGGAAAAATCTTATTGCAACGTTTTTGATGAAACAAACGGAGAAGAAAAATATTTCACTACGGGAGAGGAGACGAGCGGCACAAAGCCAAAACAGGTAATTTCAAATTTTATTTGACTGACTTTAGATTTCATTTATATGAAAAGTAATAATTTTTTATTTGTTTAATTTCAGAAATCAACCAAGCCATTGAAAAGGTCAGCCCAACAAAATGCAATTGAAGCAATTCATAGAGCAGAAAGTTCTATAAAATCGTTGGTATCTAGTGGCAAGGAGGAAGATTTTTGTAATCATTTGTGCAATTGACTACAAAAAATCACAATTGAGGATATTTACGAGGATACTGAATTTAAAATTTTAGAAATTGTGAAATACGCAGTACAAAATAACCGACAGGAAGTAAAAAAGCGAGAATCGGCATTATCATTGACTAACTCTAGATGTAATTCGTCTTTAAGTAATACCACCTCTTTAAGCAATTTTTCAGCAATTCCTTGTCCCTGTGAATTAGATGAAACAATAAATGATATGCCATATGGAGATTCTTCCAATAATATTGAAAATATCGACTATTCTATCAGGTTGGAAAAAATATTATCCTCTTCAACATCAACAGCACAAGACCATATTAAAAAGGGCAAATTTCAAATTCAGCAAGTGGTGATTTTGAAACCAGGGGAAGAACAGATACACGAGTATGTAACGGATGAAAAAGTTGATATTCCTGTACAAATAGATCTTAGTACTCAAAACAAACAATTTACAAAAGCAAATATAATGGAACTAGCAATGGAGGATATTTTTAATTAAATAAAAAAACATATATTAAAGTTGACTTGTTTTAATTAAAATTCATATGTAGCCATGACACGTGTCCCTCGGCTGAGAAATATTGGGCGAAATTATCGCGGACCCGTTTCCCCTCCGCTAAACCATTTTTATTGTTATAACTTTTATCAACATTTTTTGGTTGTGTAGTTTCTCTTTGTGAGGATAACTCATTACAATTATTTAAATTTATCAATTGCTTTTTCTTAATTAAAAAATTATGTAAAATGGAACACGTAGTTACAATTTTTTTTACTTTTTCCACACTTAAATTTATTGTCGTTTCAAAAACTTTGAATCTCATTGTCAGGATCCCAAAGCTGCATTCCACACATTGACGGGCGCGGCTCAGCCTCATATTAAAATTTCGTTCTACCTCATCTTTTGTGTGATAAGAATATGGCTTTATTATATGTTCTTCCAGTGGAAACGCGTCATCAGCTACTACAACATAAGGTAGTACTCGATTGCTTCCAATTTTTTGGTTGTCCGGGAAAAAGTTGTTGGCTTCATTTAAAAATTTTCGAAAATCGGACCGACTTAAAACTCCTCCATCACTTATCCTGCCATTACATCCAACATCAATAAATGTAAACACATAGTTGGCGTCAGCCAGAGCTAGTAATACGATGCTATTGTAACCTTTATAATTGTAGTATTTCCCACCGTACTTCTTAGATGCTTTAAATTTTATATGTTTGCCGTCTAAAGCACCTATACACAATGGAAACTGCCACTTTATAGCAAACTCTTCGGCTATTTTCTCCCAGTCATCTTTTGCTCCTGGAAACTGTAAAACATTAAATACGTACATAATTTATTTATTCCATTTAATTAAAATATTTACTTTTAAATAGACTGCGCGCATATTTTTATAAATGGCATCACAAACATCTGTTATGGCTTTACTTATAAGTGAAATCGACAATCTTGTTTGATACTCTAGGCTTTTAAAAGATTCCCCTGTTGCAAAAAACCTTAACGCTACTGCCAGTTTCTGTTCTGGTGGGATTGCTGGTCTTAATACCGTGTCTTCTTTTGTTATATCCATCGCTATATGTTTTAAGATCTCTTCAAAGCAATTTTGATCCATTCGGATAAAATTTTTATATGCACTTTTATCAATCACTTCTAATTCTTTTGTAAGAAAATGAAAACTGTCTCTTTGGCCACGTCCTTTCCGCCATTCTTTTAACCAGATTTTTCTCTTTTTTTTATTACTATTTTCATCATCGGGACTTTCACTTTCGAATTCTAAAGAATAAATAGCCTGCGCTAAGGAATACAAGGCTACTGCAGCACACTTTTTCCTATTCATTCTGTTCTATAGTTCACTTCGTACTGCTTCCAAATCAACTAGAAAAGTACCCTCACGTGACACACACACACATTGATATGAAGTATATAAATTCACAGTGAAGAAAGGCGCATCGAAGACCAGTGTAGCATTATCAGCATGGATATACCCGAGTTACTTAGGCGCATGTAAGACCAGTGTAAAACCGGCCATTAACAGATGTTGTAAGGTTGTGTTTGTTTGGGAGTTTATTGTTACTTCGTTTAACAAGGATAGAAGTTTTTTTGTCCTAAATGAATATTCGTAAATATCCTGTCTCCGTTTTTGCTTTAATGCAATTGCTACGTTTTGCAGAGACAACCGAGATCGCTTTTCTGAAAACTGATCTTGAAGCAGTTTTTTTAATTCCTCCCAATTTTCTATTAAGTTATATTTAATTTTTTCGTACGCTTTTCCTGTTAATTTTGTTTTAATTAACGTTAAAAGGCATACTTTTTCCGTTTCTGTAAAAAGAGTAGCTGTAAATAATTGGCAACACATCAAGAATCGATGCAAATCTATAGGGTTACCAACGAACACAGGGATAAGGGGTGCAGCGTCCCTTATATTTAGCCCTGGGTTTGGAGTAATGGGATTATTGTTGGTCATTTTGCTCTTACTTCTAGTGAACGGCCTTATGACGGAAATATTAATATTATTGTCGACAGAAAGGATATCCAAGGAACACAAAATTTCAATCGATCACAAGTATTTATTTAATATTTTATATTATTATTTTTTTTCCACTTTTGCACTTTATATTAAAAAGATAAGGTCTTACATATGTATATTCTTAAGAATCTATTATACACTTTATTTTCTAAAGATATTTTCTACAAAAAAATACAATATTTGACTTACTACTTTTCTACTTATTTTCTTTTTTGATTATTCTGGTCTTCTCTACTTTAGTTTTGTAAATGCTGCTATTAGCGCGTTGATTTGATGCTGCTTATGTCGCGTTGCTTTTGTTTGGTGTTTTTTTTTCTTGTATGGGCACGCTCCTCCCAAAATGTTTTGGCCAGGAATAGTTCCTCTGACTTTATATATTTCATACAATTTTCCCACTTGCACGTCTTTTTTTTTCACTTTTTTCACGATGGCTTTTTTTCTGTTGTGTTATTCCTCGCGGATGACCGGTCAAAACCTGGCGCCACGATTGCGCGATTTTTTTTAAAAATATTTTTGGGGTAACAGGTTTAACAAACCCGCCGTAACAATTTCACGATTTCTGTAATTATATTTTCCCCCTTTTTTTATATTTTTCACGATTTCGATTTTTTTTAAATTAATTTGTTATAATTTTGGGGTGACCGGTCTTACAAACCTGTCGTCACATCCCACCGCTACCACCAAATTTATGTTACAACTTAAAAAAACGATCCTTTATTTGTACATAAATATTTTATTTTTTAAGTTTTATTGGTTTTGTTATATTTAATATTATTATTATTATGCGATTTCGCTTGCTTGATCCCGGTCTTAGTTCTCAAACTTCTAACGCAGCCTCACGTTAGGGAATTTATGGCTTGGGCCAGTTTTCGAAACTAAGGTAAGATCAGCTCGCGTGTATATTCTCGACTGTCCCTGTCTCCATCTTTAGTTCGTCCTTTTTATAGAAAATTTTTGGTATTTAAATGCGGGCGTTAGTTCCCACCAAAAATTCTATAAACCGAAAAGAAATTCCTTTCTCAATAGTTCTTAGAACTGAAACATAATTGCCTAGTTTGCTTTTATTATCTAATGCATTTTGTTAGACGAAAATGCATGGCGATGACTCAGAAAACACTTGTGTAAATCCTTTTAACGATAGGAAAACACTTAAGAAGAAATGTCTTTGGCGACGTCAAGAAAAGGATTGAAATACGTATTTAGGACCCGCCAAAGAAATTCCTTTCGGCAATTACAAACGTAATTGCGTCGATGGTGTAAAAACATGTTCATCCGCTTTCGTCGGTAATAAAAAGGCAGTCAGGCTATGATATAAGAAATGCCGCCGGCAGAATATTGGAATAGGTCGTGATAATGAGTTGCATTTATCGGCTTCATATGCTTATGCATATTCATATATATATATATATATATTTATACATGACGCTCAACTCATTATAACAGTAACAATCTTTGTAAGCTGGGGTTTATGTCTTTACCGGAATGTTTAATTTGTAGCCATTTAAGGGGTTGGTGGTATGTTTGCAAATCGAATTCTTTGACGTATAATATTGTGACGTGCTATTCTTTCGGTTCGATGTTATTAGAATGATAACACTTTTTATTTATGTGAATTTAGTGTATAAAGTTTATTTATAATTATTTCTGCGTTACAATTAGTCTTAAAAATATTTGTCTTTCAATAATTTAGTTATTACAATTATTTATCACAGTTTTAGAGCTTCACTATTTTAATTACTTTCACAAAAATAATCACGTTTCCAATCTCTGTTTTGTATAATCTCTGACGAAGCTTTTCACTTCAACTGATCGATTAAGATTGATTTCAGGCTCGACCCTACGGCTGCTTTTATATCAAATTGGTGTATTTCGCGAACTTTCTCGAAAAGACTGGTCGTTTGGCTGTCTAAAACTAGGTGGCATTTTCTCGAAAGCTCTACAAATTTTGAATATTTCCAAAAATTGTTTTTGTTCGTGTGGTGTTTTTGTGTTAGTTGTTTTACTTAGAATACTTGTATTGTGACAATGTTTTATTGTTAATGTTTGATGATTTTATGAATCACCAAGTATTCTAAGTACAATATAGTGCACTACCCCCTTCTTAAATCTGTTCGTCCCGAACAGAATCTTTTGGACTCGTGCCGCGATTCTTCGCTAACTGATTTGAATGAATCACCTTCATTTTTACTTATGATGATTTCCGCTTTCGCCATACCACGTCCAAAGAGTTCATCTCGTTGGTGCAGTCACTATCTTTTAATTCGTTGTTTGCAGGTTCCTCAAATACTTTGTCCACCGGAACGCGTATATGCTGTCGAGATGATCTTTCCGGTGGAGTCTGTCTGGTGCTATCCTGTTCACTCGTGTCTTGCTTGAGTTCAGCGTCAACATATTGCCCCACTGCAGTTTCAGTTTCCTTTTGATGTCCTACAATTTTTGTGCAGGTGTGACAATTCCTGCACCAGTTTTTGACATCAGCTCGCCAGTGTACCCAGTAAAATCGTTCTCGCACCTTCGCTAATGTTCTGTTGACTCTCAAATGTCCCCCTGAAGTTCCAGCATGTACTTCACCAAGTACCTCATGTACTTTGGACTTAGGCACGATCAACTGCATTAGTTTGGATTTTCCATCAGGAGAATCCCATTTTCTCCTCAGAACGCCATTTTCTATCTGTAACGAGTCCCACTGAGCCCAATAACTTTTTGTCGTGTCACTGCGTATTACAATATCACTCCATTTTGGACGCTGACCCCTTTTCTTTCATTTAAGGATTGGTCCAACATCTTCATCCTTTAGCTGCGCGTTTCGGATGCTCGACATGTCATCGCCTCCAATCCTTAATGTACGGATAGCTACTACCTTTTTCACATCCCTGCAGTCCTTACTCGTTTCTCCAAAAGCCCCTTCAGTACCTACGACACTGGATTTGCTTCTTTTCCTTCTATTTTTACTTTTTGACAACTCCGTGTCTTGAGTTGTCAGTCCAATGTCGTCCGTCCGTTTCATTTCTACAACAGCATTTGCATCTGACGTAACTTGTTGGTCTCGTAGATTTGATTTGGTGTCACTGGAATCTGCTTCCTCCAACGTTAGCGGGAACTCAATATTTCCACATCGCAATAACCTATCTTCAATGTTCACACTCACTCCATTCTGCTTCATGAAGTCCAGGCCCATGATACAATCGTCCATTATATCAGCCACCAAAAACGTATGTCGAAACACATACTCATCTAGCCCCAATGCTAGAATCACTTCACCCAGAATCGGAGATGATTCCCCTGTAACCGTTTGAAGAACACTGTTACTGCTTCTGCTCATGTGTTTCCTACTAATGAGCTTCCTGTTCACGATGGATCTACTTGCACCCGTATCTACGATGATCCTGCATCGATGACCAGCAATTACTCCTTGCGTCGTTAATCTGTCGTTACTCTGTTGTAGGAGAGAGACTGATACCATAATCGGTGCTTTTGTCTGGTTGGGGCACTGCCGCTCTAAATGTCCTTCTTTACCGCAGCCCCAGCATTTCAGTCTTCTTTTAGTATCGTTCAATTCCAATTCTTGGATAGCTTGTTGCACATTCGCCTTTATCTTTTCAGTTAGTTGGTCTATCGCTAGCTCTGTTGAGTCTTCATCAATCACAGCAGCTCGTACCATTGGAACCGCCCTTGTTGCTCTCTTTGCAGCTTCCAATGTCAAAGCTCCAGCCAACACATCGTGCAACATGCGCTTTCCACTAATCCGGACATTGAACTGAATATCTGCATCCCGAATGGCATTGGTGAATCTTTCTACAGCCAAGTCCAGTTGTTCGCACCAGCAGCCGCTTCAAACTGTCGTTTGTATACTGGCCATGAAGTTTTGCCGTCAAATATTGGTGGCTTCATCCTTTTACCTGGTGGTTCAATATTTGGTTTATTTTCTTTGATGTCAGCCATTTTTGCTTCTATTTCTGCTACTTTTTGTTCCAATTTTTGTTCTACGTTGCTGACTTCTGTAGTTATTTTGCCTTCCAATTTCTGCTCAACTTTGTTAACTTCCGTACGAACTGCAGAGACTTCCGTACTAATTTTAGTTTCAAGGTTCGCAACACTGGATTCCACCTGAGTTTTTAATTCACCCATGCTGGATTCCATCTTAGTCTGCATGTCAGATATACTTGCAATCTTACTTTCTAGACTTGCAGAAGTCGAATCTATTTTACTTTGTAAACTTGAAGCAGTTGATTTTAATTCGCCTTGTAAATTGGAAGCATTTGATTTTATTTCACCTTGCAGATTAGAAGCAGTTGAGTCCATTTTAGTCTGAAGACTAGAAGCATTTGTTTTCATTTCTTCTTGCAGACTAGAAGCAGTTGAGTCCATTTTAGTCTGAAGACTAGAAGCATTTGTTTTCATTTCTTCTTGCAGACTAGTCTGAAGACCGATCATCATGGTCATAAGCGTCTTTAAATTATCTTGAACACTTGCTGTTGTTTTAGCCGCGTCTTCGCTGATAATTTCTTCTTGGTTTCCCTCTCCGTTGTTGATTTCTTCTTGTTTTTCCTCTTTCAGAATTTCACTAAAGTCGAATGTGCTAATGTCTAGTTCTCTTATTGCACATTCAGCGATTACTCTTTTCTTCTTTTCTGTTTTAGTTCCCGTGGAAACTGACTTCCACACACGCAGAACTGTGGATAGTTCTGATGTACTCAAGCTGTCTAATAGTTTACTTTCCATCGTTCAAATATTTTTAATTGTTCACGAAATTCTTATGTTCTATAGAAACTTCTCGCACTGTATCTAAATACCACGAAATTTCCTAGTATAATCTTAATTTCCACGAAATTTCTCGTACAATCGAAATTTTCACACAATACACGACGTATAACCTCAAATTTCGCACAATCGAAATTTTTATACAACTCACAAAATTTCTTGTACGCCCCTGAAATTTCTCACACCGTGAAATTATTATACACTCAAATTTCTTAATAACGAATTTCTTCGAAATTTTTCCCACAGAAGTTTCTAGTTTAATTTCGAATTTTCTTGCAGAAAATTTAGCACAATTGTCTTTCCCGCACTGATTCACAATAAATAATCCCACTTCTGACACCAATGTGACGTGCTATTCTTTCGGTTCGATGTTATTAGAATGATAACACTTTTTATTTATGTGAATTTAGTGTATAAAGTTTATTTATAATTATTTCTGCGTTACAATTAGTCTCAAAACTATTTGTCTTTCAATAATTTAGTTATTACAATTATTTATCACAGTTTTAGAGCTTCACTATTTTAATTACTTTCACAAAAATAATCACGTTTCCAATCTCTGTTTTGTATAATCTCTGACGAAGCTTTTCACTTCAACTGATCGATTAAGATTGATTTCAGGCTCGACCCTACGGCTGCTTTTATATCAAATTGGTGTATTTCGCGAACTTTCTCGAAAAGACTGGTCGTTTGGCTGTCTAAAACTAGGTGGCATTTTCTCGAAAGCTCTACAAATTTTGAATATTTCCAAAAATTGTTTTTGTTCGTGTGGTGTTTTTGTGTTAGTTGTTTTACTTAGAATACTTGTATTGTGACAATGTTTTATTGTTAATGTTTGATGATTTTATGAATCACCAAGTATTCTAAGTACAATATAGTGCAATATGGTCTGAAATATTTTGTTCCCCAAACAATTGCTAATTCCTTTTCTATTGTAGAAAAGTTTTTTTCATGGTCATTAAGTGTTCTTGAAACATAGCAAATAGTATCTTGAGTTAGTACTGCACCTATGGCAAAGTTGCTAGCGTCTGCTATTAGTATAAATTATTTTTTTAAATTTAAGTATTTGAGTACTGGATGTTCGGTAATTATTTCTTTTAGTTTTTCGAAAGCATATACAGTGTCTTAAAGTAATAATGGAACAAGCTGAAATTTATTATATTTAAAGTGTTTTTAGCCAGAGATAATATATTAAAAAATCAGTTTTGTATTTTTTTTAAACTTCTATTAATATGCAACAAAAAAATTAAAAGCAATAATTCAAAATCTGCTTTTAAATAAAAACAAAATAAAATAATGCGAAAGTAAAATTTAGCCTCAAAGATATAATGGAACACGTCATTAAAGTCGCGAAATTGTTAATTGCAGCACGATGAAATATTCAGAGGTATACCTTTTTATGACTTTGGCATTATTTGTTGAATTCTGGAGTGAGCGGTTTAGCAAAAAGCTTTAGTGTGGTGCTAAAAGGTTCTCAAATCACGGTTGACTGAAGAAAATTAATAGTTCTTTATTCAAAAAGTGGTAAAATGGTTCGGGAAATATCGTCAATTGTAAATCGCGGATCCACTACAATATTTTATATAATAAAACGATGCGAAAACATCACCAACTATCAAAATAAGGCCAAGCTCAGGTGAGGAAAATTTTCACGGACGCAGACGAACGATGGATAATTCAACAAACCAGGCAGAACCCCAGCTTAATGCACCGAAACTAGGAGCAGAAGTAGAGAAATATCTATGGAGAAAAGTTATTCCCGAAACTGTAAGAATTATTCTAAGGAAACACCAGTACAATGCAAGGGTAGCCAGTAGAAAGGTCTTTATAACCAAAGTGAATCGCTAAAGAAGGCTTGATTTTGCTAAAAAATATGGCAACAATGGCTTATCGTTCTGGGAACGAGTTGTATTCATGAATGAAAGCAAATATAAAGTTTTCAGATCAGATGGACATTCATATGTGTGCAGAAAGGCAAATGGAGACCGTAAAGATAAAAAAAAGTGTGAGCGACGCTGCTCTCACGGTAGTTGATGTGTAAACATGTAGGCTCGTTAGCGTTGCATGTGGGAATATCGCAGAGGTTGTGGTTTTAATAAGCTAGAGATTTGGGTCTTTTATTGAAATAAAGCCATTATATATATTTAATGTAAAAGACAAACTTTATTTTTAATGTTTAAGTGAACAAATAATTGGTTTGTGGTAACTGAAATAGGAGACGTATACCGTCGTCTCTCTCGATGTACCGTGAAAATATCGCATCGATTGTCGTTTTTGTGTTCGTCGTTGGAATGTGTCTGTTCGAATTCATTTCCAAGTTTAATTTTTCCCGCAAGAATGTAATGAGTGGCTCTACCTCGTCTAAGGCGAAGTTAATGTTGAAGTCGCCTCCCAATATCATGGGTAATTTGTCGAGGTCTGCCCCAAGCTCAGCGGATCCGACCGGAGTGTATGGTAAAAGAACAAAATGAATGAATTTTATAATTGCGTCGACGGGTTGATTTGGCGAGATGTACACGACTGCTGAAAGTATCTTCTGTCCGTTTTGCATTACAAATTCAGCTGCACAAACGTCTCCGATTGCTCCTGACGTCACTCGAAATTTGGCGATCTGTAATAGTCACATTTGGTATATTTATACGTGCTGTATCACGCTTCTGATATATCGCTACATCACCGGCTCGTTGTCCTTCTCTTTTAAACTGCACGCAACAATCAAAGCTTGGAACGGAAATATGCTCATCGTTACGTAGCCAAGTTTCGCTGAGCATCAAGAAAGTACAGTGTTGAGCCACGTAGACGAGCTGTTGGTCATGCGACTTGTCGTAAGCGTAGACAACTTGGTCGAAAGTTCCACCTTGTGATTTGTGAATCGTCATACCACAGGCAGGAATGAGAGGAAAATGATTTCGCTTGGCAGTTATTGTTCGATTCGTGTTTAAGTAAGTAGTAGAATTTCTGCGTGCGATGGGAACCAAGTCTTTTGCTATATCATTTCGTAGTACGTATCTTGTCGCAAGTCTCATCACTTTTCGACCAATTTTGCAATTTTCAGGAAATCGTAACCACACGCGCTTCACCGTG
The DNA here is from genome assembly GCA_963422695.1 of Xylophagus ater. Taxonomy (NCBI): domain Eukaryota; kingdom Metazoa; phylum Arthropoda; class Insecta; order Diptera; family Xylophagidae; genus Xylophagus; species Xylophagus ater. The sequence goes on along the minus strand of OY730479.1, from coordinate 38,367,785 downwards.
CCGTTGTCTTGCCGAATGCTATTGTTTTCAAAGTTCTCTTCGTCGATATTATTGTCATCAGCTTGGGTCTCGTTCTCATATTCAATGAGTTCCAAAAACCCTACGGCTCCGTTTGCTAAACCATCCGACACGTCAATATTCGTCGATATCGTCTAAGGCCGCCCTTTAACGAGCGTAAGGTCAAATGGCAATCCTCCAGTATCCAAAACGGCCTTTTAGTGTAGCTGTTGTCGAACGTGTGCTAGTTTTTCAGCGCTATCTTAGTCGGCGAAAATGTCTTTCGCTACAGATAACACTTTCTCTGAGGCAGTGGACCTACCATGATATTTTTCGATTGTTTATAAATAGCAGTTGCGCGGACAGCTGGTAATTCTCGTAGATCCCCGATGAGAAAAATGTCTTTTCCACCGTAAAAAGAGTCAACAGCTGTGATCTGTTTCAATCGCGAGCCAATTTTTTCGTTCAATTCCGCTGATATTATGCTGATTTCGTCAATTAAAATGCATTGGATGTACTTGAAGAGACTACGATATTGTTGGGCCACTTCAAATGATAGAGGCAGCGTCCGCCCTATAGAGATTTTGAAAGCGGTATGGACGGTTGTTCCATCAATAGCAACGGCTGCTTTCCCTGTCGACGCGCAGGTGAGATATGCATTGCAATACCCATCGGTATGGCCGAAGCGATTGTAAATTTCACGGAGCAAGTTGATGACGAATGTTTTTCCGCAGCCAGCAGGGCCAGTGAAGAAAATTTGCAATTTTTCCTGAGTCTCGTTGTTTAAGAGCTGTGAGATGACATGCAGTAAGAGACCTTTCTGGCGGTGATTCGGTGAACGCATCAGACGATTAAAGTCCGACTTGTCCATGACGTTGTCACGTTTTTTAACTATAGATCCAAGACGATTTAGAGTAGCCAGTCTAAAGTCCGCGTTGGCATCCGTATTAGCGTTTGCAAGGAAGTCATCATAAGGATCTGTATCTCGTACGTGTGTCGCCAGTAGATTAATATCGCTCGAAAGTTCTTCGTCCTCGTTGGCTTCATCAATGCACAATTCTCGACAGATTTCGATGGTTTTAGCGATATCGATAGTCGCCTCAAATTCTCGCCTTCGCTCCATTATGAGCACATCGTTGTCGTCATAAAGTTGAACGTATTTTTTCTCAGCGAGAATTTCATTTTCCTCGTCACGGAAAGGCAAATGCAAGGTGACCATTTCACGTTTGTATTCATTTAGATCAGCCGTCATGTCATAGTTCCGATACCTAATGACTCGCTGAACCTTACGTCGTTTCCACTCATTGGCTTTGGCCTGAGCCAAAGTAATATCATTTAAATCTTGAGGCCTGCTTTGATATTTGTCAAAACAGTTTTCTAGCCAAACGTCACATGAGTCCTGATCAACATTTTCTTCTTCCAATAACTTGTTTGATTTTCGAACGCGATCACGCTCCACTGGCCATGAAGTTGGAATATAAACCACCTTGACAGAGCTCCTTGACATGTCTTGTTGAAGAAGTTACCAAGCAGCTTCTTGGCTGGTGAGTTCTACAGAGTTTAACATATCGACACTGAGTTTTCTCGCTATCTCTACTATATCGAATTCAGGGTGCTCATCCGTGGTTTCAATAATTTTCCGCTGAAGGTTGCTGATGCCCCTATTCGTTTTGTTCACATATTCGACCACATATGCGGCGCAAGAGTATTCCTCAATGATGAACTGCAAGTCCATATTTGAACCTAGCACACTGAGTATAAACGGATTAAATGGGTTCATCCACTTGTCTGTAGGTTGACGTTTGAGGAATACTCGTGGCCTGGTTATGTCGGCTCTCAAGATATCCAAGTACGTATTGTACGACTTGATGTTGTTTACTCTTAAGAACTAGTCCAAATCGGGATAATCATTATCTTCGAGTGCTTTCCAGATACGCTTATAAATCGTTGAATACGGCATGCGACGTGGATCTGTTTATGCCATAGGTTGAAGTATAATTGTTGAGCGACTTGGCATTAACGGCGCCTCAAAACGACAAGCGGTGGAATTTCTTTTCTTGTAACACGTGAACGTATGTTTATGTCACTGAAGCTTTTGGTGACCAGAAGCATCAGCTGGCGATACGGAGACAAGTCTGTCAATTAGACTCTCAGCTGCAGCCTTATCTTCTCCTATGGCATCGATTGGAGGTTCATTCAACCAAAGCAGTATATGCGCGTGTGGACTACCGCGGTGCTGGAATTCGATCCGTTTGAAGTAATGCTGGACGTAGTGATTTCCAAAGGGGCTGAAGCGTTTCGATTGTAGTATACCCATAATGACTTGCACGAGTTTATTGAAATGGATAGCACAAGTAACTGGCGAATCATTGCAAAAAGGTCTCTCTTTCTTTGCGACCAGTAGTAGACGGAATTAGGATTCGACCGCAAGAACGCCAAATTTTTTTCGAGACATCCGTCGATGAAATCAGTTGATTCTATTTGTTCTCTGGTGAGTTTCGTATCCTTCCCAACGAACTTGAAAGCAACTGTTAATGCATCTCGTGTACGTATTCGTAAGATTTTCATTGCCATGTACAGCAAGTGCTGTGGAGTAACTCCAGGTCTATCTGCTCTTCGCAATTCACTGGTTGCTATCATGTACGGTGTTACAACGAGTCCTTCCTTGAAAGTACGAAATTGTCCGAGATAAATAGAGGGAAATGACAACTCCTCGCAGTGTTCGTCGAACAGTACACTCCGCGGAACCTCATTTTCTGCCGGAGCTATTCGTAGATATTTATCTTCGTTCCGGGAAAGAGTTTGTTGGTGAGCATGTAGACTTTCTTCTATGTTGATTTCTTCACTCAGATCTTCGATGGAATCAACCGCTGGCACATTCGTTGAGAAAAAGGACTCGTTAATAGTAACGTCATAGAATTTGTACATTGGTGTGTCGACGAGATAACGTAGCCATGATAACGCGTTTCTTAACCATGCCGACAAGGTAACTTGATTTGTGTATCTTTTTGCGCTTTATATGAACGTTGATGCAGTAATCGTGGTCGAGCTCTCGAGGCAGACAGTGAACCATAGTATGAATGGAAACTGGAACACTTATAACTTGTCCAAGAATTCCATATTGGCCTTTAACATGTCCAAGTCTTCTTATTTGCATAAATGGCAAGCGAGGTGATATTAAAGGTTCAGATACTAAATCAAGCTGTGGCAAATTATCTGGCAGTGGAGGATACTTGAAACCGTTTGTCGTAGATAAAGTAGGTATTCTTCCTCTCTGCAATGAACTATAACAAGTGCCGCACGCTCGTGTCGATTGCACATTTATATCAGCAAATTCTGCTGTGAGAAGAGTTGTGGAATCAGACGGAACTGGCTTTAAATCGTTCTTGTACCATAATCTGTCGCATATGGCACATGCTAATCCAAAATTATTCTCTAAAAACTTCTCTCTGAACTGAGCATGAGCTTTATCGTGTGTAAAGAAAGCTGCATAAGTGGTGGTTGGCACTGACGGCGTCAATTGTTCTTCGATCTCCTCGTTTGGCTGTACTTGAATTGTTGGAGTCGAAGCGGAATCCACTGACATCGGTGTGGGCTCATTGGAGGCCAACGGCATTGTTCTCGTCTCATTCGTTGCCAGTTGAACTGTTGGATTTATAGTTATTGCAGTCCTTTGTCGGAGACTTTATAAATTCCTGTTACTTATATTCGTTCGTTCCGTTGATTGCTTTCAAATGTTCGAAGTGTCTCATGGTTTGTTCTGGTGCTAGAAAAAATAATGGTTGTTGTTGCAGTTGTCGCTGTTCTATGAGTTGTTGTTGTAATTGCTAAACGGCGAAGGAAACAAAAGAAAAGTTGGATAAATATTATGGGGCTAATGCTCCGTCAGATTACACCGTCAAAGATTGGTTTCTTGAGTTTCGTGGTGGCCGCAACTCCACTACCGATCAAGTCTGCAGCGACAGGCCCTCTGATGCGGTTACAGAGGACAATGTCAAAAAATAAATGAAATGGTGTTGGCTGACCGGAAAGTGAAGTTGCGCGAGCTAGCAGATACCACAAAGATTAGTACTGAGCGCACACGGCATATTGAAAGCCGAAATCGCTGCAAAACGGCCTCCCAAGGAGGTTACTTTTCACTCCACCTAGTATGTGCTTTTATTTTCTAGGTCATGCACCCAACTACAGTCTGGTCTTTTAACGTTTAAAAAATTTTAACAGCAAAAGTTTCGATTTGTGCCATCTATTATCTCGAATATAGTACTAAATAACAGTCGTTAAAATTACCCTCGTATAAAATATATGGTAACCGTGCTTATTTTTCTCAAAAAACACAACAAAAGTTTAATTAAGCTTTTTCTAAAGTTGAGAAAAAAAATGTTTCAATTAAATTGAAAAAAACATTTGACAAGTGCCATTGACAAACACTGATTTTGTACGATTGTTCTGGTGTCATTATTCATTTAAATTAAAAGTAAATATTAATTTTTTTGTATTTTTTTTTATTATATAACAATTTGAATATTTATATATTGAATCTTTATATATAAAACAAAGTCAGCTTAGTTACACCATTTATAACTCAAGAACGGCTGGACCGATTTTTATGATCTTTGATTTGTTGTATTTGTCTCTGCTCCGAATAGCAGAATAGCTATTAAAACATTGAAAAAATTATGAAGAAAATACATTTTCTCATACATTTTGTATGGAACGGCTTTTTTGATGATATCTCGAGAATGCTCTATTTTTAAATACAATGGATGTGTGTTTTTTCTCAGTAAAAGCCATATAAATTCAAACCGCCATCTTTTTAGCTATTAATGAACAATTCTAAAATTTATGTAAATAATAAGAATGCATATTCATACGGGAACTAACACTTAAAGTATTTGAAAAATACGTAGCAAAATATACTAAAAAAAAAAAACGCGTGCTTATCAAAAATAGTGTCGAGGGTTATTCTTAAGGGCACCAATACTTGAAAAAACTTTGGCTCAGCTTATTTGTTAGGGAAAAACTTTGCCAAAATCATATTGGCGCTTCAAAAGCACGTGTTTTTTATTGACAAAAATTTGGATCGCTTTCTTTGTTTCATTCCTTCTTTAGTGCACAACCCATAAGACTATTACAAGACTATTTATGCTCTCCCTTGCTCGAATTATCTTATAGGTAGCACGTTGCAAAGTAGAACATATTTCGTTTATAGGTTACTTCATTTTTTCCAATGAAAATTTTAATTTTCTTTCCTTATTTTGTGCGGAATTTTTGTTTCTATTATTTTCAAAGGAGGTTTTGAGAGGATCGCGTCTAATTTCTCTGCAGTTCCCAGATAATTTACTGTCTGTTTATTATATTGAGCTAGCTATGTAGGCGTGTGCCGCGATTTATTAGCATTTTTTTCGAGTTTGACCAATTTTTATTCAGTTTTCGATGGTTATTAGATTTGAACTCGATTTAATTAATTCTGTTCAAACGAATTTTTCTGAAATTCATCAGCGAAAAGTGATTTCAAAAAGGTGAGTTCAGTTTTATGAAGTGCACATTGTGAAAGAGTATGTCGTTTGTCATTGTGCGCGCATCGACAATATATCCAATTGGTAATTTTGGACTGCGTGTTTGATTTTCCAGGCGGATTCGTTCGTAACTCTGCGGAATTATATTTTTGATCGTGATTTTCAAACGGTAAGTTGCCTTCGAAGATATTCACTTTGAGAGTTGCGATTGTCCGCGCATCGATAATTGCTTCATTATATAATTTTGAATTCTATGTTCATTTTTCAAGTGTAATTTACAATGCCCCGAGCCAGAAAATCTAATCTTTCACAACGAAGCCGTAATGCAATTAGACTTCGGAATATGGCGAATAGAGTATGGCCTGAACTCGTGTTTCACAAACACAGGAACAAAGAGAGGCAGTACGTCAAACGTCTCAGTTGGCAATGAGAAATCGTCGAGCTTATCGCGTACATCAACAACGTTCGAATTGATCCAATGGAGATTGTGTGCGCCCATTGCGGTGCATTGAAGTTCGCTGGAGAAACGCCTGGATTCTGCAGTCTCAGTGGCAAGGTAAAATTGCCATTCTTGCCTCCGCTATTGCATTTATTGCTTCGTGGCGAAACACCACAATCACAACATATTCTATCGAACACTCAAAGATACAAAGCAGGTTTTCAAATGACTTCATTTGGAGCACACATTATCGAAAAACGCGGATTCAATCCGACATTAGAGGTATTTTTTGCTCGAGAGAGTAAACGTTCATTTTCTTTTGGTGACCATAAACCAGTAATTCTGACTTCGCCTTCGACTTTACAGATCCAAGGCCAAATTAACCATTGAATTGGGTCATTGCAACCGCTTGAATTTTTTATCTTAATAAAAAACTGAATTTAACACAACATTTATTGATTCTGAAACGGTACGAAGTTCGCCGGGTCAGCTAGCATTTATATAGCTGCTATTTTACCCCTTTACAATGGGTAGTAAGAAAATAAAGATAGAAGGCGAAAAAATAATTTTTTAAGAAAAGTGGACGAATGATTTTTTTCATAGAATTAAACAAAAAAGCTTACTGTTTAATTTGTAAAGCTACAATAGCTATTTTCAAAGAATGTAATTTGCAGCGGCACTATGATTCGCAACATAAAGTTAAATATGATTTCCTTCTAGGAAGTCTAAGGAATATATAAGTTGTAACGGTCTTTAAGCCATGAACCAATTTTTTTTAGGAAAATACATAACGAAACTGAAGCAGGTGTTCGTGCTGTATATAAGGTAGCATACTTAATTGCCCAATCCGGAAAACCATATACTTTCTTAAAAAATGCATATTAGAAGTGGAAATGTCTGTCCAGAGAAAAAAAATAATGGCTAATATACGTTTGGCAGCTAGGACAATGACGAGACGAATTGAGAACATAGGAGACCATTTTAAAAACAATATTTTTAAAAATGAATCACGTAACTTGCCTTTTTGTGCAATAATGTTAGAACTGTAACGCGTGGGAACAAAAAACTGGTGATGCATCAAATTTTTTTTTGACAGTCAACAGTTTGATGTTTCTACGTGAAACCTCCTTACAGCCTACACGGCGAAATTTAAATTTCAAAGGCGTTTCCTTCTCTCCAACAGGATGGCCATCTATCGCAATCAAATTTTAAAACCTTGTCATGGCAAAGAAAGCTTTGTTTTATTATTAATATAATTTTTCAATTTCCCGTTTTTTTATGTGTACGAACTTTTTTTTTTTGAATATTGGTGTATAACATATTTGCTGCTTAATAAAAAGAAATTTATATAAAAATTCGTCATTCCGACACTAGATTTTTGGAGTTTTTTTTTTGGAATGATGGCTAGATTCAGATAGTTGAAATCGCGAGAGAGAGATAGAGAGAGAGAGAGATCGAATGGGGTGAGTGTTTTGAAGAAAACATGGAACAAACTAAGGGACGATAACCAATTGAAGGTGCGGTTATCGTCAACGGGGACCGGCATTCTGCTGTCGGTCCATGCGGGTGGGAAGTGCCCCAAAGTCAGGTTGGCAATAACATCTATAGCCAATCGGTCCCGACATGCCTCGCAAGGCTTTCGCGATGGGTTCGGTCAGTTTCGGTGACCGGGAACTAACGAACACTCCCTTTATTCGGTTGTTTTCGCCAAAACCGAATTTTCCTTGCTTGATAGCTTACGCTACCACCATAAAGTCTAAACGACATTAACACTCTTATGCACGCGTAAATAATTATGTGTAATTTGATGGTAGATGGTGGTGAACAACGACCCACCCCTCCGGCGAGCTAGCAAGCGCAACTCAGCTTGGCGTTCAGCCTTTTAGTTGTTCACATTAGCTGCACCATCTCATATCTTCTCCTCGCAAGGAAGAAGATATGCTGTAAAGATCATCAGGGGACTTACATTCTTCGTAAAAAACCCCATATGTAAACCCCGCAGTTACATACATGGCGCCCAACGATTCGTTGGTTCTGCCAGCGGATCTTTAATTTTGTTTGCCATTTGTATTTTCGACTTCGGTTGAAATTACAAATGGAGCTCAAACAAAATTGTTAGACACTTTTTCGAACGAGCTGATGTTTGAAAATGGTGTTTTGGTTGTTACCTTATGGTAGGCCAATATTTTCAGAAAAACAAATTTTTTTAGAAAATTTGAAAATTTGACTCAAACTTTTTTTCGAAACTTTCGAAACGCCCTGTATCAATTTAAAAATTTTCGTCTTTGTTTTTTTTAGTCGATTTTTTTTTCTGAAGGTGTGTTCACGTCATTAAAATTTCTGAACGAAGTTTTGATGTGAACATAAATTTCGGATTTTCGTTGGGTTTTTTGGTTGTCGGAATTGGGCTTGCTTTTCGCGATTGCAATTATGTAGAGTCCGGCTGTCGTCACGTTTTATTTACGGTTGCGTTGTAGCAGCAACTTCGGTTTTTTTTATTATTGAATATGCCGCTTGCCGCAACAGAGTTTGAAATGTGGATTACGTGCTACATGAATATTGAAGTCATTGGGACGCTTCACGTTTCAATGCAGCCTGGACTCCGAGAAATGCTATGGGTGTAGATGTATGAGCTTTAGTGCGCCTTTTCGCACATTCTCGTGCTTAATTAAGCCTATGAATAATGCGGTGAGGACACGAGAGTCATGCAACTTACTCGAAGCCAATCACAGCCTTCGTTGGATCTTCCACAAGCTCCAAAATTCGTGGCTTCTGCTACAATGACAACTCGCAGTTGTAGTGGTAGAGGAAGAGGTGCGGCAAACCCAACTATCACCCGATGGGGTTCTAGTGATGGCGCCTCTTTCCTCTCTCCTTCAGATCTAAGTGCTTCAACGGAAAACATAGGCACTATGATCGAGGCGGCTGTGAGTAGTCAAATGGCAAAGATCCAAAGTGAGTTAGTTAATCCGATCAAGCGAATGACTTTGAATGCGCCATCGCAAGCACCAGGTTCAGTGGCTCCACCAAAATCCGTTGACCAGTCTGCTAACTTCAATTATTTGAACGAAAAATATAATTTGAACGTTCCTCAGAGAATGAGTCAACCAACAACAAACCATAACGTAAATAGACCACCGCCACCTCCATATGGTGCTAATAACCAAAACCCAAATTATAACGTGAATGCTATTTCAGTGTCAAACAATAATCACCACGTCGACCCCAATCATGATCCGAATCCACACATGCCTTTTAATCCAAACAACAACCAAAGGCGTAGCCCAAGTAGGAATTCAAATCTTAACTCAGGCACGCATCGTAATGGTCAGAAAGTTCGACATGCTATTTTACGACATGATACCCGAATCGACAAATGGGGATTCAGGTTCAGTGGAAAGGCTCAAGATATGTCGGTGGAAGAGTTTATATTCCGCATAGAAACTATGCAATCGCGTGGGGATAATTCGTGGTACGCCATTTGTACCCAATTCCATACCTTGCTTTCCGATAAGGCTGAGCAGTGGTATTGGCGACTGCTGAAAAGAGAACCCCACATCGATTGGCATGGCCTAAAGGCGGCCCTCCGACATCAATTTAAGAGCCTTGACACGGACCATGAAATCATGCGTCGGATGTTACAAAGGAAGGAATCCAATGGCGAAACTTTTGACGATTTTTACGATTCGGTTATGTCACTATATAAGAATTCCTATGACGGAAATAGAATTGGCGGACGTTATGAGAGGTAACGTCAAAGATAAGATCGCAAATCTTATTTTCGTAATGCCTGCCATGAGTCTGAGTCGCTTTTAGGAAGTATGCCGCAAAGCGGAACACCATCTTTCTGAAAGAGAACCAAGACGAACTTGACAAAACCCAACACGGCCCATCCATGAATTGGATGATCTTGACGAACGTAATTTCTCATATGGACCAGATTCGGGAAATGATAGGACTGATTTGGATAATGATAGACTTAGACCCGCAGATGAAATGTTTCACACCACTGATTTTCCCCAAAATAGAACCAGTCAGGAATTCGGTGCAAAGAACTCACCTGCTGGTACAAACTTTATACCGGACTCTCGCTTCAGACAGGAAAATGATTCTCATCTCCCATAACAAGATTTTAAAAATGATTGTGACCCAAAAAGTTATTCGTATAACCACCAACAATATACCAGAGGTGGCCAATCTTTTCCTCGCGAACCGATATCGAATCAATATAATATTAATTCATCTCATTTCGGTAGTAGTTTACCATAACAACCTGCCGAAATCGATAGTAGTATTCGAGGGTATGCGAGCGAAAATATGTGGCTAAACGGAATACAAGATCATTTAGAAGCTATGGATGCTAATGGTAGATCACGGTTCAAGTGTTAGAACTGTGACAATATTGGTCATGGTTTTTTCGAGTGTACGATACCACAACGGTCCTTCCTTTGCTATGGTTGTGGTAGAAAAGATGTGTCGTTAGCGATGTGCCCAAAATGTAATCCGGGAGACACATAGAGGCATCGAGAGACGCACGGGAACCCCCGGTTGCCAATAATGCCCCCGGACCAATCAAAATAGAACCAACCTTGAGTCCTGATCAATCATTGCAACCAAATTCTCCGTCTGTCATTAAAATTTTGAAACGTGATACGTCAACTAAAATCTCGTCTAATAATAATAATATACTGGAAAGGTCAAATAAAACATTACATCAACGTCAAATGGAATATGACGAAGCTAGAATTAGACTAATCGGTACTGTATTAAAACCGAGTAAAATTGTTAAGTTTAAAGAAAGGTGCAAAGAAAAGAAGTTATTGGGTAAAACAGTGGAATCTGCTTTTGTGAAGCTTAAGCATTACGTTCGACCATATGCTAAGGTGGAAATCGACGGTGAATCCCTTTTTGGCCTTTTGGACAGTGGTGCAAATGTGTCCTGTCTAGGCGCTGGCGCTTTAGATTTCCTCGAACGTCATAAAATTTTAATTACTGGTCGTCCCACCTCAGTCAAAACGGCTGATGGTAAAGCTCAACCTGTACACGGGCAAATAGCGATTCCAATTACATACAATAACATTATAAAAACACTTTCTCTATACGTCGTACCAGGACTTACCCAAAATCTATATCTAGGTGTAGATTTTTGGAAAGAATTCGATATAGCTCCGACTATATTTTCTAAACAGGAGACTTTAGATTGTTTGTCAATTGACGATCCCAACACACACGCGCTAAATTCGGAACAACACGCGCGTCTCGAAAGCATCTTAACTTTATTTCCTTCTTTTAACCAAGTCTGTTTAGGGAAAACACATTTAGAAGAACATATTATAGAGGTAGAAAACGCGGAGCCTGTAAGGCAACGCCACTACCCTGTTTCCCCTGCGGTGCAAGCCCTCATGTATGCTGAGTTGGACCGTGTGTTGGAATTGGGTGTCATCGAAGAAAGTGTCAGCGCGTGGAACTCTCCTGTAGTCTTGGTGCGCAAACCTGGAAAGGTTCGCCTCAGCCTCGACTCCAGGAAAGTGAACACCCTTACGAAAAAAGACGCTTACCCACTTCCACATATAGAAGGCCTTCTCAGTAGACTTGAGAAGACGTGTTTCATTTCAAGTATTGATTTGAAAGACGCCTTTTGGCAGATACCGCAATGAGAAACCCATCGCCTATATTTCTCAAAAGCGGAACTCTGCACAACGCAACTACAGCATGTCGGAACTGGAATGTTTCGCCGCGGTGTTGACCGCTAAAAAGTTCAGAGCCTACGTCGAAGGTTTGCCGTTCAAAATAATCACCGACCATGCAAGTTTAAAATGGCTCATGAGTCAACGCGACTTTAGCGGGCGTTTGGCTCGATGGAGCTTAAAGCTTCAAGCCTTTGATTTCGCGATTGAACACCGAAAAGGTTCAGAGAATGTAGTGCCAGATGCGCTTTCACGTGTTTACGTGGACGCGATTTCGGAAATAGTTTCGGCACCTAGCATAAACCTGAATTCTGAAGCATTCAAATCAAAGGAACATCTCGACCTGATAGATACAGTGCAAAGCAACGCGGAAAGGCTGCCTGACACGCAAGTGTCAGATGGCTACGTGTACTTCAAGACAAGCTTTAGCACTGGCAATATCTTTCAGGAATATTGATCGTGGAAGCTTTGGGTTCCGTCTAGCCTTACGTACGAGCTGGTTCGTCTGGCGCATGATCCTCCACAAGCTGCGCACGGCGGTATTACCAAAACCTTATATCCTTTGCGGCAAAGATACTTCTGGCCTGGTATGGCTAGCGAAGTACGTAAATATATCGCGAGTTGCATCGTTTGTAAAGAGTATAAGGCTCCAAATAGTGTGTTGAGGCCGCCAATGAGCAAACAAATCGAAGTTGACAGACCATTCCAGTACCTATATATCGATCTGTTACCCTACCCTCGGTTTAAGCATGGTAACACCACTCTCCTAGTTGTTTTGGACAAATTTTCGAAATTTGTTTTGGTCAAGACATTACGTAAGGCGTCTGCCGTGCAGATCACCGATTTCTTGGAGGAAAACGTCTTCAATTTATTCGGCGTACCCGAGATTATATTTTCAGACAACTGACCGCAATTTTTATCTAAAGAATTTCGCAAGTTGGTTGAAGCATATGGTGTGAAACACAATCGTACAGCTATCTACTCACCACAAGCTAACGCATCGGAACGTGTAAACCGTTCTTTACTGGCGGCCATCCGCTCTTATGTTGGCACCGATCATAGGGATTGGGATCAAAACGTGGGAAGCGTCGGCTGTGCTCTTCGGAGTACAATCCATGCTTCTACGGGGATTGATCCATATTTTCTTGCGTTCGGTTCCCACATGATCACACATGGCTCGACCTACGAACTGATCCGAAAGTTAAATGGTTTGAATGATGGTGAATTGGTTGTGTCCTCGAAAAAGATAGATCAATCCCTGACGTATGTACTTGTATGTTGTAACGCGTGGGAACAAAAAACTGGTGATGCATCAAATTTTTTTTTGACAGTCAACAGTTTGGAGTTTCTACGTGAAACCTCCTTACAGCGTTTTCTTCTCTCCAACAGGATGGCCATCTATCGCAATCAAATTTTAAAACCTTGTCATGGCAAAGAAAGCTTTGTTTTATTATTAATATAATTTTTCAATTTCCCGTTTTTTTATGTGTACGAACTTTTTTTTTTTGAATATTGGTGTATAACATATTTGCTGCTTAATAAAAAGAAATTTATATAAAAATTCGTCATTCCGACACTAGAATTTTGGAGTTTTTTTTTTTGGAATGATGGCTAGATTCAGATAGTTGAAATCGCGAGAGAGAGATAGAGAGAGAGATCGAATGGGGTGAGTGTTTTGAAGAAAACATGGAACAAACTAAGGGACGATAACCAATTGAAGGTGCGGTTATCGTCAACGGGTACCGGCATTCTGCTGTCGGTCCATGCGGGTGGGAAGTGCCCCAAAGTCAGGTTGGCAATAACATCTATAGCCAATCGGTCCCGACATGCCTCGCAAGGCTTTCGCGATGGGTTCGGTCAGTTTCGGTGACTGGGAACTAACGAACACTCCCTTTATTCGGTTGTTTTCGCCAAAACCGAATTTTCCTTGCTTGATCACCAGGGGATTTAAATTCTTCGTAAAAAACCGCATATGTAAACCCCGCAGTTACAGAACAAGAACCTAATCTTTCCTTGGCAGTTAGCAAATTTCAAGATTATATCGAAATCTTGGAAAATGAGTTTTCGACGCGGTTTTCTGACTTTCACAGCCGTTCCAAAGAAATTGAACTTTTTCAAAATCCATTTGCAATTAAAATTGAAGATGTTCCCAATTAGTTGGAAATGAAATTAAGCGACCTACAATACAATGATGTTTTAAAATCAATTATTGAGGTATCGCAGCTAAAAATATTTTATTTGAACCTAGCAGAGTCTGCCTTTCCACGTTTAAAAAAATTTTCCGCTGGGATAATAACAATTGTTGCAAGTCCATATATCTGCGAGCCGACATTTTCAAAGTTAAATTATATAAAAAAAAAAAAGGTGTGAACGACGCTGCTCTCACGGTAGTTGATGTGTAAACATGTAGGCTCGTTAGCGTTGCATGTGGGTCTTTTATTGAAATAAAGCCATTATATATATTTAATGTAAAAGACAAAATTTATTTTTAATGTTTAAGTGAACAAATAATTGGTTTGTGGTAACTGAAATAGGAGACGTATACCGTCGTCTCAAGTGTATCGATGTACCGTGAAAATATCGCATCGATTGTCGTTTTTGTGTTCGTCGTTGGAATGTGTCTGTTCGAATTCATTTCCAAGTTTAATTTTTCCCGCAAGAATGTAATGAGTGGCTCTACCTCGTCTAAGGCGAAGTTAATGTTGAAGTCGCCTCCCAATATCATGGGTAATTTGTCGAGGTCTGCCCCAAGCTCAGCGGATCCGACCGGAGTGTATGGTAAAAGAACAAAATGAATGAATTTTATAATTGCGTCGACGGGTTGATTTGGCGAGATGTACACGACTGCTGAAAGTATCTTCTGTCCGTTTTGCATTACAAATTCAGCTGCACAAACGTCTCCGATTGCTCCTGACGTCACTCGAAATTTGGCGATCTGTAATAGTCACATTTGGTATATTTATACGTGCTGTATCACGCTTCTGATATATCGCTACACCACCAGCTCGTTGTCCTTCTCTTTTAAACTGCACGCAACAATCTAAGCTTGGAACGGAAATATGCTCGTCGTTACGTAGCCAAGTTTCGCTGAGCATCAAGAAAGTACAGTGTTGAGCCACATAGACGAGCTGTTGGTCATGCGACTTGTCGTAAGCGTAGACAACTTGGTCGAAAGTTCCACCCTTTGATTTGTGAATCGTCATACCACAGGCAGGAATGAGAGGAAAATGATTTCGCTTGGCAGTTATTGTTCGATTCGTGTTTAAGTAAGTAGTAGAATTTCTGCGTGCGATGGGAACCAAGTCTTTTGCTATATCATTTCGTAGTACGTATCTTGTCGCGAGTCTCATCACTTTTCGACCAATTTTGCAATTTTCAGGAAATCGTAACCACACGCGCTTCACCGTGCCGTTGTCTTTCCGAATTGTTTTCAAAGTTCTCTTCGTCGATATTATTGTCATCAGCTTGGGTCTCGTTCTCATATTCAATGAGTTCCAAAAACCCTACGGCTCCGGTTGCTAAACCTTCCTGTTGATATAGCGATAAAATTCTTTTATTTTGCCGCTTAAGTTTGTTTTATTAGCGCAGCCTCACGCTAATTAAGTTGAAGAAAAAGGCTTGTTGGGTTTCAAAATTAAACTGAATTTATTTGACAAAAATTCTGGAATTTATACAATTTAAATGCTGAGTATACAAAATTCTTATATTCTAAATGTGGGAATCGTACATTTATAAAAATTATCCAAATATCAAATTTAATTAAATATAAAAGTTTAATTTGATATTTGGATATATGGAATTGAAATCGGAGTATTTTATTTTGAACAATATGAGTTTTTTATGCAAAAAATATTATTGTGGGAATTTTATCATAGAAAAATTTACGCGTTGCACAAAATAAGTCTGGGAAATATCTGTTGGTTTTTTACGACAAAAAAAAACCAAATATTTGATATAACTTAACATTCTCCCCCGCCTTGAAAATTGCCCTTTCAAGATATACTTATAGAGTCAAGTTGAAAATCCCTTTGTCGAGGTAGCCGTTGAGGTGGATGCTGTTTTCTGGTACATTTCTTTATAATTATGGTCAAAACATATGATGCTATGAGAAGAGAAATTAATAAGGAGGAATAGCTGATTCAGAAATGATGAATATCCGTGGAGTCAATGTCTTCTGGAAGTATTTCTTGATTTTTTATAATTCTTATGGCGTTCTTTAAGTTTTGAATTTCCTTTGTGTTGTTTTTGGAAAGGTAGGTGTTGCTGCCCATTCTGATTTCTTGGTTCTCTAGATGCTTCTCGATGTTGAAAGCAGTAATGTTCATTGAGGGTAGAAATGAGTTCCTGATTTCATTCGTATGAAAGTTATGAGAGCTGATCATGAGTGAATCTTGTTTGATGACGCAATTGGTGTTAAACTTCAGCAATCCTTCACTTTTAACTATTGTTCGATGTGTGCTTGCACCACATACAATGTAAAAAATGTATTCGTGATCAAACGAGTATATCCAGTGATTTGGATTATGCAACTGGATCCAAATTTTGGATGGGACTGTGGTTTCAATTGCACAGCTAGCAGGAAGTGTTTGCTGATGGTTGAATACACTCAGTTCACATTGATCTTGTCCTGCTTCTTTGTTATGAATAGCATGTTTCTGTTTGCATAAATACCTTTGTTTTTGACTAATTATACAAGCAGACAGCTCGTCGTCAGACATTGAGAAGTGTTGGTCTCGATGAAGCTTTACTACTATGTATTCAGCAGTCGGTTTTATTAGGATCAGTTTCCCTTCCACAACTGTAGGTATGGAAATGACCTTGAATATTTCATATATTTCCTTAGCTGGAAGTGGAATATTTATGCTAAAGATTATGGATTTAGATGTTACTCTGGTCCTTGCAGACATTAAATGATATAATTCTAGTAGATCTTGATGATCGAATTGTCCACGTATCGTTAAAGTTGCTGGCAAATTTTCCCTTGTTGCATTTAGTTGTTGCCGAATTTGTTCAGTGGTGAGTAGTAAGGGATTTAGTTTTCCATTATGAGTGTCTGTTACCACATCTATTAAGGCAGATTGAATTCCTTGGTAGCTGACTATAATCAGTGTTGCATGAATTGATAGTGAATTAAACAATTGTACTGTTTTTTCGTCGTTTAGTTGGTTACTTATGTTTTTAATATCTAAAAAAAGCTCGGTTATGTAGTCGGTAATAACTAAAAACTGCTTGTCTATATGTTCTTCGTCCTTTTTGATGATATTTGTTGTTGAGTCGATGATGGATGTTTGGTTTTTTATAAGTTCGAGTAGAAGCCCTTCATTTCTTTTAACCTTTTGTATAGTTTCAGAGAGTTGAGTGGCATATTCTTGATCTAAAATTCCGAATAATTTATTGGAAATAGTCCCAATGATGTCGAATGGTGGTCGTTTGGATCTTGACGCTAGACTACCACTATTCCCTTTGACAAGGATCTCGTTATTATTCTCGATTATTTTAAGTTAATGCTCAAGCTGTGATAATATGATCAAACAAAATTCCTTGTAGTCTGTCATTACGTAACATAATTTGTTTAATTTATACGTACAGTCATAAAGACCAATTAATTCCTTCCAATAGTTTTCCATGTCGTAATACACGATGACTTTCCATTCATCTGTGACCATATTTACTTGTCCTATACCTTCAAAGTATATTCCTGGATGTGTATGAAACGGAATGATTTCTACTGATTGGTTCAACAGACTGCTGAAAATGTGTGGTGTAATGCTTGTCAGTAACAGAAGTGTTAACAGTGGATTTAATTTGACTATTTTTTGTTGTTTTACTCTATGATCTCGGCTGGCAGTGATTTTGTCTTGAGTTGTATTTGACTGGTTTGGATGAGTTCGTTTTAAATCGTTTGTTTCTGATTGACTGTCAAGCCATGCTGAATTTATTGGTAAAAATCTTCCTTGCACAGGATGCCGTGGTTTCTTTAAAGGTACTTTTATAAATCCATTCGACGTTATATTTTTTGATGGCAATGAATATTTCTTCTCGTTTAAACAGACTAGATGTGTTGAGGAAGACTGTGGGATCTCTTTGCTGTTTGTGATTTCACCTTGCTCTAGTATTGGATTATCATCTTCTGATGGCAAAGGACATACCTTATGAATTGCTCTTCTTAGGATTCCAGATGTAGTTCTAACATCAACTACTCTTATTAATCCATCACTACCTGGATGTGTTTCTATGATTCTTGCCATTTGCCATTTTAATGGTGGTAAATTTTCATCCCGTATGATGACGAAAGTTCCTGGTTTAAGTTGTTTGACTTCTTCCTTCCACTTGGTTCTAGTTTGCAATTGTTGTAGATATTCGTTGGACCAGCGCTTCCAGAATTCTTGGTGAATAGTTCTTACTAGTTGCCATCGTGATAAGATAGTTGCATTGTTTGGTTTGGCTTGTGGGTCCAAGATTGTAGTTAACGGTTCTCCAATTAAGAAATGACCCGGTGTAAGGGCGTGGACATCATTTGGGTTTGTTGACATTGGTGTTAAAGGTCGTGAATTTAAAATCGCTTCGATTTCAGTAACCACTGTGTTAAGCTCTTCGAATGTTAGTGAGGCCTCTTAAAGTACTCGTCTCAAATGATGTTTGGCTGATTTTACAGCTGCTTCCCAGAGCCCACCAAAATGGGGTGAGCGGGGTGGTATGAAACACCATTCGATTTGTTTATCTGCGCAGTGATTGTTGATCACCGTGTGATGTTCTTTACTTCAAAATAATTCGTGTAACTCTTGTAGTTCATTTCGTGTATCTACGAAATTGGTTGCATTATCGCAAAAGATTTTTGCTGGTCTACCTCGTCTTCCGACAAAAACGCTCAAGCGCACCTATAAAGGCGGAGGTTGTCAGATCAGAGACAACTTCTAGATGGGTAGCCTTCATAGTGAAGCATACAAAAACTGCAATATATGCCTTTGTGGGTTTTTTCCCTCTAATTTGGTAGTGTATATGTATTGGACCACAAAAGTCGATGCCCACATTTACGAATGGTCGTGCTGGTTGAATCCTTTCTGCTGGTAAACCTCCCATGAGTTGTGAAATAATCTTTGGTCGTGCTCTGGAACATATAATGCATTGATGAACTATCGAGTGTGCTAAAATTTTCCCTCGTCTTGTTATGGCCAGTAAAGCTTGCGGTCCTGCATGTAAATGTTGCAAGTGTAGTCGCTTCATTAAGAGTCTTGTAAAGAGATGAGAATATGGTAAAAGAACAGGATGCTTTGCTTCAAATGATAAATTACTAGCTTGAAGCCTGCGACCTACTCGTATAAGACCTTGATCATCTAAGAAAGGGGTTAGCGTAGGCAATTTATTAGTTGGTTGTACATATTTCTCTTTTTGTAGTTGTTTTAACTCCACTCCAAATTCTTGTTGTTGCATTTCTTTTAGGATGAATATTAGGGCATCTTGAAGTTCGTTTGCAGTAGGAACCTTAGAGAGTCTTCTTTCGTGTTTCTGTAGTCTTATGTTTCTGGAGAAATGTAGAATAAGGGCCATTGTTTCTTGTAAACGTTTAAATGAATTGCTGTGGTATATGGTTTGTATTAGAGTTGGTCTTGCAACGGCCATAAGAACCACCTTCCGTTGCTTCTTCTCTGTTTCAACATTAATTTGATTGATTGAAGTGTCTGGCGACTTACTTTCTGGACGTTGTAAAAATTCAGGACTATTAAACCAGATACTAGATGCTAGCAAGTTCTTTGGAGTCACACCCCTAGAAATCAAGTCGGCTGGATTCATATTGGATTTGATGTGATGCCATTTGTTAACTTGCGTTGATTCTTGGATGGCTGCAATTCGATTCGCAATGAAAGTTTTGTAGGAGGAAGACTCTGACGAGATCCATGACAGAACAGTGCTAGAGTCAGTGCAAAAGTAGATTTCATCAATTGTGATGCATAGAATTTTCTTTAAACGATCAACCAGTTCAGTCATTATTTTGGCAGCGCACAATTCTAAGCGTGGTAATGTTGTTGTTTTGGTTGGAGCGACCTTTGATTTTGCACATAACAAGTGTACAGATATATTTGAATTTTTGTCAGTGGATCGTATGTAAATAGCGGTCCCGTATGCTTTCTCGCTTGCGTCAGCAAATGCGTGGAGTTGTATATTAGCCGTAGTTGAGCTGGAGAAAATGTGTCTTGGAACTGTTAATGAATTTAAATTAAATTAAATTTAAAGCTGCATCCCAATCTAGTTTCATTAGCCACAATTGTTGTAAGAAGATCTTTGCTAGAACTATTACTGGATTTACTATTCCTAATGGATCAAATAGATGTGTGATATCAGCCAATATGGTTCTTTTGGTTACTTTCTTTGCTGTTGGCCATGATGTTTTAATGGAAAATAGATCTTGCTTCGGCATCCAAGTAAGTCCTAATGTTTTAATTTGATCACTCGAGCCGTCTTTTATGTCTAACTGTACTTCTATGTCTTCCTTTGGGATTGAAGCGAGTAGTTCAGGATGATTTGTGCACCACTTTCTAAGGTTGAATCCACCTGAACTGAGAGCCTGTTTTAATTGATTTTGTGTTTCTACGGCTTCAGCTAGATTGTCATTTCCGGTCATTAGATCATCAACATAGAAATCTCGTTTGATAATTTTGGATGCTAATGGATATTGTAGAGCATGGTCTTCAGCTAAACGTTCAAAGCACTGAGTTGCTAAATATGGTGCAGATGTTGTGCCGTAAGTTTCAGTACGAAGCCGAAAGTATTTAAGTTTGTCTTGAGGATTGTCTCTCCATACTATGAGTTGAAAGTTTCTATCTTCTGGAGCAACCAAAATTTGGCGATACATTTTTGCTATGTCTTCCGTGAAGACATATTTAAATAGCCTGAATCTTATCAGAATACTAAATAAATCATCCTGTATCGTAGGGCCTGTGTATAAAATGTCATTAAGTGATGTGTTACTGGAGGTTTTACAGGAACCGTCAAACACCACCCCGAATTTAGTAGTGCTACTGTCCGGCTTAAAAACACAATGATGCGGTAGGAAGTAGTGCGGCACAGAGATTGTGTTAAGTTCAACTTCTTCCATATGTTTCAAATTTAAGAACTCATGGATGAAATTCTGATATTGTAACTTTACTGATATATCTCTGGCTAGTCTTTTTTCAAGACTCAAAAAACGACGTATAGCTGTTTGTTTCGATTCGCCCAACTTGGATGGTTGTTCGGAAAATGGTAGCTTTACAATGAAGCGTCCAAGTTGATTTCTCGATATGGTTTTGTTGAAGAATTGAACACATAAAAGTTCTGAATGTGATAATTGTTTTTTGGCTATTAGCGTTTCTTCTAAAGTCCAAAATTTCTGTAGTTGATTCTCTAGCTCGCTGGTGCTGATTCCACAAAATAACTTCGATGTGTTTGACGTTTGTGTTGATTTTCCAAAAACTATCTATCCGAACATGGAATTTTGTAGTGTAGGTAAACTTTTGTGCAATTTAATTTGGCCGACAGACATTAATTCACAGTATAGTTCAGCACCGATTAATAAATCAATGTGCCGCAGCTCGTTGAAATCTGGATCAGCGACTTGTATATTCTTAGGTATGGGCCAGGATTCTGTATCAATGAAACGGCTAGGTTGTAATGAAGTGATTTCTGGTAGCACAAATACCTCCAGTCTTGTTGAATAAGCATGCACCTTTGATTGTAATGAAATGTTGGTTCTGCGTTGTATTTTAAGATGCGAGTAGCCTATACCATTTACATTTAATTGTTGATTGCATCCGACGATTCCTAGCTTTTTGTATAGCCTTTCAGATATAAAGTTCAATTGAGATCCGGAATCTAGAATTACTCTACATTCGATTGGATATCCATTTGCATCCGTTATCTTTACAATGGCTGTGCCTAAGAAGACGTAGCCTGCAGAGTTATTATTGTTTTGAAGAGCAACATGAGTTGCGTTAATTTGTGTTGGTGGAAGGTTTTCTAAATTACCAGTTTTGTTTGCAACATTCGGTGATTCGATATGTAGCAATGTGTGATGTCGTGCATGACACTTGAAGCAATTTCTGGATGAGCAATTTTTGAGGAAATGTCCCCTTCCTAAACAATTGGTGCAAAGTTGAAGCTCTTTAGCTGCATCTAGACGTTCTAGTTGAGATAGTTGAAGAAAAGGTTGACATGCATTAATACGATGCTGCTGTTTCTTGCAGAATAGACATGTGATTTCCCTTTCCGATGAAATAAAAGCAGAATGTTTACTTGTATTCTGTTTTCGCTGGTGTGGTTTCTCCCCTGGTGTCTCTAGCATTTGAAATCTGCATTCCAAAAACGTTAAGAACGTTGTCAAATGTTGAATGGAACGTGATGATTCCAACGATTGTCAAATAAGCGATGGGTTTCACGGTGTACCTTATGAAGCAGAATGTGGAGAACTATCGGATCCCAATTTTTGGTGTCTACTTCAAGATTTTTAATACCTAATAGGCATTCTTTGGTTGTATCATGCAACTGCTTGATTGCCGATGATGACTCAGAAGTTATAACTGGTTGTGATGAGAGAGTGTTAAGCAGAGCTGCTAGTAGAAGTCTTTTGTTGTTGTATCGATTTTGTAATATATCCCATGCGGTAGTGTAATTTCCTTCAGAAATTTGTAGATGTTGGATAAGTTTTCCTGCTTCTCCTGTAATGTTTGCCTTTAGATAGAACATTTTCTGTGAATGTCCCATAGGTTGGTTGTGTATTAATTGTGTGAAAAGATCATTAGACTCTCTCCACTTCAAGTAGTCTTCGTCGAAGGTGGGCAATGTGACCTTAGGAAGCATGATTTGTGCTTCCATGGAGGTTTTTCCGTTCGATCGAGATGCGCGATCGCATTGTTCTTGTAGTTTAATGATGATTAGCTCCTGGCGGTCTTCGAGCTTAAAAAAGTCCTCATCTACATAATCAAATTGATCCTCCTCAGCCATAATGTCATTATGTAGATTGATAATATTTGACCAATAGTTGTTGATTGATTTGATTTTTTGTTGACAGTGTACCTTTGAGTATGATGTATCAAATGATGATTCCAGCGGCTGAAGGAAGTGTTCCAAAGCTGCAAAGGATGCACGTTGTGGACGTATTCTCCTTTTCTGATCTTGACTGCTCTTCTGGTAGGTAGTTAGAGATTCCTCTGGCTTTAACTTTTCATCATCTAGTTTGTATAGCTCTTCTTCTAATGTGGTTTTGGCCGTTTTGTATATTGTTTGTACTTTCGTGTAGAAATCGGACTGGAAAAAACTATGAGTGGGATTTTCAGTTTTCATCGCCAGGAGTTTTGAATGACCATCATTAAACTGGTTCCATTCCTGTTGTAATCGTTCTACTCTTGTTGTTGGATACGACTCAGTCTTTCGATTCTTCGCATCCTTGTGATAGTTGGTATTGATTTTTTCTATTTATTTACCACATTGGGATTGCTCTGCTGTAAGCTGTTCCATCACGTCGGGGTCACCAAAATGTTGATATAGCGATACAATTCTTTTATTTGGCCGCTTAATTTTGTTTTATTAGCGCAGCCTCACGCTAATTAAGTTGAAGAAAAAGGCTTGTTGGGTTTCAAAATTAAACTGAATTTATTTGACAAAAATTCTGGAATTTATACAATTTAAATGCTGAGTAGACAAAATTCTTATATTCTAAATGTGGGAATCGTACATTTATAAAAATTATCCAAATATCAAATTTAATTAAATATAAAAGTTTAATTTGATATTTGGATATATGGAATTGAAATCGGAGTATTTTATTTTGAACAATATGAGTTTTTTATGCAAAAAATATTATTGTGGGAATTTTATCATAGAAAAATTTACGCGTTGCACAAAATAAGTCTGGGAAATATCTGTTGGTTTTTTACGACAAAAAAAAAAAAAGCAAATATTTGATATAACTTAACACTTCCGACACGTCAATATTTGTCGATATTATCTAAGGCCGCCCTTTAACGAGCGTAAGGTCATATGGCAATCCTCCAGTATTCAAAACGGCCTTTTTGTGTAGCTGTTGTCGAACGTGTGCTAGTTGTTCAGCGCTTTCGTAGTCGGCGAAAATGTCTTTCGATACAGATAACACTTTCTCTGAGGCAGTGTTAAGAATCTCTCTGTTGTAATTATCGACGTCGTGATTTTTGAAGAACAACCGTACTCCGTTGGGACATTGTTCATCAGCTTCGTCTTTAGTGAAGAAGCGAGACTCAATCAAATTCTGCTCGCACTCGTCCAATATTTGGCCGTTTCCGACTTTTGTAAGCAAACCCGAGAAGCTGACGTTGGCTTGACGCATGACTTCGTTGAGTTCGTAGAATCTCAGGTTCCGCCGCAATGTTGGACCTACCATGGTATTTTTCGATTGTTTATAAATAGCAGTTGCGCGGACAGCTGGTAATTCTCGTAGATCCCCGACGAGCAAAATGTCTTTTCCACCGTAAAAAGAGTCAACAGCTGTTGTTTCAATCGCGAGTCAATTTTTTGGTTCAATTCCGCTGATATCATGCTGATTGCGTCAATTAAAATGCATTGGATGTACTTGAAGAGACTGCGATATTGTTGGGCCACTTCAAATGATAGAGGCAGCGTCCGCCCTATAGAGATTTTGAAAGCGGTATGGACGGTTGTTCCATGAATAGCAATGGCTGCTTTCCCTGTCGACGCGCAGGTGAGATATGCATTGCAATACCCATCGGTATGGCCGAAGCGATTGTAAATTTCACGGAGCAAGTGGATGACGAATGTTTTTCCGCAGCCAGCAGGGCCAGTGAAGAAAATTTGCAATTTTTCCTGAGTCTCGTTGTTTAAGAGATGTGAGATGACATGCAGTAAGAGACCTTTCTGGCGGTGATTCGGTGAACGCATCAGACGATTAAAGTCCGACTTGTCCATGACGTTGTCACGTTTTTTAACTATAGATCCAAGACGATTTAGAGTAGCCAGTCTAAAGTCCGCGTTGGCATCCGTATTAGCGTTTGCAAGGAAGTCATCATAAGGATCTGTATCTCGTACGTGTGTCGCCAGTAGATTAATATCGCTCGAAAGTTCGTCGTCCTCGTTGGCTTCATCAATGCACAATTCTCGACAGATTTCGATGGTTTTAGCGATATCGATAGTCGCCTCAAATTCTCGCCTTCGCTCCATTATGAGCACATCGTTGTCGTCATAAAGTTGAACGTATTTTTTCTCAGCGAGAATTTCATTTTCCTCGTCACGGAAAGGCAAATGCAAGGTGACCATTTCACGTTTGTATTCATTTAGATCAGCCGTCATGTCATAGTTCCGATACCTAATGACTCACTGAACCTTACGTCATTTCCACATTCGCTTTGGCCTGAGCCAAAGTAATATCATTTAAATCTTGAAGCCTGCTTTGATACTTGTCGAAAAAGTTCTCTAGCCAAACGTCACATGAGTCCTGATCAACACTTTCTTCTTTCAATAACTTGTTTGATTTTCGAACGCGATCACGCTCCACTTGCCATGAAGTTGGAATTAAATCACCTTGACAGAGCTCCTTGACATGTCTTGTCGAAGAAGATACCAAGCAGCTTCTTCGCTGGTGAGTTCTACAGAGTTTAACATATCGACACTGAGTTTTCTCGCTATCTCTATTATATCGAATTCAGGGTGCTCATCCATGGTTTCAATAATTTTCCGCTGAAGGTTGCTGATGCCCCTATTCGTTTTGTTCACATATTCGACCACATATGCGGCGCAAGAGTATTCCTCAATGATGAACTGCAAGTCCATATTTGAACCTAGCACACTGAGTATAAACGGATTAAATGGGTTCATCCACTTGTCTGTAGGTTGAAGTTTGAGGAATACTCGTGGCCTGGTTATGCCGGCTCTCAAGATATCCAAGTACGTATTGTACGACTTGATGTTGTTTACTCTTAAGAACTCGTCCAAATCGGGATAATCATTACCTTCGAGTGCTTTCCAGATACGCTTATAAATCGTTGAATACGGCATGCGACGTGGATCTGTTTATGCCATAGGTTGAAGTATAATTGTTGAGCGACTTGGCATTAACGGCGCCTCAAAACGACAAGCGGTGGAATTTCTTTTCTTGTAACACGTGAACGTATGTTTATGTCACTGAAGCTTTTGGTGACCAGAAGCATCAGCTGGCGATACGGAGACAAGTCTGTCAATTAGACTCTCAGCTGCAGCCTTATCTTCTCCTATGGCATAGATTGGAGGTGCATTCAACCAAAGCAGTATATGCGCGTGTGGACTACCGCGGTGCTGGAATTCGATCCGTTTGAAGTAATGCTGGACGTAGTGATTTCCAAAGGGGCTGAAGCGTTTCGATTATAGTATACCCATAATGACTTGCACGAGTTTATTGAAATGGATAGCGCAAGTGACGGGATCCTCGTTGATGAGAGTAGCTTTCGAATTGTTGTTCATATTCGCGAGATCGTCTGAGTCGATGTCCGCTCCCTTATTTCGGGGTTTATACAGGAGTTTCATTAATTTTGGCCAACCAATTTCATTCGCGCTCATCGTTAAGAAAAATGTAGGTCTTCCTAACTGGCGAATCATTGCAAAAAGGTCTCTCTTTCTTTGCGACCAGTAGTAGACGGAATTAGTAATCGACCGCAAGAACGCTAAATTTTTTTCGAGACATCCATCGATGAAATCAGTTGATTCTATTTGTTCTCTGGTGAGTTTCGTATCCTTCCCAACGAACTTGAAAGCAACTGTCAATGCATCTCGTGTACGTATTCGTAAGATTTTCATTGCCATGTACAGCAAGTGCTATGGAGTAACTCCACGTCTATCTGCTCTTCGCAATTCATTGGTTGCTATCATGTACGGTGTTACAACGAGTCCTTCCTTGATTTCTTCACTCAGATCTTCGATGGGATCAACCGCTGGCACATTCGTTGAGAAAAAGGACTCGTTAATAGTAATGTCATAGAATTTGTACATTGGTGTGTCGACGAAATACCGTAGCCAAGTCTTGATAACGCGTTTCTTAACCATGCCGACAAGGTAAGTTGATTTCTGTATCTTTTTGCGCTTTATATGAACGTTGATGCAGTAATCGTCGTCGAGCTCTCGAGGCAGACGGTGAACCATAGTATGAACGGAAACTGGAACATTTATAAGAATTCCATATTGACCTTGAGCATGTCTAAGTCTTCTTATTTGCATAAATGGCAAGCGAGGTGATATTAAACGTTCAGATACTAAATCAAGCTGTGGCAAATTATCTGGCAGTGGAGGATACTTGAAACCGTTTGTCGTAGATAAAGTAGGTATTCTTCCTCTCTGCAATGAACTATAACAAGTGCCGCACGCTCGTGTCGATTGCACATTTATATCAGCAAATTCTGCTGAGAGAAGAGTTGTGGAATCAGACGGAACTGGCTTTAAATCGTTCTTGTGGCATAATCTGTCGCATATGGCACATGCTAATCCAAAATTATTCTCTAAAATCTTCTCTCTGAACTGAGCATGAGCTTTATCGTGTGTAAAGAAAGCTGCATAAGTGGTGGTTGGCACTAACGGCGTCAATTGTTCTTCGATCTCCTCGTTTGGCTGTACTTGAATTGTTGCAGTCGAAGCGGAATCCACTGGCATCGGTGTGGGCTCATTGGAGGCCAACGGCATTGTTCTCGTCTCATTCGTTGCCAGTTGAACTGTTGGATTTATAGTTATTGCAGTCCTTTGTCGGAGCCGATAAGCCCTCGTGTTTTCAGCAATTTTGGCTCTTCAATACTTTGAAATGACTTCGTAGATGCCGTTTTATTTGTCTCCTCAGCCTTTTTTCGAGCTCGATAAGCACGGGAATACGCAGCTGTTTTTGCTTTTTTCGCTGTTGGTTCATCTTGATCGGACGTTTGTTGAGTGTAATTTTCCCTCGGTGGATCCGACATTTTACTAGCAGATCAAAGGAAACTGAATCCTGAAATTGATATAAATATATTAAAATATCAACTTTCCGAGGCAATATGACAAGAAATTATATTTATAGATCGATCCGCTTGTGGTAGAGTGTTTTTGGGGAGCTACGGGCTTATTTATAATGAAACACAGTATTTAGACTTTAACAAACTTTATTGACTTTCGAACCTTTATAAATTTCTACTGGCGTGCTTAAATCTCGACAAGACGGAAAACTTAACTGATTACTTTAATTAAAATTATTGTGGAAGAAAGCAGAATTTTCACCAAAATCGCTTACTTTGCCAATATTATTTTATTGACCTAATATTAGAAATATTGCAAATATTGTCAATGGTGCAATTTCACAATTAAAATTAATAATTAAAATAAAATAATTAATCTGCACCATTAGCGTCTTTTGCGATTTTGGTGTTCCACTTTCTTCCAAAGAGGAATGAACTTGTTAAAGTTCAAATATTAAAATTTTACAATTATTTTAATATTACCACATTCCTTCCCTGTTTAAAAAGTGTTATGCAGAAGGCAGAACACGTATTAGAAATAATGTGGAGGAAATCCTGCACAATTGTTTCTTATTAAATTTTCTATAAATAATGTTTTTTTTTTTTTTTTTTTTTTATTTTACTTAAAGTTACAAAATTCTAATGTTTGATATCTATTATTAAATTGTTCTCTTTTTTTTCATAAATCAAGAAATAAACTATGTAGAAATTATCTGCATTGTTTTAACCGTTTCATTGGTTCCTACCCGGGAAGAATCTTTGGTGGAACAAGTCTGTATTTCGGGTATAACCGTCAGATTTATCGGATTGTTTGAGTCACTCGTTTTGTTAGAACTTAGCCTTTTCCTCTTACGTATAGCAAGAAATAGAACCATTAAAAACATACTGATCGACTTTATGTTGACCTATGGGTTGAAAGAAAGAGAGGAACTTCGTGTGAATTTTATTCATTGAAGGGTTTTAAGCGATTGTTATGTATTCTTCTTTTCCTCCTACCTAACTGTATGGTACTATTTTCTGGCCTGTTAATTTCGATTATTGTGTAGGGCCCCCGCCAAATTTGTGAGAGTTTGTTTTTCCGGGCCTCATCCTTCAATAGAACCATATCCCCTACGTGAAAAATTACCGGGTGTATATTCTTGTCATAGTATTTTTTCGATATTGTTTTACTGTGTTTTAAATTTTTTCTAATGATGTCATAAGTTTTCTGTAACTTATATTTCAAATCAAACACGTAATTTTCGTAGTTGTAGACGGGTTCAGGATTTTTCCTCCATACTGAGGGTACTTCTGGTGTAAACCCATATAGGCAATCCATTGGTGTAAATTTAGTAGAGCGATGAATAGTTGAGTAGTGAGCGAACATTGCAGGTCTGAGGTATTCATCCCATGTATCTGGAGAATTATCTACAAATATTCTTAGATACTCTGCCAAGGGTTTATGTGCCCTCTCCAAAGCTCCATTCGATTGCGGATGTTACGCTGTTGTTTGAAGTTTTTTATTTTCAACAACTTGCAACATTGCTTAAAAAGGTCGCTTGTAAAATTGGTACCTTGGTCAGTTACCAACCGCTGGGGTAAACCATATTGACATATAATTTTTTCGAAAAATTGCTTTGCAACGGTGGCCGCCTCCATGTCTGGTAATGCACAACAGTCCATAAATCGCGTTAAATCGTCTTCAAACGTTAGGATGTACTTATTTCCATGACGAGTTTCATATAGCGGACCTACTATATCCAAATATACCTTCTCAAAAGGTAGTGTAGCTGTGTCCATTATTACCATAGGCATTTTATGTGATCTCGAATTTTTTGCCTGTTGGCATTTCTGGTGGGTTGATGAGTGCTTTCTTAAGTTTATTGAATGCTTCTTCACATTCAGCAGACCACTTAAATTTTACGTTTTTTCTCAGTAGCTTATTCAGAGGTTCGGCTATTTGCGAGTAGTTGGGTATAAACTTCCTATAGTAGTTAGCAAGCCCAAGGAAGGGTTGAATTTGGCGTATAGTTCGCGGGGTTGGGAAGTTTTGTACACAACTGGTTTTTGAAGGATCCGGTTGAGCGCCTTCGCTTGAACATTTATGTCCTAAATATATGACTTCCTTTTTAAGATAATTACATTTCTTGGGCTGTAATTTCAGATTGCTTTCCCGTAATCGCTCTAGCATGTCTATAAGTTTGGTATTGTGGTCCACTAAATTCTTGCCATATATCACAATATCGTCTAAATACACAAAACATTTAAGTCCCGGGAGTTCCGTTAAGATATGGTTCATAAGCCGCTGGAATGTCGCAGGCGTTCCTGTTAAACCAAAAGGCATGCGTTTGAACTCAAAATGCCCAAAAACCGTACTAAAGCAGTTTTGGGTCTGTCATCCGGGTCCACCAGAACTTGATGGTAACCACTCGCTAAATCAAGTGTAGAGAAATACCTTGAGTCCTTTTTCGGTACAACCAGTAGCGGCGAATTCCAGGGGCTACTGCTGGGTACTACGATATCGGCTTCTAACAGTTCATTAAGCTGTGCTTCGATATTTTCCTTTTGCTTTTCCGGCAGCCTATACATTTTCTGATTTATTGGCCGGGTATCTCCAATCGTGGGAATAGTATGAACTATGGAATTTGTATGAGTCAGCTTATCACCATGCAAATAAAATATGTCACTATACTCTTCGCATATGTTCAACATTGTTGTTCTCTCCTCCTCATTCAGATTATCATCAAACTGGATTTGGTTTAGGAGCTTTTCAGTTCTTTCATGCCTTGCCGTGCGAACACTCCTCTTTCTATCGGTAATACTTAAAATACGCGCTTTCTTTGACTTCGTACCTGGTATCGAGTTGATTTGTGGACAACGAATTGGCATTAATTCAAAATCCTCCAACGGCTGAAGTTTTGGTTGGAACCACTCAATGTCCATGTCCTCACTGTTTGAGTTTATAATACTTACGTTGACCTTGCTTTCCTTCGGTTCCACCAGGCATCCACCTAGGTAAATTCCCTCACCTAGTGTTTGTCTAAAACAAATCATCGGCCCTTGTGCATCAGTGGGCAATTGTACGAGTTTTTCGGAACGGGCTGGTAGATGTATTTTCGGTAAGACTGATTTGACAACTAAATTATGACCGCACTTCGCGTTATTTGTCAGACCAGTTAGTTTTGTGTCAGACGATACTTCAAGGGAATTAATATTGACAGGGTTGTAATGTCTCGAACTAACAAGTGGAACCGAGAATTCTAAAGAATTAGTTTCCGTGCGAGGAAACTTTAGCATTCTATTTGGTCCTTCTACATTACAATTCCTGCCAATAAAATTATTTCCTAAAATACCATCTCCGGGCACATTTTAGTTTTCCTCGATAATGTGGAATTCACACTCTTTTGGTTCTTCTATCAAGATCTTTGCTTTGCATGTACCTAGAGTCTTTCCCATTCCGAACGCACTATTTATTTGTGTGTTTTCGCCAGTGTCAATGTTTACTTCAGACTTTAAAGCAGAATGCTTAAGCAAACTGATGTCAGCTCCTGTATCCACTAAGAGTTTCACTTGAGATTTATGAGCTATGTTCAATGGTAAGCGAACAGAGCATTCGGGCACTTCCAGAGGCTGACACCTTTTAGAATTTTGGGTTGAATGGTTTCCGAGGCGTCTGCGGAAACCATTTTCTAGTTTTCCGACTGGTTTCCTTGATGTTGGGAATCTCGAGCTTCCCATATCTGTTTTGCTCGGCAAACGACCAGGTCATGCCCCTACGTTGACAAAAACCGCACTTTTTATTTACATCAAAACTGAAAGTGTTTTCTTCGCTCTCTGAACTATTTTGACGGACTACATGTACTTGTTGCTGACCCTCACGGCAGTTTCGCACATAATGGCCATAAACTCTACACTTAACACAATATGGGGAATTTCTTTTCGGTTGCGAATTAGCTGAATTTACCGTGTTTTCGGCATTGTTCTGAGAAAATGAAAAATTTGTTTGCTGGTTTTGCAGCGTTGGTTTAATAAATTGTGAAACACCGCCGAAATATAATTGGAAAGCATAATTCTCAACATGTTCCGTCTCCAATGCCAGTTTTATGATTTGGTCTAACGATGTTTCCTTAACTGTGAGTAGGTAGTGTCGTAAATGAGGGTTTAACATGCCTACTTTAAAGCTCGCAACATATTCCAATTCCTTTAATAGAACTTCAGTATTTTGATTATATTTAGCGTTAGCGGCCTCTTTACATGAATAAAATGCATTTTTTACTCGCGTGCCAAAATGTTGTAAGCTTTCCCCTGGTATCTGACGGCACTGTTTCATTTCATTCTCCAACTCTAAATAAGTTCGATGAGGCAATTAGGTTTCGTTTAATAGGACTTCCAGTTCTTCAAACGTGCTTACATTGCCTGCCGCCACCAATCTGAATGCATCTCCTAGGAATCTAGTTTTAAGTATACCAGGAAAAACAGTTTTCTCTTCATCCGCTAAACACATTAAAACTTGTTTGCAACATGAGATGAAGTGTTGCACTTCTATTGCAAGATTTGAGTTTGATTGTCCTGAAAACATGGGGACTAACGTAGAAGTCAGTTTCGCTATTTTTTCGTAATTGGGATTCATAGTTGGTGGTGTATGTGATTTTTCGCTCGAAGTGCTTCCAGTACTAAAAGAATTTTTTTTATCCTCGTTACCTAACTTTATTAGTTCGTCTGTGAGAGGCACTATTTTTCGAGGCGAGACTAGTGAAGGAATTAGAATGGTTCGGTTACGAAGTGATTTTGCATTAGAGTTTTCCAACTCCAAATCCTGAAATCCGTGAAAGGAGGCCTCTTCAAGTATACTATTTGGCGATTTTTCCGGGTCGGCAATGGTATTTAGGTTTTGGATTGGTATTGTAGGCATTTAACAAGTGGACATAAACAAACTCTCAAAAATTCTTGGTTTTTATACACGACAAAAAAAAAAATTTTTATTATTTTTTTTTTAATAATAAAACGCACACGGATTTGTTCCACCAAAATAATAAAAACACGCAACACAGCGAAACAACGAAAATTAGTCCCTAAGAATTTTTCTTGATTTGGATCATCTGATCTACAGTATAAAAATTACAGAAATTTATTTGGCTTGTTTTCAATACCAACGACCATACGAATGTTAACAACAAAAAAAGAAAAGAAAAACAAAAATAACTCTTTTTTTTATACAATTCCTATAAAAGCAATACAATTATAATTATAATAATTAATTTCAACGAAATAAAAA
Source organism: Xylophagus ater (assembly GCA_963422695.1). Classification (NCBI taxonomy): domain Eukaryota; kingdom Metazoa; phylum Arthropoda; class Insecta; order Diptera; family Xylophagidae; genus Xylophagus; species Xylophagus ater. The sequence goes on along the minus strand of OY730479.1, from coordinate 38,334,927 downwards.
AAACAAAATCATATACTATATTTTTTTGTTAATTAAATTTTTTAAGCTTTATTTGTTATAATTGAAATTTACTATTTACAATTTTTTAAATAAGATATTTTATCCACTAATCTTCTCAAACTTACGAATTTTGGTGTTTTGTTGGTTTTTGTTGATCCGTTTCTCTTTTTTTTTCTGAAATTCAGTAAAATTCAAAAATTGAAATAATTTTTTTTTAATTTTTAGTTTATATTGACTACAGCGCCAAAGTGGTGAGAGATAGAACTATATAGTCTTCGACAGAAATAATCCCCATGAAAACCTACACAACTTTGCTGTACATTGTAATCGCGTGTGACTTCTATATAAAAAGTTCAAAAGTTTATATTGACTACAGCGCCAAAGTGTTGAGCGATAGAACTATATGGTCTTCGACAGAAATAGTCCCCATGAAAACCTCCACAATTTTGCTGAACATTGTATTCGCGTGTGACTTCTATATAAATAGTTCTTAAATTTATATTGCCTCCAGCGACACAGCGGTGGCTAATTGAACTTTGTCGTGTCAGAATGTGCGCCATAAAAATCTCAATAACATTGTCTCAGGTCAGAATCATGTCCCATGTATATTTCAGATTATAAATCAGGTTTTCCAAAATGAGCTGTCAAACCCCCCTTTTGTAACCACCCGACCCTCAATCTCCCCGGGAACAAAATTTCTCCACGTTTCAACTAATTCTCTACAACATATCAAAAACCGTTTTTTTTTTTTTTGCTCAACGATATATTTATATCCAAGTTTAATTTTTGATGGCTCCGCCCATCTGATGATCACAGTCGATTTTTCAACTAGCCCCTACCGAGAGCAAAGATGTTTACACATCAACAAATTTCGCAGTAGAATGATTGATGAACACCTGCATACAATATTAAGAGCAGGAGCAACCAATTTTGAGATGAACTACAACGAGTTGCTGAAAACTTTGAACCAATTCCAAATTTCACATTAATTGCCATATTTTGTTTTGGCATTATTATTATTAACTAGTACCGCCCATTGGTCGAAATTCGACTTAATAAAATGAAAGTTAAAACATCGATTGCAAATTTTCAAAGTTAAACTTGTGATTTTCAATATGATATTCTAATTCTCACACTAATTTATTTACAAATCCAAACATCAATGCTTTTTTCAATTGCTTTCGTGAATTTGGTCCAAAAAAATAAACAACTGTTTTCTATATAATTCTGAATCAAAAACCTTCTAAAACACTTCAGTTATTTCCATTCCTTCATTACACAAATTCGTAAAGCACACAACTGTTTGCCATATATTTTGTTGTTGTTCCCATATAAATATATGGGAAACTTTTACCTGTCCAACCTGGCTCAACGACCATATATCAACATACTTTTTGTGTTTAAACACTTCTCCTCATCAATAGCTTTCGATTGATATATATATTAAGCCACATCTTTTGTTAGAATACGAATAAAAGGGAGGTAAATTTTTGTGTTTGCCTATTTATATATAGATATTATTTTTGTTTTTGTTAAATGGATTTTTCTTTGTTTATTAGTTTTTTAAAATGAAAAAAACAATTTTTGTTATTTTTTAAAAAAGTGTTTTAATAAAAGAAAAAATTATTTGTAGAAGTTGAAAATATAAAAGTATATTAAAACCCAATGGTACACCCTCTTATCAGAAAATCAGTCGAAATGGTTGCCGATGGTTGTCCTAGACGTTGAATGCATATTTTTTCTTCTCCTTCTATTTTTTCATTCAGGACAATTTATATGGTGTAGTATATTAATTGTTGATTTTCGTTCGGTTGCGCTTCCCACTGATTTTATAAATTCCTGTAACTTATATTCGTTCGTTCCGTTGTTTGCTTTCAAATGTTCGAAGTGTCTCATGGTTTGTTCTGGTGTTAGGAAAAATAATGGTTGTTGTTTCAGTTGTCGCTGGTCTATGAGTTGTTGTTGTAATTCATGAATTTGTTGTTGATGGTTCAACTGCATTTGCTCCATAGCTTGTCGCAATATTTCGAGTTTTTGTGCGTTTGCCATTTCTTCTTGTATATTTCTTCTAGTAAAAAATTCTTCTCGTCTTTTCATAAACTCAAGAAGTCGTTTCAACGTTGCTTACTGATTTGTTAGTACAACTACGTTTCACTCTTGATAAGTTTATATTTGATGTCTACTCTTTGTAAGGATATCTTAACACTTGATCACGTTGACTTTAATATCAGCTCTTTAGAGAGATGTATGTGTATTATATGTATATAGGTACATATTTTTTATTATATTTATTATAATTTTTTTTTCACTGAATATCAACTCTTTGGAGAGATATCCTACCGACTGCGCCAATTAAATTATATTATTTTGGTTTTGTCAAAATAAAAAAAAACATTTATTAATTGTTATAATTTTATTAAGGAGTTTTATGATTCGACTCACAAGGTTTTCTTTAACTGCCGCTTTCTTAAACTTTTTATTTTATACTATTTCTTATACAAATATTATTTTCTTATTATCTAATACAAAGATTCAAATTCATATTTTCTTATGTTTCTTATCTTTAGAGTTATCATTTTCCGACAATCTGAGTGACTTGTACCTTAATTTGGTTTGGTATTGCATTTCAGCAAAATCGTTGCAGGGGGAGCAAAGATATAAAGTAAAACTAGGGTGACTGGAAAGTTTTGTTGTTTTTTTGTTTATGGTTTTTCGGATTTAATTGTAAAATTTGTGAAGCAATTGTTTAAATTAATTGTATAGGTTAAGTATACAAATAGACGATACTGTAAGGCAAAGAAAAGTAGAGAACAAGTGAAGAACCGAGACCTGGATTTGAACCAGGGTCTCATCAGTCTCATAAGGCGAGGTCGAGGTCTTAACCAACTAGACCATTCTACACTGTCTCTACTAGTCTGTTCATTTGCCTTTTCCTCTACGACAATATTATCAAATCATTACAACTATTTTGTCTTAACCTCTCAATGGTTTTTACCAAATTCAGTTGTATCCTATTTTTAACTCTTACAATGCCATGTTAAATTTCAGTCAAACCGATCCAAAGATAGCGGAGAAATAAATATACTTAGGAGAAAATAACTGTCTTCATATAGTTTTTTTTTTATATACTTTAAAAACTAATACACCGCTTTGAACAAAATTTGGATATTACATTTATGCTATCAGGGTCTGGGTTTCCTGCAAATTGGAAGATATTTTGAAAAGAGAAACAAAGTTATTAAGAAAAAACCTTGAAATAACGTTAGTTTTGACAGTTTTTCTGTCCCATTTCTACTATAGGCTATAGGCTATAGGCCGATTTTAAGTTACTATATGTTTTATATTTAATAAAATAACTTTTTAGGAAAAACAATGCATTCAGTATATTGTCCCGGGATTTTCCGGGATGGAAACTCTACTTATCTTATTTATTTTATTCGTTACAAATATTCGAATTCTTATATTTCTTATTTTTCGTATCTTATTTATTTTATTCTTTAAAAATATTCAAATTCTTATTTTTCTTATCTTATTTATTTAATTCCTTAAAAATGTTCAAATTCTTATTTTTCTTATTTGTCTTAAGTAGTTAAATACGGTTAATCCACCAAATTGAGTAAAGAGATCTTATTATTGCTTTTTAGGCAAAACATGATCATGGGGAGTCCTGTTTTATTGAACTCCATGTGAGGGAGCTATATGTTTTAGCCCAGAGGTGAACAATACCATCGGTTCACCTTCTCCGTTGACAGTACAGGCGTCACATGCAAGTTTGACGTCGGAAATCAATCCGTCCGTTGTCCGTTGAGGGTTTGGTAATCATATGATTACCAAATTACCAATTACCAATTGATTCTCCTCATTCCCTTATCTGGTAACTCTTATTTAAACTTTTAGTTCACCTAATATTTTGAAGTTTTTTTTTCAATCAGTTTTATGTTTTTTTTACATACCCGCTGATGACATGAAAAGGTGTGGGCTTTTTTTTTAAATACATTTATTGTACATCTAATATAATTTTCACTTAAATCTAATGGATAATTCAATTGTTGCTGAGCCTAAGTAACCTTAATGTCTAAACTTAATTTAACTTAATTAATGAATAAATTTAATTTCTTTGACTTTAAAAAATAGAACATTGAACAAAAATTTATTTGAAAATTAAAATAAAAACAAACGTGGTTGAACTCATAGGCTAGTATTCTACTAACTTTGTTGAGATTATTTGATATAACTTCTCGAGAAAGTAGATGTGACTATTTTATTATCGGCAATCCAATAGGTTTGTGTATAAATTTTTAATATATTCGCTGTATTGATTCGTCCGCTGGTAGTGATTTTAAAATTAGTTCGTTTTCATGACTTTCTATTTTGTCGATATATTTGTTCGTCTGTGCCATAATAATGTCTTTTATTGGTTGCAAGTTCGCCATTTTGTAGAGTTCAGAGTTATTTACTGTATTGGAGTATTTTTCATGGGCATTAGGCCCTTTGTAAGTTACTCTTAAGCAGTTCTCAAATTTCAATTTTCTTCCATTGCGTTACCGAGATTTTATATGCTCAGATATGCGCGGCATACGTGAGTGTATTACGAACAATTTGTTTATAAAGCAGGAGTTTTCTTTCATTTTTTAACGGACTGTTTCGATTTAGAAACGGGAAAAGGATAGGACAAGCTGCTTTAGCTTTGTTTACAATGTGTGTAAGTTGTGCCATATCGTTTAAGTTTGCTTGTATGTGAAGACTTAAATACTTTACGGAATTGACGGTTTTTATTTTGTCGTTGTTTATAATGACGTCAATAATGGTTTTCACCTTTTTAAGTTTTCTTTTGTATTTTCAGTTTGGTCCAGTGAAGTGTATTGTCTCGCATTTTCGGTGTTTATTTTTAATTTCCATGTCGTTAAGTGGTCGTGTATGTCTTTTAGTTCATTCGTCAGCCGTTTAGTTGCATTTTCGATTGACCGTGTAGAGGTGAATACAATTAGGTCCTCTACGAAGGCAATTGGATTGCAAGAGTTAGTAGGGTTGTTGGTGGACATGGGAATATGTGTTGATCTTGATGGGATGCCGGAAATGAAAATGTTAAAGAGGATTGGTGATAATATTGCCCCTTGAGGGACACCCGCTGGCATTGTTAGAATATGTGAGAGTGTGTTAAGGTTTAGTACGGAAAATTGTCTATTTTGAGGAAACTCGAGATGAAAGGGATTACGTAAGTAGGAAAGTTAACAAGTTTTAATTTCCGGATCAAACCGTTGATCCAAACGGAGTCGAAAGCTTTTTCAAGGTTAATCAAAGTCGCAACAGTTATTCTTCGTTTGGTCATGTTGTGTATTATGTTGTTATGTAGTTGGTTAGTCCGTCTAAAGTTGAGTGTCTTCTTTTGAATCCAAACTGTAGTTTTGGTATGATGTCGTTGTCTTCTAAAAAGTTTGTCACTCCTGTGTGTATTATACCACAGAGTATATAAACAGAGGAACTTTTATATATAAAATTTGTGTACGCTGTGTTTTCCTATCCGTGTGTAAAAAAAATCCCTAAAGTTAACATAGTAGAACGCGTGATTTTTATTGGAGGAATGGGACGCGATCTTCATTGTGATTTATTCCCCCAAAAAATTTCTGAAACATTTTGAAGCACCAATTAACTACAAAAGAGCATGGCTGGTTTTCAAAAGCAAAAAAATATGGTCTTATACAGGGTGACACAAAATGAACGTTTTGTATTATTTAGGAGCCATTAAGTCCCTTGCAGTATGCGCTGTTGTTTCATCTTGTTGGAACCAAATCGTGGTTTTCCACAGCTGGCCTAAAAATTTCCCAACATCTTCCGATATTGAGCACTATTAATGGAAACTGCAACACCGTCTTTATTTTCGAAGGAATTTGGACCAGTGATCCTCTCAGACGATACACCGCACCAAACAGTACACATAAGTGGGTGTAACTGTCGTTGATGAAATGCTCTTGGATTCTCTGTAGCCCATATCCTGCAGTTCTGCTTGTTTATGAAACCGTTTAATTGGAAATGGGCTTCAATGCTCATTATCAAATTGTTAAAACAATGGACCGTTCATGTTCAAAATAAAGTTGGATGATTTTGGTTCGTTGCTCGATTATGTATTGTTCCATTTCACATTCCCCATTACAAAATCCTGTAATAACATTTTTAAAAAAATTGAACAAAAAATTATCAATAATTCACTCTACAACATTTTGCGCCACCCTGTCTTTCCTCTAATATGTACATATAATTATCGAGAAAAAAATATAAGTTCTATGATTGATTCTAAGCTACATAGTTTCTACGAAAAGACGCGGGGAAAGGTTCAAACACAAATGATTTTTTTCCTTTTATTTGATCTATATTTCTATTAAATCCAATCTCAAAGACGAGGGGGACAACGTCTGGGGAAACAAAGGGATTTGATTTTTTGGCAATATGAAAATTTTTCTTCTAAAGGCACTCACTTTCAATTTTTTGTGATTTGATTCCATAAAAAATATATTTCAATATAATTTCTGGTAGTTTTTGGACAAGCGATATCTTAAGGCAGAGGGGTTAGGAAGAATACATTTTTGGCAAAATTTTTTGAAATGTTTTGAAATTAATTATTTTTCTAAAACCTTTTAAACTATTTTAACTTCTATACGAAGTATATGATTATTATTTAGAAATTTTTTTTTGCAAATCTTATTGTAAAGAGTTCTAGTTTGGTATGAGGACTTTTTCAACACAAGAATGGTTTCATCAGAATTATAACATTCGACGCCCTTCAAATTCATATGTTGCCAAATTTATCAAATAATCTTGAAAATCAGACTTGTTTATCTGAACAACTGGATTTCATAAACATGACCGATCAAAAAAAACTCCTCATACCAAAAAAAAAAAAAATTTCTAGGATTTTCAAAAGTTTGTTGGTAAAGCGTTATTTATTGTGGGAATGTCAAAAAATGTTGTATTGTCGATGTTTAATTTTGTGATGTTCATATTTGATTTATTTGATTTCAATTTATTTATATTTTTAAAGAGGTTATGGTCTTTCTCTATATTTTGTAATTTTAATTTCAAATTGTCATTTACGTTTGTCTGAATCTGAGTCGTTTAGTTTCTTTAAGTCGGATTGTAGTTCGAAATAGTGATTGTCTTTGATAAATCCATTGGTCATTAGCGTTCTGTATATTTTTCGTCGCCTTTTAGTCGCTAATAGGGTTGTGAACTATCAATTTGTATTTTGTTTTTGAGTATGATTGTAGGTATTGCCTGCTTCATGGGCTCGTTTGGTCTGTCAGCTTGTCTGTTGTTTCGTCCAATTGTCATATTTACTTGAGGGCTAATATCAAGTGCACGTGACTTTTTGTTGACTAGTTGATTGAATTTTTTCCAGTTAGCCGTAGTGTAGTCAAAAAGTTTTATTGTAGCGTGCGTTTGAAAGTCATTTTTCCAGCATTGTAACTTGTTTTTCGTCGTGTTTTTTATTCCGTCAATGTTTAAGAAAACAATATCATGGTCCGAGAATGAGGTTTTGTCAATAAAGCGTCTCGTGTCAGGCAGTTTTTGTTAATGATTGTGTACAAAAAAGAGATCAATATAGGATCCTGAAGAAGGGTATGAGGGGTAGAAGGTATGCCATAATTTGACATCATTATAATTTTATTAAGGAGTTTTATGATTCGACTCACAAGGTTTTCTTTAACTGCCGCTTTCTTAAACTTTTTATTTTATACTATTTCTTATACAAATATTATTTTCTTATTATCTAATACAAAGATTCAAATTCATATTTTCTTATGTTTCTTATCTTTAGAGTTATCATTTTCCGACAATCTGAGTGACTTGTACCTTAATTTGGTTTGGTATTGCATTTCAGCAAAATCGTTGCAGGGGGAGCAAAGATATAAAGTAAAACTAGGGTGACTGGAAAGTTTTGTTGTTTTTTTGTTTATGGTTTTTCGGATTTAATTGTAAAATTTGTGAAGCAATTGTTTAAATTAATTGTATAGGTTAAGTATACAAATAGACGATACTGTAAGGCAAAGAAAAGTAGAGAACAAGTGAAGAACCGAGACCTGGATTTGAACCAGGGTCTCATCAGTCTCATAAGGCGAGGTCGAGGTCTTAACCAACTAGACCATTCTACACTGTCTCTACTAGTCTGTTCATTTGCCTTTTCCTCTACGACAATATTATCAAATCATTACAACTATTTTGTCTTAACCTCTCAATGGTTTTTACCAAATTCAGTTGTATCCTATTTTTAACTCTTACAATGCCATGTTAAATTTCAGTCAAACCGATCCAAAGATAGCGGAGAAATAAATATACTTAGGAGAAAATAACTGTCTTCATATAGTTTTTTTTTTATATACTTTAAAAACTAATACACCGCTTTGAACAAAATTTGGATATTACATTTATGCTATCAGGGTCTGGGTTTCCTGCAAATTGGAAGATATTTTGAAAAGAGAAACAAAGTTATTAAGAAAAAACCTTGAAATAACGTTAGTTTTGACAGTTTTTCTGTCCCATTTCTACTATAGGCTATAGGCTATAGGCCGATTTTAAGTTACTATATGTTTTATATTTAATAAAATAACTTTTTAGGAAAAACAATGCATTCAGTATATTGTCCCGGGATTTTCCGGGATGGAAACTCTACTTATCTTATTTATTTTATTCGTTACAAATATTCGAATTCTTATATTTCTTATTTTTCGTATCTTATTTATTTTATTCTTTAAAAATATTCAAATTCTTATTTTTCTTATCTTATTTATTTAATTCCTTAAAAATGTTCAAATTCTTATTTTTCTTATTTGTCTTAAGTAGTTAAATACGGTTAATCCACCAAATTGAGTAAAGAGATCTTATTATTGCTTTTTAGGCAAAACATGATCATGGGGAGTCCTGTTTTATTGAACTCCATGTGAGGGAGCTATATGTTTTAGCCCAGAGGTGAACAATACCATCGGTTCACCTTCTCCGTTGACAGTACAGGCGTCACATGCAAGTTTGACGTCGGAAATCAATCCGTCCGTTGTCCGTTGAGGGTTTGGTAATCATATGATTACCAAATTACCAATTACCAATTGATTCTCCTCATTCCCTTATCTGGTAACTCTTATTTAAACTTTTAGTTCACCTAATATTTTGAAGTTTTTTTTTCAATCAGTTTTATGTTTTTTTTACATACCCGCTGATGACATGAAAAGGTGTGGGCTTTTTTTTTAAATACATTTATTGTACATCTAATATAATTTTCACTTAAATCTAATGGATAATTCAATTGTTGCTGAGCCTAAGTAACCTTAATGTCTAAACTTAATTTAACTTAATTAATGAATAAATTTAATTTCTTTGACTTTAAAAAATAGAACATTGAACAAAAATTTATTTGAAAATTAAAATAAAAACAAACGTGGTTGAACTCATAGGCTAGTATTCTACTAACTTTGTTGAGATTATTTGATATAACTTCTCGAGAAAGTAGATGTGACTATTTTATTATCGGCAATCCAATAGGTTTGTGTATAAATTTTTAATATATTCGCTGTATTGATTCGTCCGCTGGTAGTGATTTTAAAATTAGTTCGTTTTCATGACTTTCTATTTTGTCGATATATTTGTTCGTCTGTGCCATAATAATGTCTTTTATTGGTTGCAAGTTCGCCATTTTGTAGAGTTCAGAGTTATTTACTGTATTGGAGTATTTTTCATGGGCATTAGGCCCTTTGTAAGTTACTCTTAAGCAGTTCTCAAATTTCAATTTTCTTCCATTGCGTTACCGAGATTTTATATGCTCAGATATGCGCGGCATACGTGAGTGTATTACGAACAATTTGTTTATAAAGCAGGAGTTTTCTTTCATTTTTTAACGGACTGTTTCGATTTAGAAACGGGAAAAGGATAGGACAAGCTGCTTTAGCTTTGTTTACAATGTGTGTAAGTTGTGCCATATCGTTTAAGTTTGCTTGTATGTGAAGACTTAAATACTTTACGGAATTGACGGTTTTTATTTTGTCGTTGTTTATAATGACGTCAATAATGGTTTTCACCTTTTTAAGTTTTCTTTTGTATTTTCAGTTTGGTCCAGTGAAGTGTATTGTCTCGCATTTTCGGTGTTTATTTTTAATTTCCATGTCGTTAAGTGGTCGTGTATGTCTTTTAGTTCATTCGTCAGCCGTTTAGTTGCATTTTCGATTGACCGTGTAGAGGTGAATACAATTAGGTCGTCTACGAAGGCAATTGGATTGCAAGAGTTAGTAGGGTTGTTGGTGGACATGGGAATATGTGTTGATCTTGATGGGATGCCGGAAATGAAAATGTTAAAGAGGATTGGTGATAATATTGCCCCTTGAGGGACACCCGCTGGCATTGTTAGAATATGTGAGAGTGTGTTAAGGTTTAGTACGGAAAATTGTCTATTTTGAGGAAACTCGAGATGAAAGGGATTACGTAAGTAGGAAAGTTAACAAGTTTTAATTTCCGGATCAAACCGTTGATCCAAACGGAGTCGAAAGCTTTTTCAAGGTTAATCAAAGTCGCAACAGTTATTCTTCGTTTGGTCATGTTGTGTATTATGTTGTTATGTAGTTGGTTAGTCCGTCTAAAGTTGAGTGTCTTCTTTTGAATCCAAACTGTAGTTTTGGTATGATGTCGTTGTCTTCTAAAAAGTTTGTCACTCCTGTGTGTATTATACCACAGAGTATATAAACAGAGGAACTTTTATATATAAAATTTGTGTACGCTGTGTTTTCCTATCCGTGTGTAAAAAAAATCCCTAAAGTTAACATAGTAGAACGCGTGATTTTTATTGGAGGAATGGGACGCGATCTTCATTGTGATTTATTCCCCCAAAAAATTTCTGAAACATTTTGAAGCACCAATTAACTACAAAAGAGCATGGCTGGTTTTCAAAAGCAAAAAAATATGGTCTTATACAGGGTGACACAAAATGAACGTTTTGTATTATTTAGGAGCCATTAAGTCCCTTGCAGTATGCGCTGTTGTTTCATCTTGTTGGAACCAAATCGTGGTTTTCCACAGCTGGCCTAAAAATTTCCCAACATCTTCCGATATTGAGCACTATTAATGGAAACTGCAACACCGTCTTTATTTTCGAAGGAATTTGGACCAGTGATCCTCTCAGACGATACACCGCACCAAACAGTACACATAAGTGGGTGTAACTGTCGTTGATGAAATGCTCTTGGATTCTCTGTAGCCCATATCCTGCAGTTCTGCTTGTTTATGAAACCGTTTAATTGGAAATGGGCTTCAATGCTCATTATCAAATTGTTAAAACAATGGACCGTTCATGTTCAAAATAAAGTTGGATGATTTTGGTTCGTTGCTCGATTATGTATTGTTCCATTTCACATTCCCCATTACAAAATCCTGTAATAACATTTTTAAAAAAATTGAACAAAAAATTATCAATAATTCACTCTACAACATTTTGCGCCACCCTGTCTTTCCTCTAATATGTACATATAATTATCGAGAAAAAAATATAAGTTCTATGATTGATTCTAAGCTACATAGTTTCTACGAAAAGACGCGGGGAAAGGTTCAAACACAAATGATTTTTTTCCTTTTATTTGATCTATATTTCTATTAAATCCAATCTCAAAGACGAGGGGGACAACGTCTGGGGAAACAAAGGGATTTGATTTTTTGGCAATATGAAAATTTTTCTTCTAAAGGCACTCACTTTCAATTTTTTGTGATTTGATTCCATAAAAAATATATTTCAATATAATTTCTGGTAGTTTTTGGACAAGCGATATCTTAAGGCAGAGGGGTTAGGAAGAATACATTTTTGGCAAAATTTTTTGAAATGTTTTGAAATTAATTATTTTTCTAAAACCTTTTAAACTATTTTAACTTCTATACGAAGTATATGATTATTATTTAGAAATTTTTTTTTGCAAATCTTATTGTAAAGAGTTCTAGTTTGGTATGAGGACTTTTTCAACACAAGAATGGTTTCATCAGAATTATAACATTCGACGCCCTTCAAATTCATATGTTGCCAAATTTATCAAATAATCTTGAAAATCAGTCAAACCACTTGTTTATCTGAACAACTGGATTTCATAAACATGACCGATCAAAAAAAACTCCTCATACCAAAAAAAAAAAAAATTTCTAGGATTTTCAAAAGTTTGTTGGTAAAGCGTTATTTATTGTGGGAATGTCAAAAAATGTTGTATTGTCGATGTTTAATTTTGTGATGTTCATATTTGATTTATTTGATTTCAATTTATTTATATTTTTAAAGAGGTTATGGTCTTTCTCTATATTTTGTAATTTTAATTTCAAATTGTCATTTACGTTTGTCTGAATCTGAGTCGTTTAGTTTCTTTAAGTCGGATTGTAGTTCGAAATAGTGATTGTCTTTGATAAATCCATTGGTCATTAGCGTTCTGTATATTTTTCGTCGCCTTTTAGTCGCTAATAGGGTTGTGAACTATCAATTTGTATTTTGTTTTTGAGTATGATTGTAGGTATTGCCTGCTTCATGGGCTCGTTTGGTCTGTCAGCTTGTCTGTTGTTTCGTCCAATTGTCATATTTACTTGAGGGCTAATATCAAGTGCACGTGACTTTTTGTTGACTAGTTGATTGAATTTTTTCCAGTTAGCCGTAGTGTAGTCAAAAAGTTTTATTGTAGCGTGCGTTTGAAAGTCATTTTTCCAGCATTGTAACTTGTTTTTCGTCGTGTTTTTTATTCCGTCAATGTTTAAGAAAACAATATCATGGTCCGAGAATGAGGTTTTGTCAATAAAGCGTCTCGTGTCAGGCAGTTTTTGTTAATGATTGTGTACAAAAAAGAGATCAATATAGGATCCTGAAGAAGGGTATGAGGGGTAGAAGGTATGCCATAATTTGACATCAAGAGCATCATGATTATTCATATACCAATCGTATAAACATCGCCCATTTGCATCCTCCGAAACATTGGACCAAAAGGAATGTTTGGAGTTAAAATCTCCACCTGCAACAAATGGTGCCTTGAGGGAACGCAATGTATTGAAGGGACATATTAGACCATTTAATTGCAATTGTTTCCCCGCACAATTGTAATAGTTATAAAGACTCACACAGTTTATGCTTTTGCATAGTTTCCGTTATCAGAGCAATGTCAGGGTTATATTTATTTAGAAGAGAATTAAGCTCTATCTATTTTTGGGTGGAGTGAAGAGAATTAGTATTGAGAAGAAAAATTTTCATAGTCAATTTATGGGTTTAATAAATGTATGTATGTGGGATTGTGAGCCAAGCCTAAACAATTATAAATTTGGAACGCACCCAAAAGTTACCGATTTTTTGATCCGAATGAGAAAGAACAAATAAGAGCTCTCAACGTGAACTCGGTGGAAGGTAGACGTATTTTGATATTTTGTAATTTGTTCTTAATATTTCAGGTAATCTTTGTACAATTATATTTCATATAAACTTTTATAATTTCTTTTGAAAAATAAAATTAACTTTTATAACTTCCTTTCAAAACTAAAATCTTTAATTTAATTTTCGGATCCCACATTTGGGGGCTCAACCGGGATCCCGTAAAAGAAGGCAATAAAAGTTGAACAGTTTTTTTTTTGTTATTTTTTCTCAAGGAAAAATAAAATTCGTCAGAAAAAATATTACACGGTTGTTGAAAAGAAATACTTTATTACGGTGGACAATTATTTTAATTACAGTTGTTTTACAATAGACGTTGTGTTGCGAACTTCAAAAATATATTTCTCCAAGAAAATATACGAGCACGTGGTTATATTAAAAAAAAAAATCTTAATACGAGAACAAATATAATTGATTAAAAGCAATATTGAGAATATGAAACAATTAAATAAATTTAAAAACGGGCTTTAAACACAAAAAAACGCGACATATTAATTTGTTCTATAGGATACAATTCTTTGTTGTTGTTAGGAACAGTTAGCTAATGGTAAACACTGGTTAAATTTTTGATAAAATGGGTGGTAACTGAAGGCAAACTTTACAAAGAAGTGACAGTGTTGTTACAACAGAACCAGATTGCAAATTTGACTTTAAAGATTTAGAGAATATAATAAGAAAATATTCAGGTATTGACTCAATTAGTGTAAAAAAATGGTTACAAGAATTTGAACTGTATGCTGAAACCTTCAAATGGAACCAGTTGCAACGATATGTTTTTTGCAAAAAATCATTGACAGGGGCTGCAAAACTTTATGGAATGTGAAGCTAAACCTCTTAATTACCATAATTAAAAATCGCATTATTTACAGATCTCCAGCTTCAAACTGCCTCCGCTGAAATCCATCGACAATTGCAAAATCGGAAAAAGAAGCCAGATGAGACTCTACGAGAATACTTATATTGTATGATCGAAATAGCGTCCCAAGATGACATTGACGACGCATCAATTATTGGGTATGTGACTGACGGAATGCAGGACAGAGCACAAAATAAGGTTATGTTGTATGGGGCGCGTAATATTACCGAGTTAAAAGAAAAACTAAAAATTTATGAAAAGTTCAAACAAAATTGTAAAAGTAATAATATTGGCAATGAAGCAAAATCATCTCGACAACAAACTCATAAAGTACGTCATTGTTTTAATTGCGGTTCTAACATGAATTCCATCAATGTCCTCAAGTCATAAGGTCCGAAGTGCTTTGGTTGTAATAATTTTGGACACAAACGTTTAGAATGTCCTAATTTGAAAGGTGAACCTAAGTTTACAGCTAATTTTATTAAAAAAACCGAAATGATCTAAACGTTAAAATTAATAATATTTTTTTAGAAGGTTTAATTGATAGCGGAAGTGATCTTTGTGAAATTAAAGAACTTTTTGCTAAACATATTAAACCGATTTGTTTTACGAAAAATCATCCAATAACAATTTCAGGATTAGGGGCAAACGTTTATACGAAAGGGTCATTCTTAGCGTCTGTAATGGTTAAGGACGTAATGTTTGAAAGCATAGAATGTCACATTATAGATAAGAGTATAATGCAACCAGATTTTATTATAGCCATGAATCTACTTAATCAGGCTGCATGAACAATTGACGAAGAGGGTGTAAATATAAAAAAACGAAAACATGAAACAGTCAGCGAATTTAAATCAAACGATGTGGCTACCTGTTTCCTATCACAAATCAATATCGAAGATTTATCAAATATCGAAGAAGATAAGTTTCCAGAATTATCGTATCTACATAGCAAAGAATTTATAAGTGTGAATCAACTAATCAAGAATTATAATCCAGATAGAAGTCTTAGTTAACCAATACAAATGAGAATCGTCTTAACTGATGGTACACCAGTTAGCCAATCTCCACGAAGATTTCCTCCAAACGAACAAGAAATTATCAACAATCAAATTAGAGAATGGTTAAAAGAAGGTATCATCCAAGATAGTGTTTCCGATTATGCTAGTAATATTGTTTTAGTGAAGAAGAAATACTTCAAAAGAACATCGAATATTTAGGACATATCCTACAAAATGAAAAGTGTCACCGTCAGATGGTAAAACTAAAGCTATTGTGAACTATAGTATACCCAAAACGATCGAACAAACTGATGCTTTTAACTATCTGAAAAAGGCTTTAATTTCTAAGCCAGTGTTGTTAATATTTAAGTATGGTGCAACCACTGAGTTACACACGGATGCTAGCAAATATGGATATGGCGCGATTTTATTGCAATGTTTAGACGTTGATAATGAACTGCATCCTGTATACTACATGAGTAAAAAAACGACAGAAGCGGAACAAAATTATAGTAGTTACGAACTAGAAGTTCTAGCTGCAATTGAATCAGTCAAAAAGTTTAGAATATACCTATTAGGACAAAAGTTTAAGTTAGTCACCGATTGTAAAGCTTTTGAAATGACATTACGCAAAAAAGATCTTGTTACTAGAGTAGCCAGGTGGGCTCTACTGTTAGAAGAATTTGATTCTGAAGTCGAACATCGGTCCGGATCTAAATTGAAACATGTTGATGCCTTTAGCCGTCGTAATGTGCCTCGAAGAGAACACTCTGTTAACTAAGTTACAATTCGCTCAGAAGGAAGATGAAAGACTCAACGCAATAATTAAGCTGCTTCATAATGGTCCTTACGAAGACTTCGTTTTGCATCACGTTATTTTATGTAAAAAAATGAATAATAATATGCTTTATGTCGTTCCAGATTCAATGAAGGATAAAATTGTAAAAGAAGCTCATCTGAAAGGTCATTTCCGAAAAAGGAATATGGAAGAAATCATCAAGAAAGAATTTTTTATACCAGATTTGAATAAACGAACTTAAATGTGTATTTCTGGATGTGTAAAATGTATTTTAGCTGATCGCAAAGATGGGAAAGCAGAAGGTTTCGTTAATCCAATTCCGGAAGGGGAACAACCATTGGACACGTTCCAGCTAGATCACTTAGGTCCGATGACATCTACAGGAAAAAATTATCGTTATATTTTATCAATAGTAAACGGTTTTTCAAAGTTTACTTGGTTTTTTCCTACCAAGGCAGTCAAAACAGTGGAAACTCTACAAAAAGTTGAAATCATTGCGACAGTATTTGGCTACCCAAAGCGAATGATTACCGATAAAGGAGGCGCCTTTACTTCAGATAAATTTCACAGTTATTGTAAAGATCGAAATATTCAATTATACCACATAACTACAGGAATTCACAGAGGAAATGGACCAACAGAATGAGTCCATAGAATAGTAATATCAGTTCTTACAAAAGTATCGTTAGAACGTCCAGATAAATGGTATTAACAGATAGACCCTGTGCAAAGGATATTGAATAGTACTTATCAGCGTGCTATTAAAACATCACCATTCGAACTTTTAACAGACGTAGAAATGAAAACAGAAAAGGACATTCAATTGATGGAAATGATAGAAGATGTATTTATTGAAAACTTTATGGACAAGCGTGAACAAATGAGACAACAGGCAAAGGAAGATATTATAATAATACAACAAGAAAACAAACGCGGATTTAATCGTAAAAGAAAGGCTGCAATAAATATCAAGTGAACGATCTAGTCGCGATTGACCGTACTCAATTCGGTACTAGATTGAATATTCGACCTAAATTTTTACGACCATATCGTGTAATTCTAGTAAATGGATTTGATCGATAGGAGGTGAAGAAAGTTGGTGAACACGAAGGACCTCAAATAACAACAGCAAGCGTGGATAAAATGAAGAAGTGACCAGTTAATTCTATGCAGATGATAGGTGATTTGGAAGTAGAACTAAACGATGACGAGGAAGATTCATCTGGGGCAGATGAATAGCAGGACGGCCGAATGTGGGATTGTGAACCAAGCCTAAACAATTATAAATTTGGAACGCACCCAACGGAGAAAAAACAAATAAGAGCTCTCTTGCAACGTGGACTCGGTGGAAGGTAGACGTATTTTGATATATTGTAATTTGTTCTTAATATATCAAGTAATCTTTGTACAATTATATTTCATATAAACTTTTATAATTTCTTTTCAAAAATAAAATTAATTTTTATAACTTCTTTTCAAAACTAAAATCTTTAATTTAATTTTCGGATCGCACATGTATGGTGTGACTTCGAATGCAAATTTGAACAATTGTTGTTTTTTCGTACGTCATTTGTGTTTGTTTTTATAATTTCTGTCAATACATTTATTTTATTAGAGAGTTCAAATATATTGAAATGTTGCTGAAACTGCTGAATGAAAATTAAATTGTCAAAGTCTGGTGCCGTGGAAATGTTGTAGAAGGATGGTTTTGGCTTAGAATTTGTGTGTTGCCTTTGCTTATTACATCAGCAAATCGCGAATGAGATTTGAGGTTGAACAAATTTCGAAAACATGTGCTGTTTGATTGATATTTGTGTGTTTTGTCTATTGTTATTTACTTGTTTTTCTTTTTTTTTCTGAAAGCTATAGCTGCGGGGCAATCCCTGTAGTTGGCTGGGTGTCCGTCTTTCGCATAATTTATATAGTAGGGCTCTCACTCCTCTTTATTTGTACGAAGACATGTGGCGAAGCGCATTTTATGCAGCGGTATGGCATGATACAGTTTGCTGCGACATGGTCATATCACTGACATTTCTTGGACTGCAAGTTTAATTTTTCCCAACTTATTTTCTAATGGCGAAGATAAGTTATATTCAATAACTTTTTGATGTCGGAAGCTTTGTCGCACTGTACATAGAACAGAGAATTGAATGTTTTTTGCATAGTTTTTAAAATGTATATATTTTGAGAATTGACATTTAGCTTTAGGCCCGCAAGTGCCATTGATACATCATTGGCATCACTATGAGTGAACATTGGAGTGAAGGTGTAATTTTTAATGTTTGCTATTTTTAATAGTTGTAGGCCCGTTGAGTAGTCGTCAATATTTTTTGTTCTAATATTAGAACAGTTTTTGTTAATTTTTTTTAGTAAAAAAGATTTATCATTCATTCGTTCGTTTAATCACTATTGTTTTCTTGTGATTTAGGTTATAGCATATTATAGGGGGGATATGCTTAATTGGTTGGGGATTTTCTTTTTTTTTGCACATGCATAGTTTTTGAATTGACGCTTGACACAGAAGGAATTAATGGACTCCTCCTGAGGTCGTAGACGGAGTGATTTGGTTGCACGTCAGTTACCAAAGAACCGAACTGGCCTGACTTCATTGTAGATGTTGATGCAACGTTTTTGTCCATCAGTCTGGGGTCTTATATTTTGAATCGCTGATAGTATTTCACGGGGGCTCAGTTTATTTCAACTTTTTAGTGTCGATCCTGTACTTAGGGACTGCTTTTTGCAATTTTGGTTTTCTATCATCTAGAGCGGGGAGCCTGCGGCCACGCCTTCTCAACAAGTTAATGTTTTTTTAAACTTAAATTCAGTTCATCCATGCATTAATTTGATGTTGGTAAAACTTATATGTTTGTTAGTACTTGAAAAAATTTAAGAGTAAATATATTGAAGAGAAAAATAAAAAATAAAAAAGAGAAACAAGTTTTACTTGATGATAGCTGATTTGGTGAGTTGATGATGAATATTGTTAAGTTGTTTTTGTGTAAAATAGTGTTGAGTGTTATTCGTTGTACTGTAGTTATGAGTTGATGACCTTTTTGAATTTTGTGTTTAAAGTTGAAATGACCTTGGTGGATTTTTTTTTAGGTTTGAAGTGTGTTGGTGTTCCAAAGAAATTTTTAACTTTGGAAGTTGCAGTTAGGAATGTTGAATTTTTACTGCTGCCGGAACCGTAAACTTCATGAATTTGAAAATTTCGTGATATTTGTGGAAAAAACACGTCTTAATTGCTTGACGATTTCATTCAAATCTCAAAACAAAACTCAGATGTGGGCGTAATAAATCCACTTCTCCAGCCTTTTCGTCAGCCTAAATCATGGTACACATGAAACTTTGTGTAACTCCGTGATTAGTGGTAGAATGTAACCGCCTACTTCCCTCCGATGAGCTCGTTAGAGCGATAAAGCTAGGTGTACCTTTTCTTGGTTACTTTCAGCTCTAGTGCCACTACATATAACTGACACCAGTCAGATAGCATACAACCAACACTGGCGGTTACATATTTCCAATACCGATCTCAACTTCAAAACTTCCTAAAACATTTAACGGTTTAGTGTTTGCAATTTTATTGCAAGAACTACCCGAATCAATTAATATATTAATTGGAATACCTTGTAACATGCAAGGTAACGTGGAAGTGTCATCTATGTGAAATATATACTCAATATTTTCATCATTCATTTTCTTCAATGGAGCTTATTTGTTCATCTTTCTTTTTTTTTCAATGAATTTTTTATCATTGTATGCACTATTGCAGTATTTGGTCTTTTTCCCATTCTAATTTTGCAGAAAGTCCTAAAATGTCCTTAAAAACCAAATTTATCTTCGGCTAGTCAAATGAAAAATGAGTTTGATCTCCACATCGAGTACAACCTTTATTTGTTCTTGAATCCTGAATTCTTTCACATATAGTTTGAACTTTATTACTCTCTACGGACATTGATTAATTTTCATTAAATTCTCTTAATGAATTTGCCTCTACCGGGTCCGGCAATTGAAGTGTCAAAGTGTACAAAAAATAGTGCAAGATGTGCTGTTTACATTTAACAGAGGTTGAATTAGACGGACACATGAATTGTCGGACCCGGTAAATTAATTTTATCCCAATTTATAGAATCCCCAGTTGTTAAAACGATTTTTTTTAAATCTTTTGAATTACATTTTTCGTAATTTCATCTATCATTTCTTCTTCCATTTTTGTAATTTTTCGAAAGCTATTTTAAAAATATCCTTATCTTTATTTGTCTCTAATTTTTCATCACCATATGCACCAGGGATATTATAATAAATATCCCGTAAACCTAAACCCCCTATATGCAACAATGTTCCAAATTATGCGACATATTTGAGGCTGTTAAAAAAATTTTGAACGCTCCCTTTCTTTCATCCCATCCTAGACTCAGGGAGCTTGCGTCTCCATCAACATCAAAATTCTCCAAATTACATAAATTATTTGCCATGATATGAATTTTCCAATTATCTGTAATTTTTTTAAAAATACAAGATAATTGTTCACTTTAAACCAAATTTTTCCATAATACATTAATTAGATATTATGTTTTTTGTGCTATTTTGAACTATAAATTATTTTCCAACTAAAAATAAAATTAACTTTTATAACTTCCTTTCAAAACTAAAATCTTTAATTTAATTTTCGGATCCTACATTTGGGGGCTCAACCGGGATCCCGTAAAAGAAGGCAATAAAAGTTGAACAGTTTTTTTTTTGTTATTTTTTCTCAAGGAAAAATAAAATTCGTCAGAAAAAATATTACACGGTTGTTGAAAAGAAATACTTTATTACGGTGGACAATTATTTTAATTACAGTTGTTTTACAATAGACGTTGTGTTGCGAACTTCAAAAATATATTTCTCCAAGAAAATATACGAGCACGTGGTTATATTAAAAAAAAAAATCTTAATACGAGAACAAATATAATTGATTAAAAGCAATATTGAGAATATGAAACAATTAAATAAATTTAAAAACGGGCTTTAAACACAAAAAAACGCGACATATTAATTTGTTCTATAGGATACAATTCTTTGTTGTTGTTAGGAACAGTTAGCTAATGGTAAACACTGGTTAAATTTTTGATAAAATGGGTGGTAACTGAAGGCAAACTTTACAAAGAAGTGACAGTGTTGTTACAACAGAACCAGATTGCAAATTTGACTTTAAAGATTTAGAGAATATAATAAGAAAATATTCAGGTATTGACTCAATTAGTGTAAAAAAATGGTTACAAGAATTTGAACTGTATGCTGAAACCTTCAAATGGAACCAGTTGCAACGATATGTTTTTTGCAAAAAATCATTGACAGGGGCTGCAAAACTTTATGGAATGTGAAGCTAAACCTCTTAATTACCATAATTAAAAATCGCATTATTTACAGATCTCCAGCTTCAAACTGCCTCCGCTGAAATCCATCGACAATTGCAAAATCGGAAAAAGAAGCCAGATGAGACTCTACGAGAATACTTATATTGTATGATCGAAATAGCGTCCCAAGATGACATTGACGACGCATCAATTATTGGGTATGTGACTGACGGAATGCAGGACAGAGCACAAAATAGGGTTATGTTGTATGGGGCGCGTAATATTACCGAGTTAAAAGAAAAACTAAAAATTTATGAAAAGTTCAAACAAAATTGTAAAAGTAATAATATTGGCAATGAAGCAAAATCATCTCGACAACAAACTCATAAAGTACGTCATTGTTTTAATTGCGGTTCTAACATGAATTCCATCAATGTCCTCAAGTCATAAGGTCCGAAGTGCTTTGGTTGTAATAATTTTGGACACAAACGTTTAGAATGTCCTAATTTGAAAGGTGAACCTAAGTTTACAGCTAATTTTATTAAAAAAACCGAAATGATCTAAACGTTAAAATTAATAATATTTTTTTAGAAGGTTTAATTGATAGCGGAAGTGATCTTTGTGAAATTAAAGAACTTTTTGCTAAACATATTAAACCGATTTGTTTTACGAAAAATCATCCAATAACAATTTCAGGATTAGGGGCAAACGTTTATACGAAAGGGTCATTCTTAGCGTCTGTAATGGTTAAGGACGTAATGTTTGAAAGCATAGAATGTCACATTATAGATAAGAGTATAATGCAACCAGATTTTATTATAGCCATGAATCTACTTAATCAGGCTGCATGAACAATTGACGAAGAGGGTGTAAATATAAAAAAACGAAAACATGAAACAGTCAGCGAATTTAAATCAAACGATGTGGCTACCTGTTTCCTATCACAAATCAATATCGAAGATTTATCAAATATCGAAGAAGATAAGTTTCCAGAATTATCGTATCTACATAGCAAAGAATTTATAAGTGTGAATCAACTAATCAAGAATTATAATCCAGATAGAAGTCTTAGTTAACCAATACAAATGAGAATCGTCTTAACTGATGGTACACCAGTTAGCCAATCTCCACGAAGATTTCCTCCAAACGAACAAGAAATTATCAACAATCAAATTAGAGAATGGTTAAAAGAAGGTATCATCCAAGATAGTGTTTCCGATTATGCTAGTAATATTGTTTTAGTGAAGAAGAAATACTTCAAAAGAACATCGAATATTTAGGACATATCCTACAAAATGAAAAGTGTCACCGTCAGATGGTAAAACTAAAGCTATTGTGAACTATAGTATACCCAAAACGATCGAACAAACTGATGCTTTTAACTATCTGAAAAAGGCTTTAATTTCTAAGCCAGTGTTGTTAATATTTAAGTATGGTGCAACCACTGAGTTACACACGGATGCTAGCAAATATGGATATGGCGCGATTTTATTGCAATGTTTAGACGTTGATAATGAACTGCATCCTGTATACTACATGAGTAAAAAAACGACAGAAGCGGAACAAAATTATAGTAGTTACGAACTAGAAGTTCTAGCTGCAATTGAATCAGTCAAAAAGTTTAGAATATACCTATTAGGACAAAAGTTTAAGTTAGTCACCGATTGTAAAGCTTTTGAAATGACATTACGCAAAAAAGATCTTGTTACTAGAGTAGCCAGGTGGGCTCTACTGTTAGAAGAATTTGATTCTGAAGTCGAACATCGGTCCGGATCTAAATTGAAACATGTTGATGCCTTTAGCCGTCGTAATGTGCCTCGAAGAGAACACTCTGTTAACTAAGTTACAATTCGCTCAGAAGGAAGATGAAAGACTCAACGCAATAATTAAGCTGCTTCATAATGGTCCTTACGAAGACTTCGTTTTGCATCACGTTATTTTATGTAAAAAAATGAATAATAATATGCTTTATGTCGTTCCAGATTCAATGAAGGATAAAATTGTAAAAGAAGCTCATCTGAAAGGTCATTTCCGAAAAAGGAATATGGAAGAAATCATCAAGAAAGAATTTTTTATACCAGATTTGAATAAACGAACTTAAATGTGTATTTCTGGATGTGTAAAATGTATTTTAGCTGATCGCAAAGATGGGAAAGCAGAAGGTTTCGTTAATCCAATTCCGGAAGGGGAACAACCATTGGACACGTTCCAGCTAGATCACTTAGGTCCGATGACATCTACAGGAAAAAATTATCGTTATATTTTATCAATAGTAAACGGTTTTTCAAAGTTTACTTGGTTTTTTCCTACCAAGGCAGTCAAAACAGTGGAAACTCTACAAAAAGTTGAAATCATTGCGACAGTATTTGGCTACCCAAAGCGAATGATTACCGATAAAGGAGGCGCCTTTACTTCAGATAAATTTCACAGTTATTGTAAAGATCGAAATATTCAATTATACCACATAACTACAGGAATTCACAGAGGAAATGGACCAACAGAATGAGTCCATAGAATAGTAATATCAGTTCTTACAAAAGTATCGTTAGAACGTCCAGATAAATGGTATTAACAGATAGACCCTGTGCAAAGGATATTGAATAGTACTTATCAGCGTGCTATTAAAACATCACCATTCGAACTTTTAACAGACGTAGAAATGAAAACAGAAAAGGACATTCAATTGATGGAAATGATAGAAGATGTATTTATTGAAAACTTTATGGACAAGCGTGAACAAATGAGACAACAGGCAAAGGAAGATATTATAATAATACAACAAGAAAACAAACGCGGATTTAATCGTAAAAGAAAGGCTGCAATAAATATCAAGTGAACGATCTAGTCGCGATTGACCGTACTCAATTCGGTACTAGATTGAATATTCGACCTAAATTTTTACGACCATATCGTGTAATTCTAGTAAATGGATTTGATCGATAGGAGGTGAAGAAAGTTGGTGAACACGAAGGACCTCAAATAACAACAGCAAGCGTGGATAAAATGAAGAAGTGACCAGTTAATTCTATGCAGATGATAGGTGATTTGGAAGTAGAACTAAACGATGACGAGGAAGATTCATCTGGGGCAGATGAATAGCAGGACGGCCGAATGTGGGATTGTGAACCAAGCCTAAACAATTATAAATTTGGAACGCACCCAACGGAGAAAAAACAAATAAGAGCTCTCTTGCAACGTGGACTCGGTGGAAGGTAGACGTATTTTGATATATTGTAATTTGTTCTTAATATATCAAGTAATCTTTGTACAATTATATTTCATATAAACTTTTATAATTTCTTTTCAAAAATAAAATTAATTTTTATAACTTCTTTTCAAAACTAAAATCTTTAATTTAATTTTCGGATCGCACATGTATGGTGTGACTTCGAATGCAAATTTGAACAATTGTTGTTTTTTCGTACGTCATTTGTGTTTGTTTTTATAATTTCTGTCAATACATTTATTTTATTAGAGAGTTCAAATATATTGAAATGTTGCTGAAACTGCTGAATGAAAATTAAATTGTCAAAGTCTGGTGCCGTGGAAATGTTGTAGAAGGATGGTTTTGGCTTAGAATTTGTGTGTTGCCTTTGCTTATTACATCAGCAAATCGCGAATGAGATTTGAGGTTGAACAAATTTCGAAAACATGTGCTGTTTGATTGATATTTGTGTGTTTTGTCTATTGTTATTTACTTGTTTTTCTTTTTTTTTCTGAAAGCTATAGCTGCGGGGCAATCCCTGTAGTTGGCTGGGTGTCCGTCTTTCGCATAATTTATATAGTAGGGCTCTCACTCCTCTTTATTTGTACGAAGACATGTGGCGAAGCGCATTTTATGCAGCGGTATGGCATGATACAGTTTGCTGCGACATGGTCATATCACTGACATTTCTTGGACTGCAAGTTTAATTTTTCCCAACTTATTTTCTAATGGCGAAGATAAGTTATATTCAATAACTTTTTGATGTCGGAAGCTTTGTCGCACTGTACATAGAACAGAGAATTGAATGTTTTTTGCATAGTTTTTAAAATGTATATATTTTGAGAATTGACATTTAGCTTTAGGCCCGCAAGTGCCATTGATACATCATTGGCATCACTATGAGTGAACATTGGAGTGAAGGTGTAATTTTTAATGTTTGCTATTTTTAACAGTTGTAGGCCCGTTGAGTAGTCGTCAATATTTTTTGTTCTAATATTAGAACAGTTTTTGTTAATTTTTTTTAGTAAAAAAGATTTATCATTCATTCGTTCGTTTAATCACTATTGTTTTCTTGTGATTTAGGTTATAGCATATTATAGGGGGGATATGCTTAATTGGTTGGGGATTTTCTTTTTTTTTGCACATGCATAGTTTTTGAATTGACGCTTGACACAGAAGGAATTAATGGACTCCTCCTGAGGTCGTAGACGGAGTGATTTGGTTGCACGTCAGTTACCAAAGAACCGAACTGGCCTGACTTCATTGTAGATGTTGATGCAACGTTTTTGTCCATCAGTCTGGGGTCTTATATTTTGAATCGCTGATAGTATTTCACGGGGGCTCAGTTTATTTCAACTTTTTAGTGTCGATCCTGTACTTAGGGACTGCTTTTTGCAATTTTGGTTTTCTATCATCTAGAGCGGGGAGCCTGCGGCCACGCCTTCTCAACAAGTTAATGTTTTTTTAAACTTAAATTCAGTTCATCCATGCATTAATTTGATGTTGGTAAAACTTATATGTTTGTTAGTACTTGAAAAAATTTAAGAGTAAATATATTGAAGAGAAAAATAAAAAATAAAAAAGAGAAACAAGTTTTACTTGATGATAGCTGATTTGGTGAGTTGATGATGAATATTGTTAAGTTGTTTTTGTGTAAAATAGTGTTGAGTGTTATTCGTTGTACTGTAGTTATGAGTTGATGACCTTTTTGAATTTTGTGTTTAAAGTTGAAATGACCTTGGTGGATTTTTTTTTAGGTTTGAAGTGTGTTGGTGTTCCAAAGAAATTTTTAACTTTGGAAGTTGCAGTTAGGAATGTTGAATTTTTACTGCTGCCGGAACCGTAAACTTCATGAATTTGAAAATTTCGTGATATTTGTGGAAAAAACACGTCTTAATTGCTTGACGATTTCATTCAAATCTCAAAACAAAACTCAGATGTGGGCGTAATAAATCCACTTCTCCAGCCTTTTCGTCAGCCTAAATCATGGTACACATGAAACTTTGTGTAACTCCGTGATTAGTGGTAGAATGTAACCGCCTACTTCCCTCCGATGAGCTCGTTAGAGCGATAAAGCTAGGTGTACCTTTTCTTGGTTACTTTCAGCTCTAGTGCCACTACATATAACTGACACCAGTCAGATAGCATACAACCAACACTGGCGGTTACATATTTCCAATACCGATCTCAACTTCAAAACTTCCTAAAACATTTAACGGTTTAGTGTTTGCAATTTTATTGCAAGAACTACCCGAATCAATTAATATATTAATTGGAATACCTTGTAACATGCAAGGTAACGTGGAAGTGTCATCTATGTGAAATATATACTCAATATTTTCATCATTCATTTTCTTCAATGGAGCTTATTTGTTCATCTTTCTTTTTTTTTCAATGAATTTTTTATCATTGTATGCACTATTGCAGTATTTGGTCTTTTTCCCATTCTAATTTTGCAGAAAGTCCTAAAATGTCCTTAAAAACCAAATTTATCTTCGGCTAGTCAAATGAAAAATGAGTTTGATCTCCACATCGAGTACAACCTTTATTTGTTCTTGAATCCTGAATTCTTTCACATATAGTTTGAACTTTATTACTCTCTACGGACATTGATTAATTTTCATTAAATTCTCTTAATGAATTTGCCTCTACCGGGTCCGGCAATTGAAGTGTCAAAGTGTACAAAAAATAGTGCAAGATGTGCTGTTTACATTTAACAGAGGTTGAATTAGACGGACACATGAATTGTCGGACCCGGTATAATAATTTTATCCCAATTTATAGAATCCCCAGTTGTTAAAACGATTTTTTTTAAATCTTTTGAATTACATTTTTCGTAATTTCATCTATCATTTCTTCTTCCATTTTTGTAATTTTTCGAAAGCTATTTTAAAAATATCCTTATCTTTATTTGTCTCTAATTTTTCATCACCATATGCACCAGGGATATTATAATAAATATCCCGTAAACCTAAACCCCCTATATGCAACAATGTTCCAAATTATGCGACATATTTGAGGCTGTTAAAAAAATTTTGAACGCTCCCTTTCTTTCATCCCATCCTAGACTCAGGGAGCTTGCGTCTCCATCAACATCAAAATTCTCCAAATTACATAAATTATTTGCCATGATATGAATTTTCCAATTATCTGTAATTTTTTTAAAAATACAAGATAATTGTTCACTTTAAACCAAATTTTTCCATAATACATTAATTAGATATTATGTTTTTTGTGCTATTTTGAACTATAAATTATTTTCCAACTAAAAATAAAATTAACTTTTATAACTTCCTTTCAAAACTAAAATCTTTAATTTAATTTTCGGATCCCACATTTGGGGGCTCAACCGGGATCCCGTAAAAGAAGGCAATAAAAGTTGAACAGTTTTTTTTTGTTATTTTTTCTCAACGAAAAATAAAATTCGTCAGAAAAAATATTACACGGTTGTTGAAAAGAAATACTTTATTATGGTGGACAATTATTTTAATTACAGTTGTTTTACAATAGACGTTGTGTTGCGAACTTCAAAAATATATTTCTCCAAGAAAATATACGAGCACGTGGTTATATTAAAAAAAAAAATCTTAATACGAGAACAAATATAATTGATTAAAAGCAATATTGAGAATATGAAACAATTAAATAAATTTAAAAACGGGCTTTAAACACAAAAAAATGCGACATATTAATTTGTTCTATAGGATACAATTCTTTGTTGTTGTTAGGAACAGTTAGCTAATGGTAAACGCTGGTTAAATTTTTGATAAAATGGGTGGTAACTGAAGGCAAACTTTACAAAGAAGTGACAGTGTTGTTACAACAGAACCAGATTGCAAATTTGACTTTAAAGATTTAGAGAATATAATAAGAAAATATTCAGGTATTGACTCAATTAGTGTAAAAAAATGGTTACAAGAATTTGAACTGTATGCTGAAACCTTCAAATGGAGCCAGTTGCAACGATATGTTTTTTGCAAAAAATCATTGACAGGGGCTGCAAAACTTTATGGAATGTGAAGCTAAACCTCTTAATTACCATAATTAAAAATCGCATTATTTACAGATCTCCAGCTTCAAACTGCCTCTGCTGAAATCCATCGACAATTGCAAAATCGGAAAAAGAAGCCAGATGAGACTCTACGAGAATACTTATATTGTATGATCGAAATAGCGTCCCAAGATGACATTGACGACGCATCAATTATTGGGTATGTGACTGACGGAATGCAGGACAGAGCACAAAATAAGGTTATGTTGTATGGGGCGCGTAATATTACCGAGTTAAAAGAAAAACTAAAAATTTATGAAAAGTTCAAACAAAATTGTAAAAGTAATAATATTGGCAATGAAGCAAAATCATCTCGACAACAAACTCATAAAGTACGTCATTGTTTTAATTGCGGTTCTAACATGAATTCCATCAATGTCCTCAAGTCATAAGGTCCGAAGTGCTTTGGTTGTAATAATTTTGGACACAAACGTTTAGAATGTCCTAATTTGAAAGGTGAACCTAAGTTTACAGCTAATTTTATTAAAAAAACCGAAATGATCTAAACGTTAAAATTAATAATATTTTTTTAGAAGGTTTAATTGCTACCGGAAGTGATCTTTGTGAAATTAAAGAACTTTTTGTTAAACATATTAAACCGATTTGTTTTACGAAAAATCATCCAATAACAATTTCAGGATTAGGGGCAAACGTTTATACGAAAGGGTCATTCTTAGCGTCTGTAATGGTTAAGGACGTAATGTTTGAAAGCATAGAATGTCACATTATAGATAATAGTATAATGCAACCAGATTTTATTATAGGCATGAATCTACTTAATCAGGCTGCATGAACAATTGACGAAGAGGGTGTAAATATAAAAAAACGAAAACATGAAACAGTCAGCGAATTTAAATCAAACGATGTGGCTACCTGTTTCCTATCACAAATCAATATCGAAGATTTATCAAATATCGAAGAAGATAAGTTTCCAGAATTATCGTATCTACATAGCAAAGAATTTATAAGTGTGAATCAACTAATCAAGAATTATAATCCAGATAGAAGTCTTAGTTAACCAATACAAATGAGAATCGTCTTAACTGATGGTACACCAGTTAGCCAATCTCCACGAAGATTTCCTCCAAACGAACAAGAAATTATCAACAATCAAATTAGAGAATGGTTAAAAGAAGGTATCATCCAAGATAGTGTTTCCGATTATGCTAGTAATATTGTTTTAGTGAAGAAGAAATACTTCAAAAGAACATCGCATATTTAGGACATATCCTACAAAATGAAAAGTGTCACCGTCAGATGGTAAAACTAAAGCTATTGTGAACTATAGTATACCCAAAACGATCAAACAACTTCATAGCTTCTTAGGATTAGCCGGATACTTCCGAAAATTTATACAAAATTTCGTTCTGATAGCACGACCATTAAGTGACCTTTTAAAGAAAAACGCAAAATTTAAATTTGTGAAGGAACAAACTGATGCTTTTAACTATCTGAAAAAGGCTTTAATTTCTAAGCCAGTGTTGTTAATATTTAAGTATGGTGCAACCACTGAGTTACACACGGATGCTAGCAAATATGGATATGGCGCGATTTTATTGCAATGTTTAGACGTTGATAATGAACTGCATCCTGTGTACTACGTGAGTAAAAAAACGACAGAAGCGGAACAAAATTATAGTAGTTACGAACTAGAAGTTCTAGCTGCAATTGAATCAGTCAAAAAGTTTAGAATATACCTATTAGGACAAAAGTTTAAGTTAGTCACCGATTGTAAAGCTTTTGAAATGACATTACGCAAAAAAGATCTTGTTACTAGAGTAGCCAGGTGGGCTCTACTGTTAGAAGAATTTGATTCTGAAGTCGAACATCGGTCCGGATCTAAATTGAAACATGTTGATGCCTTTAGCCGTCGTAATGTGCCTCGAAGAGAACACTCTGTTAACTAAGTTACAATTCGCTCAGAAGGAAGATGAAAGACTCAACGCAATAATTAAGCTGCTTCATAATGGTCCTTACGAAGACTTCGTTTTGCATCACGTTATTTTATGTAAAAAAATGAATAATAATATGCTTTATGTCGTTCCAGATTCAATGAAGGATAATATTGTAAAAGAAGCTCATCTGAAAGGTCATTTCCGAAAAAGGAATATGGAAGAAATCATCAAGAAAGAATTTTTTATACCAGATTTGAATAAACGAACTTAAATGTGTATTTCTGGATGTGTAAAATGTATTTTAGCTGATCGCAAAGATGGGAAAGCAGAAGGTTTCGTTAATCCAATTCCGGAAGGGGAACAACCATTGGACACGTTCCAGCTAGATCACTTAGGTCCGATGACATCTACAGGAAAAAATTATCGTTATATTTTATCAATAGTAAACGGTTTTTCAAAGTTTACTTGGCTTTTTCCTACCAAGGCAGTCAAAACAGTGGAAACTCTACAAAAAGTTGAAATCATTGCGACAGTATTTGGATACCCAAAGCGAATGATTACCGATAAAGGAGGCGCCTTTACTTCAGATAAATTTCATAGTTATTGTAAAGATCGAAATATTCAATTATACCACATAACTACAGGAATTCACAGAGGAAATGGACCAATAGAATGAGTCCATAGAATAGTAATATCAGTTCTTACAAAAGTATCGTTAGAACGTCCAGATTAATGGTATTAACAGATAGACCCTGTGCAAAGGATATTGAATAGTACTTATCAGCGTGCTATTAAAACATCACCATTCGAACTTTTAACAGACGTAGAAATGAAAACAGAAAAGGACATTCAATTGATGGAAATGATAGAAGATGTATTTATTGAAAACTTTGTGGACAAGCGTGAACAAATGAGACAACAGGCAAAGGAAGATATTATAATAATACAACAAGAAAACAAACGCGGATTTAATCGTAAAAGAAAGGCTGCAATTAATATCAAGTGAACGATCTAGTCGCGATTGACCGTACTCAATTCGGTACTAGATTGAATATTCGACCTAAATTTTTACGACCATATCGTGTAATTCTAGTAAATGGATTTGATCGATAGGAGGTGAAGAAAGTTGGTGAACACGAAGGACCTCAAATAACAACAGCAAGCGTGGATAAAATGAAGAAGTGGCCAGTTAATTCTATGCAGATGATAGGTGATTTGGAAGTAGAACTAAACGATGACGAGGAAGATTCATCTGTTGCAGATGAATAGCAGGACGGCCGAATGTGGGATTGTGAACCAAGCCTAAACAATTATAAATTTGGAACGCACCCAACGGAGAAAAAACAAATAAGAGCTCTCTTGCAACGTGGACTCGGTGGAAGGTAGACGTATTTTGATATATTGTAATTTGTTCTTAATACTTCAAGTAATCTTTGTACAATTATATTTCTTATAAACTTTTATAATTTCTTTTCAAAAATAAAATTAATTTTTATAACTTCTTTTCAAAACTAAAATCTTTAATTTAATTTTCGGATCGCACATGTATGATGTGACTTCGAATGCAAATTTGAACAATTGTTGTTTTTTCGTACGTCATTTGTGTTTGTTTTTATAATTTCTGTCAATACATTTATTTTATTGGAGAGTTCAGATATATTGAAATGTTGCTGAAACTGCTGAATGAAAATTAAATTGTCAAAGTCTGGTGCCGTGGAAATGTTGTAGAAGGATGGTTTTGGCTTAGAATCTGTGTGTTGCCTTTGCTTATTACATCAGCAAAACGCGAATGAGATTTGAGGTTGAACAAATTCCGAAAACATGTGCTGTTTGATTGATAATTGTGTGTTTTGTCTATTGTTATTTACTTGTTTTTCTTTTTTTTTCTGAAAGCTATTGCTGCGGGGCAATCCCTGTAGTTGGCTGGGTGTCCGTCTTTCGCATAATTTATATAGTAGGGCTCTCACTCCTCTTTATTTGTACGAAGACATGTGGCGAAGCGCATTTTATGCAGCGGTATGGCATGATACAGTTTGCTGCGACATGGTCATATCACTGACATTTCTTGGACTGCAAGTTTAATTTTTCCCAACTTATTTTCTAATGGCGAAGATAAGTTATATTCAATAACTTTTTGATGTCGGAAGCTTTGTCGCACTGTACATAGAATAGAGAATTGAATGTTTTTTGCATAGTTTTTAAAATGTACATATTTTGAGAATTGACATTTAGCTTTAGGCCCGCAAGTGCCATTGATACATCATTGGCATCACCATGAGTGAACATTGGAGTGAAGGTGTAATTTTTAATGTTTGCTATTTTTAATAGGTGTAAGCCCGTTGAGTAGTCGTCAATATTTTTTGTTCTAATATTAGAACAGTTTTTGTTAATTTTTTTTAGTAAAAAAGATTTATCATTCATTCGTTCGTTTAATCACTATTGTTTTCTTGTGATTTAGGTTATAGCATATTATAGGGGGGATATGCTTAATTGGTTGGGGATTGTCTTTTTTTTTGCACATGCAAAGTTTTTTAATTGACGCTTGACACAGTAGGAATTAATGGACTCCTCCTGAGGTCGTAGATGGAGTGATTTGGTTGCACGTCAGTTACCAAAGAACCGAACTGGCCTGACTTCATTGTAGATGTTAATGCAACGTTTTTGTCCATCAGTCTGGGGTCTTATATTTTGAATCGCTGATAGTATTTCACGGGGGCTCAGTTTATTTCAACTTTTTAGTGTCGATCCTGTACTTAGGGACTGCTTTTTGCAATTTTGGTTTTCTATCATCTAGAGCGGGGAGCCTGCGGCCACGCCTTCTCAACAAGTTAATGTTTTTTTAAACTTAAATTCAGTTCATCCATGCATTAATTTGATGTTGGTAAAACTTATATGTTTGTTAGTACTTGAAAAAATTTAAGAGTAAATATATTGAAGAGAAAATAAAAAATAAAAAAGAGAAACAAGTTTTACTTGATGATAGCTGATTTGGTGAGTTGATGATGAATATTGTTAAGTTGTTTTTGTGTAAAATAGTGTTGAGTGTTATTCGTTGTACTGTAGTTATGAGTTGATGACCTTTTTGAATTTTGTGTTTAAAGTTGAAATGACCTTGGTGGATTTTTTTTTAGGTTTGAAGTGTGTTGGTGTTCCAAAGAAATTTTAACTTTGGAAGTTGCAGTTAGGAATGTTGAATTTTTACTGCTGCCGGAACCGTAAACTTCATGAATTTGAAAATTTCGTGATATTTGTGGAAAAAACACGTCTTAATTGCTTGACGATTTCATTCAAATCTCAAAACAGAATTCAGATGTGGGCGTAATAAATCCACTTCTCCAGTCTTTTCGTCAGCCTAAATCATGGTACACATGAAACTTTGTGTAACACCGTGATTAGTGGTAGAATGTAACCGCCTACTTCCCTCCGATGAGCTCGTTAGAGCGAAGAAGCTAGGTGTACCTTTTCTTGGTTACTTTCAGCTCTAGTGCCACTACATATAACTGACACCAGTCAGATAGCATACAACCAACACTGGCGGTTACATATTTCCAATACCGATCTCAACTTCAAAACTTCCTAAAACATTTAACGGTTTAGTGTTTGCAATTTTATTGCAAGAACTACCCGAATCAATATATATTAATTGGAATACCTTGTAACATGCAAGGTAACGTGGAAGTGTCATCTATGTGAAATATATACTCAATATTTTCATCATTCATTTTCTTCAATGGAGCTTATTTGTTCATCTTTCTTTTTTTTTCAATGAATTTTTTATCATTGTATGCACTATTGCAGTATTTGGTCTTTTTCCCATTCTAATTTTGCAGAAAGTCCTAAAATGTCCTTAAAAACCAAATTTATCTTCGGCTAGTCAAATGAAAAATGAGTTTGATCTCCACATCGAGTACAACCTTTATTTGTTCTTGAATCCTGAATTCTTTTACATATAGTTTGAACTTTATTTATCTCTACGGACATTGATTAATTTTCATTAAATTCTCTTAATGAATTTGCCTCTACCGGGTCCGGCAATTGAAGTGTCAAAGTGTAAAAACGCTCTAATTTTTATGTTTATCGGTTTTATTAAAATTTATGGAAATGATAGTTTATAATACATAGTTAGTTTTATAATTATTTGAATGGTATGTAACCACGTTTTGCATTAACCACCAGCTTTAATCCCTTTTTAAATGATGCACACGATGCTCGCACGGTTAAACGGTTCCATTTACGTGCCAAATCTTTTTCACCTTGTTTTCTTGTGCCTCAAAAGCTCAGAATTATCATCGGAACGGCTCTTTAACCAAACACGATCGTTTTTTTTTTTTGTTGAGAAATTCTTCAATGCAGAATGTTTTCTCATCTGAAAATACCAAATTTGGTAAATCACCACGAGCGAGCATACGAAGTAGTTTTTTGATTGTACAAAAAATAGTGCAAGATGTGCTGTTTACATTTAACAGAGGTTGAATTAGACGGACACATCAATTGTCGGACCCGGTATAATAATTTTATCCCAATTTATAGAATCCCCAGTTGTTAAAACGATTTTTTTTAAATCTTTTGAATTACATTTTTCGTAATTTCATCTATCATTTCTTCTTCCATTTTTGTAATTTTTCGAAAGCTATTTTAAAAATATCCTTATCTTTATTTGTCTCTAATTTTTCATCACCATATGCACCAGGGATATTAAAATAAATATCCCGTAAACCTAAACCCCCTATATGCAACAATGTTCCAAATTATGCGACATATTTGAGGCTGTTAACAAAATTTTGAACGCTCCCTTTCTTTCATCCCATCCTAGACTCAGGGAGCTTGCGTCTCCATCAACATCAAAATTCTCCAAATTACATAAATTATTTGCCATGATATGAATTTTCCAATTATCTGTAATTTTTTTAAAAATACAAGATAATTGTTCACTTTAAACCAAATTTTTCCATAATACATTAATTAGATATTATGTTTTTTGTGCTATTTTGAACTATAAATTATTTTCCAACTATTTGTAATTTTAAGATACAAAAGAATTGTTTATTTTAAATGACTTCCATAATATCCTGATTAGATATGTTTTTCATTTCCATTTTCCGCACTTATTAGTCATATGTAGACGTCATGAAGACTTCATAGCGGGTAATTGAATTACCCAAGCAAGGAATATTCGGTTGTGGCGAAAACAACCGAATTAAGGCATGGTTCGTCAATTTATTTGGTCACCGAACTAGAAGTTTTGGCCCCCTTTTTTGGCTTCTAGTTTCCTCTTTTTTCTTTGTGGTGCTCAAAACTTTAGGAACGCAAAAGAAATCACTTCGTATTAAAATGAACCCATATAAAACTAGTTTTATTATTTTCTGTTTTCCTTCTTTTTAAATTCGTCATTAATTCTTTAGTTTTTATATTTATATTTTTTTCTTTCTTTCTTTTGCCGTAAAAATTTTAATTTGCTTTATTTTATTCTTTCCTTCTATTATTACTTTTTTTTGGATTTTAACTACATTATTAGAAACAGAAGAAAAAACCGAAATTTAAAAAAGAAAACGTGGCTTAACATTTTTCTTTAATTTCAAACAAATTTTCTAAATTCAACGTCTGCACTTCATTGGTGCTTGATCTCAATCTTTTCACGATCCTAACTTGACTGCTCGTTACTGGTTTCAAAAAAGGCATCACCCAAAAAAAATGCAAATTAGCCTTCACAAAGACTATTTGAAGATTTTTTATTAGAAGGTCTTAACCGGCAGAAGCTCGATTATTGATATCATTGTGATAACTATCCCGACGAAAGGGGATTAATTAAGCCATCAGACACCTTTTCTGAAATATGCAGAAATTTTTAAGAAAAGTCCTCATATTAAAAATATAAAAACAGGCATTGTATAAAAGTGTGTTCAAGATTCTAACATTACTCGGAATGGTTTAATGATCAAATGTTTGTTCTACAGACGGCCCTATTTACACATAGGCAAAATATATGGTCGCCTATGGACCCACACCACAAAAAAACTGTTTAAAAATTCGTTTCCTTGCGGTATGGCTCGCACAAAATGTTCAGCCGAGTGGCTACAGAAATATATTAAAGGTATGTTCGATTAAGTCCTGGACTTACTCGAAATAAACAAATTTACTCCATTCTGTTCGATGCGCACTCTGAACTTACTCTGAACACATATCGAACAGAAAAGAATAAGTTCAAAATTTGAAAAAATTCAAGCAATAAATTTAAATATGCATCTAATGTTTTTTAAATTTTACCAACAATTACATAAGCAAAAATCACACTCAATCTCAACTTTGCCAGTACACATATGACTGTTACTACGAGCTTACTCCAAGCGGTTAGATATAAACCAGTTTGGAGTGAGAAAAGACGCCATTTTCTGGAGTCAAGCCAGGAAAGTCGGAGTAAGTCGAGGACTTATATTGAACAGACCTTAAATGTTCAAAAACATTTTTCAATAAATGAATTAAAAAAAATTTAAAAAAATTCCTTCAAATCGCTGAAAATAAATTGAACAACAAAATAAATATTACGAAAATAAAAATTCCATTTTACATATTTTATTATTAAATTGCAACAGTGAAAAACACAACATAATAACAAATTTTTAATATACTGCAACAGTGGAAAATAAAGCGTATTACTTATTATGTATATAATACGAGGAATGTTTGCACAACGATCTCGAAAACCCTTCTAACGATTTTCACGAAACTTGGGAATTAAGGGTTTTCGGGGACTAGAAATTGATCTAGATAGGTCTCACCTCTGAGAAAATTCGTTTTCCGATCTTAATGAAACTTTACAGTATCACTAAGGGGCTTAGGGGGTTTCGATTTTCCCACTACAAACCTCACTTTTCCCCTCCCCTCGATACCCCTCGCTTGGTGTCTTCGAATTGCGTGAAGGAATCTTATTGAAAATTCGCAATATTGCTAGGGAGTAAGGTTTTTCGATATGCATAAAAATATCACTTTTTAGATATCTATCGGCAGCGATAAATAGTAACTGCAAAACCATCAAGTTCCCTGAACCTCATTATACGAATCAGGTTGCAATTACAATCGCATCCAATTACTCAGAGACAGACTGCATTAGGAATTACAATTCATGCACAATTGTAATTATTATTTCAAACTGTCTTCAGTATGACTTGCCAGTTTCATCGCGACCGGGGCCTTTGCACTCTGACGTATTGCTCGACCCATTACATTTTGATGAGCAGTCGACTACTTCAACTCAACCTAGCCGTGCTGTTAAGACCCGAGGTAAAGGAAGAATATCCGAAATCAAGGTTACCGAAAATTTGTTGAAAAATTGGCGAAAATTGAAACATATGGATATGTAGGAACTTTCACATTTCTCTATTTTAAATTTTTCGCAATTTTTCGGTGTACTTTAACTTTGCCTCGGTCCCCTGATACTGAATAATATTGAAAGAACTCTTTCATAATTCTAGTAACGTAAACAGATTACATTTGAAAGCTTACGCCGAATATCTATAAGCTCTCTCACAGAAAGTTAAGATGTCTCTGAAATGAGAGAACACAAGAAAAAAAGCTCAGTACTGTGATATCACGGTACAATTTTGAAAACAGAAGAATCAGTTTGGCTTAAGCCTTTGGATATCTAGGTGTACTAGTCTATGCCAAGACAGTGCTACCATCTCGTTTCCACTCGTATTTATTTGTGAGTTTCTTAGAAAATTTAAAATTCGGAAAATATAAGTTTGTGAAAGTCGATAAAAAAATTCTTTTAGTGTTTAGCGCAGGTTCAAGTCCGTGGAGGAAAATTAAATAACATAAACGTGAGGCGCCGTTACAAGTTATTTATTTATAATAAAACTAGGTGGTAACCCGTCCTAAGACGGCCTCCTAAAAACTTCAGTTTACAAATCACCGTAAATTAACAAAATATATTCAAGCGAAGCGTATTAATTCGCAACATAATGGATCTTTTACCCCGTTCTCGTAGCACCTCTGACGGTATATTTCATGTCTTAAGTCGATATTTACCCCGCAACACCCCGAGTGAAGACATTAAATTGATCCCATTTCCCGGTTGGTAAAATAGCTCCCGTCAAACACATATTACTAAAGCAAAAACCTCTATAGAGTAAGGGCCTAAACAACCGCAGCGCCAAAGTGGTGAGAGATAGAACTATTTTACCTTCGACAGAAAAATTACCCATGGAAACGTCCGAAACTTTGCTGAACATTGTAATCGCTCGTGACCTGTATATAAAAAGTTAAAAAGTTTATATTGACTCCAGCGCCAAAGCGGTGAGAGATAGAACTATATGGTCTTCGAAATAAATATTCCCCATCAAAACCTCCACAACTTTGCTGAACATTCCAATCGTGTGTGGCCTCTAAATACGAACTTCAAAAATTTGTATTGACTTCAGCGCCAAAGCGGTGAGAGCTGGAACTATATGCTCTGCGACAGAAATAATCTCCATGAAAACCTGCATAACTTTGCTGAACATCGTAATTGCGTGTGACCTCTAAATACGAAGTTCCTAAATTTTATTGACTCCAGCGCCAAAGTGGTGAGAGATAGAACTATTTTACCTTCGACAGAAATAATCCCCATGAAAACCTCCATAACTTTGCCGAACATTGTAATCGTGTGCGACGTGTATATACGAAGTTCCAAAATTTTATTGACTCCAGCGCCAAAGCGGTGAGAGATAGAACTATATGGTCTTCTAAAGAAATAGTCGCCATGAAATGCTCCACAACTTTGCTGAACATTGTAATTGCGTGTGACCTCTATATAAAAAGTTCGTAAATTTGTATTGCCTCCAGCGCCAAAGCGGTGGGAAATGGAACTTTGCCGTGTACGTCAGAATGTCCGGCATAAAAATCTTAATAAGATTGCCTCAGGTCAGAATTATGTCCGATGTATATTTCAGATTATAAATGCGGTTTTCTGAAATAAGCTTTCAAGCCCCCTTTGGAACTTCTCCGACCCCCAACCTCCCCGGAAACAATTTTTCTCCACGTTTCAAGTAATTCTCTACAACATATCAAAAAGTGTTTTTTTTTTTTTTTTGCTCAACGAATTTTGTTTCCGGACAATATAGGACGGACAGAAAGAAAGAAAGAAAGAAAGAAAGAAAGAAGGACTAGCCTTTTATATATATAACTAGGGGGTTACCCGTCCTAAGACGGCCTCCTAGAAATTTCAGTTTACAGATCACTGTAAATTAACTAAATTTATTCAAGCGTAGCATCTCAATTCGCAACATTATATATCTTTTACCCTGTTCCCGTAACACCACTGGAGATATATTTCATATCTTAGGTTTACGTATTCAGAAAGCACATTATTTACGACGCAACACCTCGAGTGGAGACATTAAATTGATCCCATTTCCCGGATTGGTAAAATAGCTCCCGTCAAACATATATTACGTAAAGGCAAAAACCTCGACAACCGCAGCACCAAAGTGGTGCGAGATAGAACGATTTTATCTTCGACAGAAAAAATTCCCGTAAAAACCTCCACAACTTAGCTGAAGATTGTAATCGCGTTTGCCCTCTATATAAAAAGTTCAAAAGTTTCTATTGACACCAGCGCCAAAGCGGTGGAAGATAGAACTATATGGTCTTCGGCAGAAATAGTGCCAAATGAAAACTTCCACAACTTTGCTGAGCATTGTAATCGCTGTTAACCCTATATAAAACGATCCAAAGATTTTATTGACTTCAGCGCCAAAGTGGTGACTCATAGAACTATCTGGTCTTCGAGAGATATTATCCCCATGAAAACCTCCATAACTTTGCCAAACATTGTAATCGTGTGCGACGTGTATATACAAAGTTCCAAAATTTTATTGACTCCAGCGCCAAAGCGGTGAGAGATAGAACTATATGGTCTTCGAAAGAAATAGTCGCCATGAAATGCTCCACAACTTTGCTGAACATTGTAATTGCGTGTGACCTCTACATAAAAAGTTCGTAAATTTGTATTGCCTCCAGCGCCAAAGCGGTGGGAAATGGAACTTTGCCGTGCACGTCAGAATATCCGGCATAAGAATCTTAATAAGATTGCCTCAGGTCAGAATTATGTCCGATGTATATTTCAGATTATAAATGCGGTTTTTCTGAAATAAGCTTTCATGCCCCCCTTTGTAACTCCTCCCACCCCTAACCTCCCCGGAAACAAAATTTCTCCACGTTTCAAGTAATTCTCTACAACATATCAAAAAGTGTTTTTTTTTTTTTTTGCTCAACGAATTTTCTTTCCGGACAATATAGGACGGACAGAAAGAAAGAAAGAAAGAAAGAAAGAAAGAAAGAAAGAAAGAAAGAAAGAAAGAAAGAAAGAAAGAAGGACTAGCCTTTTATATATATAATATATTTCGTGAATAAATTCATTGCATGTAAACGTGATCATATGCATATCATATAACGTGTGTTAGGAATAAATTTTCACGTAGAGAGAAAGGAAAAAAAATTTCCAAAACAAAATTCTCATTTGAGAATACATTTCTATACACGAACTAGTTTTCAGTTTTCCTTTAATTTCCAATTTTTACATTTCACTTACCGGTGATTTTATTCCAGTATTTATTTAAATAATTGGAAATTCAACTTGCCGACATTTAACGTACACAAGAAATAACTTTTTATCCTATGGTATGTACTACCAGAGGGTATATTAGTTTTGTCACTAAGTGTGTAACACATCGAAATAATCATCGTTTCCAGGGTATGGTTGTGCAGGGAATCAAAAGTTATATCGATTATGTATATCCGTCTGTCTGTCCGTCCGTGTACAAGATAATTCAAAAACGCGTTATTCAATTTTGTTGAAATTGAGTTGGTTATTGCCTAACTTAATTTGGTATTACATTTCCGCATAATGAACCGAAGGGGAGCGAATTTAATAAGGAAAATCGAGGGTGATCAGAAAGTTTTGTCGTTTTTTTATATGGTTTGTAAACCAATGTTGTTTAAATTAGTTATATTGGTTAACTACAATAAATAATAGACGATAGCATGTTAAATTTGAGTAGAATAGGTCCAAGGGTAGTGGAGAAAGAATAATCCTAGAAGAAAATAAGTCTGTTCATAATGGTTTCAAATGGAATTGAATCAAATTTTACGCCCGTTCCGTCTACATAACAGCGGCTATACAATTTCAGGTACATATTTGTTTTTTTTTCGTTCCGTCGCCGTCCCATCTCCGTTTTATTCATATTACTAAACCTTTACTACTTTATTTAAGTTTTTGTATCATTCGCCCACTATTGATTATTTTATTTGACAAATCTTTGACAGACATGCTTTTTCTTTTACTGATGCAGCTTAGAGTTCTTTTTCCTAAGTTGTTGCCGCTTGCAGCAGTTGGTGTTTCACTTTGGGGTTTCTCTACTACTACTTGCTTATCAAGCAACATATTTATAGTCCATCGAGTCGTTTTGGTTTCGTAGGCAATTAAATTATTTAGCTAATCGTTATTTTTCATATTAAAATGAATGATTTTTATTCGCACTTTTTACTTTTTCTAGTTATAGCGGGTACTGAGTCGGACAATTATAAGAATGCCTATATATGGTATTCCTCGTCAGTACCTAATCGAAGAAACAAATAAACAAAAATGAAGTAGTATTTAATGGGAAATTCCTTAAACTTAAGAAATCTATTCTGGCAACGAAATTTGCTTTTAATTGTCTTCAAATCCCCAGTTGTGTCAAACTTTTCTTAAGCCCTGAGTCCAATGAGAGCCACGCGATTGTTTTGATATTTGTCATCGCAAGTCTGAAGTTGGTAGATGATTTTATTTTGTGAAATAAAAGTGATTCAAAATGGTTAATAAAAAGATACGGTAATTAAAGCAAGTGTTATTGCTCTCAAAGCGTATGAAAAGAATAAAAGAAAGAAAAGGAAATGTTGGGTGCGAAAATTTTATCAAGAAAGGGAGAATTTGGGATTTTATGACTTATCATACAAATCACTATAAATCATCATAAATGACCACTATTTGCTCTACGTACCACCTATATCTATCACTAGTTTCACATAAATATTCCACCTTTTTTTACTAAAATGAGACATGAAACAAACGAGAATAGAACAGCTTGCCACAAAGTTTAAAGTTTCATCAAACTTTGCGGCGTTACAAAGTGGTGCTGCTATCATTCTATTTAGGACAATTGAAGCGAATTGATTTGAATTGATTTTGTGGCGCCACAAAAACGCGTGGCTCTCTTTGGACTCAGGGCTTTAGGCTAAGTACACATTGAATCCGACAAAACAGCCAAAAGCAAATATTTCAAATTTATCGAAACGAATTTGGCTTATCCTAACGCACATTAATAATACAAAACTAAATTTTTCGGCTGCTTTGCCTAATCAGTGTGGGCATTCACAAAACAGAATTAATTAGAATCAAAATTTCAAATTAAGATGGATATATCATTCCCATTATATGAGATGTTTCAATAAATTTTTAAATTCACACAAGATTTTCAAAAATCGAACACTGAATTTATTTTAACATTTTTGATATAAAAAATTGAAAATTTAAAATAATTTTACCACATTACACCATAAATTAAGGAAGTCTTAGAGTTCTCAAATCTAATATCAGTATGGGACGAGTTCGTCGCTTATGTTGAATTAGTATTCATCGGGCTAAATTGAGACTGTGTGTGTGATTTATCGCAATTGCACCTCTTAAAAATAATTCCCATATAGTACTCTAGGAAATGTTTAAATTGTACGCCATTTTCATTCTTATATATTTCTGCAAACAATGGCCGCATAATTATAAGGAACCAATCCACACAAACCTTAGGCTGATAACACACCGAATCAGACAAAACAGCCAAAAACAAATATGTCAAATTTATCGAAACGATTTGTCTTAACCTAACACACATTAGTAACACAAAACTAAATGTTTTGGTTATTTTGCCTAATCAGTGTGGCATTGACAAAACAGAATTAGTTGGAATCATAATGTCAGATTCAGACGAAGATGTCATTCCCATTATGTGGGATTTTGTAACAAACGATTTTAACGATTTGAATGTTCCTTTAAGTTTATATTAAATATTGGAGGCCGGTCTTCCACCAACAAAAGCAATTTTTCTGCATCCAACTCCATTGCATTTGATTTTTAGATCTAAAAAACTTAAATTGTATAAATAAAAATGTATTTTCAAATTTCATTGTCATGCCTTCAGGTATTTTTAATATTTCTCCCTTTTTAAAAACTTTTTTTTTAATTTAAATTGTAAAACGCGTATATTGATAATTGACATTTGACTAAAAAAACATGATACCATCGAACAGTACCAGGCATGATTTTTCGCGTTTCGACACACTCATAACATCTGTTTTGTTTTGTTTCCTCAGTGTGCGTCGACTGCTTTAAATTAATGTATTTTTCTGTCAAGACAAAAATGATAGAGGGGAAATATTGGTAAGTTTGACTGCGGTTGTTTTGTTCGGATTAGTGAGGGTTGACCGATTTGATTGTGTGTATTTATATGTCGAAACATTCAAGAAAACATTTTGTTTTTTCGTAGATGTTTTTGCCGGATTTAATGTGGGTTTGCGCATATACTTCTGTGTATTTATTGGTAACAACACTGATTTAGTGCTAAAAAACTGTGTTGGTCTGTTTTGTCTGCTTCAGTGTGTTATCAGCCTTAAATAATAAAATATCTTGTAATAAGTGTAAAAAAGCCTGCCTGTTGTTTTCAAAGCAAAATGTATCAGGAAGAGAGATAATGAAATATTTTAAAAACCTTCATCCAACAAATTCGTGGATAATAAATATTTATGCCCTATGGTAGATACTACCAGAGGGTATATTAGTTTTATCACTACATTTGAAACACATCATAGAAAGGTTTGAAGGATACGTGTAACAAGGGGGGTTGCACATATTATGGGATTTTCGTTGAAGGAG
Source organism: Xylophagus ater (assembly GCA_963422695.1). Classification (NCBI taxonomy): domain Eukaryota; kingdom Metazoa; phylum Arthropoda; class Insecta; order Diptera; family Xylophagidae; genus Xylophagus; species Xylophagus ater. The sequence goes on along the minus strand of OY730479.1, from coordinate 38,290,425 downwards.
CAAATCCCCAGATGACCTATATAGCATATCTTCTTCCTTGCGAGGAGAAGATATGAGATGGTGCAGCAATGTGAGCAGCTAAAAGGCTGCACGCCTAGCTGATCGCACTAGCTAGCTCGCCGGAGGGGTGGGTCGCTGCTCACCACCATCTGCCATCGCGTTACACATAAATTATATGCGTGCAAGAGGTATGAAAACGTCGTTGAGACTTTATGGTGATAGCGCGAGCTATCAAGCAAGGAAATTCGGTCTTCGCGAGATAAAAACCGAATAAGGGGGATGTTCGTTTATTTGCTGGTCACCGAACTTGACCAGCCATTCACGAAAGCCTTGCGAGGCATGTCGGGGCCGATTGGCAAAGGTGTTGCTGCCAATTCGGTCTTTGGGGCACTACCCTCCCTCTTGGATCGACAGCAGAATGCCGATCCCCGTATGTCCATACTCGCCCCTACAATTGAGTATGGACCCTTATATATTTTTTTATGTTTTCTCGCACACGTCACTCACATGTCTCTCCCTCCAATGACAACTAGTAGTTTTTCCTTTCTTTTCTAAACTTTATTTTCCTTTTTTTTCCATTATAATATTCTCTTTGTTAAATGCCTAAGATAGATACATAATTGAACTTGAAATAAGTGACAATATTTATTTCCATTAAATCTTACCGCATTTCCCTTCTTGATTTAATTACACAAATAATAATTGTACTAAAATTCCTGATAGTACTTCCTTATTCGTTACAGATTTTACACTTATTTTAAAGTGATTTATAAATGAATTTATGTGAAACAATTTCCAAACTTCCCTTCACATTAATTATCCAAATTCAATCGCATTTGGTTGGAACAAATGAAATGATATCCCAAAGTAAAACTTATACAAAATTGTGATTTAACTTTACTATCTCTTTTTTTTTTTTCTTTTCAAAATTATTTATTTAACTTTTGGATATTCTTCCAACATATACTCATGATTTCACTGTATTCTATTATAACTTAATCTTAGATTTACCTTTATATCTGAATAAAAGAAAATAGATTTTTTCTTTTTCTTTTTGTCTTATTTACGTTATGAAAGCTTTGACATAATAGAAAAAGAATTTTAACTTGATATAATAGGACTCTATTTCATGTAAAAATAAAAAAAAAATCTTATTTCCTCATTCCTTTCTTAAATTTTTTTGTTTTTTGTGGAAATGTTCTTTTCTTACTTTAATTCTTAATTATAATAATTTTATATATGTATTCAATTTTTTTGGTTTTTTTGTTTGTTTACCATTTTAATTTTATTTCTTACACACTAAAGCAAATGTTTTATATTTTCAATAAATTATATTCTTTTAAATATATAGTATACCCTTTTTTGGATTCATTATTTTTTTTTTGTGGAACTCATTTTGGTGGTGATTCAATCGGGATCGAACTGATGCTGATATTGTTGGAATTTCATTCGTTTTTAAATGTGAGTTGATGAGAAAAAAAAATGTATGAAAGCTGGATGAAGATCCTCGTTGATATAACAAATATAGAATGAACGCTATTTTCCTCATGTATCACATTCAAGTTGAATCGGCCAACCTTTTGATGGTTTTCATTTTAAGAAAATGGTCGCTCCGCATTTAGATTAAATTCCCATTATTATTTCAATATGTAGTAATAACCTTTTCTGCGTCAAAAGAAAATTTATTAGCAAAAAAATTATATTCTAATAAAATTTACATGATTTCTGTTGGTTCTTTATATTTTTTTTTTTCTTTTTCTTTTTTTTGGTTGTGGTACATTTTAAATTGGTGACGTCACATAAACTAAATTGCTTTTTCTTTTTTTTTTGTTTTTTTATATAGAAAACTTCCAACCTCACTTATTAACTGATGATTTTTATTCTAATTTTACATCATTTTTTGTTTTCAAACTGGCAAGGAAATATATCAGGAATTTTTATATATCTCTCATTGCACCAAAACAACTAAAACTGTACTCGCCATTACTGAGTCAAAACGAGAAGAAGAAAAAATTTAAGAAAGAAAAAAAAACACACAATTGGTTTGGTTCTTTTTTTTTTCTTTTTTGTTCACATGGCACATATTGCCGAATTTTGCCGCGTCATTATCATTATTATCAACTTTTGAAGAAAGAAAAAAAAAATAAATCCGAATGCATTTGTAATTATTGCCACCTTTCCTTAGGATAATATTTTTCCACTTTCTTTTTTTTTCACCTTTCTTCCATTAAAATAACATTCTTTCAAATTTTTATTTTACTTTTAGACAAAAAAAAAAACTGCAACACTGAATCTACTAATTTTCCGTCCTATCCGGCCTATTTTTTTTTTTTTTTTCAAAAAAAACTAAACTATCATCTCACACCTTTCGAACCAGCCTCTATACTTTTTCATTTTCAAAACTAGACTTCCTTTTTTTTAACCTTTAGAACCAGACTTTTTTAATATTGACTTTCGGACCAGACCTAAAAAAAAACGACTTGTTTGACCAGACTCTAAATGCTGACTGACTTGTTTTTTAAATCTCTCATCTCCTGTTCCAAAATTTCTGTTTGGATAAAAAAAAACCGGTTTTTCTAATTTCATGTTTTTATCCGCCTATCGGAATGCGACACGTTCATTTTTTTTTCTTATTTTCTTTCGATACATTCTTTCGTTCTCGTTCGCGGGGGGGGGGAGAAGGACAAGGGAGGAGACTTTTTGTCAGCTTATTTTCACCACGGATATGGGGTGAAAAGAAGTTTCTAGAAGAATTTTTAAAAAGACCATGCGGTTTTTCATAAAAGCTGACCACGCTATTATTTAAATGGTGTTGCCGTGTAGGCTTAAAATTAAAAGTAAGCGTGTTACATTAGCAGCACGTTACAACACAGATGCGTCAGGGATTGATCTATCAACCCGGACGTAACTGAAAAGCGTGCGGGTGATTGGAGTGGTACGTGAAATCTTGCACTGCCCAACGTGGGGCTCGACCACACCCAAAAGATCTCCGTTGCTCTCCGACTGAGCTAGCCGGGCAACCGAAAATGAAAGAAAGAAAAGGAAATGATCCGTCATAACCCGCGGCAGTGGGTGTCGGTTCTTTCCTCCTATTGCCTCAAGTCGTTGGCATGGTAAACCCCTATGGTTCTACCCTGCAAATCCTCGACCTCGTAGAGGGAATCGCCAATCGCACGAACAATCCGACACTTCAGAAATTTACGATTTAGCTTAGCATTGACATTTTTTGCGAAGTCACTAAGCGTGAAATTTCTTCGGTAGACTTCTTGTCCGACAATAAATCTCTTTACTCGGGTTCGACGATTATAAATCCGCTCATGATGTTGGTGAGCTTTCGACCAATTATTTTTGACGCGTTCGCGAATTAGTTCAAGCTGGTCTTTTTTTGAGGACACAACCAATTCACCATCATTCACACCATTTAACTTTCGCATCAGTTCATAGGTCGAGCCATGTGTGATCATGTGGGAACCGAACACAAGAAAATATGGATCAATCCCCGTAGAAGCATGGATTGTACTCCGAAGAGCACAGCCGATGCTTCCCAAATTTTGATCCCAATCCCTATGATCGGTGCCAACATAAGAGCGGATGGCCGCCAGTAATGAACGGTTTACACGTTCCGATGCGTTAGCTTGTGGTAAGTAGATAGCTGTACGATTGTGTTTCACACCATACGCTTCAACCAATTTGCGAAATTCTTTTGATATAAATTGCGGTCCATTGTCTGAAAATATAATCTCGGGTACGCCGAATAAATTCAAGACGCTTTCCTCCAAGAAATCGGTGATCTGCACGGCAGACGCCTTACGTAATGTCTTGAACAAAACAAATTTCGAAAATTTGTCCAAAACAACTAGGAGAGTGGTGTTACCATGCTTAGACCGAGGGTAGGGTCCTAACAGGTCAACATATAGGTACTGGAATGGTCTGTCAACTTCAATTTGTTTGCCCATTGGCGGCCTCAACACACTATTTGGAGCCTTAGACTCTTTACATACGATGCAACTCGCGATATATTTACGTACTTCGCTAGCCATACCAGGCCAGAAGTATCTTTGCCGCAAACGATATAAGGTTTTGGTAATACCGCCGTGCGCAGCTTGTGGAGGATCATGCGCCAGGCGAACCAGCTCGTCCGTAAGGCTAGATGGAACCCAAAGCTTCCACGATCGATCTTCCTGAAAGATATTGCCAGTGCTAAAGCTTGTTCTGAAATACACGTAGCCGTCTGACACTTGCGTGTCAGGCAGCCTTTCCGCGTTGCTTTGCACTGTATCGATCAGGTCGAGATATTCCTTTGATTTAAAGGCTTCAGAATTCAAGTTTATGCTAGGTGCCGAAACTATTTCCGAAATCGCGTCCACGTAAACACGTGAAAGCGCATCTGGCACCACATTTTCTGAACCTTTCCTATGTTCAATCGCGAAATCAAAGGCTTGAAGCTTTAAGCTCCATCGAGCCAAACGTCCACTCAAGTCGCGCTGACTCATGAGCCATTTTAAACTCGCATGGTCGGTGATTATTTTGAACGGCAAACCTTCGACGTAGGCTCTGAACTTTTTAACGCTCAACACCGCAGCGAAACATTCCAGCTCCGTCACGCTGTAGTTGCGTTGTGCAGAGTTCAGCTTTTGAGAAATATAGGCGATGGGTTTCTCATTGCCTTCGTCGTCGCATTGCAGCAAAACACCTCCGACACCGGTCTTACTCGCGTCGCACTGTATAATAAAGGGTTTGGTGTAATCAGGGTTGGCCAATACCGGGGCCGTAGTTAATGAAGACTTCAAGGCTTCAAACGCTACTTGAGCTTCCGCTGTCCAAACAAACTTGACACTCTTCATTAGGCAGTCAGTGATTGGAGACGACAAGGAGGCATAATTGGCAATAAACCGCCTATACCATCCTGTCATGCCCAAAAATCGACGAACCTGTTTTGGAGTGGTAGGTGCAGGAAAGTCAAAAATTGCAGATACTTTATTTGAGTCGGTCTTTAAACATCCGTTTCCAACGATGTAACCCAAATATCTAACTTCTCTCATGCAAAATTTGCTTTTCTCCAAATTTATCGTAAGTCCAGCAGTGGACAAGCATCGCGCAATGGTTGCCAAAAGTTTAACGTGAGAATCGAAATCCTCAGAAACTACTAACAGATCGTCCAAATAGACGAAACAGTTTTCTCTTAACTCGACTGGAATTGTTTTGTCCATCAGTCTACACATTCTTTGAGGAGCATTACAGAGCCCGAATGGCATCACTGTAAACTGGTATAACGGTCTACCAGGCACTGTGAAAGCAGTTTTTTCCCTACTCTGCCTCTCCAACGGTATCTGCCAAAAGGCGTCCTTCAAATCAATACTTGAAATGAAACACGTCTTCTCAAGCCTACTGAGAAGGCCTTCTATATGCGGAAGTGGGTAAGCGTCTTTCTTTGTAAGGGTGTTCACTTTCCTGGAGTCGAGGCAGAGGCGAACCTTTCCAGGTTTGCGCACCAAGACTACAGGAGAGTTCCACGCGCTGACACTTTCTTCGATAACACCCAACTCCAACATACGGTCCAACTCAGCATACATGAGGGCTTGCACCGCAGGGGAAACAGGGTAGTGGCGCTGCTTCACAGGCTCCGCGTTTTCTACCTCAATAACATATTCTTCTAAATGTGTTTTTCCTAAACCGACTTGGTTGAAGGAAGGAAATAAAGTTAAGATGCTTTCAAGACGCGCGCGTTGTTCCGAATTTAGCGCGTGTGTGTTGGGATCGTCAATTGACAAACAATCTAAAGTTTCGTTTTTAGAAAATATAGTCGGAGCTATATCGAATTCTTTCCAAAAATCTACACCTAGATATAGATTTTGGGTAAGTCCTGGTACGATGTATAGAGAAAGTGCTTTTGTAATGTTGTTGTAGGTAATTGGAATTGCTATTTGCCCATGCACAGGTTGAGCTTTACCATCAGCCGTTTTGACTGTGGTGGGACGACCAGTAATTAAAATTTTATGACGTTCGAGGAAATCTAAAGCGCCAGCGCCTAGACAGGACACACTTGCACCACTGTCCAATAGGCCAAAAAGGGATTCGCCATCGATTTCCACCTTAGCATATGGTCGATCGTCATGTTTACGTTTCATAAAAGCAGATTCCACTGCTTTAAATAATTGTTTTCGTTTCCTAAACTTTTCGCTGAGATTTAATATATAACGTGAAGTTTTCTTAGGGTAGATTGTACCAATAGCTCTATTCCTAACTATGTCTTGTTCACTTTGACGTTGATGTAGAGTTTTATTTGTCTGTTCCAGTTTGTTTTTATCGGACAAGATGTTATTTGACGTTTTCGGTTTTAAGATTTTGTCATCTGGCAAATGTGTTGGTGGAGATGATCGTTCAAAGTTCGATGTTGGTTCCGTTATGGTTGGTTCAATAGTGTCATTGCCAGTGTCTTGCTGTTGAATATTTTCTGGATGGCATTTAGGACACAATGGAAACGAAACATTCTTCTTACCACATTGATAACAAAATAAGGACCTTTGTGGTGTTATACATTCAAAGAATTCATGACCAACATTGTCACAGTTCCAACATACAACCATTGAATAACCATTTCCAACCTCATTGACTTTATATCCTTTACTTAACAAATCGCGTTGATAAGCCTGATTAACATTTACTATTGGAAACTCTGTTCTGACTAACTGTTGACGCGGAATATTAATGTTAAAAGACTTGTTCGGTTCGAAGTTTTTACTAGGCAAATGAACAATAGCGGCATTAAATTCTTCAACCGGTGGTATAACTCTAGCCTTAGCAATTTCAGATGACGCGTTCGTTATACTCGGTCGATTCTGACAGACAGGTTTTTGAGATTCCCTAACAGAGAGATGACGTTCTGCTTTGCGACAAACTTGTTGGAGACAATTTAAAGTGGGAGTCGTCATTGTGAAAATGAGATTTGCTACGCTATCTTTAAGGTTGCTGCGCATGATTTGGGTCAATTCAGTATCAGTCTTTGGAACTGTTAAACGAAGGTTCATAGACATGATCGAATCGTAAAAATCATTAAAACATTCGGTAGTAGTTTGTTTTCTTTGCAGCATGAGTAGCAAAATGTCATTGTCAGTGTCGAGATCGCCATAATGTTGTAGAAGAGCTGACTTTATTCCGGTCCAATCAATGGATGGTTCTCGCTTAAGAAGGTGCCAGTACCACTGCTCTGCTTTACCAGTGAGCAGGGTAAATATTTGGTTACAAATGGCATTCCAACTTATATCATATTTTGATTGTAATATTTCGATTCGGAATATGAAGTCCTCCACAGGCATACCAGTGATCTCGCCACTGAACGAAAAGTCCCATTTCTCGATGCGAGCATCGTAACAGTCAGTTGCAGCGAAATTTGAATCCATAGTCGTCATTGGTTTTCCTTTAAGGAGAGTTTATTGGTCAAAATTACAAGTACAAATTGCTAAGCCAAAATATCGAGAAACATTTCTTTACCGAAAGAGCGTAGTTGAGAAAGAGAGAGAACACCAAAAAAAGTCTGGTTCAAAGCGGGACGAAACCAATGGAGAGAGGGAAAAAAAAAAATTTAATAATAACCACCAAAAAAAAATTAAAATAATAAAAAAAATACCAAATATAATTTCAACAAAAGGTATAACCTAAAAATAAAAAACTAAAGCTAAATCAAAAGAACCTAAACTAAAATCAAAAAAACTAAATTAAAATCAACTAAACCAAATGAAAGTAGTTGAAAAAAAATTTAACTCCCTCAATTAGTTTCCTCAAAGAAAAAAATTGCCGAACTATTTTCCGAAATCAATTGCCTAAAGCAAATTCGAAAAAGGTAAACTAATATTAATTTTCCGTAGAAAATTCCTCCAAACTCCTTACTAGTACTAACTTAAATTTCCCAAAAGAAATTTTTCTGATGTATCAAAAAAAAAATATCTTACTTAATTTATCCCTACATCTACCTTCATACCTAAAATTATTTATATCTAACCTTATAATGAGAGTGAGAGAGAGAGACGAAACAAGTGGACGACACGAAGAGAACATAAACCCGACATGCGCTCACGAAATGAAAATTGGATGTTACTCATCGCAGGAATCTAACACTGTACAATGCCAAAGGGCTTCATACATGATTCGATCCCAAAACGTTATACTGGATATCGCAGTGTAGACAGCGCGTACCAAACACAATAAGGTATGATGTACTATGACATTTAACGATATGCGATTAAATGCGCGACAGTCCACACCACAACATCTCTCACATTTTCCTGGTCCAATGTCCGAGAAGATATAAAAAAAATCCTCAAGACTAAAAAAAAATAGTCCGATCGTAAACACAAACGAACATGCAGATAGTTGCCGCTTTGTCAAAACTATGGCCTGACTAGCATTCTAACTTACAACCGTAAACTACGAACGACATTGGACCTGCAATCGCGAATAGCACAAATAAACGAACAACCGAAATTATGTTCACACCAAAACCTCGTTTAAAAATTTCGATGATGTGAACACACCTTCAGAAAAAAAAATTGACTAATAAAAGGATTGAAAATTTTTAAAAGTGAAGACAGGGTGTTTCGAAAGTTTCGAAAAAAGTTTAGTCAAATTTTCAAATTTTTCAAAAAAAATTTGTTTTTCTGAAATTATTGGTTTACCTGAAGGTAACAACCAAAACCCCATTTCCAAACATCAACTCGTTCGAAAATGTGTCAAAACAATTTTGTTTGAACTCCATTTGTAATTTCAACCGAAGTCGAAAAGACAAATGGCAAACAAAATTAAACGTATTCGCCGAGCGAACAACGAATCGTTGGGCGCCATATATGTAACAAGGGGGGTTGCACATATTATGGGATTTTCGTTGAAGGAGCAAATCCCCAGATGACCTATATAGCATATCTTCTTCCTTGCGAGGAGAAGATATGAGATGGTGCAGCAATGTGAGCAGCTAAAAGGCTGCACGCCTAGCTGATCGCACTAGCTAGCTCGCCGGAGGGGTGGGTCGCTGCTCACCACCATCTGCCATCGCGTTACACATAAATTATATGCGTGCAAGAGGTATGAAAACGTCGTTGAGACTTTATGGTGATAGCGCGAGCTATCAAGCAAGGAAATTCGGTCTTCGCGAGATAAAAACCGAATAAGGGGGATGTTCGTTTATTTGTTGGTCACCGAACTTGACCAGCCATTCACGAAAGCCTTGCGAGGCATGTCGGGGCCGATTGGCAAAGGTGTTGCTGCCAATTCGGTCTTTGGGGCACTACCCTCCCTCTTGGATCGACAGCAGAATGCCGATCCCCGTATGTCCATACTCGCCCCCACAATTGAGTATGGACCCTTATATATTTTTTTATGTTTTCTCGCACACGTCACTCACATGTCTCTCCCTCCAATGACAACTAGTAGTTTTTCCCTTCTTTTCTAAACTTTATTTTCCTTTTTTTTCCATTATAATATTCTCTTTGTTAAATGCCTAAGATAGATACATAATTGAACTTGAAATAAGTGACAATATTTATTTCCATTAAATCTTACCGCATTTCCCTTCTTGATTTAATTACACAAATAATAATTGTACTAAAATTCCTGATAGTACTTCCTTATTCGTTACAGATTTTACACTTATTTTAAAGTGATTTATAAATGAATTTATGTGAAACAATTTCCAAACTTCCCTTCACATTAATTATCCAAATTCAATCGCATTTGGTTGGAACAAATGAAATGATATCCCAAAGTAAAACTTATACAAAATTGTGATTTAACTTTACTATCTCTTTTTTTTTTTCTTTTCAAAATTATTTATTTAACTTTTGGATATTCTTCCAACATATACTCATGATTTCACTGTATTCTATTATAACTTAATCTTAGATTTACCTTTATATCTGAATAAAAGAAAATAGATTTTTTCTTTTTCTTTTTGTCTTATTTACGTTATGAAAGCTTTGACATAATAGAAAAAGAATTTTAACTTGATATAATAGGACTCTATTTCATGTAAAAATAAAAAAAAAATCTTATTTCCTCATTCCTTTCTTAAATTTTTTTGTTTTTTGTGGAAATGTTCTTTTCTTACTTTAATTCTTAATTATAATAATTTTATATATGTATTCAATTTTTTTGGTTTTTTTGTTTGTTTACCATTTTAATTTTATTTCTTACACACTAAAGCAAATGTTTTATATTTTCAATAAATTATATTCTTTTAAATATATAGTATACCCTTTTTTGGATTCATTATTTTTTTTTTGTGGAACTCATTTTGGTGGTGATTCAATCGGGATCGAACTGATGCTGATATTGTTGGAATTTCATTCGTTTTTAAATGTGAGTTGATGAGAAAAAAAAATGTATGAAAGCTGGATGAAGATCCTCGTTGATATAACAAATATAGAATGAACGCTATTTTCCTCATGTATCACATTCAAGTTGAATCGGCCAACCTTTTGATGGTTTTCATTTTAAGAAAATGGTCGCTCCGCATTTAGATTAAATTCCCATTATTATTTCAATATGTAGTAATAACCTTTTCTGCGTCAAAAGAAAATTTATTAGCAAAAAAATTATATTCTAATAAAATTTACATGATTTCTGTTGGTTCTTTATATTTTTTTTTTTTTCTTTTTCTTTTTTTTGGTTGTGGTACATTTTAAATTGGTGACGTCACATAAACTAAATTGCTTTTTCTTTTTTTTTGTTTTTTTATATAGAAAACTTCCAACCTCACTTATTAACTGATGATTTTTATTCTAATTTTACATCATTTTTTGTTTTCAAACTGGCAAGGAAATATATCAGGAATTTTTATATATCTCTCATTGCACCAAAACAACTAAAACTGTACTCGCTATTACTGAGTCAAAACGAGAAGAAGAAAAAATTTAAGAAAGAAAAAAAAACACACAATTGGTTTGGTTCTTTTTTTTTTCTTTTTCACATGGCACATATTGCCGAATTTTGCCGCGTCATTATCATTATTATCAACTTTTGAAGAAAGAAAAAAAAATAAATCCGAATGCATTTGTAATTATTGCCACCTTTCCTTAGGATAATATTTTTCCACTTTCTTTTTTTTTTCACCTTTCTTCCATTAAAATAACATTCTTTCAAATTTTTATTTTACTTTTAGACAAAAAAAAAACTGCAACACTGAATCTACTAATTTTCCGTCCTATCCGGCCTATTTTTTTTTTTTTTTTTCAAAAAAAACTAAACTATCATCTCACACCTTTCGAACCAGCCTCTATACTTTTTCATTTTCAAAACTAGACTTCCTTTTTTTAACCTTTAGAACCAGACTTTTTTAATATTGACTTTCGGACCAGACCTAAAAAAAAACGACTTGTTTGACCAGACTCTAAATGCTGACTGACTTGTTTTTTAAATCTCTCATCTCCTGTTCCAAAATTTCTGTTTGGATAAAAAAAAACCGGTTTTTCTAATTTCATGTTTTTATCCGCCTATCGGAATGCGACACGTTCATTTTTTTTTCTTATTTTCTTTCGATACATTCTTTCGTTCTCGTTCGCGGGGGGGGGGAGAAGGAGAAGGGAGGAGACTTTTTGTCAGCTTATTTTCACCACGGATATGAGGTGAAAAGAAGTTTCTAGAAGAATTTTTAAAAAGACCATGCGGTTTTCATAAAAGCTGACCACGCTATTATTTAAATGGTGTTGCCGTGTAGGCTTAAAATTAAAAGTAAGCGTGTTACATTAGCAGCACGTTACATACGGTTGTGTAGAGAATCAAAAGTCATATCGGTTTCTTCATGTCCGTCCGTCCGTCCATTCGTATACAAGATAACTTCAAAACGCGTTATTTGATTTTGATGAAATTTACAATATGAGTCGGTTCTTCCTTAACTAGATTTGGTTTTGAATTTCAATAACATCGACCCAGGGAGCAAAGTTATAAACACCATAAAGTTTGTCGTTTTTTTATAGTTTTTCAGATTTCATTTCGTACTTTGTGGAGCAATTTTGTTTAAATTATTTATATGGATTGACTACATAAATACACGACTCTATGTTAAGCTTCGATAAATTGGACCAAGGATATTGGACGAAACAAAAAAAATGCATGTAATGAAAATCGGTCTATAGCCGATATTTTAAATGTTAAACAAGAGATTCGTAGTCAACAAATCTGTATTTCAATAAATTAACTCTGAGAAAAACCCACCAAACTACTAATACTTCAAAATTTGTATCCATAACTTTGATTTGTCGTCTTCAAATTCGCTCTAATTCATAGAAAAGGGGCTTAATAGCATTAGGGTTTCTCATTATTCGGTATTTTCGTATTCGACGAATCCGAATCCTTCGTTCTGAATATTGGCGAATCCTTCGGATTCGTTTAGTTTATAAAATTACATCAAAATCATGCATGTCATCATATCAACATTGCCTGTATATATCAATATCACCGAGTTCAAATAACACAGGAACAGGAAACATCAAGCAACAAAAAAAGAACGGTTTTATTTAATAAAAAAACGTAAATTTATTTAAAGTAATTCATTGATCGTGATCAGGGGTGGAATCCTGTAACTTGATTTTGATCAAATCGTATTTTCGATACGATTTACTATCAATCGAATTACATGATTCCACTCCTGATCAGATAGTTTTAAATTTAAAACATTCATTATCATTATCACATACATGACATATCAAAAAAGTCAATTCAAGTCAATTCCGTTGGTAAAAATATATGTTATGTTAAAAAAAAAAAATATTCATGAAATTAAATTTGTAAAATAATATTGTTGATATAGTAAAGTACTCAGTACTGTCATGTTACTAACACTATAGTATGTATTGTATCTATCACTTATTTGTTTGCAGTACTTCGTAGAAAGTTATTCTTTAAAAATACTAACGCATTTAGTGACGTGTCAGACAGTCTTGACCGTAGCTTGGTTCAAAAATTTGATGACACGGAAAAAGCCATTTCAGAATCCGTTGAGGTTGGCTTTAGGGTGGAAAGGGCATCATATACAAGTAATTTTTGGAAATTTGCTGTACACTTTCCCGGATTTTTGAACATTTTGAATTTCTGTTTTAATTGCAATGTATTGGCTCTATAATCTGCTTGCTCTTGAGGAATTCCTTGTTCTTCTGCTGATTTGCCTCTGTTTAAGTTTAACCGCTCATACATTTCTTCTTCCATCGTCAGTTCAGCTTCAGGGATTCAATTTTGATCGTCAAGAAAAGATTCTATAGACGTCACAACGGTAGGTGAATATTTTGTTGAGTATTCGCTTTCTTCGCAGAACAGTCTATTTAGTAGTTCGATCGCCAAGGTGAACGATTGCTTTCTTGGTATCATCATGGAATATTCCAGGCAATTTAACAAATGCATTAAATTTTGATCCATTCTCTCTTTTACTCGTTTTGACATAATATCAGAAAGTTGAATTCGTTTTGTACCATGTCCAGTTTTTCAAGCACTTATGTTAAACTATTCGTGGATTCGGTAAATTATCAGCGAATCCCGAATCCGAATATATAGCAAAGATTCGACGAATCCGAATCCGAAGGATTCGAAAAGAGAAACCCTAAATAGCATGAACATCTTTTACAAATTGTATTCAAATCGGTATATTAGTTTTTTGAAATACATCGGAAAAACTTTATAAAGAGACTTTTTTTTCCTACAACTATTTCTTTCGCCAATATCCTTGGACCAATTTACTGAAGCTTAACATAGAATCGTGTATTTATGTAGTCAATCCATATAAATCATTTAAACAAAATTGCTCCACAAAGTACGAAATGAAATCTGAAAAACTATAAAAAAAAACGACAAACTTTCTGGTCTTTATAACTTTGCTCCCTGGGTCGATGTTATTGAAATTCAAAACCAAATCTAGTTAAGGAAGAACCGACCCACATTGTAAATTTCATTAAAATCAAATAACGCGTTTTGAAGTTATCTTGTATACGGATGGACGGACGGACATGCAGAAACCGATATAACTTTTGATTCTCTACATAACCGTATCCTTGAAACCTTTCTAGGATGTGTTTCAAATGTAGTGATAAAACTAACATACCCTCTAGTAGTATCGACCATAGGGCATAAATATTTATTATCCAAGAATTTGTTGGATGAAGGTTTTTAAAATATTTCATTATCTCTCTTCCTGATACATGTTGCTTTGAAAACAACTGGCCGGTTTTTTACATTTATTGTAAGATATATATATATATATTATTATTTAAGGTTTGTGTTGATTGATGAGTTTTAATAATTAATAGTGTTTTTGAGGGAATATATCAGAATGAAAATGGCGTCCTATTTAATCATCTTCTCCAAAAAAAATTTTGGCGTTTCGAAACACTCATAGCATCTGTTTTGTTTTGATTTGTCAGGATCCGTTGCCTCATTTAATTGCATGTATTTTTCTGTTTAAAGAAAAATGATGGGGGGGGGGGGAGGGAAATATTGGAAAGTCTGACTGTGGTGGTTTTGTTCGATTTAGTGAGTGTTAATGAAACAAGCCTATTTCAATTATTATTAAACAGAAATTTATTCTTTTTTAAATTAAAAATACATAAACTAAAGACTTCTTCTTTCAACTAAAAATTTTTCCAACTAACTCCACCATCTTGTTTTCTCGCCTGCGTTCATTCTTTTCTATTCTCCTATTGCGTTCATTCCCTTCTCATTCTCTGGCTGCATTCAGAAATCTGATGCCGAACTTTTATTCTATTGTGACATTCTCCCCCTAGTGTTGACTCCTCGTTGTCAACTCGATTTTCTGGAACAATTGAATTAATTTGAAGCCGGCAGATTTTTGAAACTGGACGTTTATAACTCTTCTTTGCCGTTCGAATGCTCACTACTCGTATAACATCATCTTCCCCTGGATAAACCTTTTCGATAATTCCCAGTGGCCAGTCTGCACGAGGTGTCGTGTTGTCTTTTAGGATTACGATTTCGCCTACGGTCACATTTGTTTCTTTATTATTGGTCCACTTTGATCGATTAGTAACTGTTGGTATATATTCTTTTATGAATTGGGACCAAAAGAAGTCTATCAAATATTGTGCTATACGCCACTGTTTACGTCTCAGACCGTCATATTTGCTAAATTTACCTGGAATAAATACTTCAACATTGCCAGGAATTAGCATGTCGTTTGGAGAAAAGCCAATAGGATCGTTATCTGATTCGATTAAATATGGTCTACGGTTGACCAGTTGTTCTGCTTCAGCGAAGACAGTTTGAAGAACTTCGTCAGATGGATTTCTAGTGCTCTTTTGAAGCAGCCAATAAGGCTTTCCCAACAGCCGCTGACATTCGGCGCAGCTGGGAGAATGAATTTCCAATTAATTCCATACTCGGTTAATTTGATTTGCATTTCACATAACTTCATTTCTTCAAGAGCGTTAATAAGTTCTCTATTTGCAGCTTTAAGGTTAGTTCCATTATCAGACCACATTGTCTTAATTTGTCCTCTTCGTGCCATCATTCTTCGTATAGCCATTATACATGAATTGGTGTCAAGCGAATTTGCGATCTCTACATGGACAGCACGTGTGGTCAGGCAAGCGACCGGTTTTCGGTTTTCCTTCCGGATTTTATAAAAAAACGCCCAAAGTAGTCCACTCCAGTGGCCGTAAATCTTTTCTTATACGTCAGGAATCGTTCTGTTGTTAATGAACCCATCACCGGGTGAAGGTTTGGTTTTTCTTTTTTTTACAGTAGAAACATGATGATATGATTTTTTTCACACACCATGTCATTTGTAGCATCCAGTACTTTTGTTTAATTTGGTTAATGATTAATTGTAGGCCGATGTGTCCCGCTCGTTCATGATAATTTAAAACAAGAGATTTTGCAAACAAATGGTCGCCATTCAATATTAAAGGCCGTTTTGACATGATTTGAACATCCTTTGCACGGTCGATCCGTCCAGCTAGCCTTATAATATCATGCTCATCTATTAATAAAGAGAACTTGTTTAGTCTGGATTGTGCAGAATTTTTACCTGTCTACAAATATTGGCAGTCTGCAGTGAAGTTTTCTATTTGGACAGCGCTGCACCATTTTAGTTCTGCCCAGTGATATTCTTCCACTGTCAAAGGGCCGGTGATTCTACTTTCTGGTTGACTTCTAGTGTTGTAGATAAATCGTCCCATCCATGCAGTAATTCTTCGGAGTCTTCGGAATGAAGTTTCTTCTTCAAGCTGTGGTAGAGTTCTGTCGTTTTCTTTTGTTATAATTAGGACATGTTCAGCTTCTGTAAAGTTTAACTCTTTTTTAGTTGGCCAATACTGTTTTGATTTGTAAAGGAACTAAGATCTCTTAAACCACGGGGATGCACTATTTAGGTGTAACTATACACTTCTAGTTGCTATATCAGCCACATTTACTGCGTTCGGAACCCAATACCACTCGCCTTTGTCTGAAGATTCAAGTGTTTCCCAAATTCGAGGTGCTTCGAACGCTCGTAATTTGTTTTCAGTTGTGGGGTAATATAAAGGATTACAAGACCACATATATGAATAATATTTTTATTTTAAACTAGCTGTACCCGACCACGCATTGCTGTGGATCAGTCTGGTTAAATGGGAGAGAAAAGAAAAAGCGCACGTTTCTCGTATGTTTAATTTCACAATGCTTGTGGTTGTACAACATTTTTTGTTGTTCTATTTTTTGTGCAGATATAGAGATTTTCTGGTTTGCCGACTCTAGAACACGCAACATATAATTTTCCGTGTGAGAAGCAATCCGTGTCTAGATCTAAACCGCACAATTTTAAAGATTGGCCCTGAGCCTTGTTGATGGTGATTGCAAACGCCAATCGAATCGGGAATTGCAATCTCTTAAATTGAAATGGCATATCCGTTGGAATCATAGGAATGCGAGGAATGAGGATATCTTCACCTTTAAAAGGTCCTGTCAAGATTGTTGCTCTTACGATGTTGCTCTCTAATTTTTTTACTGCAAGCCGCGTGCCGTTGCAAAGCTTTGGATGGTTGATATTTCGCAACATGATAATTGGCAAACCGACTTTCAATTGCAGTCCGTGCAGTGGCATCCCAGGCAGATCGCGTGAATTCAAAAATGTTGGATAATTAACCGTTTCATCCGCTTCCACAACAATGTAGACGAATTTGTATGTGACCACCTCGCTTTGAATGTTCGATTGAATAATATTGTTAAGTTCGTAGACGTCTTTGTTCTTGGCCGCAAGAATAGTTCGTTCACTTAGCCAATCGTGATTCTTGTAACTAGTTTGAATATTGGGAAATACTTTTTCAACCAATTCTTCTTTTGACGTCACTAAATTGCAGAGGTTATGAGGCAATGAAATTCGTCCTGACGTCAGATCAACCGTCACCTTTCCGTTCCTAATTTCCAGCAATTGATGTGAGAATATCTCTGCTGAGCGATAGTTTTGCAGCTGGACTCGCATATTTGAAGTTAATTTTAATGTCTTTACGCGTCGCCGCAAATTAGAGTATTTCAGGCAGGCATTTATTTCGTCCGGTGGTGTCGATGGAGGAATTACAGGTAATGTTTGCCTGAAATCTCCTGCAAGCAATATTAATGCGTTCTCAAATGGTGTGATATTTGGACGTAAGTCTTGCAATGATCGATCAAGGGCCTCGAGCGATTTTTTGTGCGCCATTGTGCATTCATCCCAAACAATAAGTTTGCATTTCTGCAATACTTTTCTCATGCCGGATGCTTTGGAAATGTTGCGTGTGGGACTTTCAATGAATTGAATGTTCAATGGCAATTTCAAAGCGGAACGAGCCGTTCTTCCACCATTTTTGAATCTTCTCTTTTACCATTCCACTGAGTACATCCAGGAGCGCACAGACCCAAACACTTCATGTTTTACCATGAATTCCATCAGCGATTTCACCTTCTGTTTGAAAACACGTGCTGCAATGTCATGCCTATCCACCGGTGATTGGCCAGGAAGTCAGAGCTTTTGTATTGTAAATCGTCCCAAGCTGGAAATTTCATCTAAGATTTTGTTAAATTCAGCATTTTCATTTTTAAATGCCTTTTTGGTTTTAGGGTTTCCAACAAATGAGACTCTACGTATTAAATGTCTTTCGGCTTTGGGTTTTCAAAATGTTACGCCAATTAGTAGAGTTGGTTATAGTCTTAAAATTTAATTTTGTATGTTTAAAAAACTTGACTTTTGGCATAAACACTATTTTTACGATATCTTTTTTTAGCTCGTATTATAATTTTTAAAATTGGCGAATTTTCATTATTGCTGTACAAAAAAAATGTTTTTATAAGCTTTATTTAATTGCTAGGTTGTAACCCGTCCTAAGACGGCTTCCTAAAAATTTCGGTTTACAAATCGCTGTAAATTAACAAAATGTATTCAAGCGTAGCATCTTAATTCGGAACATAATAAATCTTTTACCCCGTTTTCGTAGCACCACTGGTTATTTATTTCATGTCTTAAGTCGATCTATTCAGAATGCACATTATTTACCCCGCAACACCCCGAGCGAAGATATTTCTCCGGTTCGTAAAATAGCTCCCGTCAAACATATATTACTTAAAGGTAAAAACCTCTATTGAGTAGGGGCCTAAACAACCGCCGCGCCAAAGTGGTGAGAGATAGAACTATTTTATCTTCGACAGAAAAAATCCCCATGAAAGCCTCCGAAACTTTGCGAACACTGTAATCGTGTGTGACGTCTACATACAAAGTTCCAAAATTGTATTGTCTCCAGCGCCAAAGCGGTAAGAGATAGAACTGTTTGGTCTTCGAAAGAAAAAATCCCCATGAAAACCTCCATAACTTTGCCGAACATCGTACTCGCGTGTGACCTCTAAATACGAAGTTCCACAATTTTATTGACTCCAGCGCCAAATTGGTGAGAGGTAAAACTATTTGCTCTTCGACAGATCTAATCCCCATGAAAACCAAGACCACTTTGCCGAACATTGTACTCGTGTGTGACGTCTGCATACGAAGTTCCAAAATTTGTGTTGATTCCCGCGCCAAAGTGGTGAGAGATAGAACTGTTTGGTCTTCGACGGAAATAATCCCCATGAAAACCTCCACAACTTTGCTGAACATTGTTATTGCGTGTGACTTGTAAATTTGTATTGCCTCCAGCGCCAAAGCGGTGCGAAATGGAACTTTGCCGTGTACGTTAGAATGTCCGGCATAAAAATCTTAATAAGATTGCCTCAGGTCAGAATCATGTCCGATGTATATTTCAGATTATAAATGAGGTTTTCCGAAATAAGCTTTCAAGTCCCCCTTTGTAACCCCTCCGACCCCCAATCTCCCCGGAAACAAAATTTCTCCACGTTTCAAGTAATTCTCTACAACATATCAAAAAGTGTTTCTTTTTTTTTTGCTCAACGAATTTTCTTTCCGGACAATATAGGACGGACAGAGGGAAAGAAAGAAGGATTAGCTTTTTACATATATAATAATTAATCAAACAGAAATGATGTTAATTCATAATTTAGTAAAACATTCATTTCTTTGAATCAACTTTGAATCCAAATCTAAAAACCCCTCGTTTTTTGTTTAATTAAAACTACCAGTGACTGTAATTATTTTGAGAAATTGGGGGCAATTCTTAAAATTCGTCGAGAATTTTGAAAATTCAGCCTTGTCAATTATAAATACCTTTTTTTTGGCTTTAAGCTTTCCAAAAAATGAGAAATGAAATGGCTTTCGGTTATCGGCTTACAAAATTTTACGGCATTTAGTAGATATATAATTTGCTCGTTACATTTCAATAAACAGGATCTAAAACGAATAATTTAATTTTGTACGCGTAAGAGAAACTTGTTTTTTGGAATAAATAACGCAAACATTTTTCGCAATTCTGATGTTCCAGAATACATAAGCATTAAGCCCATTTAAAGTGTTGCCCCTCCGAATTAATATTTTTAACGCCGCCACTACGCTCATCTTTATTTTCATAATATATATATCTGATGAATGCGTGTGTGAGTAAGAGTAATCACGTTTTCTCGTTGCAAATCAACGAATTATTAGATGCTTGTGGCTTTGGATTAGTGATTCATTTGTTTAAATCAATTATTACTTGACTCAGGTGCAACATAGGTAAATAAAAAGTACATATAAACATGGTCATAATCACATAGGACATTCTGTAAAAATTTCAAGTCAATTGATTCAGAAGTTTCGGAGATTACCGCTTAGGAACAAACGAACATTTACGATTTTATTTATATAGATTGAACACTTTTATTTAAAAACTTAGAGCGAGCACATTTTAGTTTTAGAGTTTAACATCGACTGAAAAATTAATTTGTTTTTTCTATAACAATAGCTCTTACTGCTAACTAGATCAAATAAACTTAAAGTTGGAATTATAAAAAATCTTGCAAAGTGTATTTATGTACTAGATATAAAATTTTAAATCACAAATAAAATTTTGATTACGTGTTGAAAGAATGTTCAAATTTTGTGTTCACAACACAGTATTAATCGAAGATAAAACTGTTGATGAATATGTCCAAAAATATCGTTTTACTAAGGTCAAGTTTAGTTCATTTTGAAGCATGTTTGCTAGTCGACAACCTAATACTGCTGCTAGACACTCTAGTTTTGGTATTGTCATATTTTTATTTGGCATTGGAGCTACACGCGCTTTTCAAACTGCAAGTGTGACTCGATAGTTTTCTTCATCTGCTTCCGTATATTAAAACGTAATTACATTGCTCTAAAATATGCTTGTTGGCTGGCATCATTGAAAATATGTAGTTCTGTTTGTATTGGATGATTTATTTTCTGCCTGTAACATCTACCAATTTCCAATTGAGCGATTTTGGGTACTTCTGACAGCCATTCTTTCCATTTCCTTAAGATTTCTTCTTTCAAATGGTCATCCCAGCTAATACCAGATTGCCAAATATATCGTTTTAGTAATTGTCCGTTGATGGTAAATGGAGAAATTAGACCTACTGGATCATAAATTGACATAGCAGCTTTTAATACATCTCGTTTTGTAGGTATTTCCAATCCATCTTTATTTTTAACACGATGAAATGATGAACTAAACTTGAAACAATCTTTAATTGAATCCCAAATTATTCCAAGAACTCGTTGCTGTGAGCCTTTCTCACCATCGGATATTAATGAATTTTCAGAAACTAGATCTTTCGGCATACTTTGATTCACTGTTTGACTGTTGCTCATGAAATTGCGAATTTCGAACCCTCCTTTCTAGTGTATCTTAATAACGTCCGAAATAAGTTCAGTAGCTTCTTCTTCTAATTCTGTACAATCTAGATAATCATCGACGTAATGATTGTTAACAATTGCGTTATATGTTTTGGGATATTCGTCACGATATCTCTCAGCATATTTATTTTTGATGAATTGTGCCAGAAATGGAGACGAAGTTGTACTGAATAGCATTGCTTTCATGGTAGATTTTAGGTGCTTTATTGAGGTCTAAATTTCTCCATAGGAAGCACTGCGAATAAGTGTCCGCATCACATATTTTTTCTCGGTTAAACATTTATTTTATGTCTCCGGAAAATGCAATTGGGGATAGTCTAAATCTAAGTAGAATTCCTGTAATGGAAGCAAGCCAGTGAGGACCGGTTAATAGGTTGTCATTCAATGAACTATTGCAGACTTAAGTGGCGGCATCAAATTCGATCCCTGGTTTCTGTGCTTTATTTGGATTTATGACAGCGAAGTGCGGGAAAAACCATAGTCTTCTTTTGTTTTTCACCTTTTAATTCACGAGCATACCCCTTCTAGAAGAGTTTCAACATTTCGGCCCTATAAGCATCAGCCAATTGAGGTTCTTTCATCAGTTTTCTCTCGAGACATTTCAGTCTCTGCACCGCGATGGGTTTGCTGTTTGGAAGTTCGATGTTTTCCTTTTTCCATGGAAGTACCGCTTCATAACGTCCACACACTAATTTTATTGATGATTCTGCTATTTGTATTGCTCTGTTATCTTCGATGGATTTTGTCTTGTCCACTTTGACAAGACATGCACCAAATGAATCCAATTTTAATTGATCTTTAACCAAATTATGAGTATTTTTTTCTATAGTTTGACAACATTTATAATACGGCATATCATTTTGGTTTATTGCTTCGACATGCACATGTAAAGCTCACCCTAGTTTTGTTTTGGATAACATAGGTCCATTTCCTTCTGTATTTTGGATAAGTTGAGTAGTCGCGATTAAATAAGCATGTCGTTGCCCTATTAAAATCATTGGTTGATTTTCATTAATTATTGATAGTTCGATCTGTTGAAGAAAAGAATATTTTCTGCAAGTTGCAAGAGATTAACTTTCTGCTGAGACAAGTCTAATTTCAGAACCGCTCTGACGTCTGAAATTTTATGAAATGTTTCGCCTCTTTGTGGCGCAATTTGAAGACTGACGACCTCTGATTTTGGTTCATATTGGTATATATCGCCTGTCCATTTGCAACAAAGTGGTTTGATTTTTCCCTTAATGCCAAGTTCGTTTGTTATTTTTATATCGATTAATGTTGATGTACTTCCACCATCTAAAAATACTAAAACCGTTGCTGTACCATTTGGTTCTCGTATCTTTACTGGGGCCATTTTTAGTAGTGTACGTGTGCTATAATTTTCTTCACATTCATTCAGTAAGGTTAGAGGTTATTACAGTTATGGGAGCAGCTGGTGACGTATCTATTTTATATAACATTTCATTCTTATATCTTTCGCAGCAATCGAATTTACACTGCACCCGTTTTCTACAAGTGCCACTGTGATTTTTCAGGCAGCATTAACAAGCATTACATTTTTTTTGCCAATTCCCATCTCTTTTTCACATCAGCTTTTAAGAATATTGTACATTTGTTAATGCTATGTTCTTGATGACACAGTTTACACTCTTTCGTATTGCTGCTTTTTGGTACATTTATAACAGCATTTTGGTCCTTCTGAAACATACTATAATTTATTTGGCTCATTCTGGTACAAAATGTAATATCTGTTACAATTTCAGACATTTCTTCTATCCATTTCGCAAAATGCGATAAGGTAACATGTCTCGCTGGGAGTTTGTGCACCATTAAATAATTTGCCCAATGTACTATTAAATGTTCTGGTAATTTTTCTATGAATATTGCCATTAGTTTAGGCATATCAATTAGCTTAAGATCGATGTATTCGACAGCCGTTTCTGCATTTTAAAGTATACAATTAAGGTGCGTGAACTTTTTTAAGTTATCAAGAAATTTAATATTATTTACTTTTGTAATCAGTTCGCGAATTACCTGTTCTGGATTACCATAATTACGTTGTAAAATATCAATTATTCTCGTTGGATCATTTGCTGAGAGAAGAAGTAATTCAACCTTGGACCGAGCTTCTTTTGGAGATTTATTTAATCTTAAAATGTTTTCTTCTTTCGACAAATTACATTTTATTGTTGTGATTTTGTATAGGTTGTAAAAATGGTGGCAAAGGAATGATGAAGTTCCATCAAAATCGGGTAAATTTGTACCCACTGTCTGTCCTATAAGCATTTGTGTCATTAGATTAGATTAGATTTTAGGGTATTCCTGTACTGCGATCTTGAGATCTATTGTACCTCCTTTTCTTTGGTGCAGTAGTTAGGTTGACTTCCCATTCTACAGCACCTACTCCAGGCCTATTTCTCTTAGGAATTTTATTATCCGGAGTGGGTTAATAGTTTTATAGTATATGTCATAGTATTTTTTAGATTTGTCATATCATCTCGGAGTTGGTATTGATTTTCAGCTGGTACGTTTTAAAATCTGGTTTTCGGTTTAATTTTGACGTCATTTTCCAATTGTTGAATTTAAATTCAGTTGTTAAACTCGATGACGTTGAGCTTTTTTCATCTCTTTTCAATTTCACCATTTTTTTCAACGTGGTTTTCTTGCTAAGAAGTCCCTCAGCTTGAGCATAGGAGACCTTCAATTCGCGTTCATTTTGACATTTTCCTCTGTCTAATTGTTTGACAGAAATATTACTATGTTGAGAATTTAAACTATTATCATGTATGGCGACTTTTTTTTCTTCAGTATTTCCAATAATATTTTCTTTTTCCACAATATTTTTTGTATGCTGATATTTTCTTCATCGATTTTTGAAATTTGTTGGTGCAAACTCTTTTCTTTGTGCAGCGAAGACTTCAAAGAACATGTTCCAGATTGCGATTTTTCATGATATTTTATACTAGTGGCCTTTTCTTCGATTGTCAATTTTCGAACTATTTTCGATGACAATTCTTCTGATGGTGTACTATTTGTATCAATATCTAATAAACTGCAAATAAAATATAATTTTTCTGGACTTGCTGAATTTGGGATAAATTTTATATTCTCTTTTATTGCTGCATCATTATTTGAGAATCCCCTGAATTTTCTAATGTTTTTTTTTTTTATAAAATTAGTGTGTGGAACGCTTCTATACATGATTAGATGTAATTCTATTAATTCTTGAGACTTACATTTCTCGAATTTTTCCAGGAAGGCGTCTTCCAGCCCATAGTTGGTGGTTTTATTGCTTGTCATTTTAGTAATTTTTTTTCTTTATTTTGTTATTTGGTTTGTATTACTAACGCCGAAAAGATCTGGCTCGAAGGACCACTTTAATTAATGAAACAAGCCTATTTCACTTATAATTAAACACAAATTCATCCTCTTTTAAATTAAAAATACATAAACTAAAGACTTCTTCTTTCAATCAATAATTTTTCCAAGTAACTCCACCATCTTCTTTTCTCAGCTGCGTTCATTCTTTTCTATTCTTCGGTTGCGTTCATTCCCTTCTCATTCTCTGGTTGCGTTCAGAAATTTGATGTTGAACCTTTATTCTATTGTGACAGTGAGTGTTGACCGATTTGATTGCATGTATTTATATGTCGAAACATTCGAGAAAACATTTTGTTTTTTCGTAGATATTTTTGCATGATTTAATGTGGGCTTGCACATATACTTCTGTGTATTTATTGATAACAAAACTGATTTAGTGCTAAAAAACTGTATTGGGCTGTTTTGTCTGATTCAGTGTATCCTCAGCCTAATGCACATTAATAACACAAAATTTAATGTTTTAGTTGTTTTGCCTAATCAGTGTGTGCATTAACAAAACAGAATTAGTTGGAATCAGAATGTCAGATTCGGATAAAGATGTCATTATGCGGGACTTTTTAACAAA
This sequence comes from Xylophagus ater, assembly GCA_963422695.1. Taxonomy (NCBI): domain Eukaryota; kingdom Metazoa; phylum Arthropoda; class Insecta; order Diptera; family Xylophagidae; genus Xylophagus; species Xylophagus ater. The sequence continues at coordinate 38,265,238 of OY730479.1, read as the reverse complement.
TTCTAAAATTCCAAGAAGATTTTGTCTTCATCCAATAATTCAATAGTGAGTAGAGAATAATTTGTTTATAAGATTTTTGGGAGAATTGCGACAGGACAAAGAAAAATTTAAAAATTATACAAGGATGAGCATTCAAACATTTGACAATCTTTTGGTACTTATTGGAGACAATATGAAAAAAAATGATATGAATTTTCGAAAAAGTAATACCCCCGAGCAGAAGCTACTAGTCACTTTAAGGTAAGAAATAGTGTGGTTATTTGAATACAATTAGAAGTTGAATATTAGTAGTACGTCAAATTTAGTTTTTAATTAAATTTTATTCATTATTGAACATTACGTGCTAAATTCGAGATGGTTTTTTTTCTTCTTCATCAACAAGATTATTTAAGCTTGATAATACATTTCCTTGAATTTCCATCTTTTTGCTTTAACTCGGGCATTAAACTTTTGAAGAAGCTTAAATCTGGATCTGGATCTGGAAATTCAGGAATACTTTCATACATCCGATGCTGACTTATGCAGTCCTTTATAAAACACATAGCGTCTGCAAGATACCACTTTCTTTTTTTTGTGGCTTTAGATCCCGATGGTGTTGATCTTTCCTTTCGTAGGAAGCTGGCATACGAATTTCGCAAATAGGTTCATTTATTCTTGCATTCAGTAACTAAAATTATGGAACTTAATTAGTAAAACAGTTTTTAAAGGAAATGTAAATATTTTATATTTTATAATGTTTTCTACTCTTACTCAATGACCTCTTTTAATTATATTCAACTGGGCACTATTTTAAATCATTTCATTATCAGTTCCGCTTGGGATTTTCTACTATTGGGTGCATAGTTCCTCAGACATGTCAAGCTATTTGGGAGCCTCTTTGTCCAACTTACATGGCAACACCAGATACTGAAAAATGTATAAGTATTGCAGAAAAGTTCCACAAATTATGGGACTAACCAAATTGCATCAGCGCAATTGACGGAAAGTACGTGTGTATTCAGTGTCCTCCTAATGCAGTCTCGCAATATTACAATTATAAAATTATTATTATTATTACTATTATTATCACTCTATTGTTCTCTAAGCTGTTGTGGATGCAGATGGAGATTTTATTGCAATCGATGTAGGTGATATGGCAGAAATGATTCAGTTTTTGGAAAATCTTTTAAAAACGGTGATTTGAATATTCTAATTCCGCGACAAATATGTAACGATATTAATTATCAATTCCCATTTGCTCTTCTGGGTGACGTAGCCTACCCGCTTATGCGACCATTCCCTCGAAAATCTTTAACAAGTGAAAACGAGTATTTAATTATCGTCTCTTAAGAACTCGACGACTAGTGGAATGTGCTTTCGGAATGATTACCAAGAAATTTCGAGTGTTAGAAAATGCAATTTTATTATATCCAGATAAAGCTGGAATTATTATTATTGCTGCTTGCACTCTTCACAATTTAATAAGAATTTCAGAAGAAAAGCAAATTGATGTACATAAAGAGCTCGAAACTTTATTTGAAGATGTTATTTTTATATCGGAAATTACAGACCAATTGCTAAATTATCTTACATTCCGAAACTGTTTGAATGCATCATTCAGGAATTTGTGTGCTTTGGTTGTAAACCTTTTATTTTCAGGAATCAATACGGTTTTCTGAAGTTAAAATCTACGATCGCTAACTTAGTTTTACTTGTTTCTTTGTCGACGTACTCCATGGAAAATGGAAATAATGTTGATTATATAACTACAGACTTCAGCAAAGCATTTGATAAATTATCTCATCAAGTGATTGTGTTTAGGCTTAGTGCCCTTGGCTTTTTTTATTGACTGGATTCAGTCCTATTGTCATGGAAGGAGTTATCAGGTACTTTTCCGTTCATCCAAATCTGAGCATTATATTGCAATATCTGACGTCCCTCCAGGTAGCCATATGGGACCAACTTTATTCGTTCTTACAATTAATGACGTGTCCTCCGTGATTAAGTACTCTAAAATTTCTAACTTCGCGGATGATATGACGATCTATAAAGAAATAAAACTAACTTAAATGACTCTCTGTATCTGCAGATCGATTTAGATAATTTTGTATTCAGGTGTTTTAAAAATAATTTGGCGCTCAGCAGCGACAAATATGAGGTTATCACATTCTCCTGGAAACGTGTCCATGGGTATATAATATTAAAGACGCACTTCTACGTAGAGTGACTAGCATTAGAAATTTGGGAGTGATTAATGAAATTATAAAAGAAAGCTTAAGGGACAAATCGAATGTGTTAGATCTTCCAAAATTTAAAATATTTTATTTCCTAGACATTTTTTTTGGTAAAGAATAATTTAACGCCTTTATAACGACACCAATAAAATGTATACAATTTACTGTATTTTATTTAAAAATGAATTCATATCGTCTCATGACAAAAATATTAGAGATATTTTTAATGATGTATTTTCATTGAGGTAGTTTTAGCGTGGGGCGCCGGTTTAACGTTGTGTATGTCGCCCACGCTAATATTTTTTATGTTCTTCTTTTTTCTTTGTGAGGTTATGTCACATGCATATGAAACAAACTATGTTTTTTCTTCACAATATGTATTTATTTATAATAATTGTCATTATTTTTTTGACATAACAATATTTGTCACAATTCTAATATTAATTTATTTGTACTTAATTATTTGATAATAATTTATTTCAAGTCCAAATTTATACTTGCTAATCAGGAATCTATTCAGTACGCCAATCAAACTTGCACTGATTCGTATTTCTTTCTAATCATGGTATTACACGAAGAAGAGATTGAAAATGTAGAGCGTGGGATTCTCTACAGTCTTCGCTCGAAACGTTTTTTTCTAAAGATTATAGTTTTGATGCTACAGCGCGTAGAAAGTAAGCGTTTTCATAAATTTCTTGGAAAATTTTATTTTTGAACTAAATTTCCCGCTGTTTATTGGAGATGGAAAAGCAGGAAATTTGGCCTTACTCCAATACTTATGATGAACGATCCTGCACCTGAAGTTCTATTAAAAGGCATTTCATGTGAATTTAAAGAAAGGATGTGTGACAACATGTTTTTGTAGAAAGCCAGGCTTAAAATGCTCGATTATATGCGCCACTTGCACAGGAATATTATGTAATAATGTCCCGGAAATAATAACCGATTGCGAGGATGAACTACCTGAAATCATTGAATTTTTGACTTTACAACTGCCAGATGAAGATGGTGAAGATCCGGAAGGACAAGAGGAAAATTCTCAGAAGAGTCCACAATCTCTGACGAACAATATTCTTCAACATTAGCTGATTTAGAACATCAATGAATACAAGAAGCTTGAAGTGGTCAAATTATTAATTATCTTTAACATGATTATGGATCATGGATTATGCCTATTGGGGATACTGCGTTAAAAACACGCGACCCATTACTCTATCTCTACGGTGGTGTGGAAACGAATAAAATATAGGGGCAGAAAATTAATAAACAGCGGGAAATTGATGAAAACGCTTACTTTCTACGCGCTATAGCTTTAAAACTATAAACTTTAGAAAAAAAGGTTTGGAGCGAATAATGTAGAGAATCGCACGGTTTACATTTTCTAAACTACTCTCAATCAACTTATCTCGTACCGGTAACGAGATAATCGCAAAAAGCGCTTTTCCACCCCTTTAAGCCAGTTTTGGGGTGTGAGCGGCATCCCCAAAGTCGAAAACTTGGAATTTTCAATAAGAGTTACCTAATTGAACAATCGTACCAATTATTAAGTTGCCTTTACCTTTTGCAAGGTAAAAGTACCCATTGCCTGGGCTAGTGGTTTTGTTTGATTTAGTGAGGGTTGACCAACTTGATGGCGTCTATTTGTATGTCGAAACTGGGCATGGAAAAAATAATTCATTTTCGATATAAATAAACATGAATTATTTGAACAATTATTTAAACAATATGTTCCTATGTAAATGCCCAGAATTTAACTAAAAGCTACTGTTTTCAAAGAGAAGTAAATCTTTATATGGACGAAAATAAAAAGACGCACTGAAACAATTCTAACACTTATGTAAATAAAAAGAATGCCTGTTCATACAGGAACTAACACTTAAAATATTTGTAATATGCATAACAAAAAATCTCTTCTACTCATTTTGGCGCCTAAAAGTATAAAGAAACGCGTGGTTTTTGTTTTCAAAAATTTTCGATCGTTCTCTTTGTTTCATTCTTTCTTTAGTCCAAAATCTATAAGACTATTATGAGACTATTAATGGAAGGATGATGTAAAATAGAATATATTTGATTTATAGATTACTTCATTCTATTTAATGAAAAATTGTAATTTTCTTTCCTTACTTTGTGCGGAATTTTTTGTGTCTGTCATTTTCATAAAAAGTATTGGGAAGAACGCGTCTAATTTTCTTTTTCCAAATCTATTCTGTTTTGTTTCTCTTAAATGAAAGAATTATGTCATTTCTTTTTGAACAATGAAAAAATTGAACAAGTTCCGTTTGCTCAAATATTCAATTATTCGAACCATGCCCTAGTCGAAACATTCGAGAAAACATTTTGTTTTGTCGTAGATGTTTTTGCTTGATTTAATGTGGGTTTGCCCATTTATTTCTGTGTATTTGTTGGTAACAAAACTGATTCAGTGCTAAAAGACTGTGTTGGACTGGTTTGTCTGATTCAGTGTGTCCTCAGCCTTAATTTCTGTTTTATCAGTTTTGTCGGGATTTGTCCCAAATATTACACCATATTTAAAATCTGTTTATGAATATTATTTTGTATGGTGTGGTAATGGATGAAGCTTACACGGACTAGTTTGTTCGTAGTGCTTTGTGTATATTGCGGTCCCCAAATAATTTTTAGACAAAAAATCGGTATTTTAATACGTTTAACGTTTTTTAAAATGCCGATTTTGCATAAAACTCCTAATATTTTTAACAACATTTTTAATTTATTTATTGAATTTAATTTTATTATTATTATGATTATTATTATTATTGAATATCAATGCTAATAAAATAAAATTTAGGATGAACTTACTTCCAATTTTTAGGATAAACCGCCTCTAAATCGCAGATTTTGGAAGCAACTTACAAAGCGCCGACGTGCACATTCCGTATCGGAAATAGCAGCAAGTTAATCAAATTGAAAATTCTGAAAAGAAGGTACATATAGTAAGTAGTAGCATAGAAAAACTAATAAATAAAGAAGTACTAAGTGGAAGAAAATATCACAACGCTTTTGTTAAAATCGAACATCCAAATTTGGATGCTCGATTAACAACAACAATTCAATAGATGGTGTTTTTCATACGAAATGTATTTCTTCTAAAAGGTTGAATGAATTTTTTTTCATTCTTTTTCTTATCTCATTCGCAATCGAAAAAATAAAACTTAGATCGTTGTGTATGGAGTTTTTTTTTCTTTTTTCTTTTGTGTATTAAAAAAACTGAGATTTTTAGATTTTGTTCTACGGCAGATATTGTTTTTTGTTTTTTTACCATTTACCAAAAGTATGTAACGATTTCATTGTCATTCGAGAGGTACGGGGTTATGAAATATGGGACCTAATTTTATCTTGAAAACTGCTGATGGGATTGCAACGAAATTTAGTGTGCTTGTTCCTTGGAGAATTTGGTTAAAGTAAATTTAATTTCTTAAGGATATGCAAAAGGATAACGTAAAAAGGACGAAGGCGAAATTTTTCTTCTATGTGCATACAAATTAATTTATTGCTTATGAATTCTTTTCTTACGGGTTTCCTTCCTTAAGCTAGGGATTTGTTTCGATTCCCATAAACAAGGTTTCCTTAATAACACCAAAATAAAGAAATTTAAAAGCTGGGTGCGATGCTGTAGGCAAGGATTTTCGGAACTGAACCAACTAGTGAACATTTCACTTTTATTTGTTGCATCAATACGGGTTTCTACAATTTTTTTGCTTGATTCCCTTGATTTCTGGGGTTTGTTTAAAAATATGTTTAAAAATCTTTAAATGTAATTTTGAGATTTTAAAATACAAATCAGTGGGCGCTTTTAATTTGCCAAAATCTGAATTCTTGGAATAATTTCGAAAGTAAATTAATGATTCCGAACAATTTGAGTACGAAATTATTTCTCCTGATTTTTCCAAATCTTCCACGCATTTCTTACATTTCATTTTTGGCAAAAAATTAGAGATAATATAGCCTATAAAATATCGCAATGATGGGTCTTCTGGAGATATATTTTCTTCTAGTTCAGAAAAATCATCTGACAATAATTTATCCATTGGGTCTTGGTCTACTAGTATCTTATAAGGTTCAATATCTTCTGAGATATTTTCCTCGCAGGCGGGACTTTCACAATTGCCTTCTACATCATATGAAAGAGTTTCTTCAAATATAAATTCTTCATCTTCTTCTTTTTGGCAATTACTACCTTCTGAAACCGGAGTTAAAATTTTGCTAGACATTATTCTACCAAGAATTTGGCTAAAAAAAAATACGGAGGGATTTGAATTATTGCCACCTTTGCTTCTAATTAAACCAAAGCAATTTTCAATTGGATCCTGATTCATTTTATATGTCAAATAATATGTTTTATCTGGATAGATATTCAAAAGAGTAGAAGAGAGTTCTAAAACAGCTCTTACAGTTTGAATGAGACCTTCCAAGCAATAAGTACTTTTTTTGGTTACTAGTTCCAAATATCCAATTATTTCATACCAGTAACATCTCACGGGTCCACTTAATCTTAAACCACTTTTGTACATATTTTTGTGAAATGGCGCCTTACTGGTAAGGCAATCCAACAGCTTATCCATTCTGTCTAAAAATGCAGGTGTCGATTGGGCTTTCAAAGCGGTACTTTCGCTAAATAATTTAAGAAAATGGGCTGTTTCAATAGCTGCACTACAACTGTGGCTTAGCACTTGTACGGCGAGAGAAACATTCATTTTTTGCCAGGTATTAGGATACACATGTTTCGATGTTAATTTGGGGCACATTTTGGTAGAGTTTCCATTTTCCAGAGCATATAATTCCTTTATGCAGTCCCAACTTACTGTACCATCTGAACATTTTATATCCCACTTTGATATTGCACTACACATCACTAGAAATTGCTGGAAATATTTTGATTTAATAAATAAATCAAAAATATTTCCAGAAAACTCCAAAATTAAATTGTTCACACGACCGAGACAATACAATACACTTCTCAATAATGTGAACAATAGCAATGACTCATGTCATAAAAAAAGCACATACAATACATTTCTCCGAAATAATAAATCATTGTCACGAACCCAAAACAATGATTCACAAACAAGAAGTATTCTTTGTGTATTGAATAAGAATTTTCGAGAAGTATTCCTTGTGTATTGAATAAGAATTTTCGAGAAGTATTCTTTATGTAAAAGTTTCAAAAAAAAAAAAAAAAAAAAATTGCCATCTATTTTTAGAAAGCCAAACGACCAGGCTTTTCGAGAAAATTTCGAAACACACCAATTTTGTATAAAAAGCAGCCGCAGAGTCGAGGCTAGAATCAATTCAGATCAGAAGTTCAAACTGTATACTTGAAACTAAAGCTTTGATCTTAAAAGTAATTAAAATAGTGAAGCTCTAAAACTGTGATAAATTAATTGTAATAATTAAATTATTGAAAGACAAATATTTTTAAGACTAATTGTAACGCAGAAATAATTATAAATAAACTTTATACACTAAATTCACATACATAAAAAGTGTTATCATTGTAATAACATCGAACCGAAAGAGTAGCACGTCACATTGGTGTCAGAAGTGGGATTATTTATTGTGAATCAGTGCGGAAAAGACAATTGTGCTAAAAATTTCTGCAATAAAATTCGAAATTAAACTAGAAACTTCTGTGGGAAAAATTTCGAAGAAATTCGTTATTAAGAAATTTGAGTGTAATAATTTCGACTGTGTGAGAAATTTCAGGGGCGTACAAGAAATTTTGTATGAGTTGTATAAAAATTTCGATTGTGCGAAATTTGAGGTTATACGTCGTGTATCGTGTGAAAATTTCGATTGTACGAGAAATTTCGTAGAAATTAAGATTATACTGGAAAATTTCGTGGTATTTAGATACTGTGCGAGAAGTTTCTATAGAACATAAGAATTTCGTGAACAATTAAAAATATTTGAACAATGGAAAGTAAACTATTAGACAGCTTGAGTACATCAGAACTATCCACAGTTCTGCGTGTGTGGAAGTCAGTTTCCACGGGAACTAAAACAGAAAAGAAGAAAAGAGTAATCGCTGAAAGTGCAATAAGAGAACTAGACATTAGCACATTCGACTTTAGTGAAATTCTGAAAGAGGAAAAACAAGAAGAAATCAACAACGAAGAGGGAAACCAAGAAGAAATTACCAACGAAGACGCGGCTAAAACAACAGCAAGTGTTCAAGACGATTTAAAGACGCTTATGACCATGATGATCGGTCTTCAGACTAAAATGGACTCAACTGCTTCTAATCTGCAAGGCGAAATGAAAACAAATGCTTCCAGTTTACAGAACGAAATAAAATCAAATGCTTCCAATTTACAAGGCGAATTAAACTCAACTGCTTCAAGTTTACAAAGTAAAATAGATTCGACTTCTGCAAGTCTAGAAAGTAAGATTGCAAGTGTATCCGACATGCAGAATAAGATAGAATCCAGCATGGGTGAATTAAAAACTCAGGTGGAATCCAGTGTTGCGAACCTTGAAACTAAAATTAGTACGGAAGTCTCTGCAGTTCGTACGGAAGTAAACAAAGTTGAGCAGAAATTGGAAGGCAAAATAACTACCGAAGTCAGCAATGTTCAAGAAAAAGTGGCAGAACTCGAAGCAAAAATGGCTGATATCAAAGAAAATAAACCAAATATTGAATCATCAGGTAAAAGGATGAAGCCACCAATATTTGACGGCAAAACTTCATGGCCAGTATACAAACGACAGTTTGAAGCGGCTGCTGGTGCGAACAACTCGTCCGATAAAGAGAAAGCCACAGCATTATTTCTGGCTCTACGGGGTAATTCAGCCGATTTATTGCGGACAATCTCACCGGAAAATGAGAAAAATTAAAATTACATTGTAATGCAATTAGACAACCGGTTTTGAGACAACCACATGAAGGATGTATACAGGATCGAGCTTATCAACCGAATGCAGAAATCCGAGGAAACGCTTCAGGAGTTAGCAGCGGAAATTGAACGTTTAGTGTACATGTCCTATCCTGATTACCCTGTGGAGATGCGGTGCGAGATGGCGGGAGAAAGGTTTGTTAGCGCCATACGGGATACGGGCATACAAAATAGCGTCCGGGTTAGCGGAAAGCGAACGCTACAAGAAGTATTGGCGTTCGCTTTGACATTAGAAGGTGCAAAGAAAGCTACGAGATCAGTCCCACGGATCATGACTGCTACAATTGCTGAAGGGTCGCCGCAACTGGACATCAAAGACCTCAGGCAGCAGATAAAGGAAGTACTGCGGGCAATCCAGAAAGAAGGGGACAGAAACACGGGCAGGAAAATCACATGCTGGGGCTGCGGAAAAGAGGGGCATGTACAATATAAGTGCCCGAACCAAACAACAAAACAAAAAGGTTCGGGAAACGAAACGGAGCTAACTTAAAGGGGGACAAGTTAGCTCAAAAGAATAATGCCCCCAGCATCGTTGTATCTGTCTCGCTTATGCAACACAACAACAACAGTCTAACGGTACAGGGTGTAATTGCTGGTTATCAGTGCAGAATTATCATAGATACAGGCGCAAGTAAATCCATCATTAACAAGAGACTGATCAATCATAAACACATCAGTGAAAGCAGTAACAGGGTGCTTCAAACCGTTACGGGTGAATCATCTCCGATTCTTGGGGAAGTCGATCTAGCATTGGAGCTAGATGGGTATGTGTTCCGGCATACATTTTTGGTGGCTGATATAATGGACGATTGTATCATGGGCCTGGACTTCATGAAAAAAAATGGAGTGAGTGTAAATGTTGAAAAGGAAGTTCTGCGATGTGGAAATATTGATTTCTCGCTAATGTTGGAGGAAGCAGGTTCCAGTGCCAAAGTAGAAATTCTACAAGACCAAACGATTGCGGCAAATACTGAAGCTGTTGTAGAGGCGAGACTGGTCGATGGTACTGGGAGGCCAGCAATACAAATTATTGAACCTGACAGACAAAACTTAAAGGATGGACTGATGATAGCGCGAACAATAGTGAAAGTGAACGAAAAAGGGACAATTCCAGTCAGAGTGGCGAACTTTTCAAAAATTAACAAGAAATTGAAAAAGGGAACCATTGTCGGCAGTGCTGAAGGGGTTTCGTCAATTATAAATGAGGACTGCAGAGACAAAGAAACTCAACGGGAGGAACGGGTTCTTCCGGAAGCCTTGAAACCACTTGTCTCTGATATCACTAAAAGAGTATCAGAGTCGGAAGCAGTTAAGGCTACAGGTTTATTGAAGGAGTTTGAAGATGTCTTTGTATGCAGTAAAGGGGACTTTGGACGAACGGACCAAGTGAAACATAGAATTAATACCGGCAACGCAGATCCTATTCGTCAACCACCAAGGAGACTACCATTAGCCAAGCAAACAGAGGTTGCTGACATGATCGAGGAAATACATCAGGAGGGAGTAATTGAACCATCAAACAGTCCATGGGCTTCACCGGTAGTCCTAGTACGGAAAAAGGATGGGACTACAAGATTTTGCGTAGATTACCGAAGACTGAATGACGTAACTAAGAAGGACAGTTACCCTCTTCCTCGCATAGACGACACGTTAGATACACTCTCAGGAGCAACTTGGTTTTCAACACTTGATTTAAAAAGTGGCTATTGGCAAGTTGGAATTGAACCGGAAGACAGAGAAAAGACAGCATTCACAGTAGGAACAGGCTTATGGCAATTCACAGTAATGCCATTTGGATTATGTAATGCACCGGCAACATTCGAACGACTGATGGAACATGTCCTACGGGGCTTAACATGGAAGACGTGCCTTATATACTTGGACGATATCATCGTAATCGGGAAAACTTTTGATGAACATCTCCAGCGATTACGAGTAGTATTTGGACGTCTTCGTACAGCTAATTTGAAGTTAAGTCCGAAGAAGTGCGAACTATTTCAACATGAGGTGAAATACTTAGGACATGTTGTGTCTGCAGAAGGAATTGCCACCGATAAAGACAAGATAAAAGCAGTTCAACAATGGCCAGTACCAAAAGATAAGCATGAAATCCGGTCATACTTAGGCTTGTGTACTTACTACCGACGTTTCATAAAGAATTTTGCTAATATAGCCGGTTGTTTACACAAGCTAGCGGATAAGGGAAAACCATACGAGTGGACCGAAGAATGTCAGTCAGCTTTCGAGGAGTTGAAACATCGACTATGTTCTGCTCCGATATTGGCGTATCCAAAATTTGGAGAAAGATTCATAGTGGATACGGATGCCAGCAATATTGGAATTAGAGGGGTACTCTCTCAACGGATCGAAGGTGAAGAAAAAGTGATGGCATACTTCAGTAGGAAACTTTCCAAACAAGAAGTAAACTGCTGCGTTACCCGGAAATAACTCTTGGCAGTAGTTGAAACTGTCAGGCATTTCAACAAATACCTCTACGGGCAGGAGTTCCTGCTTCGAACCGACCATGCGGCACTTAAATGGTTGCTACAATTTAAGAATCCAGAAGGTCAAGTGGCAAGATGGATTGAGTGACTACAAGGGTATCAGTTCAAGATAGAACATAGAAAAGGGACATCGCATGGTAATGCTGACGCCTTATCTAGAAGACCATGTGGTGAGAATTGTAAGCACTGTGGTAGGCTAGATGAGAAGGAAATAGTCATGGTCAAGACAACAAGAATAGGTAATGATGACGAGACTAGTATCAGAAATGAACAGCTAAAGGACAAAGATATTGGACCAATCCTTGAATGGAAAGAACAGGATCAGCGTCCGGGATGGAGCGATATTGCAGCTTATAGTAGTACAACAAAGAGTTATTGGGCTCAGTGGGACTCGCTGGAAATAGAAAATGGCGTTGTCAGTAGAAGATGGGAATCTTCTGATGGTAGAGATACACTAATGCAGTTGATTTTTCCCAAGTCCAAAGTACATGAGGTACTTGGTGAAGTACATGGTGGGGCTTCAACATTAGAAAAAGTACGAGAACGATTCTATTGGATAAATTGCCTAGCTGATGTTGAAAGTTGGTGTCGAAAATGTGACACATGTGCAGCAAGCAAAGGACCACAGAGACGAACTAGGGCAGCAATGAAGCAATATAACGTTGGCGCTCCATTTCAACGAATTGCAATTGATGTAGCTGGACCATTTCCTCAGTCTAAACAAGGGAACCGATACGTGTTGGTTGTCATCGACTATTTCAGCAAATGGCCGGAAGTGTACGCCATTCCGAATCAAGAAGCTACCACAGTGGCAGGAGTGATGATTGAAAACTGGATAAGTCGATACGGGGTTCCACTAGAACTACACTCGGACCAAGAACGGAACTTCGAGTCAGCGGTATTCCAGGAAGTATGCCAATTGCTGGGAATACATAAAACCAGAACAATACCCCTGCACCCGCAATCTGACGGTATGGTGGAACGTTTCAACCGAACCCTGGAGGAACTTTTATCAAAGGTGGTAACATCAGACCAAAGTGAATGGGACAAACACATTCCACTGTTCCTAATGGCATATAGGACTGCAGACCACGACAGCACAAAACATACTCCATCGGAAATATTGTTTGGACGCAATATACGGCTTCCTGTGGATATAATGTTTGGTAGACCAGAATGTGACAAAATGGAAGTTAGTGACTACACCGATAAACTGAGGGATCGTCAAGACGAGATACATCACATAACAAGGGATCGGATAAAAATTGCTAGCGACCGAATGAAAATAAGGTACGACATTGCTACAAACAGCTGTGGATTCCAGGATGGTGACTTGGTATGGCTTTACAATCCACAACGGAAAAAGGGAATGTCACCTAAGTTTATGCCAAAATGGGAGGGTCCATATACCGTCATAAAAAGGAAAAATGACGTATATCGCATACGAAGATCTCCAAGGGCAAAAATGAAAGTTGTTCATTTAAATCGGCTAGCAAAATATCACGGGACGACTTCAGAAGATTCTGTTCGGGGCGAACAGATTTAAGGAGGGGGTAGTGCACTACACATTACTAGAAATTGCTGGAAATGTTTTGATTTAATAAATAAATCAAAAATATTTCCAGAAAACTCCAAAATTAAATTGTTCACACGACCGAGACAATACAATACACTTCTCAATAATGTGAACAATAGCAATGACTCATGTCATAAAAAAGCACATACAATACATTTCTCCGAAATAATAAATCATTGTCACGAACCCAAAACAATGATTCACAAACAAGAAGTATTCTTTGTGTATTGAATAAGAATTTTCGAGAAGTATTCTTTGTGTATTGAATAAGAATTTTCGAGAAGTATTCTTTGTGTATTGAATAAGAATTTTCGAGAAGTATTCTTTATGTAAAAGTTTCGAAAAAAAAAAAAAAAAAAATTGCCATCTATTTTTGGAAAGCCAAACGACCAGGCTTTTCGAGAAAATTTCGAAACACACCAATTTTGTATAAAAAGCAGCCGTAGAGTCGAGGCTAGAATCAATTCAGATCAGAAGTTCAAACTGTATACTTGAAACATTCGGAGTAAAGCTAAAGCTTTGATCTTAAAAATAATTAAAATAGTGAAGCTCTAAAACTGTGATAAATTAATTGTAATAATTAAATTATTGAAAGACAAATATTTTTGAGACTAATTGTAACGCAGAAATAATTATAAATAAACTTTATACACTAAATTCACATAAATAAAAAGTGTTATCATTCTAATAACATCGAACCGAAAGAGTAGCACGTCACAATATGAAAGTGCGCAATGATCTCATTAAATGCGGAGTATCATACGCAACAAATATTTTTTCCCCCTTGTGGACGAAAAAGGGTTGTTTTGAAGAAACGTTCAAATGGCTGAAACAATTTCAATTGCCTGAACCTTGATCAGATATTACGGCACGAATGTGAAATCCAATATCTGAGCAGTAATCAATTACCTCAATCAATTTTCCCAATAGACTTTCGCCATCAATTGGATTTTCCGTTGTATAAAAACATACAATATATTTCCAATTAGCAAAAAGTCCTCTAATCATAAAAAGGCACACGTATTTCGCAATATCTTTTGTTTTGCAATCCCCCATATCAACGAATCCAACAATATCATCCTTGACGCTGTCATAACTTAATTCTCTTCTGATAACCATCTCATCAAAAATTAACGTGGCTTCTTCAAAGTTATTCCCTTTGGAATATGCAAATTGCTTCAAGTTAAAAGTAATATTGTCATTGAAACCAGGATGTATACTTTTGATAGGCAACCAACGATAAATTGAATTAACGGAAGGAATATTAAAGCCTAATGTGGTTTCGAGATATTTGTAGGAAGCTGAAGATCTGTAGTGGATGTTTTGAGCCAATATTCGCCCATTTTCATTCCACGCCGCAGAGTTAGATCTTTTACACAAGATCATCTTTGCAAAGGTCTTGGCATGGGAGCTGACATCACTAACTTCATCAATAATATTTGATAATGGTTTCTTAATAACCTTTTTCAGGGAAGTATTTTCAGTTTTACTTTTGCGCAAAGAAAATTTTTTATATCGCTAGGCACAAGACTTAAAATTTTTCTTCTGAATCAGTTTTTGGTATTTTGCCAAAATCATATTATACTTTTTTCTATAATATAATATTCTTTTCTCTGCTTTAATACAATTACCACAATTTGCCGCTGGTATTATTTCTACATTCCAATCATACACACTAGTTGAAGGTTCGCATAAAGATAAGTCATTTGGAGTTAATTCACCTAAATCATTGGTTTTCTTGCAAAACGTTTTCCCACTAAATAACACAGGAATACTCTAAAATATCTCATCACTAGTACTTTCTTCACGGACACAGCTCAAGTTTAGCGTAGGTATTGCACCTTTCTTTAAATACCGTACACCTTTACTTGAAGCCAAAAAATGTTTACAACAGACATATGCATTATTAGGCTTGGGAGGTATTGTTAAGCCGCAAGCAGTCACCCACTTATTAAATAAATCTAATCCTTTAATTGGAAATTTAAAAAACTTTGAGGCAGGTGAGTTTCGTTTTCTTAACCGGCAAGACAATACCTCACACTTAACACCCATATCTTTTTCCATAGCAAATGTTGTATTGAAAAATACAGATTTTGATGTTTTAAAAAATAGAGAATATGTTTTCTACAAAAAAAAAACTATATATTCTATTTTGAAAATTTTTCACACAAACGAAATCTAAAACACGTCTTGATTCTGAAAAGAGCTCGAAATAAGTGCCAATTTATTATACACACAGATTGTTTGAGGTCGTATTTTTGTAGCATCACAAACAAGCACACTAAATTTCGTTGCAATCCCATCAGAAGTTTTCAAGATAAAATTAGGTCCCATATTTCATAACCCCGTACCTCCCGAATGACAATGAAATCGTTACATACTTTTGGTAAATGGTAAAAAAAACAAAAAACAATATCTGCCGTAGAACAAAATCTAAAAATCTTAGTTTTTTTAATATACAAAAGAAAAAAGAAAAAAAAACTCTATACATAACGATCTAAGCTTTATTTTTTCGATTGCGAATGAGATAAGAAAAAGAATGAAAAAAAATTCATTCAACCTTTTAGAAGAAATACATTTCGTATGAATTGTTGTTGTTAATCGAGCATCCAAATTTGGATGGTCGATTTTAACAAAAGCGTTGTGATATTTTCTTCCACTTAGTACTTCTTTATCTATTAGTTTTTCTATGGTAGTAGGAATATTATTTATTAAACCGGAATTATGGTTCCGTTTGAAAGGCATGCAATAAAAAATAACATTTTTTTTTTAAATACTCATATAGATTTATTAAGATAGTTAGGGATGGATTTCTCGGGAAAGTTACATACTTTTTCATTCCCGAATCCCGGGATTTTTTTTTCATTTCCCGGGAAATTTAAGTTAATAAAATTCTATGGAAAATTATCATTTACAAAAATTTTTGATAGCAAATTATTTGCTGCGCAACATATTTTTCAGTGAATTGAAACTAAAGAAGAGGTTGCAAACTGCAGTTAATGATTGCTTCAAAAAAAATGCCGATTACCTTAGATTATGGCAGTAATCTTCAAAAAGAAATAAAAATGTTTGAATTAACTGGAGAAAGGACTGAAAATTTAAAAAAAAATTTTAATTGTTTAAAAACAATAAGGCCTACTTCAACTGGGAGTGAAAGAGTCTTCTCAATAGCTTCTATATTTTCAACCAAAAAAAAAGTCATTATTAAGCGACAATTCACTGAATGCATTGTGTTTCCTAAAAAGTTATTTTATTAAATCTGAAACATATAGTAACTTAAAATCGGCCTATAGCCGATTTTGTGATGTCCTATGGTAGAAATGGGACAGAAAAACTGTCAAAACTAACGTTATTTCAAGGTTTTTTCTTAATAACTTTGTTTCTCTTTTCAAAATATCTTCCAATTCGCAGGAAACCCAGACCCTGATAGCATAAACGTAATATCCAAATTTTGTTCAAAGCGTATAGTATATAAAAAAAAACTATATGAAGAGAGTTATTTTCTCCTAAGTTTATTTATTTCTCCACTATCTTTGGATCGGTTTAACTGAAATTTAACATGGTATTGTAAGAGTTAAAAATAGGATACAACTGAATTTGGTAAAAACAATTGAGAGGTCAAGACAAAATAGTTGTAATGATTTGATAATATTGTCGTAGAGGAAAAGGCAAATGAACAGACTAGTAGAGACAGTGTAGAATGGTCTAGTTGGTTAAGACCTCGACCTCGCCTCATGAAACTGATGAGACCCTGGTTCAAATCCAGGTTTCGGTTCCTCACTTTTTCTCTACTTTTCTTTGCCTTACAGTATCGTCTATTTGTATACTTAACCTATACAATTAATTTAAACAATTGCTTCACAAATTTTCCAATTAAATCCTAAACACCATAAACAAAAAAACAACAAAACTTTCCAGTCATGCTAGTTTTTTCTTTATATCTTTGCTCCCCCTGCATCGATTTTGCTGAAATGCAATACCAAACAAAATTAAGGAACAAGTAACTCACATTGCAAATTTCAAAATAATCGGATAACTGGTTTTTGATTTATCTTGTCTACGGACGGACGGATGGACGGACATGCATAAATAATTATAAGTTTTGATTTCCTCCACAACCATACCCTTAAAACTTTTCTACGACGATTATTTCGATGTGTTACAAATGGAATGACAAAACTAATATATCCTCCGGTAGTACCTAGCATAGGGTCTAGGTTACCTGCAAATTAGAAGAAATTTTGAAAAGAAGCAAAAACCTTGAAATAATATTAGTTTTGACAGTTTTGCTGTCCCATCTCTACCATAGGACATCAAAAATTCAGCTACGGGCTGATTTAAAATTACTATATGCTTTTACAATAAAAGATTATTTTTAATGTTATGGTTTATACTTCCCTTTAATATTTTTGGGAAAATCCCGGGATCCCGGGTTTTCCCGGAAAATGTAATTTCAAATTTCTCGTATCCCGGGAAATTAAAACGTGTCGGGAAATGGAAACTCTACTATAAGTATTTAAATTTAGTAATCACACGTTATGTAAAACATATTGATTTTTTAATGTATTCTTCTTTCGAATAATTCTTATAAATTCTTTAGAATTTTATGAAGCCTTTATGATTTTTTTACTTTCCCGACAAAATGAATGTTTTTAGGGTAAATTATTACATTCGTGCGAAAAGTTAACTTTTTTTAAGAACTGGAAGATGAACATAAGTGCAAAATCCGTCTCATCGAAAATAATTAGCTTAATGTCTGCCTCATTAAATCGTTAATAAAACCTAAACAGCTGGCTCGCTTTTCATGAAACTTTTACAGTTGGTTTGTTGCGCCGAATTCTATCAGGTCTTTGTATATTATATATGGTAACACTATTTTGCAAACCTTTTTTGTCAAAAAGCGACAAAATTTTATAAGCACGGTGTAGAACAAACCGCTGGGCGGATTTCGGCTAAATTCATGCAGTTTACCTCTAAACTGATTAGTTTTTGGACCACATTCGAATATGGCAACACTGTTTAAGAACACTTGTTGTCCAAATATAGCCTATTTTTACACTCGCTGTACGGTACACTGCGTCTAATTTTGATTAAATTTCCACAGTTTATGTACTAAGGCCAATTAAGATGTGATCAACGAAATTCACTTGTGGCAACACCAATTCACAAAACTGTTTGAAAAAATATTGTGTATTTAAAATTTGGGGTCCAAATTCGATGAAATTCTGTATTAAGTAATCTAAAGCCGATTGGATTTTTAGTCTGAATTTGACGAAATTATTACATTCGTGCGAAAAGTTAACTTTTTTTAAGAACTGGAAGATGAACATAAGTGCAAAATCCGTCTCATCGAAAATAATTAGCTTAATGTCTGCCTCATTAAATCGTTAATAAAACCTAAACAGCTGGCTCGCTTTTCATGAAACTTTTACAGTTGGTTTGTTGCGCCGAATTCTATCAGGTCTTTGTATATTATATATGGTAACACTATTTTGCAAACCTTTTTTGTCAAAAAGCGACAAAATTTTATAAGCACGGTGTAGAACAAACCGCTGGGCGGATTTCGGCTAAATTCATGCAGTTTACCTCTAAACTGATTAGTTTTTGGACCACATTCGAATATGGCAACACTGTTTAAGAACACTTGTTGTCCAAATATAGCCTATTTTTACACTCGCTGTACGGTACACTGCGTCTAATTTTGATTAAATTTCCACAGTTTATGTACTAAGGCCAATTAAGATGTGATCAACGAAATTCACTTGTGGCAACACCAATTCACAAAACTGTTTGAAAAAATATTGTGTATTTAAAATTTGGGGTCCAAATTCGATGAAATTCTGTATTAAGTAATCTAAAGCCGATTGGATTTTTAGTCTGAATTTGACGAAATTCATATACTTGAAGTAATGGAAGTTAAGGCAGATCTGGTAAATTTTCGCCGAATTCTGATAGAAACGAGAGGGATGCGGTATAATGCAGTGGGGAAACCTAGCCTGACGGGTGGCGCGGTACGAGAGTTGACCAGGTTTTGAAACGATAGTGCATTGTATGCAGTATGCGTTTAGAAACATTTTTACTTTCCCGATAAACGAATGTTTAAAGGAAAGTACTATAATCGTGCGAAAACCTAACTTTTGATCTAGAAGGGCTAGGAAGATGAAAATAAGTGCAAAATCCGTTTCGTCAAAAATAATTAGCCCCATGTCCGTCCGTCCGTCCGCTTTTTTAAATCGTTAATAAAATCTGAATGGATGGTCGGATTTCTATGAAACTTTCAACATTTTGGTGTTGCATCAAATGCCAGATGGTGTTAGATTTTGGGCGAAATTTATATATGGCAACACTATTTGGTAACGCTTTTTTTGTCTAAAAACGACAAAATTTTGTCCGCACGGTTCAGACTAAACTGCTGGGCCAATTTCGATAAAATTTACAGTTCATGTATTTGACTCTAACTTAGATCTGACTAGTTTTGGGGCCATATTCAACTATGGCAACACTGTCTAAAAATACATTTTGTCCAAATATAGTCTATTTTTGCACTTGTTGTAAAACTGAAACTGCTCGTCCAACTTTTCAACGGAATTTACATCTGGCAACACTAATGCGCAAAACTTTAAAAAAAAAATGTTGTGGTGGAAATATAGAAACTTCCGTAATTCGGTTAATAATAGTCGGATTTTAATAAAACTTCGAACGTACGTTTGAAGTGGTCCAAGTGAAAAAATAAAATATGTCTCCCTGCGGTGGAGGGTTGTGGAGGGCTGAAAAAGAAAAGCTTCAAGAATTCACTCAATAATGGGCGAATTTTCTAAAAACTTAGTGTATACATTTTGGATAGGCCAACTGAAAAGATAGAATGCGACTCCTCTCTGTGGGGGTTACGGGAATGCAAAATAAAAGAACCCTAATAACTCGGCCAATACTAGTCACATTTTCATGAAGCTTGGAATGTACATTTAGAATAGGAGAACGGAAATGAATATTTGATGACATTATCGGGAAAGTTCCATAGTGGTCCGGCCGATATAGAGAAAATGTAAATTCACTACTATGGTTTGCTTTGCTCATTTTTTTTTTCAAATCACATATGTGTTGTGACAAAAATGAATAATTTTTTTACATAGGTAAAAAATTACCGTCAGAATATAATAAATTGTCTCAAATAAAAATGCACGTGTGAAAATATATCTAAAAATATAATGCATGGCATGAACCGATAAAATTCACTTCTATAAAAATATAGATCGCGTCACCAAGTTTTTTCTTTGCGTGTACAAATGAATTAGGAAAAGGGCAAAAAAAAAATTCCATCGTAGAATAATTAAAAAAGCTATTGGTTTGAAGATGCGTCCAAGCGAGTAAGCAAGGGCAAAACATGCTCTCTGCCCGAGTGAGCAAGAGCAAAACATGCTCTCTGCCAATGCTTAATTACTGTGGATGCTCCACTTAGTGCAAGCAATCCCATACTCTTATTTGCTGTCACTGATAAATCATAGCTAGGAGTAACATCGTCGAATCCTCGCAAATGCCTGGAAGTGACTTACGGTTTTTAGAATTAAAAGTGAAACAACTTACATTCTCATATTCCTAGCCCTCACAAGAAATTTAGTGGCCAGATGCATGGAAGTAATTGTATCTCCTAACTCAAATTATTTCAAGATTTCTGTTCAAGATTTGCATGATCCTGAGAAATTATAATTTCTATAAATTAGTCAATTGGCCTAAAAAATCATAACAAAAATTAAAAAATTTAAAAATAAAAATTTTTTTGGTTTGTCTTTTTTATTAGAAAAAGAAAATGTATTATTTTTTTTAAGTTAAATTAGAATGCACGCAATTGTAAGGAAAAAAAATTTCAATACAAAAATATAAAATAAAATGTTAAAAGATATATACATTGAATTTTCGATTTATAAACCAGTCCGTCTATTAATGAATAAAAAATTAAACTATTGTATTTAAAAATGCGATCATCTGATCAACCATTTTACGCAGCTTGACATTAAAATTCAGAACTTTTCTAATAATAAAAGAATTTTGATCCACAAGAAATTGATTCTGTTAACCCTTTGAAAGGATAGTATGTTCCGCTAGTAACTAGTTTTTCAGACAGCGTTTAAATTTAAGATTACTTAACCCAAGTACCCCGATTAAATTCGTAGGTTAATACGAATGCGTTTAATAGTTCAATTATTTCGTTTACCTAATCTGAAAATGGCAAGTTATTGTGAATGATTTGCCGTTACTTACTATTTTGATTGAAAATTTTGACGTTCAAAACAAAAACAAAAAAATAAAAAAAACACACCAAATAAAAATTGAATATTTGAGGGAATTATGAATTAGAATGAAAGTTAAAAAGGAAAATAATTAATAATCGGAAAAAATGTAATAAGCGTCTATTCTTCTATTATGAATATTATCGAAAAATTGGTTATTGGAATATTTCGCATGGATGTGTTTTCTTTTTCTTCAACAGGTTGCCATTCTTGTTTCACGTTCATTATAAAGTATCAAATTTTTTCCCTAATTTGTTGAATGTTAAATACGTTCTAAATAAGAAATAAATATTAAGAACATTTGCTTTTAAAATCTAAATGTCAATGCATTTAAATTCCAATAATATTTGACATTTATGTTATTTTATTTTCCTGTATTTTGATTGGTTAACCGAAGAAAAATTGGTTTCAAAAATTATTCAAATGTAAATGCATTAAAATTTGGATTTTAAAAAGAAGGGTTTTAATATTTTTTTCCTATTTAGAACATATTTTTTCTAAAATTCAACATTCAACAAATAAGGGAAAAAATTTAATATTTTAAAATGAACGTGGAACAATTATGGCAACCTGTTGAAGAAAACGCATCAATAGGAAATATTCCAATTACGAAGTTTTCGTTATAGTTTAAACTTTCACTGTAAAACCGGGCATAAATAAATAATAATAAAAATTTTTGTTCCTAAAATCTTAATTTCAATGCATTTAAAGTCGAATAATTTTTGGCATTTATTTAATCTTCTTTTCCTGTATTTTGATTGGTTAATACTAAAGACATATTAGCAGCGATAATCTCGAAAAATCTCACGATTCTCAGTTAAAATTCGATAACGGACCAGATTTTCTCAATTATTGAGGATATTTAACGTAGAATTTTAATCTAAATTATTGAATAATTGAGAACCTTTCGTTCTCTGAGTGTGAAAAGCTTTAAAGCTTTCGCTTTTAAATCTGGTAATACCGCTCATATTTATAGCTATAAAACCGCGAAAAAGCGCAAATAAGAAGAACACACATTATAAAATCACAGATTTGAATTTGGCGGTTCTAATTTTTTGTATTTTGAAGGAAATGGTTCTTTTTTTTAAAAAATATCATATTTTTAAATTTTTTCTTTAAGATTTTAAATGTTTGCATATTCATAAAAAAATTTTTTTTACTTCCAAAATTTCCTAACCAAAAAAGATTTTATAGAAAGCTTTGAGAAATGTCAAAGAATAATTGAGAATGAATTTTAATCCAAAAAAACAGAATGTGTCGCATGATTTGGATTAAAAATAATCGACTGCGTTAAATCGCGTAGTATGTCTAGGGCATAAGCGAAAAACAAATTGTTTACGCTCTGTAAATCGGCCGATTAGATTAAGCTGAGTTTTAATCGGCCTACACGGGTTAAACTTGAACGGTAAATTCCAAAGTTAAACGTCCGTCAGAGTTTAAATGTTCACTGAAAAACTGGCCAATAGTAATTAAAAATCGGAGCTTTAGCCGATGATGCCCTATGGTAGACATATGATTCATAATTAACAAATCTATAGTTCAACGAATTAACTTTTAGAAAGAAGAATCAAACTACTAATATTTCAAGGTTTTTTCTCCATAACTTTGTTTCGTTTTTTTCAAATTCGCTCTAATTCACAGGTAGGATGAGGCCTAATAGCATAAATATCTCCAACAAATTTTAGTGAAATCGTTAAATTAGTTTTTTAAATTGGCTTTATGAACAGGCTTATTTTCCCCTACACATAAAACCTATTGAAAAGAACGACAAAACTTTCTTGTCGCCATAATTTTTCCTTTATAACTTTGCAATAAATTGTAACGAATTGTACACCAACTTCATTCGAATTATTTCCATAAATTGACTACATAAATAGGTATTCTGTGAAATTTCAATAAAATCGGTAAAAGGATTTTCAGTTACTATATTATTTTGTACTATTTCTTTGCAGAACATATTGTATATATGGCAGCCATAATATATTTGTAAATTCAAACTTTTTATGCTTACAGCATATATTTACCTAAACTAAAGTATACAGAGATAATTAAAAAAATTATGTATCTGTTGAAAGTAGATTCTCTTTCTGCAAGAGGTGTAACTTAATGTAAACATATATTATTTTCCTTCCACAAATATATTATACGAAGATAGACATATCCATATATGTGATGTACCTGATATTGGTTGGAAATCAAGCAAATAATAATTTTAATTATTAGGAAGTAACATATGATTTAAAAGATTTTTTCATCAAAAACATGTTTATTTTAAATGAAAACTGTATTTGATATTAATCAAAATATTTTCCATCATTATCTATGCCTTTTGTCCATTTTTCAGGAAGGACACGGATTCTGCGTTGTAGCTTTTTTCACAGTTCTTCAAGATTGTATCAGCAACGTTACGTTGTAGCAATTGAAAAAAATGTTAATCGGAGGGAGTAATGCTGGTAAATACGGAGAGTGCGGTAGCATTTCCCACCCAAGCGATATGTGACGAAGTATTATAATGCTGCAAAATCACTTTACATGTCTACAAGTCCATTCGAGTCATTTTCCCTTGAAAGCGCGATTCAATTTGATCAGTTGTTATCTGTAACGATGAGAAGAGACTGTGTCATCCGTTTCTAAAAGTTCATGATAGACCACTCTATTTTTGTCCTACCAAATGTAGAGCAAGACCTTTCCATGGATAGTTGATGTTGATGGCTGGCCGGGATCGCACGAAGATTTTTTGTGTTTGGGATTGGCATAAAGAATCATCCCCAGTAACAATTTGTTGCCAAACTGATTTTCTTTGGAATCTTTCAATTGCCATCTTTGAATCGTCTAAACTAAAATTCACAACTTTAAATTGATCAAGCAGCATGCTCACCATAAGCTTTCTCCATCCATTGATGCCTTCCAGCTGCATTTTCCTTCAAGTTGAACCAAAAGAGTAAAAATACCCGCGAATGCTATTTCGTTGATTCGGACGGAAGTCAACATTTTGAGCGCACTGAAAAATTGTTTGTTTTTACTTCAAATGACTGGCTGATTTTAGCTTGTCAAAAACTCTCAAACACAATACCTGCCATTTATGAAAATATGATTTATGAATAGCGAAATCTCTTAGAAATCTTTTAAGTCTGCTGCCTAATTCATTTTTATTTTTCAAGTTAAATATTCTCTATTACAATTTTTAAATGGACATTAAATGTAAATATAATGTAAATATTTTCTGTAATTTATGAAACTTGGAAGCTTTTGGAGACAAATTTAACATTCTAACATTTTTAATTTGTTTTAATAACCTTTGAACACTAGTATAAGAAACATCACGTTTAGTTAGAAAGTCGTTTTTGCAAAATATACAATACGATATTGAGAATCTAGCGCTAAACAATTTTATAACAAATTTCTAGGCCTAATAGGCCCATTACACTACACATGCACGCATGCGCAATCACTTGATTGTGCAGTTTTGCCTTGCCCATACACAACGCATTCTTTACGTCAAGTTTACGCAGTCTTTATTTCATAAATCAGATTATTTTAGCAGTTTGATTCATCATGTCGGATGCTCGCGCATTAATTCTATTAGCGTTTGCTTTACGTATCGATAAAGTGACCAGACGTACCGATTTATTCAGTACAGGTACTGATTTTATGTACTATGTACTGATTTAAAATTTGCACTGAATATTGTACTGATTTTGAAAATATTTTAAATATTATATTCAAATTCTGTTTAACGCTAAAATGCATGGAGTTGAGTTATGCACATATGTAAAAAATTCTAACGTTGACACGCTGCTTGAGTGGCGGCGCGATGTTTCAACACTAATCTAAACAAAGACAATATGCGCTAGGAAATCTGATCTGTATTTCTTATATCGTAGAATATTCTAAATTTTTTTTAATTTCATAAGGAATAATTAATATAAATACATTAAATAATTTAATTTTGTTGTTTTATTTCATTAAAACCCCAAAATAAAAAATGTAGTGAATTTGTCCTCAAAAAATCTGGTCACTTCACGTATCGACTACTATCTTTAAACTGTGTAAATTTCACCACACATTACACATGCATGCATGCGCAGCAGAAATCGAATCAAAATAGTTTTGATTTACGCCACACACTATCATTCTGCATGTGTAGTGTAATGGGCCTATTACTGGGGTATTCAATGACATAAGTTTATCCCAACAACAATGTATGCTAATGGGTTTTCAAGTAAATTCTTGGATTAAATAGTACCTTTCTCTATTCCGCTTTTCCTTTTCCGTATTATACTTCATAGCTTCCAACTCAACAAAATATATAAATAAAAAATCTTTTTCCAATAACGAATTACATACTCGGGAATGCCGTAATAAGTAGTTATTGTAACTTCCACCTTGTTTGGTGGATAACTTTTAATTCTGCATTGTACCTTTATATTTGGATTGAGCATTAGCAACAAACGAATTTCGATAAAATTTATTTGATGTAAAACTATAAAATAGGTACATTATAGCTGTATTTTTTTTGGAAAAATAAGCATGGTGACCATACGTTGTATACGGAATTATTTAGGCAATCTTATTATCGGGGTCTAATTTTAACTACAGTAATTATGACTAGCTGTTAAGAATTAAAAGTTATAAGCACATAGATTAAAAAATCTTTTTTTTTGTTGAGAAAATGAAATAGTGGCCGAAAAAAATTCCCAAAAAGCACACCTAATACATCCCTATTAAACATTTTAAAACTGAATTTATCTCCAAAAACACAATGTTCCTGCAATTTGGAATTTTTTTTACATATCACGCATGAATGGTGTGAAACTCTTATTACAGTTTGACTCACTTGTCGTAGCGAATACCATTTCATAGTGGAAAGACTGTTTTCGGTGAATGGGCTCTTGAACAGGTTAATAATGATCCGCTATTTTATCGCAGAATTTTGTTTCTGGCTAAATGGATACGTCAATAAGCAAAATTGGCGTATTTGGGCCGATGAACAACCCGAAGAGAATCAAGAGCTACCGTTACATTTGGAGAAATGCACTGTTTTGTGTTATTTATGGAATCATAGGTCCATATCTGTTCAAAAATGAGGATGGCCGTAACGTAACCGTCGATGCCACCCGCTACTGCGCAATGATAGCCGAGTATTTGGTACTTTAAATTCAAGCCTGTAATGGTTAGGATATCTGGTTTCAACAAGACGGCGCTACTAATCATACATCGTGTGAAACTATGGACATATTGAGAAATTATTTCGGTGAGCAGTTGATTTCACGTTTTAAACTGGTGAATTGGCCACCTAGATCGTGTGATATCAAACCTCTGGATTATTTTCTGTTCTTAATAAAGTTTTCATCATCTCATTCAGTTTTATGTATTTTGTTTCAAAATAGTTTCTTGAAAAAAAAAAACATATTGTATAATAACTTACAATCCGATTATCCGATTATTATTTATACTCGATTATCATGAAAGGAAAAAAGATTAAACTTTCCCATGTTTGAAATTAGTTTTTTCTGCGCATATAAACATCAATGGAGTAGATTATAATTTTTTAAACCGAAGTACCCTTTTAGAACAATCTACCATTTGACATTTTTAACTTAAAAATTTATTTGAATCATGTTTTGCAAAATTGCACGTTTTGAAGGCTCGCCTATAAGTGTTGTCATATAGTCCATAACAATATGGCTACCAGTGTGAAAAACAGTACGATCGTATTTTTGAAATGATTGACACAAAGATTTAGTTAATTTAACCAGTATGGCGGAAGATGAAGTCGAGTAAAGTAGGACTTCAGGCGCTTCGCGAATATCAGTTCAAAATTTGATCACAAAATGAAGTAGTCCGTCGTTAGAGCAGTTTCACATATAAATTAAGCATAAAGTTCACCTGGTAAGCCATACAAAATATTGGTAGTCAAAGGGTTAACAACAAAACCTAAAAATATCAGAATTAAGTAAATAAAAACAAATATATTTTTTTTGCAATTTAGTTGAAATTATAAAAATTTAATATCTGAAAAAATCAAACAAAACAGAAATCGCAATGCCCCATTTTTTATATGTCATGCAAAAACGTCCGTTTAAAAACAAAAACAGTTTTTTAATTGTTAAAAAAAAATTATTTAAAAATTCTTTGAAAATAAATTTTTGAAATATTTAATCATGTATTATTAAAAAAGGAAACAGCGTTTTTAATAAATTATGATATTATTTAAATACTATTACAATAAGTAATTCAAAATAAAAGTCGAGTAATACTGTTTAATAATTAAATTAAAAAAGAAAATAAAAAAACTTTTTTTGCCTTATAAATAAAAATTGTGAGAAAACTAAATTCATTATTACAATTATGAAGATGTTTGAATTCTAAGTTAATTAAAACTTATTTAAAATTGATAATGAATTAGATTTCGTTTTTATTTTTAATTAAATGTTTTAAAACTTTCTTTAATATGATATTAATGAATTTGATTAAAACTTTAATTGTTATTAAAAATATCAATACAAACAACAAATACATTAATAATCTTGTTAGTCTGACAAAATCATAAAATGAATTTATAAAATTTAAATAAAGTCTTAAATCATTTCAGTGAAATTAAAATATGGAAAATGTTAGAAATATTTTTAATTCTTAAAATTAAAAAAAAAACGGAAAAATTATTATGAATATAAAAAAGAAATAACATAAATTCTTCAAAATTTTAGAAATAAAAATTTTGTCTTTCGATTAAAAGAAATTATACAAAAAAATATTAAAATATTTCAGAAAATTGTATTTACTCAAAATACTTCTTATTATTAATATTATTTTAAAACTTACAAAAAGGAAGAGAAAATTAGTAAATAAAATTAATAAAAAAAATGTGGAAATTAATTGAAAGGTATCACCACCCAAAAAAACGGACCCAATAGACGATAATAAAACGTTATTTAAGGATTTAAATGTAATTTAGTTCAATTTAAAGAAACAAGAAATCAATAAAAACAAAAAATGGTTTTAATTTTACCCCTAAAAGTATATGGCATTTAGATTGTAATGGTGGCGAAATTTTTGTCGCGGCTTTTTCAAACACTCACAAACAGAAATTTATCGACTTCTTGAAGTTTCGCAGAATTTTGTAGAAAAAACTCCCCAATTACGAGATCTATAACCTTTTAATTTTTAAAATAAGAGAACATAGCAGAAATTTCTGTTCTGACAAGGAGATTTATGTAGATAAGAATTTGGAACTGTAGCTTTGCTTACAATAATAAAGTGTAACGTGAGTAATTTGGTTTTGCCACCACTGCATTTTGGTTTTTATTAAAATAATAATAGCGGATGGCAAAATTGAATTGCTTTACAATTATCCATTTTTTTAATTTTTTAAAATTAAAAATAGCGTTAGTTGCAATTGAAGAAAAATGCAAATCATTGTTTTTGTGTTTTTTTTACAATTGCAACTGAAGAAGTTTTTGTTTGAAGGAAAAAAAGTAAGTCGATAGACCCAACGGTTTTTTTTTTTGAAAGGTCGGAAAAACCAACGGGTGCGTTTTTGAAAGATTTTTTTTGGTGGGCGATTTTTGAGTTGAGAGTTGAATTTTGAATTGGAAATGGGTATCAAGTGCGGTTTTAAGAAAAATGTCTGAAGTTTAAATTTTTTTGGCGATGTAGAGCCTCGGAAAGGGATAAAATATAGAATCGAAGATGAAAGGACGTTAATTTTTTTTTTTTTTTTTTGAAAAGTAATTTTGTAATTAGTTAACCTCGTAAAAATCGATTTTTTTGTTGTTTTGGATAGATTTCCAATAAGTAAAAAAAAATACCAATCTAAAATTTCATTTAAAAGAAGAAAACATTAAAAACCCTAAAATTAACATAAAACATATAACATATAATATACAATGCAGCATAAACCATAAAATACACAACATTAATGAAATTAATACTTATGATAATAAGTGCAATAATAGGAATAATAATAATTGTAATAATAATGATAATAAGGATATTAATATTAATAATAATAAAGATTTAAAGTTAATTTTAAGTGAAGTTATATTAAGTGATCTAATTTTAAGTTCAGAGAAAAAAAAAATTAGTATAAAATGTAAAATAAAACCTAAAAATATATAATTTAAATTAGACCAAACCATTAAGTTAAAATAAAACATAAAAACCCATAATCTAGAATAGTACAACACATAAAAACCTAAAATATAACATATAACCTATAATACAAGATTTAAAATAATAAAGAACAACATATAAAATTAAAATTAAAATATAAATATAATTTGAAACTTTCTAGAAAGAAACTATTAAGAATAATAGGCGATGCTTTTAGAAGAAAAAACAATCGACGTCAAAACGTTTTTTCTTAGTCTTTAGATATTGCTCTGACTTGTAACTTGCAATTCTAATAAAATATATTATTGTTTTAATTGAAAACCGAAGATTGTTTAAATTTTGCCCATAATTTGGGGGCTCTTAACCAGGATCAGAACGGAGAAGTATTTAAGAAGTTTTAAAAGAAGAATAAAGAAGATTTTTAAAAGATTTTGAGACGTAAAGGCGAAATCTTTCTAACACGTTTTTGAGGTTATATGTTGACGGCAATAACCACAAAAGTGATTTGGAAAGCAAAATGAGTACGAATGAGGCAAATTTAAACATCGACGACGTTAAGATTTTGAGCGTTAAAGATCTAAAATATGAGTTACAAAAGCGTAAAATCTCGTGTAAAGGCAAAAAATCAGAACTCCAGTCTAGATTGATTCATTACATCAAGCAAATGGATGATAATGGTGCTAGCAGTGAAAGCGGAAACAGCAGCGATGACGAAGATGAGTATGATATAACCAGTAAGAAATCTGAAAGATTTAAAGAAGCTACAAGGAGCGAGGTAAATAAAAATTATGAGAGTTCCAGCAAAAATGGAGAAAACAACGAAGGGAGGGCCAGCATTTTTATGTCTCTTAACTTTAAAGACATAGAAGATTCATTCAATAAATTTTCAGATGACGATGAATATTCAATAACGAAATGGATATCCGATTTTGAAGACACTAGTAATCTTTTGCGTTTAACGGACATGCATCAATTTATATATGCTAAAAAAATTATTGATCGGTTCTGCCAAAGAATTCATTTTGGGTGAAAAGAAAATAACTTCTTTTGATGAACTTAAATGTCGGTTAATCAAAGAATTTA
The DNA here is from genome assembly GCA_963422695.1 of Xylophagus ater. NCBI lineage: Eukaryota > Metazoa > Arthropoda > Insecta > Diptera > Xylophagidae > Xylophagus > Xylophagus ater. The sequence goes on along the minus strand of OY730479.1, from coordinate 38,234,551 downwards.
AACGAGAGGTAAGCAGCAAGGTAATCCATAAGCGATTGAGTGAACGCAAGAAGCAACGAACTGAAACATTTAGACAGTACATTTATGCAATGATAAGAATAGCCAGCAAAGGTGACATAGAAGAATTATCTTTAGTACAATATATAATTGAAAATATTCCTGATGCGAAATACAATAAAGCAATTCTCTACAGTGCAAAAACTATTTCAGGACTTAAAGAGAAGATAGAGGATTACGAATTAATGTTAGATGGTATGACTGGTCTTCAGAAGTCAAACAAATTTGTTAAGGACCAGAGAGAAAACAAAGAACGACCAAATAGAACGACTCGATGCTTTAATTGTGGCGCTGTTGACCATGAAGCTAAGGATTGGCCAAAAAAAGACAGTGGATCCAAATGCTTTAAATGCGGAAAATATGGACACATATCAACCAGCTGTGTACAATCACAGAAACCAGGACCGTCAAGAGTAAATACAGTCGGGAAAAACACCGATAATGATCCAATGTTGAAGTCTGCAGAAATAAATGGAGTACAAATTTATTGCTTGATTGATACAGGATGTCCTTTCACGATTATACGAATAAAAGAATATTTATTACTTTCCCATACAAATTTAGGAACCGATGGCCAAGAACTAATAGGATTCGGAGGTGCGAGTATTACGTCATACGGTCATTTTGCTGCAAAAATCGTACTAGACAGCAATGAATATTATGTTGATTGTCATGTTGTCCCAGACTCAGCTATGACCATGCCGATGCTTATTGGAAGAAACGTGCTAAAAGATGTAAACATAAGAATAGTTGAAAACGAAGTCAAAATTGAAAAAATATCAGAAGAAGGTATTAAAGAAGTTTTTGAAATTACAAGTATTCTGGCTAAAGATAACAAACCGACGATCAATCCAAAATATATTAAACAAGTCAATGAACTAATTAATCATTATAAACCATCAGACACATTGAAACCAACCAACATTACAATGAAAATTATTTTAACGGACGATGTTCCTACAATGGAGAAAGCTCGTAGATTATCACCATCTGAAAAAGAAGCGGTAGATGAACAAATTAAAATTTGGTTAAAGGACGGAATAATCAAATCATCTCAATCTGCATACTCTAGTCCAGTCGTCTTAGTCAAAAAGAAAGATGGCAGTCTGAGATTGTGTATTGATTACCGCAAGCTTAACAAGAAAATAATTAAGGATCGTTTTCCTTTTCCATTGATCGATGACCAACTAGACCGTCTAAGAGGTGCTAAATACTTTAGTACCATTGATTTGAAAAATGGGTTCTTCCATGTCCCAATAGAGGAAGCAAGCCAGAAATACACTTCTTTTGTAGTACCAGATAATCAGTATGAATTCTTGAAAGTACCATTTGGATTATCTACTTCACCTGCTGTATTTCAAAGATACATTTTCGACATTTTTAGACCGCTCATTGCCGAAAAAGTACTCACGATTTATATGGACGATCTGATTATTCCAGGAGCAAACGAAGATGAAGCTTTATCAAGGCTCCGGTTAGTGATGGAAACTGCTGAAGAACATAGACTTAGTATAAACTGGAAAAAATGTCAATTTATGTTGTCATCTGTAGAATTCTTGGGGTATGTTATAGAGGACGGCAATATTCGACCATCAGGGAAACTAATTCAAGCAGTGTTGAATTACCCTCGGCCAAAAAATGTAAAGCAAATACAAGCATTCTTGGGTTTGACAAGTTATTTTCGTAGGTTCATTCCTGATTATCAAAAGTTAGCCAGACCCTTACACGAACTATTGCGAAAAGAAGTACCATTTCAATTTGGTGATGAACAAAAGATGGCTTTCAGTTTATTGTAGGATGTTTTATGTCGCGATCCAGTACTGAAAATCTATAATCCTTTAGCTGAAACTGAATTACACACGGACGCTAGCCAGAAGGGATATGGAGCCATTCTGATACAACGTGCCGAAGACGACAAGCTACATCCAGTTTATTATATGAGCAAGCGGACGACACCTGCTGAGGAAAAGTATTCGTCGTATGAGTTAGAAGTTTTAGCCATCGTCACAGCATTGAAGAAGTTCAGAGTCTACCTGCTTGGAATACCGTTCAAAATAGTTACAGATTGTGCCGCTTTTGCCAAAACTATGGAGAAAAAAGATCTTGTTACACGTGTTGCAAGATGGGTTCTATTATTACAAGAATTTCAATATACTGTTGAACACAGAACTGGTGAAAAATTAGGACACGCAGATGCACTTAGTAGAAATGCGATAATGCTAGTTACAGATAACTTGGACTTAATTCGTGAAAACCAAAAGAAGGACGAGCATTTAGTAGCTATCATGACGAAATTGGAAACTCAACAATATGAAGATTATTTAATTAAAGATGGAATACTTATGAAATATATCGAAGGTAAAAATGTTTTAGTAGTGTCTGCCAACATGCAACAACAAATTATCCGACAAGTACATGACAGTGGTCATTTTGGTTTAAAGAAGATGGAAGAAATGATTAAAAGAGATTATTTTATACCAAAACTCGACATCAATTAAGCTGCTGTGTTACATGTTTATTGTCGGACCCCAAAAGAGGTCGTAAGGAAGGACTATTGAATCCCATTCCTAAAGAAGACGCGCCATTCATTACCTATCACATGGATCATGTAGGACCACTGACTGATACACCCAAGTATTACAAGCATATTTTAGCAATCGTTGATGGTTTCACAAAGTTTTGTTGGCTATATCCAACTAAGACGACCAACACTAAAGAAGTTCTGGACAAAATGACGTTGCAACAGAAAACTTTTGGTAATCCAAGAAGAGTCGTGACGGATCGTGGAACTGCATTTACATCAAATGATTTTGCTGCCTACTGTGAAAATGAAGGAATCGAACACGTCCTAATAACTACGGGCGTACCAAGAGGTAATGGTCAGGTGGAAAGGATCCATCAAATAGTCAAATCAGTATTGTCTAAACTATCCATACATGAAACGAATAAGTGGTACAAATATGTAGATGACGTCCAAAGATGCATCAACAGTACTTTCTAGCGTTCGATCAATACTACACCATTCGAAGTATTAACTGGAGTAAAGATGAAAAGCAGAGATAATCCTGAAATTATCAAAGCAATAGAAGAAGAAACCATTGATAATTTCCAAAATCAACGTGAAGATTTGCGTAAGGAAGCGAAAGTGAGCATAATGAAGATAGAAGAAGAACAACGCAGACAATTTAATAAAAGGCGTAAAGATGCAAAAGAATATAAATCTAACGATGTTGTCCTCATAAAACGCACCCAGTTTGGTACTGGCATGAAGCTGAAGGGCGAATTTTTAGGCCCTTATAAGGTGATAGAATCGATAGGAAAAGATAGGTATAAGGTTACGAAGCTAGGTACTGGACAAGGTCCAAAGAACACAACGAGCTCTGCTGATAATATGAAGCCATATCCGATAGATGACGACATAGACGTTTTAAATCAGTCATCCGGGCCGGATGACATGCAGGATGGCCGAGATGTGGGAAACTTTCTAGAAAGAAACTATTAAGAATAATAGGCGATGCTTTTAGAAGAAAAAACAATCCACGTCAAAAGTTTTTTCTTAGTCTTTAAATATTGCTCTGACTTGTAACTTGCAATTCTAATAAAATATATTATTGTTTTAATTTAAAACCGAAGATTGTTTAAATTTTGCCCACATATAATTTAATTTAAAAAACCTAAAATACAGCTAATTTAAAATTAAAACAAAATATATAATTTAATCTAAAAAAACGTAAAAACATACACAAACTTAAACTAAAACCAAAACCTGCACATACTAAGGAAAGAGAAACATAAATTGGCCAATAATTACATTAAAATTTTAACAATCAACATATTCAAATTAAGGACAGAACATCATAAAATATCTGATAACAAAAAAACAAAAAGGAAACAACATAATTTTATTCAAGAAAAATTAATAATTAACATAAATATGCAACAAACAAATATATTACTGCATACACAACCCAACAATAAACAAATCACAAGAATCAGTGCCTACGAAGACATCGGACAACAATTACAAAAAAAATCACAAATATTTCTCTTTTATTTTAATTTAAACATTTTTACCCATTCCGCTAGTGACCTGAGAGGGTGTGAATTATTATTTTCACATCTCCAGCCCTCTTGCTAGCCCAAACAATTTTGTTTTCTGCACGCATAAAAATTATTTGTACGTGACGGCATATGGTAGAAGTTGACACCTCCCATCCCATCCGGCGAGCTAGCTAGTGCAAGCAGCTAGGCGTGCAATTTTAAGTTACCTTTTGCTATACCATAGACCGCACTTTCTGCCGCAAGACAGAAGTGTTTGTTTGATCGAAGTGTTGCTTTGCCAACACTTTGATGCCGAATTGTTACGATTACAAATGTGGCGCCCAACGATATAGGCTTAACGAATTTTAGTTGTGCGCTGTGTAATTTAAACTGTAGTTTAAATTACAAGATGGTGCCCAATTTTTATAGGTTAGCCAAAAATAATTCTTTGGTTTTTTTTTTAATTTCTTTGTTTTGGCTATATCATTTATCTCTGTTTTCTTTAGTCCGCCTCTTTGGCAATATTACTTTTTATAGAAATTATATATGTATTCCCTTTTGTTTGGCTATTAAAGCACAGGAATTTATTTTGAGGTTATTCCTCATTAGTACATATATATTGCAATTCTTTTATTTTATCCATTCTTATGATGGGTCCGGTTTGATTCGTTAGATTAGTTAGACGTTTGTTTGTCTGATCTTACGGGTTAAACTGTTGAGATATGGTTTCTTAGGAAAGGTATGTTAAATTTTAGTATCATTCGTTCTCTGATTATACCGCGGTAGATGATGCTCTTAATGGTAGAACCTATGTTATCAAATAAATGGTCATTCATGACAGTTCTACCAGGAAGTTTGTATCGTCTGAAGGTATTCTCGAATAACTGGAAGTCTGGACGTTGTCCAGGGTGTAAAGCCTGAGCGCTTGCAACTCCATGTGTCCGCCAGTCTCCTTTATTTGTGAGCACTGAAACTTTTATGGTGTTTTTATTTGCGATGGTTCGACTTTTTACGCATATCGGAGGTTGTACACCACCGATAGTGGCGGAAAGCCGAAAATTTATGGCAAATGAAATGTACCCTTTTACATTGCCAATTATTTATCTCAACACCCGAAGCAGATTGTTCAAATAAAAATTTTCTTTTCTTCAAATTTTCTTGCGTCTCTGTTGACTTAGTCCGTCACACACTCATACACCCGGTATCTGGTTCAAATAATATATGACGTTAATCTTAATATACAGGATTTTTTTTTTAAGCAAGTGCTCAAATTCAGCATAGTTTATGGTGGAATAAACGGAAAGCAACTTTCAGTCAAGATGGGCAAATATCCGTCACGATAATCACATAGCTGATTTTCACGGGTAGAAACTTAGCATAGTAAAAATAGAAAAGGAAAGAAAATTAATTTTTTTGTTTCTCCACTTTTTTTTTTTTTTATGCTGACGTTTTTATGGGGACGTTTCTTTTTTCTTTTGGGTATTTTGTAAGGGTAGTTAAGGATTATTTTTAGGTTAATTATAAGAAAAATTAGAATTAGGAATTAGATAAAATAAACCAAAGGGAAAATGGAATTTGTTTTTTCTTTTCGGAGGCGAAGCTTTAGAAAGGGAATTTCACGGAGGAGTAATACAGATTGTTCCTATTTATGCTTTTCTTTCTTCCGGATAGAGGGCCTAAAGTTTGTTTTCTTCCTTGTCCATAAATTGTGTTGCCCGGCTAACTCAGTTGGTAGAGCTCAAAACTTCTCAGGGTGTGGTCGAGTCCCACGTTGGGCTGGCTCAAGACTTCACAGACCTCCAAAGCACTCTCACGCTTTTCAGTTTCTCAAGGAACGTTTGCACATTTCCTTGAGAATCTGTGTTGTAACATGAGCAATTTGGTTTTGCCACCACTGCATTTTGGTTTTTATTAAAATAATAATAGCGGATGGCAAAATTGAATTGCTTTACAATTATCCATTTTTTTAATTTGTTTAAATTAAAAATAGCGTTAGTTGCAATTGAAAAAAAATACAAATCATAGTTTTTGTGTTTTTTTTACAATTGCAACTAGAGAAGGTTTTGTTTGAAGGAAGAAAAGTAAGTCGATAGATCCAACGAATTTTTTTTTTTGAAAAGGTCGGAAAAACCAACGGGTGCGTTTTTGAAAATTTTTTGTTTTTTTGGTGGGCGATTTTTGAGTTGAGAGTTGAATTTTGAATTGGAAATGGGTATCAAGTGCGGTTTTAAGAAAAATGTCTGAAGTTTAAATTTTTTTGGCGATGTAGAGCCTCGGAAAGGGATAAAATATAGAATCGAAGTTGAAAGAACGTTAAATTTTTTTTTCTTTTTTTGAAAAGTAATTTTGTAAATAGTTAACCTCGTAAAAATCGATTTTTTTGTTGTTTTGGACAGATTTCCAATAATTAAGAAAAAATACCTATCTAAAATTTCATTTAAAAGAAGAAAACTTTAAAAACCCTAAAATTAACATAAAACATATTACCTATAACATACAATGCAGCATGAACCATAAAATACACAACATTAATGAAATTAATAATGATGTTAATAAGTGTAGATTAGATTAGATTAGATTGGTGCTAGGGCTGGGCTCACAACCCAAAAACCACCGCGGCCAAAAATGACCTATTGTGGTGCCCTAAAAATCCTAGAGCTCTCCCACGAACGCTAGGTTGCCAATAAACCCAGAAACGTCCTTGAGATGGCTAGATGTAATATCGGCGGGTATTAGAAAATTTTTCCCGAGGATTTGGGATCTACATGTAGGTAGCCCATCACATTCACAAAGAATGTGCTCGGCCGTTTCCCCGTGTTTACCGCAGATTCTGCACATCGGAGATATTGATCTGTCCATCTTATTTAGGTGGTAATTAAGACGATAGTGGCCTGTGAGGAAGCCTGTCAAGAGCCTGACTTGATTAATTCTGAAGTTCAGAAGCTCAAGGTTTCTCTTTTTCGACAAAGAAGGAATGAATTTTTTGGCTTTTACACAACCGGGCGTTGTCCTTCAGTGGTTCATTCTTTCTCTATCTAGCCATTTATTTATGGCTGCTTTTGCTGTGCTTAATGGGATACCAAAAAAAGGGATTGGTCGTAGAAAGGGTTTATCTGAGCCCTCTCTGGCCAGTTGATCAGCCTTTTCGTTCCCCTCTAAGCCAGTGTGTCCCGGGACCCACATTAGAGTGACACTATTTGTGCACGCTAATTCCTTAAGGATGTTAAGGCAGTCCCATACCAGTTTTGATTTAATCTGGTATGAGTGCAGAGCTAGTATGGCAGCTCTACTGTCCGATAGGATGTAGATTTTCCTATGCTTATACCCCAGCCTGAGATTCTCACGTATACACAGCTCTATAGCATGTGTTTCCGCTATAAAGACAGTTGAGAATTCATCTAGTCTGATTGATAAGCTTATTCTGGCTTGAACACTATAGACCCCAGCACCAACCCCTGTGCTAGTTTTAGATCCATCGGTGTACCAGACTAAGGAGTTAGAGTCAAATTTTGGAGGGTTGGTCAGCCATTCATGCCGTTCTGGTATAATTACCTTGAATGGCTTTTCAAAATTGTATCTAACTAGCATACTATCCGTAATGGGTATGCTAAGGATAGGGTCCTTCCCTAGTTCATCACAGAGGTCAGCATGTGCAGCTCTACGCTTCTCCAGATCTTCATCTGTAAGGAGTTTGTAGGTAGCTATTCTGGCCTCTTTTTGTATTTGTAAATACAATGGTGGAAGATTCAATAGAACTTCCAAAGCAGCTGTAGGGGTGGTGCGCATAGCCCCAGAGATACCTACGCATGCCAACCTTTGCAGTTTTTGTAATTTTAATTGAGCAGATATCTGCTCAGTTTTCTGCCAACACGCCGGTGCGGCATAGGTTATAATGGGCCTGACAATGGAAGTGTAAATCCAGTGTGTAATTTTGGGCTGAAGACTCCAAGTACCACCCACCAGACTTCTGCAGGTCCATAAAGCTATTCTCGCTTTATTAATGACATTATTAAGATGGCTATTCCATGTTAATTTGTCATCTAGAGTTACCCCTAAGAATTTAACTTCATTACTGAAGCTTGTGGTTTGGCCAAAAAGAGTAGGTTTAATAAGATTTTCCCTTTAACTTCTTCTTGTGAAGTTAACCACAACGCTTTTCTTAGGGTTGATGTTGAGTCCCACTTCTAAACACCATGCCGCAACTAAATTTAGTGCGTGCTGCATGATGCTTGAGATAGTGTCCTCAAACGTTCGCCTGACTATAATGACTATGTCATCTGCATAGCCTTGGGCTTGTATGCCAGCCTTCGCTAGCTTAAGCAATAGTTCATCTACTACAATCGACCACAGTATGGGAGACAGTACCCCTCCTTGTGGACAACCCTTAGCTACCGAAACCTTTAGTGTTTCCTGTGCCATCGTGGATTTTATAAGCCTGTTTTTCGACGTAGAATCAATCCATTTACAGGATTTAGGGTCTACCCCTTTTCGTAAGGAAGCTTGCGTAATACAGTCGAAACTGGTATTGTCGAAAGCTCCTTCAATGTCCAGAAAACTGCACATTGCCAGCTCCTTGTTTTTGAGTGAATCCCCAAAACAAAGTTCTGTAACGCAAGTGTAGTTGATCTACCCGGCAGATAGGCATATTGATGTTTATGCAATGGATTGTTTTTCAGCACATTATCTCTTATATGCCTGTCAAGAATCTTTTCCATGATTTTTTGTAGAAAAGATGTAAGGCTGATTGAAGGAAATGACTTAGGTTTGGTATGAGATGTTTTCCCAGCCTTCGGTATGTACGTCACCTTCACTATTCTCCATGCATTAGGTATGTAACCCCATGCATGGCTGGCTCTAAAGATTTTTAGAATTAGGGGTATTACAGTTTCAATTCCCCTCTGGAGTAAGGCAGGGAAAATGCCGTCTTCTCCGGGGCATTTAAAAGGCTTAAATGAGTTTATTGCCCATCTAACTTTATTTGCTGTAAATATCCTGGAAGCATTCTTCCAGTCTACCATATTTGGTTTGGTAGAAGTTGATACAGGTTGAGAGTTAACGTTACCTTGTTCAACTATTATAGAGTCTGGAAAGTGGGTTTTAGCTAAGAGTTCTAGCGTTTCTTTACACCTCTTAGTAACTTAGCCGTCAGGTTTTTCTAACAGTCCTATCCTATTAGTGTGCCGTTTTGATAACACCTTGTGAATTTTTGCACCAGTGGAGAGATCATCAATCTCTTCACAGTACCTCCTCCAAGATGCTCTTTTGGCCCTTCTAATTTCAAGGTTGTACTCAGTTAGGGAGTGTTTATACAGTTCCCAGCCACCATTTATTTTGGCTTTATTGAAAAGCTGTCTTGTCCTGGCCCGCATAACAGTAAGTTTGTTGCGAGCTTTTTCAGGACAGGAGTGATGGTAGGCATCTATTATTATCTCCCTAACTTTGTCAGAAGCTAGTTCTATACTTATGATATCTTTGACATTTGGTTTGAAGTCATCCAAGCTCTCCTTGAGATGCTGATTATAATCAGCCCAATTAGTTGAACTTGGTTGCCTAAATGTCTCAGATACTACTTTACAACATTCAATATTGAATCTGATTTGTCTATGATCGGACATAGATGTCTCTTGAGAGACGTGCCAATCATAGATTTTGGTGTTGATAAAAGGAGTACCCAGAGTTAAATCTAGGACTTCCTGCCTAATTTTATTTATAAATGTCGGCCTATTGCTCCTATTTAAGATCTCTAGGCTATTACTGTTAACAAATTCGAGAAGATACTCACCCCTATCATTGATGTTTGAGCTTCCCCATATAGTATGGTGTGCATTTGCATCACAACCAAGTAGAAGCTGTTTGTTGTTCAGCTTACAGAAGTACACGAGGTCCTTCAGATCGTTGGAGACAGGATTTGATGTGTCACCAGGAGGATAGGCTGAGCATAATATTATCTCTATACTACCCCCCTGGGATGGTATATTCACCAGTGCTGCTACCAGATCTTTCGTACAGTACCTTGAAATGGGAAGATATTTAATACCCTTTTTAAACATAATGCATGCTCTGGGCTTGCCAAGGCCAACAGAATTATATAGTAACTCACCTGCAGTTAGTCCTCTTATCTGGTCCTTTTGTAAGTAAGGCTCCTGGATAAGAGCTACCTCCAAGTGATCCTTGCTAAACTTACTGGCCAAAACTGCCGAGGCTGCTTTGGCGTGTTGTAGGTTTATCTGGATACACTTGAAAATGCCCATGACTACTTACTGGTTTTTTACAGAACCTTCCTCCAGCATAACCTGTTCTGTTGGTTGTTTAGGTTGAACTGCTGAAGTGACGGTTGTCTCCGGTAGGGCGTTATGTCTCCTAACCTTTGACGCTTGAATCTTGGTGCTTAACTTTCTCCCTTGATTACTGGTGTTTCTACCAGTGACCTTCCTAATTTGGATGGGTGAGAAGTTCAGGTGTGGACGATATTTCAGCCTGTCCAGTATTGCCTCAGAGGCACTGTCTATGCTGAAAATAAACGTCTGTCCACCATTACTTTCTGGCACCGCTTTTAGGACCCGCCACGGTGTTGTGTTCAGGCCTGCATTTTGGTTTTTGAGCCTCAGCAGGAATTTATCGCTAGATAACGTTCCAGCTGGAGTTAATGGTAAGAATGTTTTACAGAGAGTGGCTCTGGGCATTTTGTCACCTTGAACCACCTTCAACATCGCACCTTCCCACGGCATAAGAGACTGTTCCTGTTTGAGAAGCCAGTCCCTAGTAGCTTTATCATTACAATGGATCGACAGCCATCCTGCTGTTTTTTGCGATGCAGCTGAGAATTGTGGGTGTAGCCCACTTTCTTCATCTGGCTTATCGATCTCATCCAACAAAGCTACTTTTATCTTTTCAAGCTCATCCGTTGACAGTGTCTGTTCTGGATGTAGCGCATGAATAATAGCTACCTTTTCACCGGCAACAACCTGATTGAAGGGCAACTTGAAAGTCATAGATTTTTAGTTGTCATGTTTACTCTTACTCTCAATCTGTCTCTTAGTAATTTGCGGCTCATCTCTTTTGATGCTGGACGTGCTAGGCTTTGGGTTGATATGCTTACTCTTACCCTCTACCTGCCTTCCGTTATCATTAGAGAACTTGCTCTGCTTTGATGGCGCTTGTTCTGGTGTGCTACCATCTCATCTGCCTCTTTTCCTCAGGTCTTCTCGACTCGAGTTTGCTTTTGAAGCTTGATTGGGAGTTTTTTGTTCCTTATCAGGTCTGGAAAGTGTCGAGAGTCTCTCTCTAAAATATAACATATAACCTATAATACAAGATTTAAAATAATAAAGAACAACATATAAAATTAAAATTAAAATATAAATATAATTTGAAACATTTACAACGCAAATATATAATTTAATTTAAAAAACGTAAAATACATCTAATTTAAAATTAAAACAAAATATATAATTTAATCTAAAAAAACGTAAAAACATAAAGTAATTTAAAATCGGCCTATAGCCGATTTTTTGAAGCCCTATGGTAGAAATGGGAGAGAAAAATTGTGAAAACTAACAATATATCAAGGTTTTTCTTCATAACTTTGTTTGCCGTTGTCAAAATTTCCTCTAATTTGTAAGTAACTCAGACCCTGGTAGCATAAGTCTAATTTGCAAATTTCATTCAAATCGGTGCATTAGTTCTGAAAATACATTAAAAAAACTTTCTGAACAGGGTTATTTCTTCCTACGACTACTTCTTTCTCAACTATCCTTAGACCGTTATCACTGAAATTTACAATGGTATGGTCTATTATTGTAGTCAACCAATATAATTAATTTAAACAAAATTGCTTTACCAATTTTCCAATTAAACCCGAAAAACTATATAAAAAGAAACGACAAAACTTTATGGTCGCCCCTGTTTTTCCTTAATAACTTCGCTGCCCCTCAGTCGATTTTGCTGAAATGTAATACCAAAACCACTATAGCAATAACCAAGTAGCATTCTAAATTTCATCAAAATTGGATAACGCGTTTTTGAGCTATTTTGTCAACGGACGGACGGTAGTACCAAACATGGAGCATTAATATAGGGAATTTTTTTCAGAATTTTGGCTCATTTCCAAAACCCAATTACCCCAATTTGTTCTGCCAGAATTTCACAATTTGTCACCTTTTCAGCGCGCTATAATATAACTTGATAGGATTAGAACTACTAAAGTTATACGATTCTAAAGCCAACTATTGGAAAAAAAACGCCACGAACTTTCTGCTTAAATGAATATTTTAAGGATTTTCTCTCCATAACTTCGTTTCTTCATTCTCAAATTGGCCCAAATTCACAGGTAGGCTGGCGCCTAATAGTATAAACACGTTTCGTAAATTTGATTCAAATCCGTATATCACTTTTTAAAATACATTGGAAAAACTTTATGAACAGGCTTATTTTTGGCTACAACTATTTCTTTCTCCACTATCCGATTGGACCGATTTGACTGAAAATTAATTCGGTATCGTCTATTTATGCAGTTAACCTACATAATTAATTTGAACAAAATCGATTCACAAATTTTCCAATTACATCCGAAAAACCATAACCAAAAAAACGACAAAACTTTCTGGTCACCCTGGTTTTTCCTTTATAACTTTGCCCCCCGTGGATCGATTTGGCTCAAATACAATACCAAACCAAGCTAAGGAACAAGCAACTCAAATTATAAATTTCATCAAAATCGGATAACGCGTTTTTGAGTTATCTTGTCTACGGACGGACGGACGGACGGACGGACATGCATAAATCAATATAACTTTTGATTCCCTACACAACCATACCCTTGAAATTTTTCTCCGATTATTATTTCTATGTGTTACACACTTAGTGACAAAACTAATATACCCTCTGGTAGTACCTACCATAGGGCATAAACATACACAAACTTAAACTTAAACCAAAACCTGCACATACTAAGGAAAGAGAAACATAAATTGGCCAATTATTACATTAAAATTTTAACAATCAACATATTCAAATTAAGGGCAGAACATCATAAAATATCTGATAACAAAAAAACAAAACAACATAATTTTATTCAAGAAAAATTAACAATTAACATAAATATGCAACAAACAAATATATTACTGCACACACAACCCAACAATAAACATATCACAAGAAGCAGTGCCTACGAAGACATCGGACAACAACTACATAAAAAAGCAATAAATAACTAACAAAAAACCACATAATTTTCTAAAATTTTAAAATAATAAACTAAATTTTGTTTTTAAATCGGGATCACTTATGCGAAGCAACTCGCAAAGTTTTCTCATATTATTAATTTTTCAAATTTTTACAGAGTGTTGCGTTAAGGCCTTGGCTTACAGAGGTTTGTAAGTCATTTTTTTTATTATTCAAAATTCTTTTCTTCTTATTTTTTTCTTCAAATTTATTTTATTATAAAGGAATTTTTTTTTTGACATTTGGTATTATATTTTTCTTTTTGGTTACCTTTTTTGTCAAATTCTTTTTTTTATTTTATATATATTAGCTTCTCATTTGGTATTATTCATTTTCATTTTCTTTGGTTTATTTCAAACATTTAAATTTTTTTAGTTGGTTTTGTTGTTGCCATTACAATTGGGTTTCGTGGCACATAAATATATATTCAAATAAATAATGTTAAGTGGCGCATAAACTTTTTGTTATTATTTCGTGTTTAAGTATCGTTTTTCCTTTCTTTCTTTTGGGGTTGTGCACCGCTGGACTTTTGGAATTAAATTTTCTGAAATATTGCAATACTAATTTTCAAATTATGAGTGAGAGCAGTGACGGCCGAGGATGATGGGGGCGTAAGATTTTTCTTTTTTTTCAGTTTCAATTTTTTTAAGTTGTGGGGATCGCACTTTTCACGTGTATTTCCAGGGCCGGATGCGATCCACAAAGGGGTATTATGTTGTATTTAACCCTTTGGGTGGGATAAAAGCCCCGGTATTGGCAGTAACATCTGCCGACACCAATTGAACAATTTGCTTCGGATAGACCCATCTTCAGAATCTTCTGTTCATCCGTCTGTCATTTTAATTGAAATCCTTTTCGTGGGTTTTCAATGTAAAATTAACCTATTCAAAAATCTTGCCATCTCTTTTCTTTCTTCGTGACAATAGTCACAAATATTTCCCTTTTATTTTAATTTAAACATTTTTACCCATTCCGCTAGTGACCTGAGAGGGTGTGAATTATTATTTTCATATCTCCAGCCCTCTTGCTAGCCCAAACAATTTTGTTTTCTGCACGCATAAAAATTATTTGTACGTGACGGCATATGGTAGAAGGTAACGACCCACCCCACCTGGCGAGCTAGCTAGTGCAAGCAGCTAGGCGTGCAATTTTAAGTTACCTTTTGCTATACCATAGAAAGCACTTTCTGCCGCAAGACAGAAGTGTTTGTTTGATCGAAGTGTTGCCTTGCCAACACTTTGATGCCGAATTGTTACGATTACAGAAGTTTATGTCTAAAATTTTTAATTTTTAAAAATATTTAAATTTTTAGATTTGTCATTTGCAGAGTTTTTGAATTGTAAATACGGGTACGTATTGTATTTTGTCAAACTGGACACAGACAGTTTCAATTCTGAACCAATCAATTGTTGCAAAATCCTTTTTTAAAAATTTCTATATTACATAATGCAGCGGATCGGGCTTGTGTAAAATAAAATTATTCCGACTTCCAGGAAGTTGTGTACGGACTTAAGTTAAAGTTTAGTGAAATTTTTGGTCAAATAAAAATGTCTTCTTCCTGCGGATATGAGCAAATGCATGAAATTCATAATATGCATTTTGATGTAAATTATATAAAGCGAAACACTAATTCTTTCAGGCCTATCTTTTATGTAATAGCATTTTTTCTTTTTTTGCGGTTTTAATTTTAAAAAACATAAATAAAAAAGAATTAGCCATTCATTATCCGTTTTCACTTTTAAAGTAATTAAAAATAAGGAGCTTTTTCGATTAAAAATGTCTGTTAAGCTTTTATGTGGAATAGGAACGCCTATTAACTGAACGTTTCAAAAAAAAAAACTAAGAGATTAGCTGACTTTTAGTCTCTTAAATGATTAACGAGAGTAGCACATTCTTTAAAAATCTGTTCGTTTTCAGTTAAGAGAGCAGTTTTTTGCTTCAATCTGAAGAAAAGTGCTGCTGAAAGTTCTCGTTTGCTTGTGGGTAGGGATGGCAAAAATGTTTCATATATCGATATATTGAATTATATGATACATCGCTAATCATATATCGCCACGTTCGATATATCGGTATAGAATTATCGATATTCTCATATATCGATTTATTTAAAGTAGATTATGTAGATTAAAAATAATAAAATTTCTACTTTGTACTACTTTGTAACAAAGTAGTAATTTTATTATTAACTAGTTGTACCCGGCCACGTGTTGTTGTGCCTCAGTCTGGTTAAATGGAAAAGAGAAAGGGCACCTTTGTAATATGTTTAATTTCACAGTGTTTGTGGATATACAATATTTTTTGTTGTTCCATTCTCTATGCAGACTGTGCCGACTCTAGAACACTCAACATAAAATTGTCCATGTGATAAGTTATCCGTGTCTAGATAAAAACCGCACAATTCTAAAGATTGGCCCTAAGCTTTGTTTATGGTCATTGCAAATGCCAATCGAATTGAGAATTGGAATCGCTGAAATCGAAATGCCATTTCCGTTCGAATAATATGAATGCGAGGAATGACCATTGTATCTAGCCTTGCGTCCGTAAGGGAGCTCTGCGGATGTGGACCTTTATTTCTCGCCATACTCGTGGGATCCGAAATGAATACCGAACAAAGAAAAAAAACAAATAAAAAACGAACTGAAGCTGAGACAGTAGAATCAGCTGACGTATTGAGCACGGATGAACTGGTAGCTTCAGATGTCGAAAATGACCTGTTGCTAACACCACCAGAAATTGTCCAACTGGAGGAGCTGCTCACCTCCTCACCCCAAAAAGGTGATAAAGCCAATGAAGTATTTCTGGGCGACGACAGGAACAAGGAGCTGGAAGGACCAGTTCTTGACGTCGCTGCAGAAGCACTTGGTAAACTAGCGCTCAAACACAAATTTGAGTACTTCTCGGGTGCATCTAAAAGACGCATCAAAGCCATGATTACACAAGGCATGGCGCCTGAAGAAGCGAGGAAAGCGGAACGAGAGAGACTCTCGACACTTTCCAGACCTGATAAGGAACAAAAAAGTTCCAATCAAGCTTCAAAAACAAACTCGAGTCGAGAAGACCTGAGGAAAAGAGGCAGATCAGATGGTAGCACACCAGAACAAGCGCCATCAAAGCAGAGCAAGTTCTCTAATGATAACGGAAGGCAGGTAGAGGGTAAGAGTAAGCATATCAACCCAAAGCCTAGCACGTCCAACAGAACAGGTTATGCTGGAGGAAGGTTCTGTAAAAAACCAGTAAGTAGTCATGGGCATTTTCAAGTGTATCCAGATAAACCTACAACACGCCAAAGCAGCCTCGGCAGTTTTGGCCAGTAGGTTTAGCAAGGATCACTTGGAGGTAGCTCTTATCCAGGAGCCTTACTTACAAAAGGACCAGATAAGAGGACTAACTGCAGGTGAGTTACTATATAATTCTGTTGGCCTTGGCAAGCCCAGAGGATGCATTATGTTTAAAAAGGGTATTAAATATCTTCCCATTTCAAGGTACTGCATGAAAGATCTGGTAGCAGCACTGGTGAATATACCATCCCAGGGGGGTAGTATAGAGATAATATTATGCTCAGCCTATCTTCCTGGTGACACATCAAATCCTGTCTCCAACGATCTGAAGGACCTCGTGTACTTCTGTAAGCTGAACAACAAACAGCTTCTACTTGGTTGTGATGCAAATGCACACCATACTATATGGCGAAGCTCAAACATCAATGATAGGGGTGAGTATCTTCTCAAATTTATAACCAGTAATAGCCTAGAGATCTTAAATAGGAGAAATAGGCCGACATTTATAAATAAAATTAGGCAGGAAGTCCTAGATTTAACTCTGGGTACTCCTTTTATCAACACCAAAATCTATGATTGGCACGTCTCTCAAGAGACATCTATGTCCGATCATAGACAAATCAGATTCAATATTGAATGTTGTAAAGTAGTATCTGAGACATTTAGGCAACCAAGTTCAACTAATTGGGCTGATTATAATCAGCATCTCAAGGAGAGCTTGGATGCCTTCAAACCAAGTGTCAAAGATATCATAAGTATAGAACTAGCTTCTGACAAAGTTAGGGAGATAATAATAGATGCCTACCATCATTCCTGTCCTGAAAAAGCTCGCAAAAGCAATCGCAAGGTCCCTTGGTGGAACAGCAAACTTACTGTTATGCGGGCCAGGACAAGACAGCTTTTCAATAAAGCCAAAATAAATGGTGGCTGGGAACTCTATAAACACTCCCTAACTGAGTACAACCTTGAAATTAGAAGGGCCAAAAGAGCATCTTGGAGGAGGTACTGTGAAGAGATTGATGATCTCTCCACTGGTGCAAAAATTCACAAGGTGTTATCAAAACGGCACACTAATAGGATAGGACTGTTAGAAAAACCTGACGGCTCAGTTACTAAGAGCAGTAAAGAAACGGTAGAACTCTCAGCTAAAACCCACTTTCCAGACTCTATAATAGTTGAACAAGGTAACGTTAACTCTCAACTTGTATCAACTTCTACCAAACCAAAAATGGTAGACTGGAAGAATACTTCCAGGATATTTACAGCAAATAAGGTCAGATGAGCAATAAACTCATTTAAGCCTTTTAAATGCCCCGGAGAAGACGGCATTTTCCCTGCCTTACTCCAGAGGGGAATTGAAACTGTAATACCGCTAATTCTAAAAATCTTTAGAGCCAGCCATGCATGGGGTTACATACCTAATGCATGGAGAATAGTGAAGGTGACGTATATACTGAAGGCTGGGAAAACATCTCATACCAAACCTAAGTCATTTCCTTCAATCAGCCTTACATCTTTTCTACAAAAAATCATGGAAAAGATTCTTGACAGGCATATAAGAGATAATGTGCTGAAAAACAATCCATTGCATAAACATCAATATGCCTATCTGCCGGGTAGATCAACTACACTTGCGTTACAGAACTTTGTTTTGGGGATTCACTCAAAAACAAGGAGCTGGCAATGTGCAGTTTTCTGGACATTGAAGGAGCTTTCGACAATACCAGTTTCGACTGTATTACGCAAGCTTCCTTACGAAAAGGGGTAGACCCTAAAACCTGTAAATGGATTGATTCTAC
Source organism: Xylophagus ater (assembly GCA_963422695.1). Taxonomy (NCBI): domain Eukaryota; kingdom Metazoa; phylum Arthropoda; class Insecta; order Diptera; family Xylophagidae; genus Xylophagus; species Xylophagus ater. The sequence continues at coordinate 38,216,154 of OY730479.1, read as the reverse complement.
ATTGAAAAACAGGCTTATAAAATCCACAATGGCACAGGAAACACTAAAGGATTCGGTAGCTAAGGGTTGTCCACAAGGAGGTGTACTGTCTCCCATACTGTGGTCGATTGTAGTAGATGAACTATTGCTTAAGCTAGCGAAGGCTGGCATACAAGCCCAAGGCTATGCAGATGACATAGTCATTATAGTCAGGCGAACGTTTGAGGACACTATCTCAAGCATCATGCAGCACGCACTAAATCTAGTTGCGGCATGGTGTTTAGAAGTGGGACTCAACATCAACCCTAAGAAAAGCGTTGTGGTTAACTTCACAAGAAGAAGGAAAAGGGAAAATCTTATTAAACCTACTCTTTTTGGCCAAACCACAAGCTTTAGTAATGAAGTTAAATTCTTAGGGGTAACTCTAGATGACAAATTAACATGGAATAGCCATCTTAATAATGTCATCAATAAAGCGAGAATAGCTTTATGGACCTGCAGAAGTCTGGTGGGTGGTACTTGGGGTCTTCAGCCCAAAATTACACACTGGATTTACACTTCCATTGTCAGGCCCATTATAACCTATGCCGCACCGGCGTCGTGGCAGAAAACTGAGCAGAAATCTGCTCAGTTAAAATTACAAAAACTGCAAAGGTTGGCATGCGTAGGTATCTCTGGGGCTATGCGCACCACCCCTACAGCTGCTTTGGAAATTCTATTGAATCTTCCACCATTGTATTTACAAATACAAAAAGAGGCCAGAATAGCTAACTGCAAACTCCTTACAGATGAAGATCTGGAGAAGCGTAGAGCTGCACATGCTGACCTCTGTAATGAACTAGGGAAGGACCCTATCCTTAGCATACCCATTACGGATAGTATGCTAGTTAGATACAATTTTGAAAAGCCATTCAAGGTAATTATACCAGAACGGCATGAATGGCTGACCAACCCTCCAAAATTTGACTCTAACTACTTAGTCTGGTACACCGATGGATCTAAAACTAGCACAGGGGTTGGTGCTGGGGTCTATAGTGTTCAAGCCAGAATAAGCTTATCAATCAGACCAGATTAATTCTCAACTGTCTTTATAGCGGAAACACATGCTATAGAGCTGTGTATACGTGAGAATCTCAGGCTGGGGTATAAGCATAGGAAAATCTACATCCTATCGGACAGTAGAGCTGCCATACTAGCTCTGCACTCATACCAGATTAAATCAAAACTGGTATGGGACTGCCTTAACATCCTTAAGGAATTAGCGTGCACAAATAGTGTCACTCTAATGTGGGTCCCGGGACACACTGGCTTAGAGGGGAACGAAAAGGCTGATCAACTGGCCAGAGAGGACTCAGATAAACCCTTTCTACGAGCAATCCCTTTTTTTGGTATCCCATTAAGCACAGCAAAAGCAGCCATAAATAAATGGCTAGATAGAGAAAGAATGAAGCACTGGAGGACAACGCCCGGTTGTCTAAAAGCCAAAAAATTCATTCCTTCTCTGTCAAAAAGAGAACTCTTGAGCTTCTGAACTTCAGAATTAATCAAGTCAGGCTCTTGACAGGCTTCCTCACAGGCCACTGTCGTCTTAATTACCACCTAAATAAGATGGACAGATCAATATCTCCTATGTGCAGAATCTGCGGTAAACACGGGGAAACGGCCGAGCACATTCTTTGTGAATGTGATGTGCTATCTACATATAGATCCAAAATCCTCGGGAAAAATTTTCTAATACCCGTCGATATTACATCCAGCCATCTCAAGGACGTTTCTGGGTTTATTGGCAACCTAGCGTTCGTGGGAGAGCTCTAGGAGTTTTAGGGTACCACAATAGGTCATTTCTGGCCGCGGTGGTTTTTGGGTTGTGAGCCCAGCCCTAGCACCAATCTAATCTAATCTAATCTAACCGGTTCATATGCTTCCATAACATTGTCGACTGACTTGTATATGACTACCTCGCTTTGAACGTTAGACTGAATAATATTGTTAAGTTCGTAGACATCTTTGTTCATGGCCGCAAGAATAGCTCATTTACTCATCCAAGTGTGATCCTTGTAATTGGTTTCGATTTTAGGAAATACTTTTTCAAACAATTCTTCATTTGACGTCATGTCAAGAGCCTCGAGCGATTTTTTGTGCGCAATTGTGCATTCATCCCAAACAATAGGTTTTCATTTCTAAAATACTTTTCCCATGCGGGATCCTTTGGAAATGTTACACGTGGGAGTTTCAATGAATTGCATGTTCAATGGCAATTTCAAAGCGGAATAAGCAGTTCTACCACCTGGTAGCAATGTCACAGCTATTCCAGACTACGCAAAAGTTAAGGCTATGTAATTTTGTGATCGAATTGCAGTCAGAATCAATCTAGTTACTAACGGTTCACCAGTACCTCCCTGAGCTTCTAAGAAGAAGATTTTTCCAACCACGTTATTGACAGTTTGCATTATTTGATCCTAAATGCCTTTTTGCTCAAAGGTTAGCACCCGTAATGTAATTTTGTTGACGACGCATTTGTACATCGAACGAAGCAGCAGCAGATCGATTCGGTGATGGCATTCCCAATTGATTGAGGGATTTGTTCGCCATTTCTCAGTACAAATCTTCAATCATTATGAGCACTTTGTTATAGATTTCTGCTGTGAAATCCATGCTCATATTTTAATTTTCCTGGCATATTCGACGGAAAATATCGTCAGCGTGGGTTTTATTTCTCCTATAACTCTGTTGCAGACGAAGGAGAGCAGACGCTCAATATGATTGCAAACAATGCACAAATTTGATGTGGATATGACGTGTTGCACGCGTCTTTAATGGCATACATCCCAGTGTCGGTCGTTCTGCAATAAATTCAGAGCTTGATATGCGCTCCGGAAAGTGGCATGTGTAACACCGTTCACAATTCTCCATTTGTGGAAAGACATCGGACCGGCTACATTTATCAACAGCGTGCGAAGAAAGAAGCATTCATCTTGATTGGGATGCACGGTGTAGAGTTTGCCTATCGTAGTTTCACCGAATATTCTAGGGGTTGCTAATTTACCGCCATCTTCTGCTGATCTTCTTCTGTATAAAGGATATCTATCGTTTCCTGTAACTGGGATGGGTCGATGCGTGGTGAATTTGGATTCCGTGTACCGCAAGGTCCATGTATCATATTTTTCGCCACAGCTTCACGCAAATCCTTAACGACATCGGAATCGGGTATTTCAGCGCATATTACATCGTCGATTTCGTTTGAAGTGATTTTGTTATAGAGCCAGAGCCACTGAGTACATCCAGCAGCGCACAGACCCAAAAAATTAATGTTTTATCATGAAATCCAACATCGATTTCAGCTTCTGTCTGAAAACAGGTGCTGTGATGTCATGCCTATCCACCGGCGATTGCCCAGAAAGTAAGAGCTTTTGTATTGTAAATCGTCCCAAGCTGGAAATTTCATCTAAGATTTTGTTAAATTCAGCATTTTCATTTTTAAGTGCCTTTTTTGGTTTTAGGGTTTCCAAAAAATGAGACTCTACGTATTAAATGTCTTTCGGCTTTGGGTTTTCAAAATTTTACGCCAATTAGTAGAGAATAGATTATAATTTTATAATTTCATTTTGTATGTTTTAAACAAACTTGATTTTTGAAATAAAAAACGCAAACATTTTTTCAATTCGAACTTTCTTTTTATTTAAATTAATACGAAAACTACCAGTGACAGTCATTTTTTGCTCAAAATGGGGACAATTCTTAAAATTCGTCGATGTTTTTGAAAATTCAGCATTTTCAGTTTTAAATTTTGTTTTTGTTTCCATAAGGTTAAGGTTTCCATAAAATACGTATGAAATGGCTTTCGGCTATGGGTTTACAAAATTTTACGCCAATTAGTAGAGATATAATTTGCTCGTTACATTTCAATAAAGAGGATCTAAAGCGAATAATTTGACTTTCTACGCTTGAGAGAAACTTGTTTTTTTTGGAATAAATAACGCAAAAATTTTTCGTTATTCTGATGTTCCAGAGTACATAAATACTAAGCCCATTTACAGTGTTGCCCCTCCGAATTGATATTTTTAACGCCGCCACTACGCCCATCTGTATTTTCTATAAACTGTATTATACTTTATTTATGTATGAACGTGTGAGTAAGAGTAATCACGATGGAAGGCAATGAATTATTAGATGCTTGTGGCTATGTGTTAGTCATTGATGTTTTTTAACGTTTTTTTTACTAATTACAGGTGCAACATAGGTAAATAAAAAGTATGTAAGAGCCTGCTCATGTACCTAAGGAATGTTCTATAGAAATTTGAAGTGAATTGGTCAAGAATTTTCGGAGATTATCGATTTTGTACAAACGTACAGAAATGATTTTATTTATATATATAATCTAAGATTAATGAATATATTTGAAAATTATAATCAGAAAATCATTAAAAATTAAAATTGACTCCAGTATTCAACGTGGAGTGACTGTAAAAGTAAGAGTTTGGGGTGTCTTTTACCAATTAATTGGTTTCAGGTTTTAGTGGCGGTGGCACCAGCTTTTGAAAATGGCCGCTTACATGGCACTGATGTAGCAACAAAACAAAAATATTTTTGTACTTCTTTGTACAAATTTGGGAAAACGCTCAATGATTTCCATCTGGAAAGTAAACAATGCCCATCAGGCGTGGTGTACTGTGAACTGCTGAAACCTAGTGAAACAGTTAACGCTGATCGTTACTAACAACAATAAAAGACATGATAGGGTGATTTTCCAACGAAACAACGCTGGGGCACGTATTAAAAATCTACAAAGGAATTGTTGGAAACACTTGGATGGGATATTTTATCTCACCAGCTTTTGTTGTGTAAACTGTACGAGCCATATGTAATTTGTCGAAAGAGCTTAAAAAAAATTGATTAGTGGAGTCTTACAGAATAGGTCCTTTTTGACATTCATCAAGCAACCTTAAGGAAGCACCATTTGTCTATATACAGCCTTGGCCAAATATATTAAGTACCCTTTAAAATTCCTTATATCTTCGAAAACAAAAGGTTAAATGAAATAAAAGAAGGAGATATGATTAATAAGTAGTTTTATTTAAGGTTATAAATATTTAGTTGGGCCGCATTTGGAATTAATGAATGCACCGACTCTTTTGGGCATAGTGCTAACTATCTTGCGACACTCTTTTGAAGACATATCATTCCACTCTTGCCGTAACACATTTTTAATTGTTTCTTTTGTGGTAATCGAATGCTCATGGATCCTACGCTTTAGAATACTGCGTAGATTTTTATATAGGATTGAGATCTGGGAACTGCGCAGCCCATTTAAGCAAGTGTATATTGTTCTCCTCAAACCACCGCATAGTTAGGGCGGATTTGTGGCAGGATGCATTGTCTTGTTGGAGTTCGACTTTTTCCATGTTAGTGTCCCCGAAAATGTTGGAAAAAGAAAGTTGAAGTACATTTTCCAAAACGTTTATATACTTGCGGGAGTCCATTCGACCATCACACATATGCATTTTACCCACACCCCTGGCAGCCATGCATCCCAAAATCATTATACTGCCTCCACCGTGCCTAATACTCGGTCCCACACAATCTGGGTTATACTCTTCTCCAACCCCTCGTCTCACAAAAGTCACACCAGGGGTGGCAAATATTTTAAAATTGAAGAAAAAAAGGTATTTAAAAAAGATAAATTCATCTAGAGAACATCAAAATAAGTTACAGTTTTTGATGTTTAAATGAAACGTACCTCAACGTTAGATTCGTCTGACCACAGTATATTGGAACGATCTTCTTCAGTGAAATGCACATATTTTTTGCCTACTCCAAGCATGCTTTCTTGTTTTTTACCGTGAGCCACGGCTTCTTGCTTCTTTGCATCCTTTAAGTTCTACTTCCCCAAGTCTTCTTCTAAGGGTCCTTCAAGGAATTTTATTTTGCCGGTCCTCCCACAACTCAGCAGCAAGAGCAGATGAAGTTTTCTTTCGATTTTTCGCGAAGATCGTATTAAAAATCGATCCTCCCGATGGGTGATAATCTTTTTTCCCCCGGATCTTTTGCGATTTACGTGCGAACGAGTCTCGCTGTACCGCTTAATTGTGTTTTGGAGCGCACAACGTGAACAATCCACTTCTTTTGCTATTTGAGTTTGATTTTTGCCTTTCTCAAATAAAAGCTGTATTTTAACACGTTTTGCCACACTAAGCTCATTTATGTTGGCATTCACAATAAAAACCAAATTCGTCACGCGTTTGTCGATTTCTAGCAATGACATCACAATGATCGCACACTGGAAAAAATGCATAAATTCGCCTATGCATCATTGCAGTTTATTGGTGACCTTTCTTGGAAAATAAAGGTCGTTTACAACCTCATATAATGATGCCAAAAGTAATAAAATTCAAACTAATTACTTCCGAGAAATGATTTGGCAGCAAAGAGAAAAATGAAGGGATGGCTAACACTTTTGGTCAAGGCTGTATACATTTTTGAAATTTACCACCCGAGTATTTATATTTACAAAATAATGGTTAATGAAAAATTTTTAGCAGTTGTCGTAAAAATTGTATACGCAACAAAATCCCAAATCTATTTAAACTAAAACCTCTTGACCAAATTGAAAAAGCAAGAACACGCGAATTCGTTGATGTTCCCACTCGGCATGGATCATAAATGAATGGTGGCGCAAATTTGTCTACACCAACTGAGCTTTTGCAGAGAACATGTTCTGCTCTTGCTCTCTTTGGACACGCCTTTACATTCAAATTTCTTTAAAAGAAACACGACATAAATTTTTTTTCGAAATTCCAAGAAAAATGAAATATTAATATCTGAAAAGCGTAATATGTTTCTCTTTGTAGTCCAAAAAATTATGATATTGAACATTTATGTGTGCAAACCTTGCACACATTCAATATCATTTATCTTCTGCGCATTTGATTATTTCAGTGCTACAAGAATGTGAAGTGAAGCATATCCACCACCAAAAAACAGGTTTTGTAGACACTTGATATCCGCGTTTGTCCTCTAGCTTAGAATGTCATGAAATGTATAAATATAAACTATTTTTAATATTTTGCGATATTAATCCAACTCTTTTTAAGAAAATGTGTGCAAAACTTAATTAAAGTTATTCCCATTTGATTGATGGGGAATGTTCCTCCTAAACCGATATAGTTTGAAAAAGAGAAACCCACGAAATATTCGAAGAAAACACAACACAATTAATCATGTTTCAGTTTGACTGTTCTAGAAGTATGTTTATATGTATGGTGTTGGAAATTTTACGTAAATTCTAGAATCTTTCTATGATGGATATATAAGGTGGAAGCGTCGCAGAAACAGAGTGAGCAGTAATCAATTATCATAGGATCAGTGATTAGAGTGATCAGAGACCAGCCTATTAGGCAATGAGCACGTCATTGTCGCATTAAGTTACATATTATATACCTGTATAGAAAATATATTAGAATTTTCTAAGTGTCTTTCTTTTAAATAAATAAAAAAAAATTCATCAAGTGAACAGCTTTGTCTATTCAGTGTACAAGTGGAAATAAAATACAGTGCAATAATATCAAATTAAATACTATTTAAATAACAAATTTTCTATAAAAATTGCAAAAAAACCAAATTAATTGATTGTCATTAATTTTTATTACTTTTGTCCCAGGAAGGAAACTACCGTTCCAGTACTGTAAAATATACCTACAGTTAGGAACAAATCAGAATTTGCAGACCTAACGGTTTCTACAAATTCGAATTGCCTCGCCTCTTAAACATACAAATGCCTATATTAAAAAAGCTTATTCTCTTTGAGATTAGTTGCCAGACCTCAACCTCAGCGGAGCACATCAACAGCCAAAGGTCAATTCGACTCACTCGCAGTTGATGTGCCGAGAGTTTCAACCAATAATTTACATAGCACTTCCTCAAAGTCATTGTCAACTGCAAGTCGTTTCGCTCCCCTACCAGTGAACGTTGCAGCGAATCTGCAAATTTATGACCTCAATTTCCCCAATTTCAAGTTCAGGTTCTGAACTAAATAGAGAGCAGATCACAAAGAAAAAAAACAGCAATAAAACCAGCATTCACCACTGCAAATAAAAGTATTCCCCCAATAATATGTTATGATTTAGACCACAGAAACACAATAGTACTATTAAGAGAAAAACCTAAAAGATCAAACATTTATGTTTAAAAAAATAAGTAAAACCTGCACCACCATCAGTACGAAAAACTTAGATGTCTACCAGTCGAACAGAATTTATAAGAACACAATTTTGCATAAAAAAATCTTTTTCAGATAAATATGCCCATATTTTAGAAAAAACTATTTTTTCTGAAATTTTGCCTTGCTATTATTCCGATTTCTGAGCGCCGGATACATGGAATACAGAAAACAGTGTTTCCTATTACCTACGTATCTTCTTTGTGTGCTGTTTCGTAAAGATGCATATATTGATCAAATATAATTTGTTCATGTGTATCTTTTTGTGAATATTTTATTATTTTAATAAAACATTTTCCAAGTATGCCGAAAACTAATTCCACAAAAAGTTTACGAGCTCATGTACAGGAACTTCAATTAGGCAGAATTGCATGGTCGTTGAATTTTCTAATTCTTAGACGTGGGTGAATAATGAAATTATTGCAGAGATTCCAAATTTAGTATATTGTTGTTCAATATAAAAGAAAATATACGAGGGCAGGCGGAGTTGCAACATGCCATAATAATATAAAAAACGGAGCCCGTGTTGTTACTCCACAAATAGATCTCAATGCAAAACAACTAGAATCATTGTCTGTTCAGCTTTCTAAAGTGGAAGAAATATCTACTTGTGAAAGCAGATTGCACCATAGTAAATCAGTTATAATTGTGGCATTTTACATTTCTCCCAACCAATCAATAAATACAATTATTGAATTGATCCACGAGAATTTGCTAAAGTACACACCAGAAATATCTCGGATTTTTAAAAAAGATTACGATAAAATTCCGATGATTTTAAGTGAGGATTTTAATGTTAGCTTTTCATTTGATACATCGCTCCCTTTGATTGACTTCCACAACACCAAATTAAATTTAAAAATGTGCAGTGGTCGCAGTGAATCGACAACAGGATCGAAAACAGTAATTGACGCTGTATTTCAAAGATATATTGATCAAATACAAACTGTTGTGTAAATTAGCCCTTGAGACGACTCTCGTGGCTCTCTCCGTGAAATTAATTAACAAGGAGTACTTGTGTTTTACTTGTCGAATGGCCAGAACCGATTCGGTGATTCAACCCGAAGTTAATTTGACCCCAAAGATGGAATTATGGGTCTCTCTGATGTAAATATAACGAAAAAGGATAATGAAAATCAAACTTACTCGATCGACTGCTCTTATTCTCCTACACTCCTCCTAGTTTATTAGGCACTTTGGTTTTAAAATAAAATACAATTCTTTGTTGTTTAACACTTTATTTTCTATTAAATGCGATTTATTAAACTTTTAAGAACACTGCAAGGTTTTCAAATGAGAGCTATTTAGCTTTACAGATTTTTAGATACTTTAACCTTTTTTGAAGTAACTTATTTAAATACACAATTCTTTTTGAATATTCTAACTTTTTCAAAGGTTTAAATTTTCAACTCCTTTTTTAAATACTTTATTTTCCTTGTTCAAGTCCTTAAACTCACTTTACAAACTTATTTCTTAACACAAAATCTGTTTCTTCTTCGCAAACTTAATTTAACAATGTAAAAACTTTTTTCTCTTCAAACCGTTTTTTCGGTCATACAAACTTTATTTCGATAGGCTAAAACTCTTTTTAACACAAAATCTGTTTCTTCTTCGCAAACTTAATTTAAGAATGTAAACACTTTTTTCTCTTCAAACCGTTTTCTCGGTCTTATAAACTTTATTTTAATAGACTAAAACTCTTTTTAGCACGAATCTGTTTCTTCTTCGCAAACTTAATTTAAACGTAACGACTTTACTTTTAATCATTACCGCGTACCGGATATTTTTTTTACTGAACTCAAGTTTTTTGTTAAAACGTCCCGACTTTACTTTGAGTCGTTAATGGCCATCCGATATTTTATAACTGACTTTGTACTCATTATTTTTTAGGTCGCAGAACATTTATCCAATAGTTCTGGTTTACTTTCTTTCTAGAATATTTTCATTGATTTCATAATTCATGCCAATAACATGTATTACAAAATCAATGTAATATTTTGCCGATAATGAGTTTCGGAATGCATCAAGTAATTTTAATGCATTTCGCAATTTATTATTTTTCATTCACGAAGTAGAACTTTCGCCGAAAAATGTCTACAGTAATTTTTGGTTTTAAAATATGATTTATAACTAGAAGTATGTGTAATGTTTTATTACATTACATAACCAAAGCATTCATTTCACACTTTAGTTATCAAAAGCCACTCGTGTCATTTATTGAAATTGAAAACAAAGAGTGTGAACAATAAAATGTAAAATAACTTTTAAACTTGGCACCAATATTTTAATAAATAAACCCTATAACTATCCCACCTCTGATACTCGTCTCATTCTCTCGCTGTTTAGTTTTCCGAAGGTTTCACTTCTACCGCGTGTGCACAGCACACATGATTTTTTTTTTCGATATGAATCCTTTTGATCTCGCAAAATCAGTAGTCTCACGGAGATCTTAAAATTAGACACAAATGACGCAACTGAAAAACAACATTTATTCAATTTTGCCTTCGAACTGTCCCCATACATACACTTATTTTAACCATAAATTGACTTCTCAATACAAATTGTTACCAAAAGTAGTATTAATTATCAAACCCATTGTACTAATGACCAACGAAGGGAACAGTACGATAAATAAACATTTCACTCCTTGAAAGCAGTTCATCTTTATCAAATTGACAATCTCTTTTCAAATGATGGCGATACAAACGGGTTCCTCTCGACAGGGCTAGAAGAATGCTAATCTGTAAGTTCATGTATTTTTGTTATTGTTTTTAATTTTTCAAAAATATTCACATCATTACCCTAGTTTTAAGTCAATAAATTTAGATAAAAAACAATATAATCTTAGATAAGTCAAATTAAGTTTTAGACGTTAAGATTCGTAACATTATACGTGAATTAGAATTTACCATTAGTTTCAAGTATGTAACCTGTGATTTAGTAAAATAAATGGAAATAAAAACGAAAGTGGAAAGGAAGCAGAATCAGTTCGAGTCAAGAACTTGAACAGGGATTATCAAAGTGATTTTGAACAGTGATTTTATGTCGCGTGTTTACACACTGAAATATTAAAGTGATTTGATCGAAATAAATAAATTCATTAATATTTTCCGTTGTAAATATTGTTATTTGCTATCCGAGATAAATGTTGGAGAGACCTTTCTATTTTTTTTTGTGGGACACATATTTTAGTTTTATTTTATTTTACTTATATATACAATATACAAACAATGAGGCGTTTTGCCCCTTATGACTGCAGATAAAAAAGGTATAAGTTCAAAAATGAAAACAAACATAATAGGAAAAAATATTAGTTAATGAGAAAATAAAAGAGATTTCAACTTACTATTACAATTTATATTTAAAAATAATAATTCAACAATAAAACAATACAAAAAATGAAAGGAAAATAAGATTAATAATTGGAACGATGATAAAGACAAATAATATATAAAAAATGAAGAAGTAAGCATACTCCCAGCTCAACAAATACTGCAAATATACACATGAAATATATGTCAATATATCTAAAGATTTTTTAAAATATGTATATATATGTATATAGTTCGCGAGGTAAAAGACGATAGAATGACTTGATTAGTGCTTGACGATCGCGAAAACGATATTCTATTAAGCAGATACGTTACATAATGAGCAGAAATAACTTTAAATAAACAAATTAAAATTCTATGCCTAAACATAATATCATTTTTACGTCATCGAACTAGTTACACCTTGTAAACAGCAATAGAGACTGGACAATAAAATAACCAATATTTAGGCATTTCTCATATCCACTCAATGTGCTTCAGAATTATTGTTTGAGACCGAATCAGGCAAGGCAACTATGGTATGATAAGAAATAACAAGGAGTAAATTTAAAATTTATATAAATTTATGTTACTGAACCGTGAAGTATCCGCAAAAGAAACACTAGAAAAAAAGAAAATTAATTTAGAATTATATATAAAACTAAATATATATATGAAAATAAATAGTCTGTTAGTTTTTCAATACTAAGTAAACAATTCAAAAAAAAAAAAACAAAAAAGTAAGTAGAAGAAGTAATAACAGTACTATCTGCTTTGACTTATATTACATCATTATTTAGAAGAAGCTTTTTTGCTGGTGATGTCGCGTAGCCTAATGGACGTCAGCTTGAAAATAATCGACCCAGCTTTCCCACGCATACGCTGACAAAGAGAAATGTCTCTGTCGGTCATGATACTCCCAAGACACGAAGGCATTTTTAGCAGGACGCCAGGTAATTCAGCATGCTTGACAGAAAAAGGAATACCATTTACAATAACATCAGCGCGACGCTCAATTCTCAGCTGCCTTTCTGATAGACCAGGGCTAATGAAATTCAAACCCATGGCGAACACTCATAGCACACATATTTGTTTTAATACCTTCAATCGTTCCTGTGAGAAGATTGACAAGTTGCTTGATGGAAGCAACCAGATCGCGAGGCTCTCTCATGACAGATGTGTTGTTGTTATGACTGGAATCTAAATACTTAGCACGGCATTTATGCCAAAACTATGGCACATCTTCATCATCAGCATTAATATAGCTAAATAGACATTTACCACATTTTTGGTGGAACCAACCCTTGCAGCCATGAGATTCAACCGTACCGCATCCAGCTTCCGTATTACATACTGGCCATAACGAGTTCGAAGTAGTGGAAACATCCATATTTAAAACAAAATCAAGTAAAAATTTAAATCGTTTAGTCAAGTAAAATTTGTAATATTAGTTATAGTTTATTGTACTTAAAAAAGAAACAGAAGACCGCGCAAAAAAAATGTTAACGTTTGCTCCTGAACTCTTTGATTCCGCACCTGATCCTTATGGAATTCCCTTTTAGTTTATTTTTTTTTTCGAATCCTTGAATAAGTTGCCAAATGTCTGGACCACAAACATTATTCAAATGGTTTAATGAAATGTTGAAACCTTCTGCCATATAATTGGTTTTATCTCCACTGTTTCGTGCTTCATCATAATAAATCCATAGCTCCCGACCAAACCGTGGTTTTTGCGTACTCCATCAGGACGAAGCAAACCGAAGTAGTTACTGTTAAAAAAAATTGACTAAATCCTCATCGGGCAGAATTTATTTTATAAACACTATCCATACCAATTAATATATTGTAAGAAAGGTGAATGTAGTAGTGTTACGGTATTTTTTATATTTTGTTATCAGCTTAGTACAAGCAAAAGTCAAGAAAGTACAGAAAAAAGCGAGAGAAATACGTATTAAACTTACATATATAACCGTTTTTTAAAATTACTTTTAAATTGGCAGAAGTCGAAATCCTTGGCGTTATCATTAACAAAACGGGCGAGTTGGGGGATTTCCTATCTGGCGCGTCCACAGGTGTTGGATAGTGGAATACCGGTAACAGGTATCGAGGAAATTAAATACTCGACGCGGACCAAAACTCACCAAACAATATGATGAGCGATGATAATAACTTATTATTACTTCAAGTGGGCCCCAATCAGGGTAATGTAACGACCGCCTTTTTCTCATGGTGATTTCATTTTTCATTACGTGTTTTGAATCTACAAGGAAAAGATTAAAAGAGACTTTAGTTTTCTGGTTAAAAGATGTATGATCATTATACTTACTTGTTGTTGTGTTGTCTACCAGTATTCATTCCAGCATAGGTGTTATCTGTAATTGAAAGATTGTGTTTTAAAACAGTTCTTCTTCCTAGGATACTTACGCGTATTGGAATGGTCCATTATCGATGAAGGAAGATGACGCTGGAAGAAGCAAACCTAAAATTGGATTTTTTTTAATATTATTATTATTATTATTTGCCAAGTTTTTTTTATAAATATTTAGTTGTTCTTTTAACCATTATAATGAACACAGAATTTTAGTAGCACTAGGGCTAAGCAATAATAATAAAAGCAAAATATCCTTTGAGAGATGGTGAAAATAAAGATGCCTTTATCAATGAAATCTTCAAGTTCCCCTATTATAAGGATATATAAACATAATCAGCGTTACGAGCTGCTATAGTTTTGTGGTAAATTAGTTGATATATCAGGAAATTGAAGATTTTCTATGGGTGTTAACCATACATTTTTTAACTTTTTTTGTTTTGTTTTTTTCTTTTAAATGATGAAAAAGAAATTGTAAACATGGACTGCATTAGAATCAGGAAGCCGAAAACTATGTGAAAACACGCAAACTTTCACTTTTTGGTAAAAATAATTTTAAAAAAATTCTACAATAAAATGCGGCGAAAATTAAAAGGAAAATCTTATGCTACATAATCCATGGAAAGGTAACGGCTCCTAGACAAAGAAAAAACCCAGTATTTAAAAAAATAAGGAAAATTAGATAATTATGGATATGAGAAGTGTTTTTAAAAGATTAAGAAAATTATTGTCTTGATTTAGATACATATTACATATCCATATAAAAAGTGAAAGCATTAAAAAAACCATATTTAAGTTTCCAAGTCGAAAGTCCGTTATACGAAATAGTATAAAAGGAACTTCTGGACAAGGAGAAAAGTTCAGAAAATTTTCTAAAATTGTCCGAGTAAGTCGTTACGCTGGTCAAAAATAAAACAAGAAAATTTCCATTAACAGTTTTTTTTAACTAAAGTAAAAGAAAGAAAAAATTTATAATCGTAAAATAAATTACGGGAGGTGGAAAATTTGTTGGTGTTTTCACAGGCTTTTGTTGAGTTCTTCTGTTTTCTTTAAAAGAAAACCAACATAAAGAAAGGGAAGAAAAGACGTCATAAAGCAAAAGAAAGAAAAAGGGGAAAAATGCAGAACAAAATTAATTAGGAGGATTTAGCGGTTAACGGAAAAAAAGAAAACAATTCACACTGAAGATTTTTTTTGATCAAGGACAATAACAGCTGACGGAGTTTAAGGGGTCAACGAACCTCAAGGACAGCAATAGTTTCACCATCTGTAGAAGGAACAAAAACAAATAAAAACAGCTAAGTCAAAGTTTATTTTAAAGTGATTAAAGTGTACTTACGAGATATAATTCCATGATATTCCGCGCACAATATAACACACGGATCACCTTAAATTTTTATTTTTTTTTATTTTTAAATTTTTTTTTAATTTTTATTGTTTTTTTTGGTTTTTTTTTTGCACGATCACTTTTTTTTTAAAGAAAATCCTTTTGTTAGGGCGGCTCTATAGAGGCACCGTGTTAAACAGAATTTTCTTTTAAGATATTAATTTAAAATTTACACTCACTCAAAATATTAAAGTTTTAATAAACAAAACAAACAAAAAGAAAAAAAAACTCCAATACAAAAAGGTAAACAACACAAAAAATGTCAAGTTGACAAGATCAAACAGAAGCCATGAAGTAAAATTCTGTGTTTTTTTTCTATTTTTGGAATGAGTAGAGAATAATATTTATAGTTTTTTTTTCATTTTTGAATTTTCGATAAAAATACGTTTTCGTGTACAATTAAATTATTTTTTTTTTATTTTTAAACATTTTTATATATACATATATATAAAGGAAGACATATTTTTTTAGTATAAATCAGAATAATATTTGAAATTTTGAGGCAAAATAAATATAATATAGTGGATTTGTTATAAAGAAGTTTTTTTTATTTTCTTTTATGTGGTTTTTTTATTTTGGTGTCTGTTTTTATTTTAGTTATGAAAAATAACTTAATGGCAGGTTAAGAAAGTTGGTGAGATATGGGAGGAGTTGAACAAAAAAATGAAACGGCATGGAAACAGATCATCAAAATTTAGTATGTTGCGCATTGTACCAATACACATTTGAGCGTTTTTTGGTTTTGTAGGGATCAGATATTTGTTTCTGTTACAGAATGTCGAGTGTAGTATTTTTTTGACATTCGTTTCCTTTTGATGAATTCAAATTATTTTTTTATTTTTTGTGAGTTTTCAAATAAAAATTTGATATGGATAGTTTTTATTCGATATTTTTTATTTTTACCACGCATACCAAGCATTCTGGTAATCGATGGGAATCCTGAAGAAACCCGGCAACGCGTGGCCATCGGTAATCCAGTATGAAAACATAATACTAAACGAATAATTCCGTTACAGTAATCCCACCATCGATTACGACCGGGTTAAATCCCCGGTGGTGGGTGCCAGTCTCAAGGATTTTGACCAATCACGCCCTACATATACAACAACCGAAGAAAATAAAGTAGGCAATCCTTTCAGTAAAACTAACAGTAAAATACAGAGATCACCACAAAAAGTGAACGTACAGAATAGATTCTACCCAGTCCCTTTGCCGGATATCAGGCCAGATTCTGTTACTGTGAGCGACAAGAATTCAAGTGCAAACTATTACAATGAGTGGAAGATTGAAGTCGATAAACGAAATCAACTAGAAAACACTTTAATTGTCCTGCAGCAACATATTGTTCAACTTGAAAAAAAGGTGTTAGAGCTAAGCGTAGGCAAGTACGCTACCAACAACCCAGTCTATAACACTGAGGAAGAGGATCTCGAAAAAGCGACTAACTGGATTCTAAAGAGAAAGAGACCATCAAAGAAACGCAAAGCTGAAAACAGCCCTGAAATACAGACTAAAAGCAGCCTTCAAACCTATCTATCTAGAGACTATAGTATTGCAAATGCCGACAATACCCCGGATAACAGTAATGTAGCTACAAAAAATAAAAATAAAAATACCCCACGGATATCAGCTCCAACAAAAGTGAAACCACCTCCTCCGATAATAGTTAAAGGGGTTGAGAAATTTAATGTACTTAAGAACCTAACACAACATATTGACTATAATGACTGTAAACTTACTTCATACAATAACAATATATTTATAATAAATACAACGAGCAGTGAGTCATACAGACATGTTATAAGTGAATTGAGCAAAAACGCCTTTCAATGGCACACCTGCGAAAACAAGTCCACAAGACCAGTCAAAGTTATGGTTATGGTTAGGGGACTACACCCATCATGTGATGAAAAGGAAATTATTAAATATCGTAAAAACAAAGGTTTTAACATAAGTGATGCGAAAAATGTTATCAAAAAAGTAAGAGTAACAAATAATCTAGGCGAAAATACTATAGAAAAAAGAAACTTACCACTATTTATGCTCACTTTTGACACTGAAGAAAAAGTTGAAAGATCTATGGCGATTTTGAGATTAATAGTAAAAATCGAGCCATTAAGAAAAAGTGCACACACAATAACTCAGTGCAAATGATGCCAAGCGTTTGGGCACACAAAAACGTATTGCAACAACATCCCAGCCTTTGTAAAATGTGCAGGTAAACATCATACACAAGACTGAAATTTCACTAAGGGACAAAAGGCTAAGTGTGTGAATTGCAAAGAGGAACATCCAGCTAGCTACAGAGGCTTCATTATTGCAGTAGAACAACAAAAGTGATAAAATACCCTCTTAAGAACACTAAATCAAAAGAAAAGAGAAAACAATAGTAAAGAAAATCTAAGACAAAACGTAAACCAAATCCAAAGTGGAACAGCAATCTTAAAAAACAAAAATATCCAGCACTATCTAGAACCAGACACAAGTAATCACATAATGCAAGTCACTACAATCAGCATAGGCGTAAAAAATAACCAACTTAAAGTTGCAGCAATATACTGCACACCGAACACTAGATCTGCCGATGAAGCCTATGTTAACCTATTCAAGTTCCTAGGATGCAACTTCATCATTGATGGTGACTTCAATGCCAAACACACGTTTTGGGGATCCAGACTGATAAACACTAAAGGAAGAAAAATTTACAAAGCAGCAAGAGAGAGTAACTGTGACTTCTTTTCAACCGCATCGCCTACCTACTGGCCCACTGATAGTTTGAAAATACCTGACCTGATTGATTTCTTTGTGGGCAAAAGAGTCCCAAGAAACAAAATACATATAGCAAACAGCGATGAGTTATCATCAGCTCACTCACCAATAATCCTAACACTTTCTTCACTTTCTTCACTACAGGAAAACCTATCCAAGAATTACGAGCAATGCCACAAATTGGACAAATTTTCACCATAACCTCGAAGAGCATATAAACTTACATGCTCCTCTAGATTCTAGAGAAGATATTGACAAAGAACTTGAACAGTTTATTGCTGATATTCAACAAGCAGCAATTGACAACAATCCCTCCTCTTATAACAATGTCTTAAACGAAATAAAATACCCCAGAGATGTCCTTAACCTTATTAGAGATAAGCGGAGAGCTAGAAGGAAATGGCAATCTACTATACCTTTTCAGTTTCAAAATGAGAATAGTAAACTTCAAAGTGGAATAGTAAACTTCAAAATGAGAATAGTAAACTTCAAAATGAGAATAGTAAACTTCATAATGAGAATAGTAAAAAGAGAGCTCTGAAGAAAGTTGTCAAGTATTCCTAACAGCAGAAAGGAATTATCCGTGAAAGACCAGAGAGTAAGAGGCTTAGAAAGCCTTATGGAAGAAGGTCTGCAGACAATTTCACATTTGCCAATTGCATCGCAAGCATTCAAAGAAAATTCATTGCAGCTCTTAACTTAGAAAATATGCTATATTAATAAATTTAATTTAAAATAATTTGTATTAATACTAATTGTTTTAAATTAAATTAAAATAAAAAATTTCATATTGAAGTTTGCTATTCTCATTTTGAAACTGAAAAGGTATAGATTTCCAAATGCTAAAGTCATCTTTAACCATTTAAACAACCAACTGAAAAGACGTATGTACGAAATCAAGAATGAGTCTATTGGCAGATTTCTTTCAAACCTTACTACAGGAAAAAATACGGACTACTCTCTATGGAAGGCTGCTAAAAATTTAAAGAGACAAAAGATACAAGATCCACCTATTAAAGATCAGGATGGATTGTGGGTTGGAAATCCAAAACAGAAAGCTAGCATTTTTGCAGATCATTTGTGTAATACATTCAAACCTTATCCTCAAACCTCGGATGATGAGAATATTACCCTAATAGAAAAAGTAGATGAAGAAAAAATTTTACCTGTTACACTGACAGAAATAAAAAATATTTGCAATCGTCTTAATAACAAAAAAACACCGGGTTATGACCTGATTACAGGCAAAATTATTAAGGAAATGCCAGAACTAGCACTACTAAAACTAGAGTACTTTATCAATGCCTGTTTTAGACTAAAGTATGTGCGCCGACATTGGAAGATTGCGGAGGTGATTGTCATTCCAAAACCAGGAAAGCCAACCTCAGATGTTTCTTCATATAGGCCAATTTTACTATTGCCAATAATGTCAAAGGTATTAGAAAGATTATTCCTGGCCAGACTAGAAAAAGTTATTGACTCAAGAAAACTTATACCTAACCACCAATTCGGCTTCAGGAAAAAGCACTCCACCCTAGATCAAATGCATCGTCTAACAGACTTGGTGGAAAGAACGTATCAACAGAACAAAATTTGCTCTGCAATATTCCTTGACGTTGCCCAGGCATTTCACAAGATTTGGCATGGCATGGAGGCCTAGAATTCAAACTGCATAGAGATCTACCCAGACAGTGCTATGAGTTTCTTAAATCGTGCATATCAAATAGATTATTTCGTGTACGTTACGGAGGGGAGTACACCGAACTAAAGAAGATCGCAGCTGGTGTTCCACAGGGAAGTGTTATTGGACCGGTGCTCTATCTGATGTTCACTCGAGATATTCCAAGCTATCAAAACACATTTATAAGTACTTTTGCTGATGATAGCGCAATCCTAGCAGTTAACAATAATATAGAGAATTCAACAAGAAAGCTACAGAATGCAGTCAATACCGTTATAAACTGGACTCATAGATGGCGCATAAAACTTAACGAATCAAAGACAACGCAAGTAAATTTCATTTACAAAAATATATCTGCAAAGCCAATAAAAAGGGCTTTAGTGATGTGAGGATCCAAAAATTCTTTTGACCAGCGTTTAATAAAGCCTAAAGTCGAATTGGCCTTATGGACCAATGAGTTAATATGTAGTTTGCAATCGAGTTTTCTGTCACAAATCACCCCCAAAGTAATAAAATTACTTACTCTACGGAGAGCCGCATGACTGATCTCGTACGAAAAATTGTGTCGTTCGTTGCTTTCAGACGTCTTTGAAAATATCTCGTAAAAATAATTAAAATAAATAACTGAAAATAATATAATAAAAAATAGAATAATAATACAATCAATAATAGTGTAAAGACAATAGGTTAAAATTAAATATAATATTAGTCAAAGAAAATAACGGAACGAATGAACTAAAACAAATTTTAAAGTTTAGATTAGATTAGATTAATTTTTAAGGTGTTCCTGTACTGCGACCTTAAGATCTATTGTACCCCTTTTTCTTTGGTGTAATAGTTAGGTTAACTTCCCATTCTACAACACCTCCTCCAGGCCTATTTCTCTTAGGAATTTTAGTATCCGGAGTGGATTGAGAGATTGTATCTCGCTTGGAGAGAAGCAATATGCCTCGAGATATTTTCTTCTCCTACGGAGTAATGCCTCACAGTAGGAGAGAATATGCATTGGGGTTTCGTCGTCCCACTCGCAGAATCTGCAGGTACTATCTCTTTCAAGTCCTAGTTTTTTGAGGTGTGCTTTGAGTCTGCAGTGTCCTGTAAGGATTCCTGTCAGAACTCTTATATTCTTCCTATTAGTGCTAATAAAGGCTTTGAATCTCTGGGGGTTGAATTCCCCGAGGAGATCCTTGGCCTGCCTTAGTCCTGGTTGAATTTCCCAGTATCTGGATCTTTCTGCCGCCTCTTCCTTTATTAAAATTTCTCGGATTATATGTGGTCCGATTCCACAGAAGGGTTCTGGACCTATGAAGGGTGTTCCTGCCCCTAGTTTCGCCAGTTTGTCGGCTTCTTCATTGCACTGGATACTCACATGCCCTGGTATCCAGTAAAGGGTAACTTTGTTGTTTGTGCCTAATTCATTTAATTTGGCCACACATTCTTCTACCATCTTGGAGCATATTGTATGCGAGCTTAGTGCTCTGATGGCCGCCTGACTATCTATCATTATCGCTATTTCCTTGTTGCGATAGTTTCTTTTAAGGTTGACTTCAGTGCACCTTGCAATACCGTGCACCTCTGCCTGGAAGATACTGGTATGTATTCCCATAGGTCCGGAGTATTTGATTTTTGGCCCATATACTCCGATTCCTGTACCTTCGGCTGTCCTGGAACCATCTGTATACCATTTGATGGCATGGTTTTCTATGTGGTAGTTGGTGTTTTCCCCTCTCCATTCCTCTTTGCTGCTCAACTCTGAAGTGAAGTTCCTTCTGAAGTTGAGTCTTTTGTCAACATCATCCCGTGGGGCTAGCAGCCATGGGTTATCCTTCGCTAAGGAGCTAAGGTGTTTAGTACCTATGATTGCTCCTGTCTCTGCTGTTTGTTTTCCAAATCTGATTAATGTAGCCTTGGAAACCTTTTGTATCTTTAGGTGGTAGTGGAGTTAGTTCCAGAAGCACCTCTAATGCTGCAGTGGGGCAGGTTCTCATGGCACCCGTAATACATACGCATGCCAATATTTGTACCTTCCCCAGCTTCTTTTTCATCGTGGTGAGCTGTGTTCTACCAGCCCAAGCAATTGCCCCATAGGTGATGATAGGTCTTATCATCATGGTATACATCCATCTCAGTGTGTCTGGTCTACATCTCCAGCTCTTTCCTGAAATACGTTTGCATACCATTATGGCCATTGTCGCCTAGCTTACCACGTTGTCTAAGTGTTTGTTCCACAGGAGCTTACTGTCAATGGTGAGTCCCAGGTATTTTACCTCTTGTTTCACATCTATTAATGCCCCATTTAACCAGATAGGATGCATGTGTTCTAATTTTCTCCTATTGGTGAATGGTACCACTGTGGTTTTTCCAAGGTTGAGCCTGAGTCCCACAGACAGGCACCACTCATGGGTGATTCTTAGACCCCTTTGTAGTATATCACAGAGGGTTTCCTCAAATTTGCCTCTTACTATGAGGACAATGTCTCCGCATACCCTTGGCATTTTATGCCCTTGCTGCTTAGTGTTTCTAAGAGTTCGTCTACAACAAGGCTCCACATAAGAGGTGATACAACCCCTCCCTGTGGGCAGCCCCTCGTTGTTTTGATCGTGATGGTGTTATTTCCCACCACGGTCTCCGCACTCCTAGTTCTAAGCATCTCGCATATCCACTTTGAGGTTGTGCGATCTACCTCTCTTCTTTCTATTGCCTTTCTTACCGCTTCATGTGAGGTGTTGTCGAAAGCACCTTCGATGTCTAAGAAGGCGCATAGACCTATTTCTTTATAGTCTAGTGCTTCTTCAATGATATTTTTCAGTTCATATAGAGCGGTTTCTGTAGATGTGCCAACTCTATATGCATGCTGGTTCCGGTGCAGAGGTATTCTCGTTAGAACCGTAGTTCTTATGTTGTTTTCTACTAACTTCTCCATTGTTTTCAACATGAAGGATGTTAGGCTAATAGGTCTGAGGGCTTTAGGCTGCGTGTGGTCAGTTTTACCCACCTTTGGTATAAATACCACCCTGGCCCTTCTCCATGCTCTCGATATATACCCGAGTGCTAAGCTGCTTCTCAATATTCTTATGAGGTGCGGTAAGATTCCCTTTTTCCCTTTTTGCGACAAAGCTGGGATAATCTTGTCAACCCCGGCTGATTTATATGGTTGGAAACCCTCAATAGCCCAGCTTATTCTCTGCTCAGAGCAAATGATTGAGGCCTGCTTCCAGTCAGCCGAGGTTGGTCTTGTGATGTTCTCACTTTTATCTTGTTCCGTCATTGGATGGTGTTGTATTACATACATGTTAATACTTGTAAACTACTGCCTACTGCCTTGCAGTAGTGACAGTAAGTCAGTCATGAATAGACAATAAAAGAAGACAGTTCTAAAATATAACATGGTGTCAGATTAAATTAAAAAATTAAATAAAATAATATAAAAATTATTTAAGATGTCAAATGCAACCAATGGTGAAAGTTTAAGTCAAAAAAATAAAATATTAAGTTGTCAAATTCAACCAATAGAATTAAAAAATTCAAATTTGGGCGACACGTAGAAAAAATGGTTTAACCAATTTAAATTATATATGCGTGCCTCAGATTTGGAAAATGAAGATGATGGACGAAAAGTTGCGTTATTACTTCATAATCTTGGACCGGAAAGTTATGAAATATTTAACTCATTTAATGAAGACATCGACAAAATTAAATATGAAATCTTAGTGAAAAAGTTGGAGTCATATTTTGTGCCGAAAACTAATATTGCAATGGAAAGACATAAGTTTTTTTACCAGACAACAGTTAGTTGATGAAAGCATAGATGAATATATAACTGTATTAGTAAATTTGAGTTTCAATTGCTCATTCGGAAATTTACGAGAAGAACTGGTGCGTGATATATTAATATGTGGTCTAAGGGAAAATTATCTCTACATAAAAGAACGCCTTCTAAATGAAGGTGACATAAAGCTTGAAAAGGCTTTAGAAATCGCAAAAACAATGGAATTAACAAGAAGACAGTCACAACAACTACAAAAGCAAATGGATTTCAATTGTGTTGGTGCTTTACATAGTACCAAATTTAACAGTAATGACAGCCGACAAAATCCATTTAGTAGAGGTCATCAGGGTCATAGAAATAGCCAGCCAGAAAGTGAAAAGAAAAAACAACAAATTGAATACAAACAGCAAGTAAATAAAATTGGAATTTGTAACAGGTGCGGTCTTGTCCATAGAGAACGGTGTCCAGCTATTGGAGTCATTTGTAACATTTGCAAGCGGAAAAACCATTATGCGAGAATGTGTATATACTACAAAAATAAGTCAGTTAATCACTTGGGACTTAAAAAAACAAATAACGAGTCATCATCATCATCAGAGCCGGAAGAATTTTTTGTAGGAGGATTGGACGTGGGTAAAGAAAAACTGTGGTACATTGAAATTAAAATAAATAAAATAAAAATTAAAATGCAATTGGACACAGGTGCGCAAGTCAATGTCATGTCGACTTTTCAATTTAAGAAATTGAAATTAGGTCCAACAAACTTAAAACGTTCTAATGTCAAAATCGCGACTTTTAATGGTGATAAATTGAAAATTTTGGGAAAATGTTTTTTAACATGCGAATTTTTGAATCAAAAACATCTAATAGAGTTTTTTGTTGTCGATTTAGAATGTCAAACAGTATTAGGCTTGCATACCTGTGTGGAATTGAATTTAATAAAACGGGTTCATTCAATAAATTTAGATACCAAACTATCTGATAATAATTGTAAAATTTTACAGAAATATAAAAGTGTGTTCCAAGGCCTTGGTTGTTTAAAAACTAAGTGTCATCTAACAATAAGAAATGATGCTCGACCTGTTATTGACAACATGCGCAGGATACCTTTCAAATTAAAAGAATTATTAAAAGATGAACTTGATCGCCTAATAAAAATGAATGTGATTGTCCCCGTTGAGGAGCCTACAGAATGGGTAAATTCAATTGTTCTAGTAGCGAAACCTAATGGTAAGCTTAGACTATGTTTAGATCCTCGTAATCTAAATAGAGTAATATTACGTTCGCATTTTCAATTACCGACAATTGAAGACATAAAATCACAAATAATTAATGCCAAATATTTTTCGATCCTCGATGCCAATTCAGGTTTCTGGACTATACCTTTAGACGAGCCATCTTCTAAACTATGCACGTTTATTACACCATTTGGGCGATATAGATTTCTACGTTTACCATTTGGTATTAGTTCAGCACCTGAAATTTTCCATTCAGAAATGATAAAAAATTTTTCTAATATACCTGGTCTTGTTATTTATATTGACGATTTTTTGATTTATGGTGCAACTATTGAAGAGCATAATAGTCGTCTCGAATTAGTTCTACAAACGGCACAAAATCTTGGTTTAAAATTTAACGAAGCCAAATCAAAAATTCTTTGCAATGAAGTTAAACACATGGGTCACATTTTTAGTCATCAAGGGGTCAAGCCAGATGAAACCAAGGTAGAAGCAATATGTAAAATGCCTTCTCCATCTTCTGTCACAGACTTACAAAGATGTTTAGGCATGGTTAACTATTTAGGTTCTTTCATAAAAGACCTTTCAATTGAAACGTCTAATTTGAGAAATTTATTGAAAAAAGAGACTGAATGGCAATGGACACCATCACATGAAATAGAATTTAAAAACCTAAAATCTCTAATTAGTACAACTCCAATATTAACATATTTTAATCCAAATAAACCACTAAGTTTATCTGTTGACGCTTCAAAAAACGCAATGGGTGCTGTAATCATGCATGACAATATAACAATAGCCTTCGCATCCGCAACACTGACCAACTGTCAACAGAATTATGCTCAAATTGAAAAGGAACTTTTTGCAATTCTTTTTGGTTGCACAAAATTCCACCAGTACGTTTATTGTCATAAAGTTTTAGTTGAAACAGATCACAAGCCTTTAGTGACTATCTTCAACAAGCCATTATACAAAATTCCTCCTAGGCTCCAACGAATTATGTTACGTTTACAAACATATGATCTAAATGTTGTATTTAAGCCTGGAAAATATATGTATGTAGCCGATTCGCTTTCACGAGCTGCGCTTCCCTATGAAACTTTAACTGAATTTGACAAAGACCTTACTTTACAGATTAACTTGTTAACTAGGAATCTATCTATTTCCAAAGACAATCTAGAAAAGATTAGAGAAGAAACAAAAGCAGATTTAGGTCTACAGAAATTAATTAAATATTGCCATAATGGGTGGCCAAGCAACAAGAAATCCATAGACATTTTAACTTCACCGTATTTCATAAGAGATGAAATACATGTTTACGAGAATTTGGTTTTTAAGGGGTCAAGTCTAATTATTCCAAAAAATCTACGTCACGAAATACTCCAAATAATTCATGAAGGTCATCTCGGCATAGAAAGATGTAAAAACCTGTCATGAAATTTTGTGTATTGGCCCAACGTTAATAATGACATTCAGAATTATATTAGTCAATGTGAAACATGCATCCGTCATAGGAATAATAATCCAAAGGAACCTATCATTCTACATCACAAAACTGTAATTCCCTGGTACAAAGTAGGCATTGATCTTTTCCATTTTAAAAATAGAATATATTTACTGGTAGTTGATTATTATTCCACTTATATTGAATTAGCTGCATTAAACTCTTCATCCTCGTCTAAGCCAGTCATTACAAATTTAAAATCGATTTTCGCCAGGCATGGTATACCCAATACGGTGATTTCTGATAACGGTCCACCATTTAATTCCGAAGAATTCAAAAAATTTGGAAAAGAATGGATTTTTGAACATATAACATCCAGTCCTCACTATCCAAGATCCAATGGACTAGTTGAAAGATCCATAGGCACAATTAAAAAATTATTATCGAAATGTGACGAAACTGGCACTGATCCATACATAGCCTTGTTACAGTATCGTTCGACCCCAAAGAATAACATCAACTCACCATCGGAACTGCTAATGTCTCGTTGTTTAAGAACAAAACTACCATCATTGCAGACACAACTACTGCCATCAGTAGTTGATCAAAATTTACATTTATCAAAACTTCATCAGAATAATCAAAAAATTATAAGAAATTATAATAAAAATACCAGAAAACTGCAACCTCTGGAACAAGGGGAAAAGGTTTATTATAAAACATCTCTCACATCCGAATGGACGCCTGGAAAAATTATTGGAGTGTGCAATGAACCCAGGTCATATTCCATTTTGGATGAGAATGGTCATATTTTCAGGCGTAATCGTCAACATATTTTAAAGGTTCCTCAATCTGTGGATGATCACAGTCATAATATAAAATTCACAGAACAACGTGAAACTATTGAAGATAATGATTCTAGTCAAGGTCATCATGAAAGATTTGACAATGATTTGAATGTAACACATCAAAGTGGAATGCAATTGCGCTCAGGTCGAGTAATTTCTTAGAACTAAATTTAAATTTTTTATATCACATATTGTTTAAGCTTATTAGAATTGTGTATCTGGAAATCACCACTAATTTTGAATTGTTAACCTATATAAATTTTATTTTTAAATTGAATTGAATTATATAGTATATAAAAAAAAAAAAAAAAAAAAAAAAAAAGTTCAAAAGAAAGATGTTGTATTACATACATGCTAATACTTGTAAACTACTGCCTACTGCCTTGCAGTAGTGACAGTAAGTCAGTCATGAATAGACAATAAAAGAAGACAGTTCTAAAATATAACAGATGGCTACCAGGAAAGTGAGTTTCTAAAAGGAGAAGAGTTCTCTCCTCTTCACTTTTGGTATAACTGGCATCCGGTCTTTTCAGCGTACACTGCATGTCGGTACTGTTCTTAGCCAGTGCTTTGTGCAGTCTCGCCGCGGTCGGTGTGTTCGTGATGCTTTCACAGAATGCCCTAAAGCTACTCCGTTTCGCTTCTCTTATTTCGAGGTTATAATTGGTGAGCTCCCTTTTATAATCCTCCCACTGACCTGTTCTTTTGGCCCTCACGCTGCTTCTTAATTCTGATAGAGTCCTATTCCACCATGGAACATCAACGTTATTTTGTTTTTCCTTTAGAGGGCAGCTCTCTTCATAGGCGTTGATTATAGCTCCATTTAGTTCTTCTACTGCAAGTTCGAGTTCACGGTAATTTTTTGCCACCTGTTTCACTTTCACTTGTTCTAAATTACACTTTAAATAGGTGTCATATTTTACCCAATCGGTTTTCCTTGGGTTTCTTATGGAGATGGCTTTTTCACTCGTCCCCTCAAGATCGAACCTTATAATACTGTGATCCGACATTGAGGGTTCACTAGAGACTCTCCAATTTTTTACTACATTTTTAACCTCTGGACTCCCGAAAGTAATGTCCAGGACTTCTTCCCGAACATCGATTCAGGCATACATTTGTCGTCGTTTATTGCCACCTTTTTTGAAAAATTTCCCTAATATGAAAAAAAGGGTTTGCCACCTCGCTAAATCTAATTTCGAAAAGGAAATTATTTATACTGTCGGGAAATTTTTTGCTACCAATTTTTCTGACGTGTTTTGGAGCTAGTCAGTATTTTTCCGTTAGTAAATTGTATGAAAGATTTCGTTAATTTTAAATAAAAAATTTTTTTTTCTGTTTAACGATTAATTCTCAATTAAATTAATTTTTACTTTAGTACTATTTAACACTAAACTAAATGAAATTATTTTTCTCTTTTAGAAAAATATATATTTTACCAAAAAAAAAATTTTTAGTTTCAAAAAAAAATTAACAAAAAATGACAATGTATTCTCCGAATAATAAAAACATGTGTTTCGAACTCAATGACTAAATACACATTTACTTGCACCCATTCTGACGTATTTTATCAACCATATGTGGTGTCTTGGAAAAGTGACTTCGAATGTCGACAAATGTAGCCTGAATCGCTGTTCCGGATCCGGTTAGTGAAAGTGGGTGTACTCCCCACATTAAATATTTCTAAGTTGTCTTTAATTAGGAATTCTAATAAGTACTCACCTGTTTTGTTGGTACCTTTGCTTCCCCATACTCGGTTGTAAGCGTTTGCATCACATCCTACGATTATGGGTGTTCGTTCCCTCCTACAGTATCTGACCAGTCTCTGAACTTCTTCTGGTGGTAGGTGCTTCCCATCCCCCTCAAAATAAGCAGAGGCAGCGATGAGTTCTCGCTGTATGTTGTTTCCTAAGTCCACCGAAATTTTAATGGGGACTAGGTCTCTGGTCGCATATTCTGTAAGTAAAATATAATTAATACTATTCTTTATGAGAATGTAGGCTCTTGGTTTGTCCTGCCTTACATCATAAATTACTTTTGTGTTACAACTTGACAGTCCCTTTATCTGTCCCCTAAAGAGCCATGGTTCTTGGATAAGCACTAGCCCAAGTTGTTGTCTTGTGAATGCCCTCGCTATCACTGCAGATGCAGCTTTAGCGTGGTGGACATTCACTTGGGCCACCCTAGTGCTTCCCCCTTTGCCTGTTATGGCAAGGTCTTTGCGTTGTGAGGTGGAAGGGCACCTTTCACCAACGCACTCTCTTCTTCTGGCACTATTGCCCTTGCCGGAGGGAGGAGATGCAGAGGAGTTATGTCAAATTCCTCCTCTACTTCCGTCTCCGACTCCGCCTTCCTGTCGAGCGGAGGAGTGACTACCTCCTCAGCCGATGTCTTCGCACCTTTCTCAATTGGGATAGGAGGATCGGCTCCCTTCCCTTTATCCTTTCTAAGTCCGCGGACGTCTACCTTGCCAAATCTATAGCAAAGGGAGTATCCCCCTTTGATGATAGCGTCTACGGACTTTTGGTCCATCCCAATCTTTAGAATAATTCCATTCGATTCATTCCTGCTGGAGAAAATCTTCCATTCCTTCGTCTCCAGCCCAGAATTCGGCGCGTCTAGAAGTGCCACTACTTTATTAGGCTCTTGGCCTGAGCTTCTAGGTACGTAGTCACGATGTGAGGTCTCGGAATATCATCCCCTACCCTGGTGCTGAGGTTGACACCCTTCCAGCTGGCTGGCTCAGGAGTTCTTTCCCTAAGCCAACTAGCTGTGTCACTGTTCTCACAGTCTATGAGCAGCATACCCGGTTTGAAGTGAATACCTTCAAACCGGAGTTTAATCTGCCACCCCTGTGATACTTCCTCAATGATTGCCTCCTCCAGGGCCGTAAGGTCCTCTGTGGAAAGGCTTTCGTGAGGATAATTGGCCGGGAGGACTGCTATCCTCACGGCTTTCACGACGCCGGCGTAGCTGGAGCCTGGGATTGCTCTCGCTCCTTCGCTTCTCGACCCTGCAGGGCCTTTCATCGGCGGTGTACTCTGTTTTGCCTTTTTGGCAACTCTACTATCTAGAATTAAGTTAGAGGAGGATTCTCCTCTTCCTCTTTTCTGGACGATGGTTGGTTGGTTATCAACCTTTCTCTCATCCGTTTTCTTCCTAGCTTCTTCAGGTGATAATCCCTGAGCTAGGAAACGAAGGTACCATCTTACTCCCGCCCCACTGAGGCCTCTTCTCAGCGGGTCATCCAGTCCACCTGGTTGGCCAAGTGCTGGGAGCATCGGCACCGTTTTGCCCCCACAGACTTTAGTACCTCTTGCGCAGGAGGTTTAAATCCTCCTGACTTAGAGGTGCTTGGTTTGGGGGTACTGGTGACTGTAGGAGTACCCTTTCGGACACCCTTAGCCACTGGCTCCCTTCTAGATACTCCAGGCTTAGGATCATCATGGCGGAGGATTTGCTCCACTCGATCTAAAGCCTGTGTAGCGGTGACATCCCGCATATTTTCCATTTCTTTAAATTTATCTTTTTCCATGTGTATCCCACGAAAAGCACGGGAAAGTAGGTCCATCATGCCAGAGCCCTGCATACCATGGTAAAGCTAAATACTCTCTGTGGTCGCCAGGTATCAGAGAGGCTCCGTTTACGGTAGTCGATATACCCCCGGACTAGCAACCAGTCCACTGGGCACGGGTCGCATAACACCTTTGGCTTAGGGGGGGGTGTTTCTTGGTACGTTGCTCAGGCCATCCTGCAGGTTGGGCCTGCTGGATGGTCCTCACAACTTAAGCCCCCATACCGCGTCAAAGTGCCTACCGTCGTGGGAGATTTGTTCTAAATTATAAATTATAGTTTTATACTTTTGTCCTTCGATACTAAATTGTTGGTAGATTGTTTTCAATTGTTTTTAATTTGTTTTAAATTATATTCTATTTTACTTTTTTGGAAATGGATTTGTGTCCTAAATGTAAGAATAAATTGCTTCACAATGCAACAATTATATGTGATGGAGTTTGTAACTGTCTCTACCATTGTTCATGTGTTGATGTTCCTGGTGGCGTTAGTACATTTACTTCTGATGAATGTTGTAATATTAGGCCATGTCACATACTAAAATTATTAAAATTCTCGACTTTGCGAACTGACCAACTAGGTGTCAATTACGATAAACTGTGTGTTGATTCGACATTTATAGCAAATAAAGTCAAATCTATTGAGGATAAAGTATCTAATATGTGTGAGCTATGGGGACAGCATGCAAGATTATGAAAATAAATTTGGCAAAATTGCATCTACATGTGTAATGACACAACATGACTTATCCAAAGTGATGAAAAAAATTACACAATTGGATCTGAAACTTAATGCAATGCAAGAAGTTTTTGCTGAGTTTATTGACTCACGATTTGTATCCACAGTGACAACATTAAAAGTTCCTCAGAAGGCAGACGAAACTACCTTAGGGAAACTAGATGTGTTGCGTAACGAGTTTCATTCCTGTATGTCTTTATTATCGTCCAACAATGGCTCTATCGTTGATTAAAAAAATTTGTTCTCTGAAGTGGCTATCACTGCAAAAAATAACAAAAATTTCCTTGAAGGACTGACTATTCCCAAGGCTAATGTTTCCACTAATCCTGAACCTGTTCTTTAATGTATTGCTACTGTCACTAAATCGGCTCCCCTACTTAATGTAAATAAAAGTAGTAGTGCGGAAAATTTCCTTGAAGGACTGACTATTGCCAAGGCTAATGTTTCCACTAATCCTGAACCTGTTCGTGAATGTATTGCTACTGTCCCTAAATCTGCCCCTGAACTTAACGTAAATAAAAGTAGGAGTCTATCGAAACGTTCTCGTAATCAGATTTCCTGTAAAAAGCGACGCAATAAAAAATCCTTAACTGAGCCTAATCATACATCTCTTCCCACCACTAGTTTGCCTATTGACGCCGACACCCCTTCAAATAGTATCTCTCCGATCTTAGAAACGATACTTGCCCCAAAGAATATCTTCCTCTCTAGCCTCGTTCGCGAGGCAATGTTGTGTAATATAGCCCTACAGGAGACGCTCGTATCTCTCTCCGGGAAATTGACTTGAAAATTCTTTGTAACTCGCGTTGAGGAAGAAAGAAATCGCAGTTAAAGCTTCATTTGATCGTTGTACCGAGTTGTGTAGATAGGTTGATTAAAGTTGTTGGGGGATGGATGCAACGTATTTGGTATAATATATGGATAAAAACAAAAACACTTACGTAAAACAAAATTCTGCTAAGCACTTCTTTTTTTTTTTGGAATATCAATATAAACTCTTCTGTTTGACACAATGTAACACAAATTCTTTTGTCTTAAACAAAATAACTTCTTCTATTTTTGAAATAATGTAACTTTGTAACTTAAAAACTTAAAAACTCAAATTCTTTTTTCAAATCAACTTCTTTTATTTTAAATTAAAAACCCAAATTTTGTGTCAAATTAACTTCTTTTATTTTAAAGTAATGTAAATTTGTAACTTAAAAACTCAAATTATTTTTTAAATTAACTTCTTTTAAACTAATGTAACTTTGTAATTTAAAAACTTAAAAACTCAAATTCTGTTTCAAATTGACTTCTTCTATTTTGATGTAATGTAACTTTGTAACATAAACACTCAAATTCTTTCTTCTCTTTCATTAATCCGTACCGTTCTTAGGTAAACCGATATTTAATAACTAACATAATTTTACTTTAAACTTTTTTTTCAGAACTTAGCGACTTACTTGTATGTCTAAGTCATTCGCGTTTATCCGATTGTAAGAACACTGTTCACGGCTATCCGATATTTTAGAACTGCTTTTTGGTTATTCAAAACAACATTTTTGTAGCTAGAAAATTGCGTGCTTTGAACATAGTGTTCCAATTAAGTTGCAGAAACATTGCTGAGTTAAGCAACCGTCCTGATTTACTTTCGATTTGGAAACTTTCCATCGGTAATCAATTTCGAAATGCACAAAATGATTTTAATGCCTTTCGCAATTGGTTATTTTCCACTAATTTTGTTGCTGATGGTGCAAAGTAGAATTTTCGCTAAGTAAATAATGTTCTGAAACTTTTTGGTTTACAGAAAACATTATTGTTCTCAAAAATGTTCCGGAACATTTTTGATTTACAACAACATTTGCGGTTTCAGAAACATATTAGTTTCGAGAAACATGTTGTTCCGACGTGCGTTACTCTTTGGAAGTTGTACGTAATGTTTTATTACATAACATTCCTTCATATTGCCACGAGAAAATTATATTTACTTTTAAACAAGAAAACGAATACTTTGTTAAAAAGGAGATATAATTTTCTGTATGTTTGCATATAAAATTGTTGGCGAGCGACCGAAAGTTAAAAAAAAATTAAGTTGTTCTTCAACTACAAATAAAATAAGAACTTATTACTATTAAAAACAAATAAACTAAAAAGAAAAATCTAAGTTTTTGTTATGTTTACATTTTTTTTGTATAACAATAATTTTTATTATTTAATACTAAAATTAAAAAGATGTTATTGTTTCAATTTGTTTACAATTCAATTTACTACAGTTGTAAAAAATGATTTACGAAAGGTTTACGATTAAAAATTTAGGAATGGACAATGCATTTTTTGTTTGCATAAACGAATGTAGATCATCTTTTCAGTGACTCATAAAATATTTGATTTTAACATATGTATGTTTGGTATTGGAAAAAAAATAACATTTCTTTGGCAAGGTTATTGAAAATGTTCTAAAAAAAATTAACGTAATAGCAAATGTTTGTTTACGATTTTTAATTTTTGCAAAACAAATTTTTATTGAGTGCATTTAATGCATTTGCTGGGGGGAAAAGAGAAAAAAAATATGGATAATTCGTTGTTACTCAAAATGAAAATTTAATACAAGATTTTTCTTTTTCGAGTTTTATAATTTCTTATATTGTGGTCTAAAAAGCTTGGTTTGAGCTCGCGGTGCTCATCGCGGTTGTTTTTGTAAAATAATGTTGTACTAGGCTTAGGGAACAATTAGTTTTTAGGATGTTTCTTATCTATATGGACTTTGTTTTCAAGCATTTCGTTTGTTTTTTGTTGAATTTGTTCAGTTTTCTGCTCTCTTGGTTGCTTATTGAAGGTACAAACCGTCATTTTTTTGCCAACTGGCTTGACAAAACAACTTCCAAGATAAACTTCTTTCGAAAAGATGGGTTTATCTTGTTTCGATTCCTTCTTTGTATGAATTGATTTAACGGAACGAATCGGAATAAGAATTTCTCTCTGAGTCTCTCTTTCCTATTCCAAATCGTTTACCTTTAAATTTTGGTTCAAAGGTTTTTGTCCGTTCTTGCGGCCACTTACGATTTTAGCCTTAGGTACTGGTGTTTCAACCTGTGCCTGGGCGACATCTATATGTGCCACCTCTGTGAACTTTGTGGACATACCTATAAAGGATGGAATCTCAATGTTTTCCTTGTCAAGTTTAGTTTTCTCGAACGTAACTCGTTTGTTTGGTCTTTCAATAATACGATTTGGAGGAACGCAATTGAACACTGAATTCCCATCTTTGGAATTTAGATTGGCTTTCTCCACCGCATGCTCTTTGCTTTTTGTGAGGATCTGGAGTGGAGAACTTGTGCCTATATTTTGTAATGTGCCGGGTGCCGATTGAACTTTAATTTTTTCTTTAATATTATTATTTTCTTCGTCTTGGCTTTGCGTCGTTTTATTTATTTTCTTACATACTAGTTCGGCCGGACTTATTTTAATTGGTTGGGGTACTGATCCTCTACTTGTAATTAACTTAGGGGGTTCGAAGCGGAGAAATGGTTAATGGTTTGTTTGGCGGGAGACCCGTGATTCTCTTCCCACTGTTGTTTCGCAAAACATGTGTTTGCAATGTGTCCTGATTGTAGGCAAAAGGTGCATTTAGTATTTCAATTTGTTGCCATATTTATTTGCTTATTAGCTTTTTCTGCTGAATAAATTTTACATGTATTATTCGTGTGTCCATACACACGACATTGATCACAATAGGAGGTGTTCATGCGAGTTCTGCACTCATCGTAAACATGGCCCGACCTATTACAAAAAGCACATTTCAATCGTTGGTTTTGAAATGTATTATTATTATTATTGTTATTATTATTATTGTTGTTGTTAAAATTATAATTGTTATTATTTTGAAAATTGTTTCTATTATTGTTATCTTCCCTGTTTCGGTTATCGTCGTAATAACCATTAAAATGATTGTATAATCATTATTATTATCATTATTATAGTTGTTTGGGGTTACAAGATTTTTATTGTTTATATAATACTCACGGTCATGAGGAGAAATTACATTAGGTGTAGAAATTAGTTGAAAATTTCCAGGTGTATTGGGTGAGAAGTTATTATATAGATTGGGAGATAATTGAGTGAACTGTTTTTCCATTTGCTCAAGACATTCTGCCTTAGCAGCTAATGTCTTGAAAGTTTTATGTTCTTTATGAAGGAAGAAGAGTCGATGATTGTAATTTAATAATCCATTTTCGAATGAAAGTATTGCCGTTTCCTCTAAATCTTGTTTTACGGACCCATATGCGTCTGGATGCCGTTGAATTGCTTGGTCTACGCACTCTTTTAAGAGGGATTTAATCTGATTTGCAAATTCTGAAAGAGTTTCACCAGGAAGTTGTCTGGAGTTCTGTAGCTCTTTCAACAAGGTACCATATGGTTTACGTTCAATTAACTTGTCTTGAACTGTATTTAAAAAAAACTGTAAAATTTTCCGTTGAAATGTTCATTAAAATGGCGGCGGCTCGCCCACAAAATCTGATGGGGAGAAGAGACAAGAAAATTTTTTGTTCTTCTGCCGAAAGAATTTTATATGTTGTTCGACAACATCCTATAAATACCGTTACCTCGGATGCTAAATTAGGTCCGAGTTCCGCGCTTAGTAGAGGAATCGAATTGCACACAAAACTGCTTATTTTTTCTAATGACATATTTGATCTTATTAATTAATGAGACTTTGATTTAAAAAAAAATTTCTTTTGAAAATCTGCTGTTGCTGATGATATTTGATGCTTCGCGTACATCCTGGTTCCTAGATTATTGATAATACGAGAAAATTATCCCGGCTGCTGTTATTGATGTTATAATTCGTCGATTCTTTTCTTTGAAAGTTCGCTCCAGCTCTTCGTTTGCAACTTCCGGAGGAGAGTTTGAATCAGTCATCCGTTAGGCTATTACACTTGTAAGTTCGTATTTTCTCAGATTTTTAACGCTTAGCGCCTGAGAACTACCGTAGCTGCGCCAAATGTTGCGTAATATAGCCCTACAGGAGACCCTCGTGGCTCTCTCCGGGAAATTGCCTTGATATTGCCATAACCTAGTGTTCCAATTAAGTTGCAGAAACGTTGCTGAGTTAAGCAACCGTCCTGATTTACTTTCGATTTGTAAACTTTCCATCAGTAATCAATTTCGAAATGCACCAAATGATTTTAATGCATTTCGCAATTGGTTATTTTCCACTAAATTTGTTGCTGATGGTGCAAAGTAGAATTTTCGCTAAATAAATAATGTTCTGAAACTTTTTGGTTTACAGAAAACATTATTGTTCTCAAAAATGTTCCGGAACATTTTTGGTTTACAACAACATTTGTGGTTTCAGAAACATATTAGTTTCGAGAAACATGTTGTTGCGAAGTGCGTTACTCTTTGGAAGATGTACGTAATGTTTTATTACATAACAACAACTGTGGATGATATTCTCAGTTTCATCAATTCAAAGGAAATTGACGTTACTTATATAAAGTGCGAAAAAATCAATAAAGAAACTAGTCTCGTCGTGTCATTTAAAATTAACGTTCCTTCACAGTTATTTACACCTCTGCTCTCCTATGAGTTGTGGCCTCCTTTCGCCTTTGTTAAGGGCCCAATAAACCACTTCCGTTTAGAAATACTGTGAACAACTCGAGTTTAAAAAACGCAAGTGCTTGTCCCTTTACTACCAAAATATAAGGGGACTTCGCTCTGAAACGCGTGAACTAGTGTTTTATTCCCACATGATATTATTGTGCTGACTGAAACTTGGCTAAATTGCAGCTTTCTTAACACTGAGTTGTTCTCGCCTGACTACGAAGTGTTTCGGAATGATCGGTATACCTCTAATTTGAGATCATTGGGTTGTGGCGTCCTGACCGCTGTTCATAGGAATCATAAGAGCTCGCTTATCATTGTTCCTAACCTGAATGGTTTAGAGTTTATTTGCGTCAAACTGGTTTTACAAGCTGGCAGCATTCTTATAGCGAATTGCTATATTCCGCCAAACAGTCCGGAACCGAAGTACCAATCAAAAGATACAAGATCCACCTATTAAAGATCAGGATGGATTGTGGGTTGGAAATCCAAAACAGAAAGCTAGCATTTTTGCAGATCATTTGTTTAATACATTCAAACCTTATCCTCAAACCTCGGATCATGAGAATATTACCCTAATAGAAAAAGTAGATGAAGAAAAAATTTTACCTGTCATACTGACAGAAATAAAAAATACTTGCAATCGTCTTAATAACAAAAAAACACCGGGTTATGACCTGATTACAGGCAAAATTATTAAGGAAATGCCAGGACTAGCACTATTAAAACTACAGTACTTTATCAATGCCTGCTTTAGACTAAAGTATGTGCGCCGACATTGGAAGATTGCGGAGGTGAATGTCATTCCAAAACCAGGAAAGCCAACCTCAGATGTTTCATCATATAGGCCAATTTTACTATTGCCAATAATGTCAAAGGTATTAGAAAGATTATTCCTGGCCAGACTAGAAAAAGTTATTGACTCAAGAAAACTTATACCTAACCACCAATTCGGCTTCAGGAAAAAGCACTCCACCCTAGATCAAATGCATCGTCTAACAGACTTGGTGGAAAGAACGTATGAACAGAACAAAATTTGCTCTGCAATATTCCTTGACGTTGCCCAGGCATTTGACAAGGTTTGGCATGGAGGCCTAGAATTCAAACTGCATAGAGATATACCCAGACAGTTCTATGAGTTTCTTAAATCGTACATATCAAATAGATTATTTCGTGTACGTTACGGAGGGGAGTAC
Organism: Xylophagus ater; assembly: GCA_963422695.1. Lineage (NCBI taxonomy): Eukaryota > Metazoa > Arthropoda > Insecta > Diptera > Xylophagidae > Xylophagus > Xylophagus ater. Next base: position 38,178,055 of record OY730479.1, on the reverse strand, counting down.
TCCGAACTAAAGAAGATCGCAGCCGGTGTTCCACAGGGAAGTGTTATTGGACCGGTGCTCTATCTGATGTTCACTCGAGATATTCCAAGCGATCAAAACACATTTATAAGTACTTTTGCTAATGATAGCGCAATCCTAGCAGTTAACAATAATATAGAGAATTCAACAAGAAAGCTACAGAATGCAGTCAATACCGTTATAAACTGGACTCATAGATGGCGCACAAAACTTAACGAATCAAAGACAACGCAAGTAAATTTCACTTACAAAAATATATCTGCAAAGCCAATAAAAAGGGCTTTAGTGATGTGAGGATCCAAAAATTCTTTTCACCAGCGTTTAATAAAGCCTAAAGTCGAATTGGCCTTATGGACCAATGAGTTAATATGTAGTTTGCAATCGAGTTTTCTGTCACAAATCACCCCCAAATTAATAAAATTACTTACTCTACGGAGAGCCGCATGACTGATCTCGTACGAAAAATTGTGTCGTTCGTTGCGTTCAGACGTCTTTTAAAATTTCTCGTAAAAATAATTAAAATAAATAACTGAAAATAATATAATAAAAAATAGAATAATAATACAATCAATAATAGTGTAAAGACAATAGGTTAAAATTAAATATAATATTAGTCAAAGAAAATAACGGAACGAATGAACTAAAACAAATTTTAAAGTCTAGATTAGATTAGATTAATTTTTAGGGTGTTCCTGTACTGCGACCTTAAGATCTATTGTACCCCTTTTTCTTTGGTGTAATAGTTAGGTTAACTTCCCATTCTACAACACCACCTCCAGGCCTATTTCTCTTAGGAATTTTAGTATCCGGAGTGGATTGAGAGATTGTATCTCGCTTGGAGAGAAGCAATATGCCTCGAGATATTTTCTTCTCCTACGGAGTAATGCCTCACAGTAGGAGAGAATATGCATTGGGGCTTCGTCGTCCCACTCGCAGAATCTGCAGGTACTATCTCTTTCAAGTCCTAGTTTTTTGAGGTGTGCTTTGAGTCTGCAGTGTCCTGTAAGGATTCCTGTCAGAACTCTTATATTCTTCCTATTAGTGCTAATAAAGGCTTTGAATCTCTGGGGGTTGAATTCCCCGAGGAGATCCTTGGCCTGCCTTAGTCCTGGTTGAATTTCTCGGATTATATGTGGTCCGATTCCACAGAAGGGTTCTGGACCTATGAAGGGTGTTCCTGCCCCTAGTTTCGCCAGCTTGTCGGCTTCTTCGTTGCCCTCGATACTCACATGCCCTGGGATCCAGTAAAGGGTAACTTTGTTGTTTGTGCCTAATTCATTTAATTTGGCCACACATTCTTCTACCATCTTGGAGCATATTGTATGCGAGCTTAGTGCTCTGATGGCCGCCTGACTATCTATCATTATCGCTATTTCCTTGTTGCGATAGTTTCTTTTAAGGTTGACTTCAGTGCACCTTGCAATACCGTGCACCTCTGCCTGGAAGATACTGGTATGTATTCCCATAAGTTCGGAGTATTTGGTTTTGGGCCCATATACTCCGATCCCTGTACCTTCGGCTGTCCTGGAACCATCTGTATACCATTTGATGGCATGGTTTTCTATGTGGTAGTTGGTGTTTTCCCCTCTCCATTCCTCTTTGCTGCTCAACTCTGAAGTGAAGTTCCTTCTGAAGTTGAGTCTTCTGTCAACGTCATCCCGTGGGGCTAGCAGCCATGGGTTGTCCTTCGCTAAGGAGCTAAGGTGTTTAGTACCTATGATTGTTACTGTCTCTGCTGTTTCTTTTCGAAGTCTGATTAATGTAGCCTTGGAAAGCTTTTGTATCTTTAGGTGTTGTGGAGTGAGTTCCAGAAGCACCTCTAATGCTGCAGTGGGGCAGGTTCTCATGGCACCCGCAATACATACGCATGCCAATCTTTGTACCTTCCCCAGCTTCTTTTTCATCGTGGTGAGCTGTGTTCTACCAACCCAAGCAATTGCCCCATAGGTGATAATAGGTCTTATCATCATGGTATACATCCATCTCAGTGTGTCTAGTCTACATCTCCAGCTCTTTCCTGAAATACGTTTGCATACCATTATGGCCATTGTCGCCTTGCTTACCACGTTGTCTAAGTGTTTGTTCCACAGGAGCTTACTGTCAATGGTGAGTCCCAGGTATTTTACCTCTTGTTTCACATCTATTAATGCCCCATTTAACCAGATAGGACGCATGTGTTCTAATTTTCTCCTATTGGTGAATGGTACCACTGTGGTTTTTCCAAGGTTGAGCCTGAGTCCCACAGACAGGCACCACTCATGGGTGATTCTTAGACCCCTTTGTAGTATATCACAGAGGGTTTCCTCAAATTTGCCTCTTACTATGAGGACAATGTCGTCCACATACCCTTGGCATTTTATGCCCTTGCTGCTTAGTGTTTCTAAGAGTTCGTCTACAACAACGCTCCACATAAGAGGTGATAATACCCCTCCCTGTGAGCAGCCTCTCGTTGTTTTGATCGTGATGGTGTTATTTCCCACCACGGTCTCCGCACTCCTAGTTCTAAGCATCTCGCACATCCACTTTGAGGTTGTGCGATCTACCTCTCTTCTTTCTATTGCCTTTCTTACCGCTTCATGTGAGGTGTTGTCGAAAGCACCTTCGATGTCTAAGAAGGCGCATAGAGCTATTTCTTTATAGTCTAGTGTTTCTTCAATGATATTTTTCAGTTCATATAGAGCGGTTTCTGTAGATCTGCCCACTCTATATGCATGCTGGTTCCGGTGCAGAGGTATTCTCGTTAGAACCGTAGTTCTTATGTTGTTTTCTACTAACTTCTCCACTGTTTTCAACATGAAGGATGTTAGGCTAATAGGTCTGAGGGCTTTAGGCTGCGTGTGGTCAGTTTTACCCACCTTTGGTATAAATACCACCCTGGCCCTTCTCCATGCTCTCGATATATACCCGAGTGCTAGGCTGCTTCTAAATATTCTTATGAGGTGCGGTAAGATTCCCTTTTTCCCTTTTTGCAACAAAGCTGGGATAATCTTGTCGACCCCGGCTGATTTATATGGTTGGAAACCCTCAATAGCCCAGCTTATTCTCTGCTCAGAGCAGATGATTGAGGCCTGCTTCCAGTCAGCCGAGGTTGGTCTTGTGATGTTCTCACTTTTATCTTGTTTCGTCATTGGATGGCTACCAGGAAAGTGAGTTTCTAAAAGGAGAAGAGTTCTCTCCTCTTCACTTTTGGTATAACTGCCATCCGGTCTTTTCAGCGTACACCGCATGTCGGTACTGTTCTTAGCCAGTGCTTTGTGCAGTCTCGCCGCGGTCGGTGTGTTCGTGATGCTTTCACAGAATGCGCTAAAGCTACTCCATTTCGCTTCTCTTATTTCGAGGTTATAATTGGTGAGCTCCCTTTTATAATCCTCCCACTGACCTGTTCTTTTGGCCCTATTAAATAGTCTTCTCACGCTGCTTCTTAATTCTGATAGAGTCCTATTCCACCATGGAACATCAACGTTATTTTGTTTTTCCTTTAGAGCGCAGCTCTCTTCATAGGCGTTGATTATAGCTCCATTTAGTTCTTCTACTGCAAGTTCGAGTTCACCGTAATTTTTTGCCACCTGTTTCACTTTCACTTGTTCTAAATTACACTTTAAATAGGTGTCATATTTTACCCAATCGGTTTCCCTTGGGTTTCTTATGGAGATGGTTTTTTCACTCTTCCCTCAAGATCGAACCTTATAATACTGTGATCCGACATTGAGGGTTCACTAGAGACTCTCCAATTTTTTACTACATTTTTAACCTCTGGACTCCCGAAAGTAATGTCCAGGACTTCTTCCCGGATCCTGTTAGTGAAAGTGGGTGTACTCCCCACATTAAATATTTCTAAGTTGTCTTTAATTAGGAATTCTAATAAGTACTCACCTCTTTTGTTGGTACCTTTGCTTCCCCATACTCGGTTGTGAGCGTTTGCATCACATCCTACGATTATGGGTGTTCGTTCCCTCCTACAGTATCTGACCAGTCTCTGAACTTCTTCTGGTGGTGGGTGCTTCCCATCCCCCTCAAAATAAGCAGAGGCAGCGATGAGTTCTCGCTGTATGTTGTTTCCTAAGTCCACCGAAATTTTAATGGGGACTAGGTCTCTGGTCGCATATTCTGTAAGTAAAATATAATCAATACTATTCTTTATGAGAATGCAGGCTCTTGGTTTGTCCTGCCTTACATCATAAATTACTTTTGTGTTATAACCTGACAGTTCCTTTATCTGTCCCCTAAAGAGCCAGGGTTCTTGGATAAGCACTACCGCAAGTTGTTGTCTTGTGAATGCCCTCGCTATCACTGCAGATGCAGCTTTAGCGTGGTGGACATTCACTTGGGCCACCCTAGTGCTTCCCCCTTTGCCTGTTATGGCAAGGTCTTTGCGTTGTGAGTTGGAAGGGCACCTTTCACCAACGCACTCTCTTCTTCTGGCACTATTGCCCTTGCCGGAGGGAGGAGATGCAGAGGAGTTATGTCAAATTCCTCCTCTACTTCCGTCTCCGACTCCGCCTTCCTATCGAGCGGAGGAGTGACTACCTCCTCAGCCGATGTCTTCGCACCTTTCTCAATTGGGATAGGAGGATCGGCTCCCTTCCCTTTATCCTTTCTAAGTCCGCGGACGTCTACTTTGCCAAATCTATAGCAAAGGGAGTATCCCCCTTTGATGATAGCGTCTACGAACTTTTGGTCCATCCCAATCTTTAGGATAATTCCATTCGATTCATTCCTGCTGGAGAAAATCTTCCATTCCTTCGTCTCCAGCGCAGAATTCGGCGCGTCTAGAAGTGCCACTACTTTATTAGGCTCTTGGCCTGAGCTTCTAGGTAGGTAGATAGTCACGATGTGAGGTCTCGGAATATCATCCCCTACCCTGGTGCTGAGGTTGACACCCTTCTAGCTGGCTAGCTCAGGAGTTCTTTCCCTAAGCCAACTAGCTGTTTCACTGTTCTCACAGTCTATGAGCAGCATACCCGGTTCGAAGTGAATACCTTCAAACCGGAGTTTAATCTGCCACCCCTGTGATGCTTCCTCAATGATTGCCTCCTCCAGGGCCGTAAGGTCCTCTGTGGAAAGGCTTTCGTGAGGATAATTGGCCGGGAGGACTGCTATCCTCACGGCTTTCACGACGCCGGCGTAGCTGGAGCCTGGGATTGCTCTCGCTCCTTCGCTACTCGACCCTGCAGGGCCTTTCATCGGCGGTGTACTCTGTTTTGCCTTTTTGGCAACTCTACTATCTAGAATTAAGTTAGAGGAGGATTCTCCTCTTCCTCTCTTCTGGACGATGGTTGGTTGGTTATCAACCTTTCTCTCATCCGTTTTCTTCCTAGCTTCTTCAGGTGATAATCCCTGAGCTAAGAAACTGAGGTACCATCTTACTCCCGCCCCACTGAGGCCTCTTCTCAGCGGGTCATCCAGTCCACCTGGTTGGCCAACTGCTGGGAGCATCGGCACCTTGCGGCACCGTTTTGCCCCCACAGACTTTAGTACCTCTTGCGCAGGAGGTTTAAATCCTCCTGACTTAGAGGAGCTTGGTTTGGGAGTACTGGTGACTGTAGGAGTAACCTTTGGGACAACCTTAGCCACTAGCTCCCTTCTTGATACTCCAGGCTTAGGATCATCATGGCGGAGGATTTGCTCCACTCGATCTAAAGCCTGTGTAGCGGTGACATCCCGCATATTTTTCATTTTTTTAAATTTATCTTTTTCCATGTGTATCCCACGAAAAGCACGGGAAAGTAGGTCCACCATGCCAGAGCCCTGCATACCATGGTAAGGCTAAGTAGTCTCTGAGGTCGCCAGGTATCAGAGGGGCTCCGTTTACGGTAGTCGGTATACCCCCGGACTACCAACCAGTCCACTGGGCACGGGTCGCATAACACCTTTGGCTTAGGGGGGGGTGGTTCTTGGTACGTTGCTCAGGCCATCCTGCAGGTTGGGCCTGCTGGATGGTCCTCACAACTTAAGCCCCCACACCGCGTCAAAGTGCCTACCGTCGTGGGAGATTTGTTCTAAATTATAAATTATAGTTTTATACTTTTGTCCTTCGATACTAAATTGTTGGTAGATTGTTTTCAATTGTTTTTAATTTGTTCTAAATTATATTGTATTTTACTTTTTTGGAAATGGATTTGTGTCCTAAATGTAAGAATAAATTGCTTCACAATGCAACAATTATGTGTGATGTAGTTTGTAACCGTCTCTACCATTGTTCATGTGTTGATGTTCCTGGTGGCGTTAGTACATTTACTTCTCATGAATGTTGTAATATTAGGCCATGTCACATACTAAAATTCTTAAAATTCTCGACTTTGCGAACTGACCAACTAGGTGTCAATTACGATAAACTGTGTGTTGATTCGACATTTATAGCAAATAAAGTCAAATCTATTGAGGATAGAGTATCTAATATGTGTGAGCTATTGGGACAACATGCAAGATTATGAAAATAAACTTGACAAAATTGCATCTACATGTGTAATAACACAACATGACTTATCCAAAGTGATGAAAAAAATTACACAGTTAGATCTGAAACTTACTGCAATGCAAGAAGTTTTTGCTGACTTTATTGACTCACGATTTGTATCCACAGTGACAACATTAAAAGTTCCTCAGAAGGCAGACGAAACTACATTAGGGAAACTAGATGTGGTGCGTAATGAGTTTCATTCCTGTATGTCTTTATTATCGTCCAACAATGGCTCTATCGTTGTTCTCTGAAGTGGCTATCTCTGCAAAAAAAATAACAAAAATTTCCTTGAAGGACTGACTATTTTCAGGTGTATTGGGTGAGAAGTTATTAAATTGATTTCGAGATAATTGAGTGAACTGTTTTTCCATTTGCTCAAGATATTCTGCCTTAGCAGCTAATGTCTTGAAAGTTTTATGTTCTTCATGAAGGAGGAAGAGTCAATGATTGTAATTTAATATTCCATTTTCGAATGAAAGTATTGCGTTTCCTCTAAATCTTGTTTTACGGACCCATATGCGTCTGGATGCCGTTGAATTGCTTGGTCTACGCACTCTTTTAAGAGGGATTTAATCTGATCTGCAAATTCTGAAAGAGTTTCACCAGGAAGTTGTCTGGAGTTTTGTAGCTCTTTCAAAAAGGTACCATATGGTTTACGTTTAATTAACTTGTCTTGAACTGTATTTAAAAAAAACTGTAAAATTTTCCGTTGAAATGTTCAATAAAATGGTGGCGGCTCGCCCACAAAATCTGATGGGGAAAAGAGACAAGAAAATTTTTTGTTCCTCTGCCGAAAGAATTTTATATGTTGTTCGACAACATCCTATAAATACCGTTACCTTGGATGCTAAATTAGGTCCGAGTTCCGCGCTTAGTAGAGGAATCGAATTGCACACAAAACTGCTTATTTTTTCTAATCACATATTTGATCTTATTAATTAATGAGACTTAAATTTAAAAAAAAATTTCTTTTGAAAATCTGCTGTTGCTGATGATATTTGATGCTTCGCGTACATCCTGGTTCGTAGATTATTGATAATATGAGAAAATTATCCCGGCTACTGTTATTGATGATATAATTCGTCGATTCTTTTCTTCGAAAGTTCGCTCTAGCTCTTCGTTTGCAACTTCCGGAGGAGAGTTTGAATCAGTCATCCGTTAGGCTATTACACTTGTAAGTTCGTATTTTCTCAGATTTTTAACGCTTAGCGCCTGAGAACTACCGTAGCTGCGCCAAATGTTGTGTAATATAGCCCTACAGGAGACCCTCGTGGCTCTCTCCGGGAAATTGCCTTGATATTGCCATAACCTAGTGTTCCAATTAAGTTGCAGAAACGTTGCTGAGTTAAGCAACTGTCCTGATTTACTTTCGATTTGGAAACTTTCCATCAGTAATCAATTTCGAAATGCACCAAATGATTTTAATGCATTTCGCAATTGGTTATTTTCCACCAAATTTGTTGCTGATGGTGCAAAGTAGAATTTTCGCTAAATAAATAATGTTCTGAAACTTTTTGGTTTACAGAAAACATTATTGTTCTCAAAAATGTTCCGGAACATTTTTGGTTTACAACAACATTTGTGGTTTCAGAAACATATTAGTTTCTAGAAACATGTTGTTGCGAAGTGCGTTACTCTTTGGAAAATGTACGTAATGTTTTATTACATAACAACAACTGTGGATGATATTCTCAGTTTCATCAATTCAAAGGAAATTGACGTTACTTATATAAAGTGCGAAAAAATCAATAAAGAAACTAGTCTCGTCGCGTCATTTAAAATTAACGTTCCTTCACAGTTATTTACACCTCTGCTCTCCTATGAGATTTGGCCTCCTTTCACCTTTGTTAAGGGCCTAATAAACCACTTCCGTTTAGAAATACTGTGAACAACTCGAGTTTAAAAAACGCAAGTGCTTGTCCCTTTACTACCAAAATATAAGGGGACTTCGCTCTAAAACGCGTGAAGTAGTGTTTCATTCCCACATGATATTATTGTGCTGACTGAAACTTGGCTAAATTGCAGCTTTCTTAACACTGAGTTGTTCTCGCCTGACTACGAAGTGTTTCGGAATGATCGGTATACCTCTAATTTGAGATCATTGGGTGGAGGCGTCCTGACCGCAGTTCATTGGAATCATAAGAGCTCGCTTATCATTGTTCCTAACCTGAACGGTTTAGAGTTTATTTGCATCAAACTGGTTTTACAAGCTGGCAGCATTCTTATAGCGAATTGCTATATTCCGCCAAATAGTCCGGAACCGAAGTACCAATCGTTGACGGAGGCTATTTCCTACATGAGCAAATGGGACCAAATGATGATATTATTCTACTTGGAGATTTCAATCTTCCCCACTTCCATTGGTTACTTTCTGATGAACAGACCTGGTTTACTGCAGATAATAGAAACCCTGCTGTTGAAACATTGTTTGTTGACAACTTGACGGCTTGTGGCCTACAAGAAATTAGCGGTGTACGTAACTCAATTGACAAACAACTTGACTTGGTGTTCACTTCTGACGCAGCTAATTGTGTTGTACAACGCAGCCCTGAAAAGCTAATTAGTATTGACAAATACCATCCTCCGTTTACTTTTGTCCCAAGAAGATGTAAAGATGCTAGCTGAATTTGAAACCTCATACTACTTCAACTTTCGGAAAACAAACCTTGAAGTATGTATAGCAAAGTTTTACTCTACTATATACAAGATCTTTGAGTCATCAGTTCCTTATGCCCGAGTAAAAAATTCAACAAGCTCGCCACCTTGGTTCAACAAAGAATTACGCTCCATTCGAAATAGGAGGAAAAAAGCATGGTTAAATTACTTAATTACGCGTAATGACAGGGACTTTTCTGAATACTTTGCTCTATTCACTGAATTCAAATTGTTATCCATGGAACTATATGACTCTTACATCTATGAAATGAGTGGTAATCTTTCTACGAACCCGAGACAATTCTGGAATTTTGTCAACAGCAAGAAGAAACCGGATGGCTATCCCTCCTCACTTAATTATATGGACTGCTCATCCAACGATCCGCTCATTATTTCAAACCTATTTGCCCTCTTCTTTGCAGGAGCTTTTAACGATGATGGCTTCATTCCTGATACGCACTACTTTAAATATCTAAATGAATATCCCAAGAGTGTCCTCAATAACATTAATGTTGATGATCTGTGCGGAATATTTCCAAAGATTTGGAAATTATCATATATTATTCCAACTCACAAGACAGGTAGTAGAAACGATATTGGGAACTATAGACCAATTGCCAAATTGTCCTGCATTCCCAAGCTTTTCGAAAGTATTATGCATCAATTTATACTTTTTGGATGTAAACCCTTCATCACTAACAATCAGCATGGGTTTCTGAAAGGTAGATCCAAAATCACGAGCTTAGTCGAATTGTATCTTTCTCAACCTGTGTTATGGAAAAGCATAATAGTGTGGATTGCATAACCACTGATTTCAGTAAAGCGTTCTATAAACTGTCCCAGCGTCTGATTCTACTCAAGCTTAGTTCTCTTGGCTTTCCTCACTTCTTCATTGAATGGGTAAGATCCTATCTGTATAATAGAAGTTACCAGGTGTCATTCCGATCAGCTAAATCACACCCTTATCTGGCTATTTCAGGAGTACCTCAAGGTAGTCACCTGGGACCTATGCTATTTGTCCTATCGATAAATGATGTTGCTTCCGTGATTAAGCACTCGAAAATTTCCAACTTTGCTGACGATATGACTATTTATAGACAAATCTCCAAACCTAACGATCCTTATCTTCTCCAAGAAGACCTACATAATTTTGTTACATGGTGTCTCAATAATAACTTATTGCTCAATTGTGGGGTTATTACTTTTACTAGGAAGCGAAATATTGCTCCCCATCAGTACATTATTAACCACCTGCCTCTAAATAGAGTCAAGAGTATTAAGAATTTGGGTGTGATCTGTGACAGCAAACTTGATTTTAAATTACACATAGACTCATTGGTTCATAAAGCCAATTCGACTTTAGGTTTTATTAAAAATGGTGAAAAGAGTTTATGGATCCTCTTATTACCAAAGTCCTCTTTATTACTCTAGTCAGACCGATACTCGAATATGCCAGCCAGGTATGGTCTCCCTACTGCAAGTACCAAATTAGTAGGATAGAGTCTCTTCAACGAAGATTCGTTCGTTATGCACTAAGAGACCTTCCTTGGAAAGACCCCTTTCTATTGCCTCCCTATGAGGACAGACTAAAACTGATTGGGCTTCATTCTTTAGAAAAGAGGCGTGATGTGGCTGATGTTGTTTTCCTTCACCAAATTATTAACAGCAACATTGACGCTCCTCTCCTTTTAAACCAGATGAATTTAAACATCAATACTAGCTCTTTGAGGTCCGTTGAACTTTTTAAAATAAAGTACCATAGGACGGCCTACGGTAAAAATGAACCGATCTCCCGAATGTTACGTGCTGCTAATGCTAACGCGAAGGGCTTCGACTTTTGCCAGAGCAAAACTAATCTAAAAAAGATTCTATATATATAACTTTATTTATATATATTATCTTGACTCTCACTTGTATTAAGCTGAAATAAATAAATAAATAAATAAATAAATAAATAAATAATAACTGGTTTCCTACAGACAGTGATAATCTCACACTTATCACGATTGAGCGACAGTTTATTATTATAACATCATATAGCAAATTATAGAAATCGTCCCGGAGATAGGAAGAGTCATTGGATATGGATATTTTTTTTTATAAAGAGTCATGTCGTCAGCAAAATTAGAAATTTTCGAGTGCTTAATCACGGATTGACGGATAGGATAAATAGGATAGGCCCTAAGTGACTACCTTATGGTACCCGCAAAGTAGGTAAATAAGAGTGAATGTCACCAGATAGCTTCTACCATACAGATAGGATCTTTTCCAATCGATAAGGAACTGGGGAAAGCCAAGAGCCCTTAGTTTGAGTAAAATTAGACGGTGCGATAGTGTGTCAAACGCTTTACTAAAGTCCGTGGCTATACAATCCACAGTTACCCTCTTCCATGGTACAGGTTGAAAAAGATACCAGTTCAACTAAGCTAGCAATCGTCGATCTGCCCTTTAAGAACCCATGTTGGTTGTTAGTAATGAAAGGTTTACAACCGAAGTGTATAAATTTATGAAAAATGCATTCAAATAACTTGGAAATACACGAGAATTTAGCAATTGGCCTAAATTTTCACTATTATTTCTGCTATCTTTCTTGTGTGTAGGAATAACATACGATACTTTCCATATCTTCGGAAATATTCCTGACATGGGGGATTTCTGGAAGTATAGACAGAGAACGTGATAGGATGGTGTTGAATCTTTAAGTGTTTTTAAAGATTGTAAATTTAGCGATAAACGCGAATTGATGGTGTTAACAAAATTTTAAAGTAAAAAAAAAACGAGTCTTTAGTTTGTTAATGGGATGTTTTATTTTAATGATCTGAATTGAACAAAATGCGAGAATGGAATGAAAAATTATATAAAACAAAATAACATATTGAATAACAATGAATACTAGATTTGAATTTAACAAAAAAAGTCTGTTCAAAATTACAATAATATTTTGTGCAAAGTATGTTCTTGCAGTTTCGAATCTAAACATTCCGCCCCACTTGAAAGGATCCACTTTCAATGTTGTTAAGTTTCTTCACTTTGGTTTGGAAGCAAACATATATTGGAGATGGCTCTAGTAAAAGTTCCACCGGTTCCACACGATTATCTCCTCTGCGATGTATTTTGACGATTCGGCCTAGATGTCAGAAGAAGATTGTTTTTTAAAAGGATTAGAGCTCCTACTTCGATGTTTTTCTCTGGAAGATGCTTTTTCGATTTTTGTTGTAAGTGAGTCAAATAATCACGCTGCCAGCGTTTTCAAAATTGTTGTTGCAAAAATTTTAGTGTTTGATATCTATTTAGACGATGTATCTTTAAGTCGAAAATATTTGGCTCATTAAACGAATTGAGTGGTGATCCAATCAAGAAGAGACCAGGTGTGAGTGCTTCTAGGTCATTAGGATTGATAGACATAGGTAAAACTGGTCGTGAATTCATTCATCGATTTGGCACAGTAGAGTTGAGAATTCCTCAGATGTTAAAACAAATTTCATGTCATTTTAAGTAAATATGGCTTGGCGACATTTACAGCTGCCTCCCATAGTCCACCGAAATGTAGAGATCGAGGTGGGATAAATTTCCAGTCTATTCCTTCTTGTAGGAAAATTGCATTAGTTGTAAGTTCTGATACCAATTCAAGGTGTGAGGCCTGCGTTGCGAAGCGTATGAATACTGCAACATACGATTTTATTGGTGATCTGCTACGAATTTTTTGAGTGATGTAGAATAGACCACAATAGTCTTTTCCAACGACAGAAAATGGTCGTGAAGATTTAATGCGATCAGGAGGAGGGTCCCCCATTATTTGTCTGCTGATCAAAGGTTGAGTTCTCAGACATAGGATATATCTGTGAATAATTTTCTTGAGTGCATTTTTTCCGTTTATAATCCAAAAGCGTTGTCGCAGAATATTCAAAAGAGTTTGACAACCAGCATGTAAGTGTGTATTATGAAAATGAAGGATCAAGGCAGTAGTAAATGGGTGCGATTGAGGTAGGAGCATCGGATCTTTCTTGTCGAAAATTAAATTCGAATGTGTGTTGTGTTTTTGAACATGGCTGTCGACCAATTGTTTTTAAACATGGTTGTCGACCAATTATTTTTAAACATGGCTGTCGACACATGTCAAGACGTGGTATTTAGGACATATTTTTTTTACAGGATTATTCAACCATCTGGTAATAATTAATTTTAAATTTATGCTCGTCGTCAAAAAAAAAAAAATCGTCGTGAAATGTGAGTCGAAACAGATGTTTTAAAAAGAATATGCTTTAAACATTACACATGTGGTACGTCGCGTGGGGGGTGGAAAAAGGTGTATGTATATTTTTTCCAGCTGTATTAGTACAAAATTTAACCAGAATGCAATTAATTGTTCGTGGTAAATGCATGTAAGTTTATGGAAATAATATGCGATCATTCGCCAAAACGCAGGTGTCAGAAAGGAATAAATGGATAAGAAATTTTGGTATAAAAGTTGGGGTGGTAGAGGGGCGTGGTAAATTCGATCAATGCGGCATTTGTAGGCGGTGGCGGCACTGTGATTTATTGTTGCCTCCGCGGGTGGTTGGTGGGGGAAAAAACAAATGGAGCAACTGTGACCACCGACATCTCTTTCAAGGCGATCGGAAAAAGACGTCGCGTAGGGAGGGAAAATGTTTTGTGGAATGCATATCTGATCGTCAGGCCGTGGTGTGGTATTTAGGGATATGTCATCCATTGACATGTATTTTGTTGACAGGGTTATGGATATTAAGAAAATATATGGACCAAGTGTGATCATCAACTTGACATGATGTGGCATCATTAACAATGCGCACAAAGCATAGCGTGTATTCCCACACAGTAAATATCTATACACCTAGTTATTATTAAACCTACTTTATTAAAATGTTTGTTTATTATATAATTCATAGCTCTTGTTACCATTTCGCTATACGGACGAAACTGTTTTAAAAAATATTCAAAATAACCAGTGAACGTGAAGTTTTTGTGCGGAGTTTTAATTTGAACGGGTATAAAATAAATTTTCAAATTAATTCGATACCTGAGGATGCAGATCCAAATGCGACCAGAAATCCTATTATTTATGGCAAGATGAATAAGAAAAAAAATATTATTTGTCGTGGGAAGTGTACGTTTTTTGTTAAAAAATACCAAAAGTTCGAAAAATTGTTACCTCGCGCGAGATTTTTTTTTTTGAAAAACCGTATAACGATAAAGTTCTGCTGTGTAAAATTTTGGTTGACAGACTATTTTTATGCGATGATGAAAGAAATCTATACCCCAATAAAATTATCAATGCCACTCATATTGAAAATCATATGAGAAAAATATTAGAGAAATACCCCAAAAAAAAATATCGCGTGGAATGTTGCGTTTGCGTTATTCATAGGGCTCGTTCGGGGAAAGATCAGCACATATGTTTGAAAAATTGTTACCTCTTGTTCGATGAAAAACAAATATTACAGGTCCACTAATACGTGGTACAATATGTTTTTTATACACGCGATTTTCTGAAAAATGGTAATCAAAAGAAAAAATGTAGCGAAGTTATTACAGTAGTGTGTTACAAAATTGAAGCTCGCTAAGGTGCTGAGAATTACTACAATCCGTCAATGTGGTTTTGATCGAAAATTTATTTGCTGCACCAATCATGGGCAGGCTTTTGTTATTGTTTGTCAAATGCCTACGGCCTACAAGCGTTGTGCTAGATATACCTAATGAAATATCCTGTTTTCCGAACAAAATGAATACCGAAAGCTGAATTTTAGGAGGATACTCCTCTTTTCAACACGCAAATAAAGTTTTATAGTCCAAATACTTTCGAGGATATGACGAACACAAAAAAAAAAACGATGAACTCATCATGAATAATCTAATAGATTACTGCAGAAGTTTTGGGGGTATCTGATACTACAAGAGTGTGGAAGAAGGAGGTTGAGAAATGCAGTTCTGATACAGAGAGGTTCTGTTGATAGCGGACAGGACCTAGCTATATTTTTTGGAAAAAAACAAAATAATTTATTCAAGAACACTTTATTAAAATAATATAAAATAATATATATACATATATATATATATATAAGTTTTTTTTTACAACTGAGATGTTCATACAGGCATCCATAGGTATCCGGCCCACAAGATGTGTTATCATAATGATATTTTTTTTCTTTATAATTCTGAGCAATTAATTATTAATTATTAATTAATTAGTCCCACATCGCCTCCCATACTATCATGGGACGAGCAGGCCCCATATTAGCATCATTGTCGCTCGTCTCGTCGTCAGCCTCTCCGCCATCTTCGCTGCCTTCGTCCCTTCTCTCTTCCTCTTCTCCCATGTTATCGCTAATATCTATGAAGCGCTCAAACCCGCTAACAATTTGCCCCCTCATTATCGCATTCGCCCCCCAGAAATACCTTGCTAGCTCTCCCCCTTCTTGAGCTATTAGGGCCGTTCCAATGAGGTCCCATATTTTACAATCTAGATACCTCTGTAGGTACTGTTCCTCAGTTGTCTGTCCCGTCATTATTTTTTAAATGAAACTAACAAAGATCTGGGTATACCGTGCCTATTTATACTTCCGATGCCTTTTAAAAATCATTTGATTGATCGACTAGTTAGAATTTAAAAAAAACTGTTAACCGATATAATTTATAGGATTTCAAAAAATGAACCGTGCAAAGAATTCCCTAAATTTGAAGTACATGTCAATCTTTTTTTTTAAAAAACATTTTTTAGGACTCAAAAAAATGCATGTAGGATGTAATTTATTACGTAGGATCATCAGTAAAGTATAAGAAAATCATAGCTGACCAAAGACCACTATAAATGTTTAAAAGGCACACGTCGATTTTTTTTAAAACCATTTTTTTTAGGACTCAAAAAAAAAACAAAATGCAAATATGTATATATGTAATTTATTATGCAACAAATATATAAATTTTCTGTATCTTTAGGCGAAGAATACTAGATATTCTGGAAAGTGGATAGATATTTATGGCATAGACAAAAAAAAAAATAATCAGAGTTAGCATGCCAATTTTTTCGCCTGTAGATGCATGCATGTTTTGAGGATACATTTTTTTTTAGTTGATGACCAAAAACATCTAGAAAAAATTATATACGGCTTGAAACAAGGGTAAACAAAGTACTGCCCTCCACAAAAATAATCAGCGTTTTTAAAAAAAAGGACCAAAGTACAAATGATTTAAAAAAGCACATGTCAATTTTTTGAGAATATTTTTGGACTCAAAATATAAATATAGATGTAATTTATTATGCAACAAAGGTGCACATTTTTTCTGAGTTTTTAAGTGCGAAATTTGACCGAAATTTCTTACATTCGGTAACAATTAAGAAATTGAAAAAAATGGCATATAGATGTAATTTATATTAGAATGTGTACATTTTCTGATGTCAATTTTTCGTGGGTAAATGTATGTATGTTTTAACGTTTCATTTTTCTTTTTTTTTGGAGTTGTCGACCAAAACATCGTAGAAAAACTATTTATAGCATGAAATTATAACCCTAAATAATCAGGATTTAAAAAAAAGGACGAAAGATCAGTAATAATATTTAAAATAGTAGACATCGGTTTTTAAAACATTTTTTAGGACAGAAAAAAAATACATCTAGATGTAATTTATACTAGTGTATATATTTTCTGTGTCTTTAGGCGCTGCCTTTATGCACTGCATATATGTAGGAGTAGGTTATCAGCTCCAAGAAGAATTACTACAATTTAGCATCATGATTGCTTTATTTGAAAAACTTTTTTTATCATGTAATTACGACAGCCTTTTGTTTGGAAGCGCCAAAAAAAGAATGGCAGAATGGTGAATCCGGAAAGCGGTTAAAATAGAATTTTTAATATTGATGCCAAAAGAGTATCGATGCAATTAAATTCCAGGTTTGTCACCATTTAGAGCATACATTTTGCGAAAAAAAGTATGGAATATAAACAACATAAATCACTTTCGTGTATTGAAAAAAAACCATACATCGTAAAAACTATGATAAGCTTAAGAAATTATTACCAGTTGTAGACGGAGAAAGAGCAAGAAACTCTAAAAGTAGGATCCACATATGTAGCAAAATCATAGTTGGGTAGAAAAATAAAGGGGCGAATTTTGCAGGTGGAGAAAGAAAATCAGCAGCGAATTTTTGAACTTTAACGTAACGTTATTTACAACAGATTAACCCCAGCAAACACAAACTTACAAAGAAAGCACGAACCGAAATTTTTAAAACTAAAAAAAAACACACGTGAAGAAATTTTTTATGCCCTAAAACGTTCAAAAAAAAAAAAAAACTATGATACAAATTCTGCAAATTAACTGATCAAAAAAAAAGCAGTTGAATTGGCCCCAGTTAGTTATATTGAACAGAGGAGGACAGATTGTTTGTTTAATCCGTGAGGTGATAAAAGTGTATGCATTTAAATTGCGAGAGGGAATTAAATTTAATCAATAACAAAATATCAGTGAAACATTTAGGTTTATGATTATCATGCAGATAAACATTCATAATAAAAAAAAATAATAGAAAAACTATATAACTATATGTCACAGTTCTATATGATTTGACTATATTTTTATAAGAATGCTTATAAAACGTTGCCTATTAATATGTAGCAAATTTGTCAGCTATATCTTGTTGCTACTATTGCATAATTATACTGCATTAGATACTAGAGGAAATGTGTTAATAAGAAAGTATACAGGCGTACCCCAGGATAGTTAATTTCACCCTGTTATTATCTGCATGTTTTTTTTTGCATTATGCGTGTTGAACGTTAATGGGACTATATTTACATAACTCCCACCTTTCTTTTATTTAAATGAAAATCCGGTGACAATACATCAGGTTTTATTGGAAGAATCGACATCACAAGGATTGAGGGCTGTTCTGTGACGAGTCTTACTGTATCGACTGTAAATTATCGAACTATTGAATATTCACATTCCTGTTGAAAGCAGTTCTGATGCGGACAGGTCTTGTTAAAGACGGTTCTGATACCGACAGGTCTTGTTAAAGGCAGTTCTGATACGGGCAGGTCCTGTTGAAATCGGTTCTTATGCGGACAGGTCCTGTTGAAAGCAGTTCTGATGCGGACAGGTCTTGTTAAAGACGGTTCTGATACAAACAGGTCCTGTTGAAACGCAGTGCTGATACGAACATGTCTTGTTGAAAGCAGTTCTAATGCGGACAGGCCCTGTTAAAATGCAGTGCTGATACCGACAGGTCTTGTTAAAGGCAGTTCTGATACGGGCAGGTCCTGTTGAAATCGGTTCTGATGCGGACAGGTCCTGTTGAAAGCAGTTCTGATGCGGACAGGTCTTGTTAAAGACGGTTCTGATACAAACAGGTCCTGTTGAAACGCAGTGCTGATACGAACATGTCTTGTTGAAAGCAGTTCTAATGCGGGCAGGCCGTGGTAAAACGCAGTGCTGATACCGTCAGAGTTCTGATACGGGCAGGTCCTGTTGAAATTGGTTCTGATGCGGACAGGTCCTGTTGAAAGCAGTTCTGATGCGGACAGGTCTTGTTAAAGACGGTTCTGATACGAACAGGTCCTGTTAAAACGCAGTGCTGATACAAACAGGTCTTGTTGAAAGCAGTTCTAATGCGGACAGGCCCTGCTAAAACGCAGTACTGATACCGACAGGTCTTGTTAAAGGCAGTTCTGATACGGGCAGGTCCTGTTGAAATTGGTTCTCATGCGGACGGGTCCTATTGAAATCGTTTCTGATACGGACAGGTCTTGTTAAAAGCAGTTCTAATGCGGACAGGCTCTATAAAAACGCTGTGCTGATACGAACAGTTCTTGTTGAAAGCAGTTCTAATGCCGACAGGCCCCATTTAAAACACAGTGCTGATACGAACAGGTCCCACTGAAACGCTGTGCTGATACGAACAGATCCTGTTGAAATCGGTTCTGATGCAGACAGGTCCTGTTAAAAGCAGTTCTGATACAGACAGGTCCTGTTGAAGCATTTCTGATACGGACAGGTCTTGTTGAAATCAGCTCTGATGCGGACAGGTCTTGTTAAAGACGGGTCTGATACGAACAGGTCCTGTTGAAATCGGTTCTGATGCAGACAGGTCCTGTTAAAAGCAATTCTGATACAGACAGGTCCTGTTAAAGGCAGTTCTGATACGGACGGGTCTTGTTAAAAGTAGTTCTAATGCGGACAGGCTTTATTAACACGTAGTGCTGACACGAAAGGGTCTTGTTGAAATCGGTTCTTACGCGTATAGGTCCTGTTAAAGACCGGGACAGGTCTTGTTGAACTCATTTTTTATGCGGGGAGGAAGTACAGGTTGTATTTGAAAAAATTTTGTAAAA
Source organism: Xylophagus ater (assembly GCA_963422695.1). Taxonomy (NCBI): domain Eukaryota; kingdom Metazoa; phylum Arthropoda; class Insecta; order Diptera; family Xylophagidae; genus Xylophagus; species Xylophagus ater. The sequence continues at coordinate 38,158,575 of OY730479.1, read as the reverse complement.
AATTCGCACTGACAAGGACCAATTGTCGATTGTGCGTTCGAAATATTCAATAGTTTGGTAATTTACAGTCGATACAGTAAGACTCGTCACAGAACAGCCCTAAATCCTTGCTATGTCGATTCTTCCAATAAAACCTGATGTATTGTCACCGCATTCTCATTAAAAAAAAAGAAAGGTGGGAGTTATGTAAATATAGTCCCATTAACGTTCAACACGCATAATGCAAAAAAAACATGCAGATAATAACAGGGTGAAATTAACTATCCTGGGGTACACCTGTATACTTTCTTATTAACACATTTCATCTAGTATGTAATGCAGTATAATTATGCAATAGTAGCAATAAGATGGAGCTGACAAATTTGCTGCATATTAATAGGCAACGGTTTAGAAGCATTCTTATAACAATATAGTCAAATCATATAGAACTGTGACATATAGTTATATAGTTTTTCTATTATTTTTTTTTTATTATGAATGTTTATCTGCATGATAATCATAAACCTAGATGTTTCACTGATATTTTGTTATTGATTAAATTTAATTCCCTCTCGCCATTTAAATGCATTCATTTTTATCACCTCACGGATTAAACAAATTCCCTTCTAGAACTGGCCTCTCGTACCAAACAATCTGTCCTCCTCTGTTCAATATAACTAACTGGGGTCAATTCAACTGCTTTTTTTTTGAACAGTTAATTTGCAGAATTTGTATCATAGTTTTTTTTTTTTTTTTTTTGAACGTTTTAGGGCATAATAAATTTCTTCACGTGTGTTTTTTTTTAGTTTTAAAAATTTCGGTTCGTGCTTTCTTTGTAAGTTTGTGTTTGCTGGGGTTAATCTGTTGTAAATAACGTTACGTTTAAGTTCAAAAGTTCGCTGCTGATTTTCTTTCTCCACCTGAAAAATTCGCCCCTTTATTTTTCTACCTAGCTATGATTTTGCTACATATGTTGATCCTACTTTTAGAGTTTCTTGCTCTTTCTCCGTCTACAACTGGTAATGATTTCTTAAGCTTATCATAGTTTTTACGATGTATGGTTTTTTTCAGTACACGAAAGTGATTTATGTTGTTTATATTCCATACTTTTTTTTCGCAAAATGTATGCTCTAAATTGTGACAAAGCTTGAATTTAATTGCATCGATACTCTTGTGGCATCAATATTAAAAATTCTATTTTAACCGCTTTCAGGATTCACCATTCTGCCATTCTTTTTTTTTGGCGCTTCCAAACAAAAGGCTGTCGTAATTACATGATAAAAAAAGTTTTTCAAATAAAACAATCATGATGCTAAATTGTAGTAATTCTTCTTGGAGCTGATAACCTACTCCTACATATATGCAGTGCGTAAAGGCAGCGCCTAAAGACACAGAAAATATATACACTAGTATAAATTACATCTAGATGTATTTTTTTTGAGTCTTAAAAAATGTTTTAAAAACCGATGTGTACTATTTTAAATATTATTACTGATCTTTGGTCCTTTTTTTTTAACCCTGATTAGTTACGGTTATTATTTCATGCTATAAATAATTTTTCTACGATGTTTTGGTCGACAACTCCAAAAAAAAGAAAAATGTAACGTTAAAACATACATACATTTACCCACGAAAAAATTGACATCAGAAAATGTACACATTCTAATATAAATTACATCTATATGCCTTTTTTTAAAATTTCTTAATTGTTACCGAATGTAAGAAATTTCGGTCAAATTTCGCACTAAAAAACTCAGAAAAAATGTGCATTTTTCTGAGTCCAAAAATATTCTCAAAAAATTGGCATGTACTTTTTTAAAACATTTGTACTTTGATCCTTTTTTTTAAAACACTGATTATTTTTGTGGAGGGCAGTACTTTGTTTACCCTTGTTTCAAGCCGTATATAATTTTTTATAGATGTTTTTGGTCATCAACTAAAAAAAAATGTATCCTTAAAACATACATGCATCTACAGGCGAAAAAATTGACATGCTAGGTAGGTAGAGTAGGGGTACTACGTACAGCACCAGGCACCTTAATGGGCCCATGGTGATCCCTACGAGACGAGGAGTTACCCTGGGGGAACCTATTCCTCTTCAATGCATTTAACTTTCCTACAGAACTTCATTAGACTTCCCATATCGGTCGCCTGAAGCATTCCTAAATTCCCGAAGAAATGGTTGCCCAAATAGTTGTTGTGAACTCGAGAGAGAGTTGCGCACTCGCATTAAATGTGTTTGATGTCTTCAGCCACCCCTATGTCTCCGCAATAACGGCAGAGGTCGGACTGCACCAAGCCCAGTCTTTTAGCGTGCTTCCTCAACAGAGAGTGTCCCGTCAGTATTCCAATAATCGTTCGTAGACGATTCCGATTCCAGTCTATTAAGAGCCTCGACTTTTTCTGATTCATTTTCGGCCACAAACTTTTTGAAACTTCGTGCCCACTAAGATTGTGCCATCGTGTGTTGGCTTCCCCGAAAATTTTGTCCTTGATACGTGCTTTAAACGCGAAGAGGGAAGGCAGTACGTCAGTCATTTCGTATTCTGAATCGTCTGCACCTTCCTTTGCCAGCATGTCTGCCGATTCGTTTCCCTCGATTCCGCAATGGGCTGGAACCCAGCATAATCTAACATTATTCTGAACGCATAGTGTCTTCAACACCTTGCGACAGCTACTGACTGTTCCCGAGTTAACAGCTACCGAACTAAGCGCGTTCATGGCTGCCTTGCTGTCTGAGTAGATCGAGATATCCCTGGAGGATATCTTCTCCAGACTAGATGTTTCTGCAGCCTTTTGAATTGCCAATATCTCCGCCTGGAAGACGTTGCATTCCATTGGAAGTCGGAAAGCTTTCGCTATGCTGAGATCTTCCTAGAATATCCCCGAGCCTACGCCGTACTCTGTTTTAGATCCGTCTGTATAAATGGCGATTTCGCCTTTGATAGGAACCTTATTGTCATACCAGTCTGTTTTTTCCGGGTATAACATCCTGTAAGGGGTATCAAAGTCCAGTATTTCCAATATGGTGTCCGTTGCCGCCTTGGCACCGCTACCTAAGGTCCAGTTTAGGATCTTACCATGACCTTTATCCAGTCTCTTGAGAAATCCGTGGTTTCTTAGCCTCAGAGCACTGTTACCCGCCGCTTGTTTAATGTACAAGTCGAACGGCAACAAATGCAGAATCGTTTCCAGAGCTGCCGTTGGTGTTGTTCGAAGCGCACCTGTCGCACCAATACAAGCAGACCGTTGAACCCTAGTGAGTTTCCCTTGTATGTGCCCCATAGGTTATAATTGGCCTCGCCACCGCGGTATAAAGCCAGAGCATTATACTAGGATTTAGCCCCCAATTTCTACCTACAGCCCTCCTGCATACATACAGAGCATTATAAGCTTTCTTTACTCTGTTTTCTGTATTGATTCCCCATGCTAGCTTTTTGCCCAGCCAGAGCCCTAGAAATTTGTCCTCCTCAGATATGTTCAAGGTGACTCCATCAAGCTTTGGCAGTCTGAACTGGGGTACCTTGTACATTCTGGTGAAGAGTACGAATTCCGTCTTGCCCGGATTGATGTTAAGACCGTTGCAACCGGCCCATTTGCTGAGCCTGTTGAGTGCTGTTTCCAATAGTTCGCTAATGGTGTCCAGAAATTTACAGCAATTAGTGCAAGATCGTCAGCGTATGCTACCACTGAGATCCCACCATTGCCGAGTTTCTTAAGAATATCGTCAACTACTAAAATCCAGAGGAATGGAGATAGTACTCCTCCCTGAGGTGTTCCTCTGGATACTCTCATCCTTGCTTCGCTGTCCGCGTAGGCCGCATTTATATATCTACAGTGCAGCAGCATGTTGATCGAATCAGTGATTCCCCCTGCCACATTTGCATCTTCTAGTGCGCATATGATGGCTTCCCTTTTGACGTTGTTGAACGCCCCTTCAATGTCCAGGAAAGCTACAAGAGCACATACCTTATTGCTGATGCTATCCTCTATCTTACTAATGACTTCGTGCAAAGCCGTTTCCGTACTCTTATGTTTGAGGTATGCATGTTGGGAATGCGAAAGAGCCCCTCCGCATACCTCTCTAATATGAGTATTGACCAATCTTTCCAATATCTTCAGGAGAAAGGAAGATAGGCTGATAGGTCTGAAGTCCTTAACCAGTGTATGACTGATTTTTCCTGCCTTTGGTATGAAGATTACCTTAGTTTCTCTCCACATCCTAGGCACATATGCCATTCGTAGATAACTTCTGAAAATTGTCTGAAGCCATCTTTTTGCAGCTTCTGGTGCTTTTTGTACTATTATTGATCTGATGCCATCAGGTCCTGGGGATTTGTATGGCATGAAAGATTCGACTGCCCAAGTGAGCTTATTCCCACTTGAGATGGAGTCGATCTTCCGCCAGCCGAGTTTCCGCACTGCCGGAAGTTCCTCTTCTTCTTCCCGTTCCACGCTTCCTGGAAAGTGAGCGGCTATAAGCGATTCTAAAGCCTCTCGACTGTCTTCCACCCCTTTTGATAAAGCTGGGGACGTTGTCCTCCTTTGAGAGTATCTTCCTTAGTCTTGAAGCTTCGCTAGTTTCCGTGATGTCCTCGCAATACGTTCTCCACGAAAGTCTTTTAGCCTTTCTGATGACGTATTTGAATTCCCTTTTATTTGCCTTGTACAGTTCCCAGTCTTCTCCAAGGTTACTCCACCTTGCTTTGCTGTAGAGTTTCCCAACATTCTTTCTCATGACCGTAATATCTTTGTTCCACCAGATAGGTATCTTCCTTCTGGGTGGTCTAGATATTGGGCACGATTTTTCGAAAGCTTTAATTACTTCATTGCTGAGGTAATTAACTGCTCTGTCCACACTATTTCTGCACTTCAATGATCTAGGAGGCTCCTTGAGCCTATTACTCAGTGAGTGCGCAAATCCTTCCCAGTCAGTTTTTCTAGGGTTCCTAAAGGGTGCTCTCTTGTCTATTCGAGCCTTAACCTCGAACAAGATCCATTTGTGATCAGAGAGAGAGGGCTCCTGCGAGACCCTCCATCTTCCTATTTCAAATTGGGAAGTGTTAGTTAATGTAATATCTAAAACTTCCTGCCTATTTTTAATTACAAAGGTTGGGTCATTTCCTACGTTACAGATTACTAGATTGGATGATATAATAAAATCAAGTAGTAACATACCTCTTTCATTGGTGTCCTTACTTCCCCATTGTGTGTGGTGAGCGTTGGCATCACACCCGATAACCAACTGCCACGTATTCCGTGCAACTAGCTGCCTTAAACTTCCTGGTGGTAGATCCGCCATCTGTCCATCGTAGGGTAGATATGCCGAAACCAGACACAAAGGTTTCCCTTTCTTCTGATTCCAATCGCATACCACAACTGTGACATCCTCAGTGCTGTAATTTTCCAAAAGAAAAGCTTTAACTGTATTCTTCAATAGGATACAAGTTCTGACTTTCCCTTCCGATTTTTTGTAGAAAAGAGTAAAGTCTCTTACCTTTAGTCCTGATAACTGTTTCCTGTTGTTGATCCAGGGTTCCTGGATTAAAGCCGCTGTGATATTCTGCCTAGAGAGTAGTTCTGCTAGGCAGGCAGTAGCCGCTCTACTGTGATGGAGGTTGATTTGTACCACCTCCATCACAGGTTACTGGCTCCTCCTCTTCGATTCCTTTAGTGTGGGCAGGTGGTTTTATCATCACCCTGCCCAAACTGTATCTTACCATTCCTTTACACTTCTCCAGATAGGGAAGTGATTCACGTCTGAGTGATAGAAGGTAATTCTGTCCGTGTTCCCTCTGGGGTCCCACCTTCAGCACCTTCCATCCCTCAGCCTTCATCTCCCTATTCTGATTTCTTAGTAAGGCTAAGAACCTATCCGGGGTGGTGTAGGGCTTGGAAACCCACACCCAGGCCTTCGGTATTACGTATTTGTGAAGGTCCTTCACAGCAACTGCTGTGATTTTGGCACCTTCCCAAATACCGCCAAGACCGCCAACGAATTCTTTAAAGAATTTTGCCGAGGCATCATTCCCACAAGCGACAATCTTATGTCCACCCTCCCAGCCAGCGCCATCGAAGAGCAATTCCTGGTCTTCGGCAACTGACTCGTAAAAAGTCAGCATAGCCACCTGGAATCTCTCCTCGATTTTCTGCCACTGGTCGAGGGTTAATCGGCCATCCGATTGCTGCTCGTTAACTACAGCCACACGCAACTTGTCCAGCTCTGCATTCACAGCCCTGTTGCGTGTCGCTGTAGAAACCTTCTTAGGATTCTTAGGCTCGCCTTGCGTGGCGTCGTCCCTCGACCTATCACGTTTGCCCAAGAAACGGTTACGTTTTGTCGTAACCGTTACGAAGCCATCCTCGTTTGATGATCCCGCAATGGGATCCCGAGGAGCAGCCTCTTTTTCCTCCACCACCTTAGCCTGATGACTGGCAACAAAACTCTTCAAGCTAGCATCTCCAGCTACTACTTTGGCCCTTTCGTACTGCTCGTTCTCCCAGAGGCTGAGCACACTGGGATCCATTGCACCGTACTTCTGGACCTTCCTAATGGCAGACCTGAGACGAATCCTAGCTTGCTGATAAGCAGTCCTCTTATCAGTGTCCTTTTTATTTTGCTCAGGGTCGAATAACCTGGCAGCTTCCTTGCTACCTTCGAGAGCGGATGGCATATTTCCAACCACGCTTGAAGGGTTGGTTTCAGCAGAGCCAGACGGCATATTTCCAGCCTGAGCTACTGCCTTAACTACTTCCTCTTTCGCTTCTAAGAGCTCGTCCTCCTCTTCAAGAGTGAGCGTTCTGCTGAAGATGACCTCCATCGAGCGAGTCGATTCGACCTCGCTGTTCCGGCTGCCATCTCCAACAGAAGACTCACTCTTCTCAACGTCTGTTTTTTTTAAATTTTTGTTGTCCATATTTTGGTCCCACGAATGTGGCGAGAAATTAAAGTCCACATCGGCAGAGCTCCCTTACCGATGCAAGGCACTTGTACACTCAGAGGTTGCCTGTTATCTGAGGCCTCCGTTCATGACAGTATATCCCTACTGCCATTCATCCCATCAGCACGGATCGGTTAACACTTTGGGGTTGTTTATCGAGTATGTCTCCTCTAGATCCGCAAGATTTAGTATAAGCAGGGGTACCACGTGCAGGACGTAGCTCTTCACTACGCACAAGATGTTTCCATACATCCTGAATCCAGTCGGTCTTGGAACACTTCCCTGGTGATAACCTACTTTCACCTTGCCCCCCAATTGACATGCTAACTCTGATTATTTTTTTTTTGTCTATGCCATAAATATCTATCTACTTTCCAGAATATCTAGGATTCTTCGCCTAAAGATACAGAAAATTAATATATTTGTTGCATAATAAATTACATATATATTGTAACGTGTTAGTCTTTCCGGTTCGATGTTATTAGAATGATAACACTTTTTATTTATGTGAATTTAGTGTATAAACTTTATTTGTACTTATTTCTGCTTAACAATTAGTCTTAAAAATATTTGTCTTTCAATAATTTAATTATTACAATTATTTATCACAGTTTTAGAGCTTCACTATTTTAATTATTTTTAAGATCAAAGCTTTGGTTTTACTCCGAATATTTCAAGTATACAGTTTGAACTTCTGATCTGAATTGATTCTAGCCTCGACTCTACGGCTGCTTTTAATACAAAATTGGTGTGTTTCGAAATTTTCTCGAAAAGCCTGGTCGTTTGGCTTTCCAAAAATAGATGGCAATTTTTTTTTTTTTTTTTTTTCGAAACTTTTACATAAAGAATACTTCTCGGAAATTCTTATTCAATACACAAAGAATACTTCTCGAAAATTCTTATTCAATACACAAAGAATACTTCTCGAAAATTCTTATTCAATACACAAAGAATACTTCTTGTTTGTGAATCATTGTTTTGGGTTCGTGACAATGATTTATTATTTCGGAGAAATGTATTGTATGTGCTTTTTTATGACATGAGTCATTGCTATTGTTCACATTATTGAGAAGTGTATTGTATTGTCTCGGTCGTGTGAACAATTTAATTTTGGAGTTTTCTGGAAATATTTTTGATTTATTTATTAAATCAAAACATTTCCAGCAATTTCTAGTAATGTGTAGTGCACCACCCCCTCCTTAAATCTGTTCGCCCCGAACAGAATCTTCTGAAGTCGTCCCGTGATATTTTGCTAGCCGATTTAAATGAACAACTTTCATTTTTGCCCTTGGAGATCTTCGTATGCGATATACGTCATTCTTCCTTTTTATGACGGTATATGGACCCTCCCATTTTGGCATAAACTTAGGTGACATTCCCTTTTTCCGTTGTGGATTGTAAAGCCATACCAAGTCACCATCCTGTTCTACGTTGCTGACTTCTGTAGGTATTTTGCCTTCCAATTTCTGCTCAACTTTGTTAACTTCCGTACTAATTTTAGTTTCAAGGTTCGCAACACTGGATTCCACCTGAGTTTTTAATTCACCCATGCTGGATTCCATCTTAGTCTGCATGTCAGATATACTTGCAATCTTACTTTCTAGACTTGCAGAAGTCGAATCTATTTTACTTTGTAAACTTGAAGCAGTTGATTTTAATTCGCCTTGTAAATTGGAAGCATTTGATTTTATTTCACCTTGCAGATTGGAAGCAGTTGAGTCCATTTTAGTCTGAAGACTAGAAGCATTTGTTTTCATTTCTTCTTGCAGACTAGAAGCAGTTGAGTCCATTTTAGTCTGAAGACTAGAAGCATTTGTTTTCATTTCTTCTTGCAGACTAGTCTGAAGACCGATCATCATGGTCATAAGCGTCTTTAAATTATCTTGAACACTTGCTGTTGTTTTTGCACCCTCTTCACTGAAATCGGACTTGTCATTGTCCTCGTTCGTGTTTCCTTCTTGGTTTCCCTCTTTCAGAATTTCACTAAAGTCGAATGTCCTACTGTCTAGTCCTCTTATTGCACATTCAGCGATTACTCTTTTCTTCTTTTCTGGTTTAGTTCCCGTGGAAACTGACTTCCACACACGCAGAACTGTGGATAGTTCTGATGTACTCAAGCTGTCTAATAGTTTACTTTCCATTGTTCAAATATTTTTAATTGTTCACGAAATTCTTAAACTTCTCGCACAGTATTTAAATACTACGAAATTTCCTAGTATAATCTTAATTTCCACGAAATTTCTCGTACAATTGAAATTTTCACACGATACACGACGTATAGCCTCAAATTTCGCACAATCGAAATTTTTATACAACTCACAAAATTTCTTGTACGCCCCTGAAATTTCTCACACCGTGAAATTATTATACCCTCAATTTTCTTAATAACGAATTTCTTCGAAATTTTTCCCACAGAAGTTTCTAGTTTAATTTCGAATTTTCTTGCAGCAAATTTAGCACAATTATCCTTCCTGCACTGATTCACAATAAATAATTTCACTTCTGACACCAATGTAACGTGTTAGTCTTTCCGGTTCGATGTTATTAGAATGATAACACTTTTTATTTTTGTGAATTTTATTATTATTATTTTTTTTTTATTTGTACTTATTTCTGCTTAACAATTAGTCTTAAAAATATTTGTCTTTCAATAATTTAATTATTACAATTATTTATCACAGTTTTAGAGCTTCACTATTTTAATTACTTTCACAAAAATAATCTCGTTTCCAATCTCTGCTTTGTATAATCTCTGACGAAGCTTTTCACTTCAACTGATCGATTAAGAATGATTTCAGGCTCGACCCTACGGCTGTTTTTATATCCAATTGGTATATTTCGAGAACTTTCTCGCAAAGACTGGTCGTTTGGCTTTCTAAAAATAGATGGCATTTTCTCGAAAGCTCTACAAAGTTTGAATATTAATAAGAATTGTTTTTGTTGTTCGTGTGGTGTTTTTGTGATAGTTGCTTTATAGAATACTAGATGATTTTATGAATCACCAAGTATTCTAACTGAAATATAGTGCACTACCCCCTTCTTAAATCTGTTCGTCCCGAACAGAATCTTTTGGACTCGTGCCGCGATTCTTCGCTAACTGATTTGAATGAATCACCTTCATTTTTTACTTTTGATGATTTCCGCTTTCGCCATACCACGTCCAAAGAGTTCATCTCGTTGGTGCAGTCACTATCTTGTAATTCGTTGTTTGCAGGTTCCTCAAATACTTTGTCCACCGGAACCCGTATATGCTGTCCAGATGATCTTTCCGGTGGAGTTCGTCTGGTGCTATCCTGTTCACTCGTGTCTTGCTTGAGTTCAGCGTCAAGATATTGCCCCACTGCAGTTTCAGTTTTCTTTTGATGTCCTACAATTTTTGTGCAGGTGTCACAATTCCTGCACCAGCTTTTGACATCAGCTCGCCAGTGTACCCAATAGAATCGTTCTCGCACCTTCGCTAATGTTCTGTTGACTCCCAAATGTCCCCCTGAAGTTACAGCATGTACTTCACCAAGTACCTCATGTACTTTGGACTTAGGCACGATCAACTGCATTAGTTTGGATTTTCCATCAGGAGAATCCCATTTTCTCCTCAGAACGCCATTTTCTATCTGTAACGAGTCCCACTGAGCCCAATAACTTTTTGTCGTATCACTGCGTATTAGAATATCGCTCCATTTTGGACGCTGACCCCTTTTCTTCCATTTAAGGATTGGTCCAACATCTTCATCCTTTAGCTGCGCGTTTCGGATGCTCGACATGTCATCGCCTCCAATCCTTAATGTACGGATAGCTACTACCTTTTTCACATTCCTGCAGTCCTTACTCGTTTCTCCAAAAGCCCCTTCAGTACCTACGACACTGGATTTGCTCCTTCTCGTTTTGTCCTTACTTTTTGACAACTCCGTAACTCTAGTTGTCATTCCAATGTCGTTCGTCCGTTTCACTTTTACAACAGTATTCGCATCTGAAGTAACTTGTTGGTCTCGTAGACTTGATTTGGTGTCACTGGAATCTGCTTCCTCCAACGTTAGCGGGAACTCAATATTTCCACATCGCAATAACCTATCTTCAATGCTTACACTCACTCCATTCTGCTTCATGAAGTCCAGGCCCATGATACAATCGTCCATTATATCAGCCACCAAAAACGTATGTCGAAACACATACTCATCTAGCCCCAATGCTAGAATCACTTCACCCAGAATCGGAGATGATGCCCCTGTAACCGTTTGAAGAACACTGTTACTGCTTCTGCTCATGTGTTTCCTACTAATGAGCTTCCTGTTCACGATGGATCTACTTGCACCCGTATCTACGATGAGCCTGCATCGATGACCAGCAATTACTCCTTGCGTCGTTAATCTGTCGTTACTCTGTTGTAGGAGAGAGACTGATATCATAATCGGTGCTTTTGTCTGGTTGGGGCACTGCCGCTCTAAATGTCCTTCTTTACCGCAGCCCCAGCATTTCAGTCTTCTTTTAGTATCGTTCAATTCCAATTCCTGGATAGCTTGCTGCACATCCGCCTTTATCTTTTCGGCTAGTTGGTCTATCGTTAGCTCTGTTGAGTCTTCATCAACCATAGCAGCTCGTACCATTGGAACCGCCCTTGTTGCTCTCTTTGAAGCTTCCAATGTCAACGCGACAGCCAACACATCGTGCAACATGCGCTTTCCACTAATCCGGACCTTGAAATGAATGTCTGCATCCCGAATGGCATTGGTGAATCTTTCTGCAGCCAAGTCATTCTGCAGCTCCAGGGGATAATCGGGGTATGACAAGTATACCAACCGCTCAATATCTGCTGACAACTCCTGAAGTGTCTCTCCAGATTCTTGCATTCTGTTGACAAGCTCCATTCGGTATACGTCCTTCATGTGGTTATCCCCATATCGAATGTCCAATTGTGTTACAATGTAATTGTAATTCTTCTCATTTTCTGGTGAGATTGTCCGCAATAAATCGGCTGCATTACCCCGTAGAGCCAGAATTAATGCTGTGGCTTTTTCTCTATCGGACCAGCCGTTCGCACCAGCAGCCGCTTCAAACTGTCGTTTGTATACTGGCCATGAAGTTTTTCCGTCAAATATTGGTGGCTTCATCCTTTTACCTGATGACTCAATATTTGGTTTATTTTCTTTGATGTCAGCCATTTTTGCTTCTATTTCTGCTACTTTTGTTCCAATTTTTGTTCTACGTTGCTGACTTCTGTAGTTATTTTGCCTTCCAATTTCTGCTCAACTTTGTTTACTTCCGTACGAACTGCAGAGACTTCCGTACTAATTTTAGTTTCAAGGTTCGCAACACTGGATTCCACCTGAGTTTTTAATTCACCCATGCTGGATTCCATCTTATTCTGCATGTCAGATACACTTGCAATCTTACTTTCTAGACTTGCAGAAGTCGAATCTATTTTACTTTGTAAACTTGAAGCAGTTGATTTTAATTCGCCTTGTAAATTGGAAGCATTTGATTTTATTTCACCTTGCAGATTGGAAGCAGTTGAGTCCATTTTAGTCTGAAGACTAGAAGCATTTGTTTTCATTTCTTCTTGCAGACTAGAAGCAGTTGAGTCCATTTTAGTCTGAAGACTAGAAGCATTTGTTTTCATTTCTTCTTGCAGACTTGTCTGACGACCGATCATCATGGTCATAAGCGTCTTTAAATTATCTTGAACATTTGCTGTTGTTTTTGCACCCTCTTCACTGAAATCGGACTTGTCATTGTCCTCGTTCGTGTTTCCTTCTTGGTTTCCCTCTTTCAGAATTTCACTAAAGTCGAATGTCCTACTGTCTAGTCCTCTTATTGCACATTCAGCGATTACTCTTTTCTTCTTTTCTGGTTTAGTTCCCGTGGAAACTGACTTCCACACACGCAGAACTGTGGATAGTTCTGATGTACTCAAGCTGTCTAATAGTTTACTTTCCATTGTTCAAATATTTTTAATTGTTCACGAAATTCTTAAACTTCTCGCACAGTATTTAAATACTACGAAATTTCCTAGTATAATCTTAATTTCCACGAAATTTCTCGTACAATTGAAATTTTCACACGATACACGACGTATAGCCTCAAATTTCGCACAATCGAAATTTTTATACAACTCACAAAATTTCTTGTACGCCCCTGAAATTTCTCACACCGTGAAATTATTATACCCTCAATTTTCTTAATAACGAATTTCTTCGAAATTTTTCCCACAGAAGTTTCTAGTTTAATTTCGAATTTTCTTGCAGCAAATTTAGCACAATTGTCCTTCCTGCACTGATTCACAATAAATAATTTCACTTCTGACACCAATGTAACGTGTTAGTCTTTCCGGTTCGATGTTATTAGAATGATAACACTTTTTATTTATGTGAATTTTATTATTATTATTTTTTTTTTATTTGTACTTATTTCTGCTTAACAATTAGTCTTAAAAATATTTGTCTTTCAATAATTTAATTATTACAATTATTTATCACAGTTTTAGAGCTTCACTATTTTAATTACTTTCACAAAAATAATCTCGTTTCCAATCTCTGCTTTGTATAATCTCTGACGAAGCTTTTCACTTCAACTGATCGATTAAGAATGATTTCAGGCTCGACCCTACGGCTGTTTTTATATCCAATTGGTATATTTCGAGAACTTTCTCGCAAAGACTGGTCGTTTGGCTTTCTAAAAATAGATGGCATTTTCTCGAAAGCTCTACAAAGTTTGAATATTAACAAGAATTGTTTTTGTTGTTCGTGTGGTGTTTTTGGGATAGTTGCTTTATAGAATACTAGATGATTTTATGAATCACCAAGTATTCTAACTGAAATATAGTGCAATATATATTTGCATTTTGTTTTTTATTTTTTTTGAGTCCTAAAAAATGTGTTTTTAAAAAAAAATCGACAGTGTTGAGCCACATAGACGAGTCATGCGACTTGTCGTAAGCGTAGACAACTTGGTCGAAAGTTCCACCCTTTGATTTGTGAATCGTCATACCACAGGCAGGAATGAGAGGAAAATGATTTCGCTTGGCAGTTATTGTTCGATTCGTGTTTAAGTAAGTAGTAGAATTTCTGCGTACGATGGGAACCAAGTCTTTTGCTATATCATTTCGTAGTACGTATCTTGTCGCGAGTCTCATCACTTTTCGACCAATTTTGCAATTTTCAGGAAATCGTAACCACACGCGCTTCACCGTGCCGTTGTCTTGCCGAATGTTATTGTTTTCAAAGTTCTCTTCGTCGATATTATTGTCATCAGCTTGGGTCTCGTTCTCATATTCAATGAGTTCCAAAAACCCTACGGCTCCGGTTGCTAAACCTTCCTGTTGATATAGCGATAAAATTCTTTTATTTTGCCGCTTAAGTTTGTTTTATTAGCGCAGCCTCACGCTAATTAAGTTGAAGAAAAAGGCTTCTTGGGTTTCAAAATTAAACTGAATTTATTTGACAAAAATTCTGGAATTTATACAATTTAAATGCTGAGTATACAAAATTCTTATAATCTAAATGTGGGAATCGTACATTTATAATAATTATCCAAATATCAAATTTAATTAAATATAAAAGTTTAATTTGATATTTGGATATATGGAATTGAAATCGGAGTATTTTATTTTGAACAATATGAGTTTTTTATGCAAAAAATATTATTGTGGGAATTTTATCATAGAAAAATTTACGCGTTGCACAAAATAAGTCTGGGAAATATCTGTTGGTTTTTTACGACAAAAAAACCAAATATTTGATATAACTTAACACTTCCGACACGTCAATATTTGTCGATATTATCTAAGGCCGCCCTTTAACGAGCGTGAGGACATATGGCAATCCTCCAGTATCCAAAACGGCCTTTTTGTGTAGCTGTTGTCGAACGTGTGCTAGTTGTTCAGCGCTTTCGTAGTCGGCGAAAATGTCTTTCGATACAGATAACACTTTCTCTGAGGCAGTGTTAAGAATCTCTCTGTTGTAATTATCGACGTCGTGGTTTTTGAAGAACAACCGTACTCCGTTGGGACATTGTTCGTCAGCTTCGTCTTTAGTGAAGAAGCGAGACTCAATCAAATTCTGCTCGCACTCGTCCAATATTTGGCCGTTTCCGACTCTTGTAAGCAAACCCGAGAAGCTGACGTTGGCTTGACGCATGACTTCGTTGAGTTCGTAGAATCTCAGGTTCCGCCGCAATGTTGGACCTACCATGGTATTTTCGATTGTTTATAAATAGCAGTTGCGCGGACAGCTGGTAATTCTCGTAGATCCCCGACGAGCAAAATGTCTTTCCACCGTAAAAAGAGTCAACAGCTGTTGTTTCAATCGCGAGTCAATTTTTTGGTTCAATTCCGCTGATATCATGCTGATTGCGTCAATTAAAATGCATTGGATGTACTTGAAGAGACTGCGATATTGTTGGGCCACTTCAAATGATAGAGGCAGCGTCCGCCCTATAGAGATTTTGAAAGCGGTATGGACGGTTGTTCCATCAATAGCAATGGCTGCTTTCCCTGTCGACGCGCAGGTGAGATATGCATTGCAGTACCCATCGGTATGGCCGAAGCGATTGTAAATTTCACGGAGCAAGTGGATGACGAATGTTTTTCCGCAGCCAGCAGGGCCAGTGAAGAAAATTTGCAATTTTTCCTGAGTCTCGTTGTTTAAGAGATGTGAGATGACATGCAGTAAGAGACCTTTCTGTTGGTGATTCGCTGAATGCATCAGACGATTAAAGTCCGACTTGTCCATGACGTTGTCACGTTTTTTAACTATAGAGCCAAGACGATTTAGAGTAGCCAGTATCAAATCCGCGTTGGCATCCGTATTGGCATAAGGATCTGTATCTCGTACATGTGCCGCCAGTAGATTAATATCGCTCGAAAGTTCGTCGTCCTCGTTGGCTTCATCAATGCACAATTCTCGACAGATTTCGATGGTTTTAGCGATATCGATAGTCGCCTCAAATTCTCGCCTTCGCTCCATTATGAGCACATCGTTGTCGTCATAAAGTTGAACGTATTTTTTCTCAGCGAGAATTTCATTTTCCTCGTCACGGAAAGGCAAATGCAAGGTGACCATTTCACGTTTGTATTCATTTAGATCAGCCGTCATGTCATAGTTCCGTTACCTAATGACTCACTGAACCTTACGTCATTTCCACATTCGCTTTGGCCTGAGCCAAAGTAATATCATTTAAATCTTGAGGCCTGCTTTGATACTTGTCGAAAAAGTTCTCTAGCCAAACGTCACATGAGTCCTGATCAACACTTTCTTTTTTCAATAGCTTGTTTGATTTTCGAACGCGATCACGCTCCACTTGCAATGAAGTTGGAATTAAATCACCTTGACAGAGCTCCTTGACATGTCTTGTCGAAGAAGATACCAAGCAGCTTCTTCGCTGGTGAGTTCTACAGAGTTTAACATATCGACACTGAGTTTTCTCGCTATCTCTATTATATCGAATTCAGGGTGCTCATCCATGGTTTCAATAATTTTCCGCTGAAGGTTGCTGATGCCCCTATTCGTTTTGTTCACATATTCGACCACATATGCGGCGCAAGAGTATTCCTCAATGATGAACTGCAAGTCCATATTTGAACCTAGCACACTGAGTATAAACGGATTAAATGGGTTCATCCACTTGTCTGTAGGTTGAAGTTTGAGGAATACTCGTGGCCTGGTTATGCCGGCTCTCAAGATATCCAAGTACGTATTGTACGACTTGATGTTGTTTACTCTTAAGAACTCGTCCAAATCGGGATAATCATTACCTTCGAGTGCTTTCCAGATACGCTTATAAATCGTTGAATACGGCATGCGACGTGGATCTGTTTATGCCATAGGTTGAAGTATAATTGTTGAGCGACTTGGCATTAACGGCGCCTCAAAACGACAAGCGGTGGAATTTCTTTTCTTGTAACACGTGAACGTATGTTTATGTCACTGAAGCTTTTGGTGACCAGAAGCATCAGCTGGCGATACGGAGACAAGTCTGTCAATTAGACTCTCAGCTGCAGCCTTATCTTCTCCTATGGCATAGATTGGAGGTGCATTCAACCAAAGCAGTATATGCGCGTGTGGACTACCGCGGTGCTGGAATTCGATCCGTTTGAAGTAATGCTGGACGTAGTGATTTCCAAAGGGGCTGAAGCGTTTCGATTATAGTATACCCATAATGACTTGCACGAGTTTATTGAAATGGATAGCACAAGTGACGGGATCCTCGTTGATGAGAGTAGCTTTCGAATTGTAGTTCATATTCGCGAGATCGTCTGAGTCGATGTCCGCTCCCTTATTTCGGAGTTTATACAGGAGTTTCATTAATTTTGGCCAACCAATTTCATTCGCGCTCATCGTTAAGAAAAATGTAGGTCTTCCTAACTGGCGAATCATTGCAAAAAGGTCTCTCTTTCTTTGCGACCAGTAGCAGACGGAATTAGTAATCGAAAGCAACTGTCAATGCATCTCGTGTACGTATTCGTAAGATGTTCATTGCCAAGTACAGCAAGTGCTATGGAGTAACTCTACGTCTATCTGCTCTTCGCAATTCATTGGTTGCTATCATGTACGGTGTTACAACGAGTCCTTCCTTGATTTCTTCACTCAGATCTTCGATGGGATCAACCGCTGGCACATTCGTTGAGAAAAAGGACTCGTTAATAGTAATGTCATAGAATTTGTACATTGGTGTGTCGACGAAATACCGTAGCCAAATCTTGATAACGCGTTTCTTAACCATGCCGACAAGGTAAGTTGATTTCTGTATCTTTTTCCGCTTTATATGAACGTTGATGCAGCAATCGTCGTCGAGCTCTCGAAACAGACGGTGAACCATAGTATGAACGGAAATTGGAACATTTATAAGAATTCCATATTGACCTTGAGCATGTCTAAGTCTTCTTATTTGCATAATTGGCAAGCGAGGTGATATTAAACGTTCAGATACTAAATCAAGCTGTGGCAAATTATCTGGCAGTGGAGGATACTTGAAACCGTTTGTCGTAGATAAAGTAGGTATTCTTCCTCTCTGCAATGAACTATAACAAGTGCCGCACGCTCGTGTCGATTGCACATTTATATCAGCAAATTCTGCTGAGATAAGAGTTGTGGAATCAGACGGTACTGGCTTTAAATCGTTCTTGTGCCATAATCTGTCGCATATGGCACATGCTAATCCAAAATTATTCTCTAAAAACTTCTCTGTGAACTGAGCATGAGCTTTATCGTGTGTAAAGAAAGCTGCATAAGTGGTGGTTGGCACTAACGGCGTCAATTGTTCTTCGATCTCCTCGTTTGGCTGTACTTGAATTGTTGCAGTCGAAGCGGAATCCACTGGCATCGGTGTGGGCTCATTGGAGGCCAACGGCATTGTTCTCGTCTCATTCGTTGCCAGTTGAACTGTTGGATTTATAGTTATTGCAGTCCTTTGTCGGAGCCGATAAGCCCTCGTGTTTTCAGCAATTTTGGCTCTTCAATACTTTGAAATGACTTCGTAGATGCCGTTTTATTTGTCTCCTCAGCCTTTTTTCGAGCTCGATAAGCACGGGAATACGCAGCTGTTTTTGATTTTTTCGCTGTTGGTTCATCTTGATCGGACGTTTGTTGAGTGTAATTTTCCCTCGGTGGATCCGACATTTTACTAGCAGATCAAAGGAAACTGAATCCTGAAATTGATATAAATATATTAAAATATCAACTTTCCGAGGCAATATGACAAGAAATTTTATTTATAGATCGATCCGCTTGTGGTAGAGTGTTTTTGGGGAGCTACGGGCTTATTTGTAATGAAACACAGTATTTAGACTTTAACAAACTTTATTGACTTTCGAACCTTTATAAATTTCTACTGGCGTGCTTAAATCTCGACAAGACGGAAAACTTAACTGATTACTTTAATTAAAATTATTTTGGAAGAAAGCAGAATTTTCACCAAAATCGCTTACTTTGCCAATATTATTTTATTGACCTAATATTAGAAATATTGCAAATATTGTCAATGGTGCAACTTCACAATTAAAATTAATAATTAAAATAAAATAATTATTCTGCACCATTAGCGTCTTTTGCGATTTTGGTGTTCCACTTTCTTCCAAAGAGGAATGAACTTGTTAAAGTTCAAATATTAAAATTTTACAATTATTTTAATATTACCACATTCCTTCCCTGTTTAAAAAGTGTTATGCAGAAGGCAGAACACGTATTAGAAATAATGTGGAGGAAATCCTGCACAATTGTTTCTTATTAAATTTTCTATAAATAATGTTTTTTTTTTTTTTTTTTTTTTTACTTAAAGTTACAAAATTCTAATGTTTGATATCTATTATTAAATTGTTCTCTTTTTTTTCATAAATCAAGAAATAAACTATGTAGAAATTATCTGCTTTGTTTTAACCGTTTCATTGGTTCCTACCCGGGAAGAATCTTTGGTGGAACAAGTCTGTATTTCGGGTATAACCGTCAGATTTATCGGATTGTTTGAGTCACTCGTTTTGTTAGAACTTAGCCTTTTCCTCTTACGTATAGCAAAAAATAGAACCATTAAAAACATACTGATCGACTTTATGTTGACCTATGGGTTGAAAGAAAGAGAGGAACTTCGTGTGAATTTTATTCATTGAAGGGTTTTAAGCGATTCTTATGTATTCTTCTTTTCCTCCTACCTAACTGTATGGTACTATTTTCTGGCCTGTTAATTTCGATTATTGTGTAGGGCCCCCGCCAAATTTGTGAGAGTTTGTTTTTCCGGGCCTCATCCTTCAATAGAACCATATCCCCTACGTGAAAAATTACCGGGTGTATATTCTTGTCATAGTATTTTTTCGATATTGTTTTACTGTGTTTTAAATTTTTTCTAATGATGTCATAAGTTTTCTGTAAATTATATTTCAAATCAAACACGTAATTTTCGTAGTTGTAGACGGGTTCAGGATTTTTCCTCCATACTGAGGGTACTTCTGGTGTAAACCCATATAGGCAATCCATTGGTGTAAATTTAGTAGAGCGATGAATAGTTGAGTAGTGAGCGAACATTGCAGGTCTGAGGTATTCATCCCATGTATCTGGAGAATTATCTACAAATATTCTTAGATACTTTGCCAAGGGTTTATGTGCCCTCTCCAAAGCTCCATTCGATTGCGGATGTTACGCTGTTGTTTGAAGTTTTTTATTTTCAACAACTTGCAACATTGCTTAAAAAGGTCGCTTGTAAAATTGGTACCTTGGTCAGTTACCAACCGCTGGGGTAAACCATATTGACATATAATTTTTTCGAAAAATTGCTTTGCAACGGTGGCCGCCTCCATGTCTGGTAATGCACAACAGTCCATAAATCGCGTTAAATCGTCTTCAAACGTTAGGATGTACTTATTTCCATGACGAGTTTCATATAGCGGACCTACTATATCCAAATATACCTTCTCAAAAGGTAGTGTAGCTGTGTCCATTATTACCATAGGCATTTTATGTGATCTCGAATTTTTTGCCTGTTGGCATTTCTGGTGGGTTGATGAGTGCTTTCTTAAGTTTATTGAATGCTTCTTCACATTCAGCAGACCACTTAAATTTTACGTTTTTTCTCAGTAGCTTATTCAGAGGTTCGGCTATTTGCGAGTAGTTGGGTATAAACTTCCTATAGTAGTTAGCAAGCCCAAGGAAGGGTTGAATTTGGCGTATAGTTCGCGGGGTTAGGAAGTTTTGTACACAACTGGTTTTTGAAGGATCCGGTTGAGCGCCTTCGCTTGAACATTTATGTCCTAAATATATGACTTCCTTTTTAAGATAATCACATTTCTTGGGCTGTAATTTCAGATTGCTTTCCCGTAATCGCTCTAGCACGTCTATAAGTTTGGTATTGTGGTCCACTAAATTCTTGCCATATATCACAATATCGTCTAAATACACAAAACATTTAAGTCCCGGGAGTTCCGTTAAGATATGGTTCATAAGCCGCTGGAATGTCGCAGGCGTTCCTGTTAAACCAAAAGGCATGCGTTTGAACTCAAAATGCCCAAAAACCGGTCTGTCATCCGGGTCCACCAGAACTTGATGGTAACCACTCGCTAAATCAAGTGTAGAGAAATACCTTGAGTCCTTTTTCGGTACAACCAGTAGCGGTGAATTCCAGGGGCTACTGCTGGGTACTACGATATCGGCTTCTAACAGTTCATTAAGCTGTGCTTCGATAATTTCCTTTTGCTTTTCCGGCAGCCTATACATTTTCTGATTTATTGGCCGGGTATCTCCAATCGTGGGAATAGTATGAACTATGGAATTTGTATGAGTCAGCTTATCACCATGCAAATAAAATACGTCACTATACTCTTCGCATATGTTCAACATTGTTGTTCTCTCCTCCTCATTCAGATTATCATCAAACTGGATTTGGTTTAGGAGCTTTTCAGTTCTTTCATGCCTTGCCGTGTGAGCACTCCTCTTTCTATCGGTAATACTTAAAATACGCGCTTTCTTTGACTTCGTACCTGGTATCGAGTTGATTTGTGGACAACGAATTGGCATTAATTCAAAATCCTCCAACGGCTGAAGTTTTGGTTGGAACACCTCAATGTCCATGTCCTCACTGTTTGAGTTTATAATACTTACGTTGACCTTGCTTTCCTTCGGTTCCACCAGGCATCCACCTAGGTAAATTCCCTCACCTAGTGTTTGTCTAAAACAAATCATCGGCCCTTGTGCATCAGTGGGCAATTGTACGAGTTTTTCGGAACGGGCTGGTAGATGTATTTTCGGTAAGACTGATTTGACAACTAAATTATGACCGCACTTCGCGTTATTTGTCAGACCAGTTAGTTTTGTGTCAGACGATACTTCAAGGGAATTAATATTGACAGGGTTGTAATGTCTCGAACTAACAAGTGGAACCGAGAATTCTAAAGAATTAGTTTCCGTGCGAGGAAACTTTAGCATTCTATTTGGTCCTTCTACATTACAATTCCTGCCAATAAAATTATTTCCGAAAATACCATCTCCGGGCACATTTTCGTTTTCCTCGATAATGTGGAATTCACACTCTTTTGGTTCTTCTATCAAGATCTTTGCTTTGCATGTACCTAGAGTCTTTCCCATTCCGAACGCACTATTTATTTGTGTGTTTTCGCCAGTGTCAATGTTTAGTTCAGACTTTAAAGCAGAATGCTTAAGCAAACTGATGTCAGCTCCTGTATCCACTAAGAGTTTCACTTGAGATTTATGAGCTATGTTCAATGGTAAGCGAACAGAGCATTCAGGCACTTCCAGAGGCTGACACCTTTTAGAATTTTGGGTTGAATGGTTTCCGAGGCGTCTGCGGAAACCATTTTCTAGTTTTCCGACTGGTTTCCTTGATGTTGGGAATCTCGAGCTTCCCATATCTGTTTTGCTCGGCAAACGACCAGGTCATGCCCCTACGTTGACAAAAACCGCACTTTTTATTTACATCAAAACTGAAAGTGTTTTCTTCGCTCTCTGAACTATTTTGACGGACTACATGTACTTGTTGCTGACCCTCACGGCAGTTTCGCACATAATGGCCATAAACTCTACACTTAACACAATATGGGGAATTTCTTTTCGGTTGCGAATTAGCTGAATTTACCGTGTTTTCGGCATTGTTCTGAGAAAATGAAAAATTTGTTTGCTGGTTTTGCAGCGTTGGTTTAATAAATTGTGAAACACCGACGAAATATAATTGGAAAGCATAATTCTCAACATGTTCCGTCTCCAATGCCAGTTTTATGATTTGGTCTAACGATGTTTCCTTAACTGTGAGTAGGTAGTGTCGTAAATGAGGGTTTAGCATGCCTACTTTAAAGCTCGCAACATATTCCAATTCCTTTAATAGAACTTGAGTATTTTGATTATATTTAGCGTTAGCGGCCTCTTTACATGAATAAAATGCATTTTTTACTCGCGTGCCAAAATGTTGTAAGCTTTCCCCTGGTATCTGACGGCACTGTTTCATTTCATTCTCCAACTCTAAATAAGTTCGATGAGGCAATTAGGTTTCGTTTAATAGGACTTCCAGTTCTTCAAACGTGCTTACATTGCCTGCCGCCACCAATCTGAATGCATCTCCTAGGAATCTAGTTTTAAGTATACCAGGAAAAACAGTTTTCTCTTCATCCGCTAAACACATTAAAACTTGTTTGCAACATGAGATGAAGTGTTGCACTTCTATTGCAAGATTTGAGTTTGATTGTCCTGAAAACATGGGGACTAACGTAGAAGTCAGTTTCGCTATTTTTTCGTAATTGGGATTCATAGTTGGTGGTGTATGTGATTTTTCGCTCGAAGTGCTTCCAGTACTAAAAGAATTTTTTTTTATCCTCGTTACCTAACTTTATTAGTTCGTCTGTGAGAGGCACTATTTTTCGAGGCGAGACTAGTGAAGGAATTAGAATGGTTCGGTTACGAAGTGATTTTGCATTAGAGTTTTCCAACTCCAAATACTGAAATCCGTGAAAGGAGGCCTCTTCAAGTATACTATTTGGCGATTTTTCCGGGTCGGCAATGGTATTTAGGTTTTGGATTGGTATTGTAGGCATTTAACAAGTCGACATAAACAAACTCTCAAAAATTCTTGGTTTTTATACACGACAAAAAAAAAATTTTTATTATTTTTTTTTTAATAATAAAACGCACACGGATTTGTTCCACCAAAATAATAAAAACACGCAACACAGCGAAACAACGAAAATTAGTCCCTAAGAATTTTTCTTGATTTGGATCATCTGATCTACAGTATAAAAATTACAGAAATTTATTTGGCTTGTTTTCAATACCAACGACCATACGAATGTTAACAACAAAAAAAGAAAAGAAAAACAAAAATAACTCTTTTTTTTATACAATTCCTATAAAAGCAATACAATTATAATTATAATAATTAATTTCAACGAAATAAAAAAAACAAAATCATATGCTATATTTTTTTGTTAATTAAATTTTTTAAGCTTTATTTGTTATAATTGAAATTTACTATTTACAATTTTTTAAATAAGATATTTTATCCACTAATCTTCTCAAACTTACGAATTTTGGTGTTTTGTTGGTTTTTGTTGATCCGTTTCTCTTTTTTTTCTGAAATTCAGTAAAATTCAAAAATTGAAATAATTTTTTTTTAATTCTTAGTTTATATTGCCATAAAAATCTCAATAACATTGTCTCAGGTCAGAATCATGTCCCATGTATATTTCAGATTATAAATCAGGTTTTCCAAAATGAGCTGTCAAACCCCCCTTTTGTAACCACCCGACCCCCAATCTCCCCGGGAACAAAATTTCTCCACGTTTCAACTAATTCTCTACAACATATCAAAAACCGTTTTTTTTTTTTTGCTCAACGATATATTTATATCCAAGTTTAATTTTTGATGGCTCCGCCCATCTGATGATCACAGTCGATTTTTCAACTAGCCCCTACCGAGAGCAAAGATGTTTACACATCAACAAATTTCGCAGTAGAATGATTGATGAACACCTGCATGTAATATTAAGAGCAGGAGCAACCAATTTTGAAATGAATTACGAGTTGCTGAAAACTTTGAACCAATTCCAAATTTCACATTAATTGCCATATTTTGTTTTGGTATTATTATTATTAACTAGTACCGCCCATTGGTCGAAATTCGACTTAATAAAATGAAAGTTAAAACATCGATTGCAAATTTTCAAAGTTAAACTTGTGATTTTCAATATGATATTCTAATTCTCACACTAATTTATTTACAAATCCAAACATCAATGCTTTTTTCAATTGCTTTCGTGAATTTGGTCCAAAAAAATAAACAACTGTTTTCTATATAATTCTGAATCAAAAACCTTCTAAAACACTTCAGTTATTTCCATTCCTTCATTACACAAATTCGTAAAGCACACAACTGTTTGCCATATATTTTGTTGTTGTTCCCATGTAAATATATGGGAAACTTTTACCTGTCCAACCTGGCTCAACGACCATATATCAACATACTTTTTGTGTTTAAACACTTCTCCTCATCAATAGCTTTCGATTGATATATATATTAAGCCACATCTTTTGTTAGAATACGAATAAAAGGGAGGTAAATTTTTGTGTTTGCCTATTTATATATAGATATTATTTTTGTTTTTGTTAAATGGATTTTTCTTTGTTTATTAGTTTTTTAAAATGAAAAAAACAATTTTTGTTATTTTTTAAAAAAGTGTTTTAATAAAAGAAAAAATTATTTGTAGAAGTTGAAAATATAAAAGTATATTAAAACCCAATGGTACACCCTCTTATCAGAAAATCAGTCGAAATGGTTGAAGATGGTTGTCCTAGACGTTGAATGCATATTTTTTCTTCTCCTTCTATTTTTTCATTCAGGACAATTTATATGGTGTAGTATATTAATTGTTGATTTCCGTTCGGTTGCGCTTCCCACTGATTTTATAAATTCCTGTAACTTATATTCGTTCGTTCCGTTGTTTGCTTTCAAATGTTCGAAGTGTCTCATGGTTTGTTCTGGTGTTAGGAAAAATAATGGTTGTTGTTTCAGTTGTCGCTGGTCTATGAGTTGTTGTTGTAATTTATGAATTTGTTGTTGATGGTTCAACTGCATTTGCTCCATAGCTTGTCGCAATATTTCGAGTTTTTGTGCGTTTGCCATTTCTTCTTGTATATTTCTTCTAGTAAAAAATTCTTCTCGTCTTTTCATAAACTCAAGAAGTCGTTTCAACGTTGCTTACTGATTTGTTAGTACAACTACGTTTCACTCTTGATAAGTTTATATTTGATGTCTACTCTTTGTAAGGATATCTTAACACTTGATCACGTTGACTTTAATATCAGCTCTTTAGAGAGATGTATGTGTATTATATGTATATAGGTACATATTTTTTATTATATTTATTATAATTTTTTTTTTCACTGAATATCAACTCTTTGGAGAGATATCCTACCGACTGCGCCAATTAAATTATATTATTTTGGTTTTGTCAAAATAAAAAAAAACATTTATTAATTGTTATAATTTTATTAAGGAGTTTTATGATTCGACTCACAAGGTTTTCTTTAACTGCCGCTTTCTTAAACTTTTTATTTTATACTATTTCTTATACAAATATTATTTTCTTATTATCTAATACAAAGATTCAAATTCATATTTTCTTATGTTTCTTATCTTTAGAGTTATCATTTCCCGACAATCTGAGTGACTTGTACCTTTATTTGGTTTGGTATTGCATTTCAGCAAAATCGTTGCAGGGGGAGCAAAGATATAAAATAAAACTAGGGTGACTGGAAAGTTTTGTTGTTTTTTTGTTTATGGTTTTTCGGATTTAATTGTAAAATTTGTGAAGCAATTGTTTAAATTAATTGTATAGGTTAAGTATACAAATAGACGATACTGTAAGGCAAAGAAAAGTAGAGAACAAGTGAAGAACCGAGACCTGGATTTGAACCAGGGTCTCATCAGTCTCATAAGGCGAGGTCGAGGTCTTAACCAACTAGACCATTCTACACTGTCTCTACTAGTCTGTTCATTTGCCTTTTCCTCTACGACAATATTATCAAATCATTACAACTATTTTGCCTTAACCTCTCAATGGTTTTTACCAAATTCAGTTGTATCCTATTTTTAGCTCTTACAATGCCATGTTAAATTTCAGTCAAACCGATCCAAAGATAGCGGAGAAATAAATATACTTAGGAGAAAATAACTGTCTTCATATAGTTTTTTTTTTATATACTTTAAAAACTAATACACCGCTTTGAACAAAATTTGGATATTACATTTATGCTATCAGGGTCTGGGTTTCCTGCAAATTGGAAGATATTTTGAAAAGAGAAACAAAGTTATTAAGAAAAAACCTTGAAATAACGTTAGTTTTGACAGTTTTTCTGTCCCATTTCTACTATAGGCTATAGGCTATAGGCCGATTTTAAGTTACTATATGTTTTATATTTAATAAAATAACTTTTTAGGAAAAACAATGCATTCAGTATATTGTCCCGGGATTTTCCGGGATGGAAACTCTACTTATCTTATTTATTTTATTCGTTACAAATATTCGAATTCTTATATTTCTTATTTTTCGTATCTTATTTATTTTATTCTTTAAAAATATTCAAATTCTTATTTTTCTTATCTTATTTATTTTATTCCTTAAAAATGTTCAAATTCTTATTTTTCTTATTTGTCTTAAGTAGTTAAATACGGTTAATCCAC